>CM069139.1:38809138-39451766 GCA_035221665.1 Okamejei kenojei
AATAAGGGCCTTGTGGGCCAAAAATAGTGGTTTCAGGCAGGCCAAACAACTCATTTCATTTCATTTCCAATTGCATTGCAGTTTCAATTAGCTCATTGCATTGCACTTTGCGTTGCCATTGCAGTTTCAAGCACAGGGCAGGCCAAGCCAAACAGCTCATTGCATTTTCACTTCACTTCCATTGCCATTGCACTTTCAAGCACAGGGCAGGCGCAAACCAAACAGCTGATTGCATTTTCACTTCATTTCCATTGCCACTGCACTTTCAAGCACAGAGCAGGCTCAAGCCAAACAGCTGATAGCATTTTCACTTCATTCCATTGCCATAGCACTTTTCAGGCTCAAGCCATACAGCTGATTGCATTTTCACTTTATTTCCATTGCCATTGCACTTTCAAGCAAAGGGCAGGCTCAAGCCAAACAGCTCATTACATTTTCACTTAAATTCCATTGCCATTGCAGATTCAAGCACAGGGCAGGCCAAACAACTCATTTCATTTTCATTGAGGGTTAACAAATCATTTATTCAAGTACATTGTATACCCACAGTGTTCTGTAGTTTCCCAGCTCAGGCAGAGAGTCGTCACCTCTCCCTCACCATCTTGCAGATAGACTGAGCCACGCCCACACTTCCGGGTTTTATAGTCCCTACTCCCTCCCACTGGAAGGGGCGTGGCTTTCATGGCGGTGATTGACAGGAGAGAGAATCTCAAGATTTTTAAAACACTAATAAGCCTTTTATTTTTCATCGATGGGAAAAATCTTCGGGGCCTGCGCAGCGGAGGAGGACTGAGTAAGATGGCCAAAAAATCACAGCCATATGTGGTAGCGTTTTTTCTAAAATCAAAGCACAGTGCAAACAGGAAGTGGTCAAGATGACACTTTTAATTATATAGATTGTGGCAGGAGACAGTGAAGCACAGAATCGAGATTTGGCATGTTCTTGTGTACGCTTCATTCTTATAGCACATTGCTGAGAAATTCCATATTCAAACTTTTGAATGGGGTGAAGTTGCACTAATTGTGCACTAAACATGCAAAAATATGTTACGATATACCCATTCAAAATAGTAAAGTTTTATAAGGGTTATATCATGATTAACGCCGTAAGCAGTAATACTGAAATTCTGAGTACCATTCATACTGATTGTCATATTTTTGTTTAAATGTTCTTTTTAAACTACCTTTCTTTGATTTTACTTACAGTGGCTTGCAAAAGTTTTCATACCCCTTGAACTTTTCCACATTTTGTCACGTTACAACCACAAACGTAAATGTATTTTATTGGGATTTTATGTGATAGACCAACACAAAGTGGTGCATAATTGTGAAGTGGAAGGAAAATGATACATAGTTTCCAAATGTTATTACAAATAAAAAACTGAAAAGTGTGGCGTGCAAAAGTATTCAGATTAGATTACACACAAGTGGACTTTATTAAGTGGACAATTAGGTGACTTCTGAAGGCAATTGGTTGCACTGGATTTTATTTAGGGGTATCAGAGTAAAGGAGGCTGAATACTTTTGCACGACACACTTTTCAGTTTTTTATTTGTAAAAAAATTTGAAAGCCATGTATCATTTTCCTTCCACTAAACAATTATGCGCCATTATCGCATAAAATCCCAATAAAATACATTTACGTTTGTGGTTGTAATGTGACAAAATGTGGAAAAGTTCAAGGGGTATGAAAACTTTTGCAAGCCACTGTAACTGTTTTCATTTGTAGACTGGCCAAAGTTATCCCATTCCAATTTCATTTGCCATTTTTTTAATAATATTCCTATTATTTCAGACAGACATTGGGCCAAAGTTACTCCCATTCCAATTCCTGCCACGTTTGAATGTATGATCCATGTATTTCATTTTTTTTATAGTCCATCCAACATTCTGATCTCCAGCCCCAAATCCCGTGTCTTTGAATTTGAATATAAGTAGAAGTCATCGCAAGGTCTTTAATAGGATGGAGCAGACAGAATTAGGCCATTTGGCCTGAAAGGAGTATGAAAGGACAAGTCGGTTTGCTAAGGGGGTTCAATCAGGCTTCATCTATCACTCCCTCCTAACCTCATTCTCCTGCCTTCCACCCATAACATCTGCCACCAATACTAATCAAGAATCTATCTATCTCTGCCTTAAAAATATCCATTGACGGCCTCCACAGCCTTCTGTGGCAAAGAATTCCACAGATTTGCCACCCTTTGATGACAGAAATTCCTCCTCATCGTCCGAAAGGAACGTCCTGTAATTGAGACTATGACCTCTAGTCCTAAACTCTCACACTAGTGGAAACTTCCTTTCCACATCCACTCCTACCAAGCCCTTCACTATTTGGTAAGTTTCTATGTGGGGTCCCCTCATCCTTCTAAACTCAGTCAATTACAGGAAGAGATTTTCAATATTCAATATTTAACAACTGCACAGCAAATCAACTTACAACTGTACTTTTGTAGTATTACTAAGGCTACATAAGTGAGTACTAAATGCTCATTCTATTCAGCGGAACGATTGAAGTGGAACCAATATCGCTCCTCTCTCCATCTTGTCTGAAAACAATCTGGAAAGTTTAATGCTGACAGTTCTAAAAGTAAAATACTATGCATAATACAGATATATTTGCACAAATTACTTGCAGTTATTTTAATTTATTTGTGGATTGCTCAGAAGAGAAGGAATTACATATATGAACCATAAATCTTCTGGCTTGGTGGATTGATGTATTTATCTCCACCAAATATTGATATTGCCTCATTCTCTGTAATATATTTTACAATGTGGATGGCACATGAACGTTTCATCACAAAATATCCTGCGTCCAAATTAACAAAAATCTTAAATTAGGACCTGCATAATGAGTTTACTGCCACAGGAGCAAAACTGGAAAAATGTGAAGCCACTAAAGATAAATTGACAGTCCTTCTAGCTACTGCTTACCCTGTACACTGATTAACTGTACACCGTGTCCTATTAACAGTCAAGAATGCATTGCATTAACAGAAATAAGATCTCTCTTGCATCATTATATATAGATTTATAATTTGAGGTGAACGATCTATGCTATAATTTCACCTGTGAATTTAATGATTTACAATTGCTGAGTGGTTTTTGAATATTTTGCCAGAATATCTTAACATTTGGAATAAAGAGCAATGGGCCAAAATGCAGGCAAATGGTACTAGCCCAATATGCCAACTTGGTTGGCAAGGACAAGGTAGCCGAAGGGTCTGTTCCGGTGCTGTACATCTATATGACTCTAAATTACAAATACAAATTTATTCCACGTTTCATTAATCTACACCAATGGATCCATTTCTGTAGTGGATGACATGGGTGAAGAGCGAGTTTGTTTGTATTGTAAAGCATCAACTTTAATTCAAATAAACATAGTGTAAAGCAAATAATTAAACATGGTTTCTACCTTTTGATAAATTCTGATGAAAATAATTTATTCAAACAAGAATGTGTCTGATATGATTGTTTCAGATGGACAGTAAATGTCAGACATGTTAATAATGAGCAGAATCCAAACTTATTGTTTCAACAAAAGTAGTGAATGCGCAGCTGTATTTTCCTGCACATTTATTTTGATGATGTTATTGGCGATCTGTGAGAGCATATTTTTTAGGAATGATTGTACATATGATTGTCATACTCAGTGGGCCAAAGGGCCTGTATCTATAAACAAAACTAAGATGGTAGAGAATCTAACTTGAGTCCAACACTGGGCTTACTTTGCTATATGGAAGCTAGTGTTGCCCCTCGTTATGTTCTCTGCATGATCAATCATAAGGAATTGAATGTGATCAGGCCAAGTTAATATTTATCACTCCATCTTTATCCTTTTTAAGTGTCATCTGTTTAATTATTTGAAAGTGAATACAGTCTTTCTTTAACTATGTCATTGATTCAATTCTTCTTTTGGATATTTCTGCAAAATTACCTGTCGAATGCCACAAACCAAAAACTTGGTTATGGTATTAACTGCTGTGATTTAAGTCTGCTAAGTTTAGAAATCTTCATTTTAAGATTTTAAAAATAGATATTATTATACTTAGAGTAGAGGTAGAGTAGACCACCACAAGTGGTGATAAATGGCAAAATTAAGATGGACAAGTTTGCTTTGTGTTGTAACCAGGCATGGGAGGCCTCTTTTATGGTTTGCATTCAATCTCTTCAATGGAGGCTATTTAAGTTGACGTGGAATTGTATGATTGCACATTTCTGTAAAAACAAAGACCAAAATATACAGGTGCACAGTGGAGTGCTTACTGACCGGTTGCACCGTGGCTCGGTTCGGCAACTTGAGTGTCCTGGAGAGGAAAAGACTACAAAAAGTAGTAAACACTGCCCAGTCCATCATCGGCTCTGACCTTCCTTCCATCGAGGGGATCTATCGCAGTCGCTGCCTCAAAAAGGCTGGTAGCATCATCAAGGACCCACACCACCCTGGCCACACACTCATCTCCCTGCTACCTTCGGGTAGAAGGTACAGGAGCCTGAGAACTGCAACGACCTGGTTCAGGAATAGCTACTTCCTCACAGCCATCAGGCTATTAAACCTGGCTCGGACAAAACTCTGAACATTAATACCCCTCCATCTGTTATTTGCACTTTATTAATTTATTAATTATTGTGTGTATTTAAGTATATAATTGTAGTCAATGCCTACTATGTTCTGTGGTGCTATGCAAAGAAAGAATTTCATTGTCCTGTCAGGGACACATGATAATAAACTCTTTTGACTTTGACTTTCAGTGTTGTAAGGAACTGCAGATGCTGGTTTAAACTGAAAATAGACAAAAAATGCTGGAGTAACTCAGCGGGACAAGCAGCATTTCTAGAGAAAAGGAATGGGTGACGTTTTGGGTCCAGACCCATCTTCAGTCTGAAGGAGGGAGGGAGTTCAGTGTAGGTTCACCATGTTAATTCCCGGTATGGCAGGACTGACATATGTTGAACGAATGGATCGCCCGGGCTTGTATTCACTGGAAATTAGAAGGAAGAGAGGGGATCTTATAGAAACATATAAAATTCTTAAGGGATTTGACGGGCTAGTTGCAGGAAAATGTTCCTGATGTTGTGGGAGTCCAGAAGCAGGGGCCACAGTTTAAGAATAAGGGTTGAGATGAGGAAAAAAACGTTTTCACCCAGAGAGTTGTGAATCTGTGGAATTTTCTTCCACAGAAGGCAGTGGAGACCAATTCACTGGATGTTTTCAAGTGAGTTAGATATAGCTCTTAGGGCTAATGGAATCAAATGATATGGGGATAAAGCAGGAACGGGGTACTGATTTTGGATTATCAGAAATGATCATATTGAATGGCGGTGCTGGCTCGAAGAGCCGAGTGACCTACTCCACCTATTTTCTATATTTGACCTGAAATGTCACCCAGAGATTCTTCCTGTCCTGTTACTCCAGCATTTTGTGTCTATCTTCAAAACATACTTCTGTTTGGGTGACAATTATAGAAAAGGTTATGCTATATGTGTCCATATACTATGGTGTGGAAATATGGAGTACATGGTGGTGAAATGTCAGCCTACCTAATCCCCTGCAGTTGGAATTGTACTGATTTGAGGGACTAGAAACAGTTCACTTCTGAACCCTCAACTTAATACATTACTTTGCTGGCATTTCTAAGTGCCATATTCATTGAATGGATCACCATCTAGGCCGGAGAAGATAAGTGGCTTGTTTCTTTTCCACGTTAATTAAGTTTCTCCTTGATTATCACATCTCCTTGAGGCCTGATGTGAGGCCTATATTTAAGTGACTTTCGGTCCACATTTCTGTTGTATAAAATGCTCAGATATTTGGAATGTTATTATATGTGAAGAAAGTGGAATACAGTATGGTATTATTGATAAATACAAAACATTGAAATTGAAATAATTTGCAATCTTAAAAGTATATTAAACTTTAGCAGCATGATTTTGAACGTCATTTTTGCCCCCACAAATGGAAATTCCGGAGAAATTAGTCTTACTTTCAGAGCTATTTAAAATTTAACAATAGCTAAATTCAATCTGCAAATTATTTACCATGTTAAAAATCATGGATATTTGCTGCAATTCCATGGGTAGACACAAAATGCAGGGGTAACTCAGCGGACCGGTAGTATCTCTGGATAGAAGGAATGGGTGACGTTTCGGGTCAAGACCCTTCTGTCTGAAGAAAGGTCTTGACTCGAAACGTCCCGCTGAGTTCCTCCAGCATTTTGTGTCTACTATATTCGGTTTAAACCAGCAACTGTAGTCTCTTCCTACAACATTTCTGCTGCAGTTCCATGATCGGCTGTAATCCAGAGATAGACCTATAATCAAACGGCGATTTTCTTAACTCTTTGTTTTGTTATTTTATATTTCCTCTTCCAGAATCGTTAAAAGTTCGAGTTTTTTTTAAACTTTGTCAAACAGTAACCAAATGATTGTTTATTTATTGTAAAGCGCTGACGTAGCTTCCGAAATTGATGTTCTACCTCCATATTAATGATTGAGCCGTAGTGGAAAAACAAGCAGCACCTCCCTCACCTCGGGACACGCACCATTGAACAATTACTTTAATGAGAAGTAAAAACAAGCATTCATTGGGAGACGTATTATCGTTTTCGATTGCCGTTTCCCCGCAGCAAATTGCACAACAGGAAACCGGCAAGGGATTGGTTAGATTTGGGTGGAAGTTGCATAATTATAAAACAATACGATGTAACAAGCTTTTTCATCTCTGATTTAATCTTATCATTTCTCTTTAAGTCTTCTAGAGATCGATCTTCAATAGGTTTGCGAACATTTCATTTCTATCGAATTTAGTGAATCCTTTGTTTCTGGCAGGGAAACATAGAATGTCCGTTTACTAATGTAGCAATAGATTTTTAAATGTATTGGGATGAATGAATTTTGGACCAATATAATGGGAGCTTACAAAGTGGCTCGACAATAGAGAATAAAATACGTGCTCGATTTGTGAGTGACACGGCGCAAAACGCCCGAAGTGTTGCGACATTGTGAAAAGAACTGAAATAGAACAGGCCCTGACGTCATGGGGAGGGACCGAAGCTGCCGCTGAAAGCTGCAGCTGAGAGGCGGGGGGAAACCGAGACAACATTGCAAACACTGACATAATAGCCCCGCAATTTAAATATACAATTTATACAATAACCACTTTATTATCAGAAGGGCTGTGCCTTTATGACGGTTAAAGGAAATCCTCGTCGCAGTTTTGTTTTCGGTAATTTTAACATTTCGCCCGCAATGTTGTTCTTAGAGGTCACTTGGGTACACAAAAGGCTGGAGAAACTCAGCGGGTGCAGCAGCATCTAAGGAGCGAAGGAGATAGGCGACGTTTCGGGTCGAGACCTTTAGAGGTCACTTGTTAGGCAAAGTAAATATTGCTCTTGTTAGGCTCTTTCAGGCTGGACTTTCATCGTTTTTCATCATTTAAATTTTAAATGTAATTGGTTACATTTTAAACTGGAATCGAATTCAGGCTTAAATGTACATGGTGTTCTCTGAAGCACAAGGTGCGAGTTCCTCACGCTGCAACAGCTATATTTTAATGCATACCAACAGATGTTTTATCAAAGGGAAAGGTTGTAGCATTTCCATAAAAATCCATGGGCTTGGAATCAAGACACGTCACCTTCCAGCCTTACGCTGAAATTGCTTGGTGTAGTTAAGTACAAGCTGATTCACGCGAAACGAGCGCGGGTGGGGGAGGGAGAAGGTGCTTGCGTTGCTACCTAATGCGTTGGACCTGAATGCAAGTACTCTGGTAAACAGAGATTTTATGGAGCAGAGCAGACTTGCAGGAGAATCGAAGGGGGTGGGGAAGGCGAAGAATGTGGCGGTGCGCCTGCGCGTTCGCCTGGTTACAGGCTGCAGAGCGCGGCCGACGTCACGTGCTGCTCGGAGGAGCTCGGTGGCGCGGCCGAGAGTAGAGAGGAGAAGGCAGAGAGGGAAGGCGAGCGAAGTGAGCCCGGGCCCGGCCACACCGCGGAACCAACGGGCCTACCTACACTCCACGCTGTGCACCGAAGGAATTCAAACGTTTGCACCATGTCCGCCGCACAGGTATCTTCGGCTCGTAGACAATCGTGTTACCTATGCGATCTGCCCCGCATGCCATGGGCCATGATCTGGGATTTTACCGAACCCGTGTGCCGAGGCTGCGTCAACTATGAAGGGGCCGATAGGATCGAGTTTGTGATCGAGACAGCGCGTCAGCTGAAGCGGGCTCACGGCTTCCAAGAGGGACGTTCTCCGGGGCCCCCGCCTGTCAAAGTGCAGTCGCTGGCTGCCGGCAAAGACCCGGCCAGCAGCTCAACCACGTCGACGGTCCGAACAAGGGGCCGCAGCCACCTCTTGATCGCTACTCCCTGAGCGCCGAGAGATCTCGCTTCGAATACCCAGGGCTCGCCCACGCTGGCAGGCTTCCAAATGGCTTGAATGGACCCAATGGATTTCCTAAATCGGAGGACGTCCCGCCGGAACTTAACCGGCAGAGTCCTAATTCATCGCGCAGAAATCACGGCATCGTGCCCCCGGGTCCGGTGACGGTGCCGCCCAACCTGCTCCCACAGACTACCCTGAACGGTCCGAGCACAGGAGCCGTCAGCTCGCACGGGCTACTTGGCCGGCCGTCTCCCTCCACCAGCCTGGCCGGCACCTCGCTCACCGTCAGCAGCCAGGTGCTGAGCGATGTCAACAAGCGGCCCGGCTCGGTGTCCAGTAGTGACCAGGAGCGGGAACTGAAGGAGAAGCAGCGCAATGCCGAGACGCTGGCCGAGCTGGGCGAGAGCTTGCGGAACCGTTCCGAGGATTGGGTGAGCAAGCCCAAGATCGTGCGGGAGACGCTGCTCACTCTCTCCAACTGTAACCCCTTCGATGTGCGCTTCAAGAAGGACCACTCTCTGCTCGGCCGGGTCTTCGCTTTCGACGCCGTTTCCAAGCCCGGCATGGACTACGAATTGAAAATCTTCATCGAGTATCCGAGCGGCTCGGCCAATGTCTTCTCCAGCGCTTCAGGAGTGGCCAAGCAAATGTACCAAGACTGTATGAAGGATTTCGGCCGGGGCCTTTCGTCCGGCTTCAAGTACCTCGAGTACGAGAAGAAACACGGTTCGGGGGACTGGCGGCTGCTGGGGGACCTGCTGCCCGAGTCGGTGCGATTCTTCAAGGAGGTGGTGGGAGCCGACATGCTGCCGCAGCCCCACATCGACGCTAGTTGCCCCATCTTGCCCACTGCCCTGTGCAACTTGCCCCGTCCCCCGCCAAGCAGCTCCAGGCCCGGGATGCGCAAGCGGAAAGCTTCTCCCGAACCTGACTCAGAAACGGGTGGCATCAAAGAAGAGCGGCAGCAACAGTGGTTGCCCAACCAAAACGAAGCCTTAAAGCTCACCATGGCGGCATCTGGTGCCTTTGGAGTGGCCGGCGTGGCGCACGGAGCTCCCAATCTTCCTCCCAACCGGACCACGCCTCCCGAATGCAGCCCCCAGAACGGACAGTCGCCCATGGCTGCTCTGATGTCCGTCGCTGACACCCTGGGCAATGCCCACTCGCCGAAAGACGGCAGCAATTCCGTACACTCGACCACTACCACCAACACCAGGCGGAACAGCAACAGTCCGGTGTCCCCGGCTTCAGGGGGCAGCCAGCGCCGCATGGTGTCCAGGAACGGAGATGTTGCTCTGTCCGTTGCTCCTCCCAACAGCCACCCCAACCCCAGCATCGACCCCGTTCACCCCCCAAACATTCCAGACTCTCCCATGGCCAACAATGGGCCTCTCTGCTGCACCATTTGTCACGAACGTTTGGAGGACACTCACTTTGTGCAATGCCCATCTGTGCCCAATCACAAATTTTGTTTCCCCTGCTCACGGGAGAGCATCAAGGCTCAGGGGGCTAATGGAGAAGTTTATTGCCCCAGTGGAGAAAAATGCCCATTGGTAGGTTCAAATGTTCCTTGGGCTTTCATGCAAGGAGAGATTGCTACAATCCTAGCCGGGGACGTTAAGGTCAAAAAAGAAAGAGACCCTTAATCTTTGTTTAAACTTCAATGATTGAAGTCAAATGTGAATAAGAACTAAGCATTTAGTCTTATGTATAGACATTTTCATTTTTCGTCGTATGTTTCTATATTTTGAAACAAGGTATGTACTCTTCTTCAATTGAAGGATAAACCTGGTTTTATGAAAGAATACCCGATATTACTGCTTAATACTGTTTTCACTTATCGATGGCAGTGTGTTGGCTAGGTACAGAATCATAGCACTTAGCAATTAACGCTGCTGGTGTGTTTTTGTAAATGTATGCACTTCGCTGAATTGCCAAGGCCAGTGTTGACGTCTGCAGAAATGCAAACAAATTGTTACAAAGAATGGTTACAGTTATGTTACAAGCCCTAGGGATAGTCTACAAAGTGACTTTTTTTTAAACAAGGTGAGGGGTTCTTTATATTAGTTTCCAAGGGCAAAATCTTTCATTTTATGATTCAGTGATCTGAATTTTTTATAATGTGTTTTTTTTGCTTTATGGATGCACGAATGCTTTAAATTGTAGAGCAAAATGCTGTACTGTATATGACAAAATGCTCTGTTTGTTCTTTATACATTTCTGTAGTAACAGAAGACTGTAATGTGCCTTGGAGCTGAATAAATTGTAATAAATTCAATGAATAAGCTCCCTGAGTAGTCAATTTCTTTACAGATGTCAGTAATGCAAACACATTGGACATGCATTGACCTGAGAGAAACTGGTTGTCTTTATTGCAATGGAAAATCTTATTTCTTCAAGCTCTTTTGGAGAAGCCATTCTTATCAGATGCTATTATTGCAATAGTTACTTGTCTTGGCAAAGAGCCTATTTATTTACAAATTACCTGACTGCTTGGTTATTATAGAAATAAATTGCTGATTCAGGTTTTATCATTCAGTTTTTTAAAAATTGGATTAAAACCTGATGATTTCCAGGTTGTACTTATTTAACTGAAACACAATCTTAAACAATTGTTCTGAGATTAAATCAACTTGATTGAATGTTACTGTGAAATCTGATGGTTAACTATAGTGGTCTAGATAATTGTAACAAATTTGAACACAGATAGTACACCATAAAACAGCTGTTTACCTTGATCAGAGGCAACTTATTTCTAATCCCAAATATAATATTTTTAATTGATCTGCACTATTATTGTGCAGTTCAATATTTATTGCAAATGTTCCAAATGGCTTCAGATACAAATATACATGATAATTGTTAGACTTTTGGGAGTTTTTCTATTTTCTGCATTTACAGTGTTTACATTCCTGGTAGTTTACCCTCATTGTTATGGTTCAATAATATGTCTATTAAACAGCTTGCTGCAATAGAGTGCTACATCTGGACTGCTACAGTTAATGTTTTCTGAGTTTTGCACAGTTGAAATATTTGAAATGCACTTTCTCTGAAACTTAAAATAATTTCAATTTTGGCAAAAAAATAAAAAATTGGTCTGAACATTGCCTAAATTGACCAGCGAGGTGCGATAATGTTTGGCATTTTTAATTCATCCTACTGCAAATTTATTTCAAGTCAAGTGACAGATTGTATCCGTTTAATTGGTATCGGAAAGTGTGAGTGTAATGTTAAACCTGTTATAATTGTTTCATCAATGGTGTATTGGATTCCATGACAATTTCACATTTTTATTAATAGTTCAAAACTTTCCTATTTCCATTAAGGTGGATGAATTCTGCAAGTGACTGACAGAAGAAAAGTAAATGTTGATTGTAGCTAATAATGCTGTTTTCAAGGAATGTCAATCTTATTTTTTTCATTGGGGAATTTGCATTCAGGATTTGTGCATCTTGTTAGTTTATACACCTGTTTGTCAGTTGCAGATTTTTATTTTGGAGGTAACAAAGTTGGGAGTTAAGTTTATATTTTAATTAGTTATTTTTATATTCGTTGATGTCTGATGAGACATCCTATGTTCTTTGTGCATGTTGCATGTCCCACAACATAGTTAGCATAATAATTTCTAGTGTGATTTAAAAAAACTTCATAACTTAAATTTTGCAATTAATGATCATTTTTAAGTGAGTGTTTCCGTTTTCACATTTCCTGGAAATAATTGGAAGTGGGTAGAGACAGAAGGGATGTTCCCTGTTAATTTTTACCATTGCAACAAAAAAAACATACATTCTGTTATATAGTCGCTTAGTGAAGCAAATCATTCTAACTTTGTAAGAGTCTGGTATGCGCCTGTTATAAATCCATAATTAGAAGCTCATAAGAATAACATTTTATTTTTAAGCAGTGTATCAAGATGCTTTCATAGGGATATTGCTCAACACAACATCATCAAACCGAAGAGAGATCAGGGCAGATGACAGATGTAGGTTTTAAGGAGCATGTTAGAGGAGGAAAGAGCTGCAGAAATTTTCAGGGATGAATTGGGGCCTTGAACATAGGCATAGTTACCATTGGTGGAGTGGCTAACTGCGTTCATTTTTTTTTAAACAAAGGAAGGTTTGTACCTGCATACCTGTTAATATATTCAACGGGATTTGTCTGAGCATTTTAAAATCGATGGATCCACATAGAGGAAATTGGTTGTAGATTTGGAGAATAATTAAAAATATTGATGTAGCTCCTTTAAAAGTAAAAAAAAAAAATAATAATAATAACAAAGACTAGTTTTGTTCTAATATATAAGCACACTTTTTGTTTTATTACTACTAAACAGAAATTTAGTATTTTGAACATCAATCTATGTGGAACAAAATAGTACAAGATAAAATAGCACATTACACACACAAACTTAGCATTGATGGTTGAAAAGAAAAATCAATTAACTAAAGTATCTGTTCAAACAAATATCAATTGGGTACTCTTCTACAGTGTTGGATGGGGAGAAAATGACCCTAACACTGGTGCAATGAAATTCAGAAACATGGTAATGGAACTGGTTGATATGTATTCGTAAATATGTTTTTTTTTAAAAGTAATTGATAACACAAGAACTTTTGGAATTAATTATCACAAAGACAGGTATGGGAACACAGTTGATTATCAGCTAATTAATAAGATGAAGGAGGACAGTGAATTTTATATTTAAGAATCTTTAGAGATTTAGAAAAATATTGTAATTTTGTAATTTGTTTCGTACAGTTGCAATGGAAATTATATTTGGAGTGTTTAGGTCTATACTGATGGTTTTGAGTGAATCTAGAAATTTGTTGTGAATATGATTGTTTCCAATTAAATATTGATGCAAGTTCGTTCTAAATCATTAGCAGGTTTCATCAAACACTTGCGCTCGGTCCACCAAGGCCTACAGGATCTCCCAGTTGCTAACCATTTTAACTTATCTTCCCATTCCCATATTGACCTTTCTGTCCTGGGCTTCCTCCAATGTTAGAGTGAGGCCATACGCAAACTGGAGGAACACCACCAGGTAGCTTCCAACCCAATGGTATGAACACTGAATTCACTAATTTTAGGTAACAACCAGACCCACCCCTCTCTAACCTTGCAACCCCCCCCCCCCCCCCCCACATTTCAATTGCTCCCCTCTTCGCTGTGCCCTACCTGGACACACACCTATTTCTCCTTCCATATACATTCCTTCTAGATTCACAATTTACAACTCTTCAATCCTTGTCTCGCACCTATCTTTTTCATGTCTGGCCTTTGTCCAACCATCTGCCTATCAAGCGCCTCCCCTTGATCACCTGTAACCACTATTATCTGCCAGGCTTTGTCCTTCCTTTTCTCACTTTCAGCTTTTCCTCCACAATCCACCCCACCACCATCAATCTGAAGAAGAGTCCCAATCCAAAAAGTCACCCACCCATTTTCCCCAGAGAAGCTGCCTGACCTGCTGAGTTACTCCAGCACTTTTGTCTTTTTTCATAAACTGAATTTTGTTGGTTTACAGGAAGCAATGATGATAAGACCATCATTTATTGCCAATCAATATTCTTGAACTGAATGGGCCATTTTGCTGTGTTGCATTACATACAGAGCTGATTACAGTCTTTTGCTGGTTCCTTTGAATTGTTAGAGGAACAGTAGAGTTTTTATGACAATGCTCTCATTGCACCTTTCTGTCTGAACAAGGGTGCTGACCCAAAACTTCACCTTTCCATGTTCTCCAGAGATGCTGCCTGATCTGCTGAATTACTCCATCACCATATCTTTTAATTGTAAAGTTTTGTGGTATATTTATTTGTACTTTATTTTAAGAAAACAAGATTAAAAATAGTGGGATTTTAATTCATGTGTTGTGTTGACTTTGTGGTCTGGCAACACAATCAGTACAGTAAGATAATGATTACTAGATTACTACCTAAAGTCCATCAATAATGACATAAAGCATTTTGTTAGTTTGTATCTGGTCTTCATACATCATCAGCGAACAATGGAAACGCTGGTATGTGCATCAAGAAAATTACATTTGAATAATTAATTAAGGCTGGATCAGTAATCATGACTATTAAATTATCTGAATTGTCATGAAACCCACCTGAATCACAAATGATCTTTCTGACTTCTCTTTACTTACCTGGCCTCGTGTGATTCCAAATCTAGGACAATTGAATTGACATAGATTCATAGAGTCACTCAGCATGGAAACAGGCCCTGTGCCCAAATTGTTCATGCCGATGAAGGTGCCCCATTTTAGCTAGTTCCATTTGTTTGTATTTGGCCCATATTCCATTAAACCTTTCCTTGTACCTGTCCAAATATATTTTAAATGCTGTTTTAGTACCTGCTTCAGGTATACCTCTGAGTGAAAAGATTGCCCCTCAGGTTCCTTTTAAATCTTGCCTCATCTTAAAAGCTATGTCCTCTGGTTTTTGATTCTTATACCGGGGTAAAAGATAACATGCATTCACCCTACCCCCCTCGTGAATTTATACACTCCTACAAAATCACACATTATATTCCATTTAAATAGCCAGGAAGCCATCTCATCCTGTAAATGAGTACATTAAATTATTTGACTTTTTTGTGTTATAGGATATTTTTTTATCAGACTCTGGCTCATAATTATTTATTCAGTAATCAGAAATAGAGTTGCAGTGTGAAATCAAGCAAGAACCAGTAAACAGTGCTGAATCTGTGGTCTGTAGCGAAGTCAGTATTTATATTTGTGGATGGTTGTTATTGTACCTGAAATTCCATGTTGTATCTCATTAATCCTTTCGGATATCCACACGTTAAACTTACAATACTGATCTTCGGTCTATTTTTTGCTTAATTTGTGGTCTGTGCTCTTTTGGACTTTCTACTGTTTCTTGAATCAAGAGGATTGTCTGTGCATTGCCTTCTGTGCGCTCACCCTATAAACCAAAATTAATTCAAATTTATTATGTTTTGTGAGAAAAAAGCATTAATTGGCACATTGCCATCTAATAAATCTAATCTTACAATATTGCGGTTGCTGATATAATTACAGTTGCTTAAGTCATTTATTCTCTAACTATTTTCTTTTAAGTTGCTCAACCTATTTTACAGTATTTGCTCTGCAGGGTAAGGTGAATCCAAATGTTTGTACGATGTATATCACTGTTAAAGATGACCAATATTATAAATCTGTTTGGTAAAAATAGATCTAAAAAGAGAATTAGGTCTCTTCATGTAATGTAACTGCATTTCTCTCAAGTTTGGGTGGTTTATGAACAATTTTTGAAGAGACAAATCGGATGTAAAGAACTGCACCTTCTGAAAGGACATAAACGATTCCTGATGTGATAGTAATTACAGGAGCATTATTTGCAAAACTTGAGAGTGCAATGGTTGCACCTAATGATCAGACCCAATTACATCAATTGAAATATATGTATAAAGTTTGTCAATTCTATGTAACTGAGCCATCTTGCATATGGATTTCGTTACAACTTTGAGCTAATTAGTAAATATGTTGAACGTACTTCCGGAAAGCTACCTATTCCCGCAGTCCTAATATTTCCATTGAATGTATATGATTAAAAGTATAAGATTCTTGTACCTGTAATGTTGCTTTTTAAATAAATAAATCACTGAAATTATGTTTGGAATTTTTCCTTCAGAAAACTAAAGTGTTTGTTTAATACACTTTGGGTTTAAACAAAATAATTAGGTTATTAGTACTGAAGATATAGACACAAAAAGCTGGAGTACCACAACGGGACGGGCAGTATCTCTGGCGAGAAGGAATGGGTGACGTTTCGGTCGGAACTATTAGTTTTGCCCCGGCCATGAAATGTTAGACATTGTGGACCATTGGATGTTACTGTATTTACATCCAATACTTTTACTGATATATTTATATTTCTAACATAAAATTTAATGTTTTTTTCTGTTGGTACTTCATTTTTATATTTTCTATAGCTTGGGGTGGATCCAGTTAGGAGGGTGTCTGGAGTTGTCTTTCGTTAATGAAAATTTACTACTGTAAATAACTTTCCTGTGCCATTTTAGTGACCATGTCACTAATTTGGTTCATAATCAAAATGGGCACTTTTTTCCCTATTGGATGTTACTTTGCATTAACGTTTGGCATGGTCACCTGTATATTTTTCCAGATACTTTGTCCAGCATTAGTGCATTAATCATCAAGCTAGTTTGCCGGATGCCTACATAAGACCGTTTTCTCAGCTGGAAATGACAGTGTATGGAAACATGAAGGAGTTGCCGAAACAAAATCAAAATAAAAATACAAAATTATTTATATTTAGGTTATTCAACAAATTAATTGGTGATTACTTACACTCCAGTCTGAGCAGAGGAACTGTTGCAGACTGCCAGAAAACAATAGCTTGGAATGACGTATTAATCGAATGGCGTATTAAATTCTGCTGTTTTATTGCAATTAATAAAATTTGCTTTTTCCAAACAAATTGTTTGTCAAGTGATCAATTTAGAGTTAAACTAGTTGTGCATTTTACAATGGTAGACAAAAATGCTGGAGAAACTCAGCGGGAGAGGCAGCATCTATGGAGCGAAGGAAATAGGTGACGTTTCGGGTCGAGACCCTTCATACTGATGTGAGGCTGGGGGGGGGGGGGGGAGAAGAAAGGAAGAGTGGAGACAGTGGGCTGAGGGAGAGCAGGGAAGGGGAGGAGGTAGCAGGGACTACCTGAAATTGGAGGTCAATGTTCATACCGCCCAAGCGAAATATGAGGTGCTGCTCCTCCGATTTAAGTTGGGTGTCTTATTGTGCATTTTGCAATGTTATCTTTTTGATAACAAATTGCTTTCAGGAACTATTCCATATCCTTGGGGGGGTAAAAACAAAAGCTTTATCCCCACGATTGCTATATAAATGTTACATTTTAAAGATTCTTGCAAAGAAAATAAAGATCTCATTACAATGGCAAAACCACATTTGTCTTGATTCTGTTGGGCAGTATTTGAATAGGGACAGTATTTTTTTTTAAATCACGATGGATGATTACCACCTTTACTATTATACATTTTTGTGTGGAAAAACCTACTTGTGACATTGAATAATTTCACCACTGGGGGACATTGTTGTTTCACCATCATGTATTGCATTCTGGGAAAGATTGTTAATTCTGCCATTTGTGTGCTGTAGCCATGCCAGTTTAAAAAAAAACCTTCCGGAGACATTTGGCTCAAAAGCAAAACACATATTTGCTTCTTTATGAACCAGAATTCTCTGGAAAGTCTGATGGCAAAACCACAGAACATGAATAAACCCAGAATGCACTGCATGAAAAAGGAACGATGATCCCTTCCAGCTGGTGAGAAAAAGAAGCATGTGTTAAACATTGTAACAGCTGGTTCAGAGAGCTTGGCAAGATATATTGGTCAGGTTTAAATATGGATGGCAAATGTTTTCTTAGCAGAAGTTTTTTCCAAAAATGAATGAACAGTTCAGCCAAGTTAATATGCGTTTTAAACACATTGGATTGCTTTTTAACAAATTGTATTGTAACAAATATTTTAATAGTTGGTTGTAGATTATGAGGGGCTTGTATCATAGTGTCTCTAATCAATTGCTGCATTTTAACTAATCCATTTATTTTTAATAGTGAACTAACAATTCCATTGGATACTCAAGGAACTGCAAATGCTAGCTTACAAACAAAACAGTGCTGGAATAACTCAGCGGTTCAGGCAGCATCACTGGAGATTATGGATAGGGCCTGATGTGAAATAGTGTAGCTTTGTGAATTAAAGGCTCTTTTTAAATGTTGAATCTTAAATAAGAAAGGTTTAAGATGAGCACATTTTTAAAACAATTTCTGACAACTTGTAGTCAAAAGCTACATGTGACTGCTTTACATCTATAGCAGATTGAAATTTGGATATGTGGTTGTTTCTGTTTTCACCGTTGTTACACAAAAACTGACAGCAGCTTTGGAATTTTTTTTGTGCGAGTTTTGTTTAATTTGGAATTCTGGAAGTTGCTGTGAGTAATTGAACATGCACTGTCAATTATGTATTCACTACATATCTTCACAATCTACACTGTACTTACATTGTTTGAGCTGATGTGAAGTTAGGATCTTATCAAATTGGACCAACTGCAAAATAACCCTGAAAGGTTAAGAATTTTTCACAGTAAAGAAAAGCTAAAATAACTGCTGAACAAATAATCTGGTTCTGATTTATTTTGTGCATTGTAATTTACTTGCATACATACTTAAAAATATAAGGAACTGTAAAATTATCTTTGAGTAAATGTTGATATTTTGGGTTCTCTTTTACGCTCACAAATATGCACCAATCTTTGTAATCAATAACTAGTTTATATTCTGTTTCTGGGAATTAGTGATTGGCTACTCAACCAGCTTGAAGAGGAAAAGGTTAGTTAAAACAAATGTAGGTCCCTTGCATTCAGAAACTGGTGAATTGATCATGGGGAACAAGGATATGGCAGACCAATTGAATAACTACTTTGGTTCTGTCTTCACTAAGGAAGACATAAATAATCTGCCGGAAATAGCAGGGGACCGGGAGTCAAATGAGAAGGAGGAACTGAGTGAAATCCAGGTTAGCCGGGAAGTGGTGTTAGGTAAATTGAATGGATTAAAGGCCGATAAATCCCCAGGGCCAGATAGGCTGCATCCCAGAGTACTTAAGGAAGTATCCCCAGAAATAGTGGATGCATTAGTGATAATTTTTCAAAACTCTTTAGATTCTGGAGTAGTTCCTGAGGATTGGAGGGTAGCTAATGTAACCCCACTTTTTAAAAAGGGAGGGAGAGAGAAAACAGGGAATTGCAGACCAGTTAGTCTAACAGTTAGTCTAGTGGGGAAAATGCTGGAGTCAGTTATTAAAGATGGGATAGCAGCTTATTTGGAAAGTGGTGAAATCATTGGACAAAGTCAGCATGGATTTATGAAAGGTAAATCATGCCTGACTGATTTGTTGTATCCAAATGAAATCTATCTTGCAACAAAAGCATTTGAAGTTATATTTTATATATGCTTTTTTGCGCTGTTTCTATAAAATATAAGATTATTCATCGATAGTTGTCCTTCAACTTTCGCTTCACACTTGAAGACAATTTGTAAAAAGCTCCTGGAAAATGAACTGGTAGAAAGATTTTGTTCTTGAATACCAAAAGCACGTATGCCAGTACAAATTTTGGCCCAAAGCAGAATTACATAAAATGCATCTTTTATGTGTGCCGACAGCTTGGAAAAGCTTGAGTCTGGATAAACAACAAGCTAGTCTTATTGCCTAGATTACATATATTTTGTCTCCTATCTGAAGTAGTGTTGTTAATACGGTTTAACATGACAGTAACATTGTAATGAACTGGATATGCACTGCAAGTAAGTTGTCAAATGTAGAATGCTGTTAGCATGAATTGAATGGTATTTTGGTATAGCACCAAACCAGAATGTATCAATTGTTTTTATTTTGGAGTTTAATGTTTCAAGAATCCCCAAATATTTAATGGAATCAACCCAACAATGAGAAAAATGGTCCATTAGCTAATTGTTTATGCTAAATGAACACGAAAGGATGTAGGAAATTGGTACCCAAATTAATGTCTGTCAAAACTGAAGTGCTCTTTCAGAGAGCACCCATTAACTGACAGATCCAGTGCTAAAAATGACTGGTGATGAATCTTGCTTTTTGAATATTCACCCTTTTGTTGTTTGATGTGTTTGTGCATCACATTTCTTCTTGGTTGAGAAAGAAAATGGGCAATGTTCTGGTAACCAATACTTTGCCTTTATTTCTGCTGTAGGTGCAGAAGATGGTATTTATTGTCATATCTATTTTCCACTTTTGTTTCATTTTAAGTAATATATGTTTTACGTTAATATTTTTAAAATGCTCTACATGTTTATGTATTGCTTGTGGCTACTCTGTAAAGGGGTTGTCCCACTGCGTCGAGCTAATCTGCGAGTTTAGAAGAGTTTGCCCTCGACTCAAACTCGCAGCATGGTCGACACGTGGTCCTAGGAGGTCCTATGAGGTCACTGGAACTCTCCTTCATGCTCGAGGGAAGTTCCCGAATACTCGCGACCTCAGCTAGGCCGCGGGAAATTTTTCAGCATGTTGAAAATTTTTACGCAAGTAGAAATTGGTCGGCATGGTTCTTTTGAACTCGTAGTGGAGTGGGGTCACCATGTAGTTACAGGCATTCGAGGGCAGCCGTAGGCAATCTCCTTCGCTGACCGGGCATTTTAATTGGCTCATTGGAGTTTTCACAACCCAGGAAAACCGATCGGTAGGTTAAATGCCGTCTAAACTTGTGTGTGTGTGTGTGTTCGTGTTCGTGTTCGTAGTCAGTCGATCCAGCGGGTGGGTGCATCGTCGTCGGTTGCTCCAGCTCCAGGTCGTTCAGGCAAGTGCCCTCGAACTGGAAGCTTGAAGACACTCTTCTGAACTCTTAACCAATTCTGTTGTAAGCCTTGTTGAAAAATTGAAAGCACACACCAGCAGGCTCAGAAACTACTTCTTCCTATTGGTTATCACGCTTCTGAATGGTCCTTCCATTAAACCTGGGTACAGTCCGATTCTCCTCTCCCTCATTGCACACATTGGACTTTGTGTCTGTAACTGTTGCACTACACTGGTGAGAACTCTATTCTGCACTCTGTATCTTTCTCTTTGCTCCACTTGAATTTGGCTTGATTGTATTTATGTATAGTATGATCAGAATGGATAGCTTGCAAAACAAAGATTTTCACTTTACAACAGTACATGTAGTAAACCTGTTCATTTTTGGTGAATTAGTCCATTCTGTGTTCTATAGAGTATTTAAGTTCAATGAATTGCTGGTTGGCTAGTTTATTTCTTGATTTTCAAATTGTCTCCATCGGTGTGTACAGTTTTGTTACAGTTCTTGACACAGTTCACATGATGGTATAACTGGGCTAATCATTTGGTTCATATCAAATCTGAAACATGGTTCTATTTTGTGACATTTTCATACCTACAGTTCTTTATCATTGGAGTTATAAAATTTGTGGATATGGTATGGGTGCTTATTAAAGTGTAACCACCATGATGTAGTTGACATGAAATAAAGGAGATAAATTTGTACGGTGCAGAACAGGTCAATTTCATCACCTTCATCAAACTACCATCTTGTCCTGATGGCAACCTCGCTAACGGTCTGTCTTTTTTTGGCTTTTTTGTTATTTTAATTGTGTTTTAAAAGTATGTGTTAATCTTCTCTGGTTTGTTTAATGTGAGGGGTGGGGGAGGGGGTCAGGGGAAACTTTTTTTCAATCTCTTACCTTGCCGGAAATGTGATTGTTTTCCGGAGTGTACATCCGGTCGCTCTGCAGCCTAACATCATGGAGCTGGCGGCCTTGCTCGAGACTGACTTTGAGTCCCACCGTGGGGCCGTGGACTTACCATCAGAGTCTGCGATCCCTTGCCTGGGACCGACGCTCCAACCGCAGCCTGTGGATTCCAACATCGGGGAGCTCGCAGTCTTAGGTAGAGACCGATGTCAGGAAGCTCTAGTCGCAGAAGATTTCGACCAGCTCCGACCCAGGGTAGATTGCCCGGCACGGGGGAGCTGAGATTCTCCCCTCCCGGATGCAAGAGCTTGGCCGCCCCGACACTGAAGGCCCGCCGGGGGCTACGGTAGTCAAGATTGTCCTGTCAACGGAAGGCTGGTGGCCCCCGACTGCGGGAGAACTAAGAAGGGAAGAGATTGAACTTTTTTTCGCGTTCCATCACAGCGAAGAATGTGGAGGAGTCGCTGTGGTGGATGTTTATGTTAAAATGTATTTTGTGTGTTTTGTTGCTTTTTATTGGTATGACTGTATGGCAAATCAAATTCCTCGTATGTTGCAAAACATACTTGGCTAATAAAGTATGATTATGAAATTCACTTGGATGATCAACGACACTTCCTGTTCTGGATCGCGGTCTTCATCCCAGGACTTGCCATTAATATCTTATCGACCCACTGATTCCACAGCTGCCTCAACTATACCTCCTTCCACTCTGCCCCTGTAAGAATGTCATCCCATTACATAACAGTATGAACAATGAATTCTCTAATTTTAAGTAACACACTTCTTCCCCCTCTCTCTTCCCTGTACCACAACATGCATCAATTTCTCCCTCTTTCCTCCCCAACCCCCCCTCCCCTTGCACATCCCCTTCATCTTGTGTACCTCCCTTCGGTTTTACATTTCACTCTGTTTTATCTGACACCCTTTTGTCTTCTTTTCATCTTCAGCCTTTGTCTCTTTCTCCACCTCTCTGCCAATCAAACCCCACCTCACCTGTATCCATCTATTACTTGCCAGGCTTTGTCCCACCCCACCTTTCCAGCTTGCTCTCTCCGACCCCATCAGTCTGAAGAAGGATCCCGACCTGAAATGCCTATCCGTTCCCTCCACAAATGCTGCCTGTCCTGCTCAGTTTGTGTTTCGCACAAGATTCCAGCACTGCAGTTCCTTGTGTCTCCATCCCAACATTCGGAATTATATAAAAACGTTTTCTTATTACCAGTTTACTGAAGATCTGTATTTTTAATTCCCAATGTTTTAATCAATAATATAAATTTTATACAAATGTGCTTATTGCTAGAAGATAAAATGGCAGAAGATGAGGATACATTTAAAAGATTAATAGAGTAGCAGAGATTGGGAGGGAAAAAAATTATGCTGCAGAATACCAATTATTTGCTGATGGAAATATTGGTATTTCTACAATGTATGTAAAATATGCAGTAATTTGCACTTTTTGTGTAAAAATGAACCACATTTGTAAATCTAACCCCTCCCCTTTTTTATTCAAAATATATTTTGAGTCAAAGAACCTTCACTGTTCTAGGAACGAAGGAGATTACAAAAATTAGTGACCTCCTTCCCGGTTCAGGAATAGCTTTTTCACAACCATCAGACTCTTGAACGCTACAAATACCAACTGAACTATGGACAGTCTTGGTTGCACTTTGGGCTTTTTTGCACTGATATTGAGGTTTTTTAAATTATTGTACTTATTTATTTTTATTTTTTTTTTAAATGTAAATTAAAAAATATTATGTCATATACGAGCATTGTGTTTATAGACATGTTATGCTGCAGTATGTAAGAATTTAATTGTTCTGTTTTTGGTACATATGAAACATCCTTGATTCTTGAGGAAAACCCAATAAAATTATTTGCACACAAGCTTCACAAACAGAAATGTGATAATGATTTGTTTTGTGTGATTTTTTTTTTTAGTTGACAGATAAATGTTGGCCATGGCACCAGAGTATTCCTGTGCTGTTCTTCAGAACAACATTAATGGGATCATTTGCATTAAGGGCTTGTCCCACGATGCAAGTTTACCCAGGTGCTCTCCCGAGTTTAAAAAAAATCAAACTCGTGGTAAGTACGTAGAATGTACATAGAGGGTACGTCGGAGCTCGTGGACGTCTCATAGCGGCTCGTATCGCTAACGGCAGGTACTTGGGAAACGTGGTAAGCCTGTGAAACACGTGAGGTTTTTACAAGTGTGAAAATTTCAAATTTCCAAGAGTAAAAAAAATACTCGTGATGAAGTACCACAAGTTTAACTCGGGAGAGCTCTTCGGTAAACTCACATCGTGGGACAGGCCCTTTAGATGCAAAGTGGGCCTTTAGTGCCTCCACAATTGCATCACTTTCAGTGCTTCATTGTAGTATTGTCAATCTAGATTGTGTTTTATATTGTCATTAAGTTAGCTTTCTATTTTCTCAAACTTTTGTCTCATTTTATTGCATGTGAGGATGTAAATAATTGCAGTGTAGCCAGGCACATTTCTTTCCTGCTAATGGCAATTCCTTCTATGTAATTTAAAACTGGGACAGCCAAAAGAATGTCAAGACATGTGGACACAGATGGAATTAACTATGCTTGACTGGTACTGGACTAGACGGTCATGTGATGTAGTCTTCATTCCCAGTGGCATTTCTGAAGGAGCAGTTGTTAGTACATGCTAGATGTCTATGCTTCTGTAAGTCAAATAACAGCCCTCTACTGTCATTTAAGCCCCCTCTGTTGAACGAGGAATGTCTTCTGCAATAATTCACAAAAATGCATGCAGACACATATTTAGATTTATTTTCTTGTATTTTTTCTTTTGCAAGCAAGATTACCATTTGGTATCAGCCAGTGTTCCGAGAATGAAGGTGAAATAATGACTACAAAACTTGATTTTTATTCAGGGGCCTGGAAAATAACAAATTAATACTTAGGTTTTAGATATAACCAATGAAAGTACATTTATTGGAAACATATTTTAGTTAATTCATTTGAAGGTTATTTTTCCCGTATGACTGTTGCATCTTTCCACCACATAACAATAAATTAAGAATACCTTTAAACTGTGAAAAGCATGGTTGAGTGACAGTGATTTGTTTGACCATTTATCTCTTTACAGCGAAGAAACAAAGACCGATTTAAAGATGGATTCTATATTCTGTTTGCGAATATATTTCTCAGTAGAATAAAATAATCCCAAAACCGGTGACAGCATAATTATCACAAATTTCTGAGCTCGGCGGGTTTAGTTATCGTCGGTTTGCATAAACAAACAGAAAAAATGGTTTACTTCGAAGTTAATCTTAAATTGAAGCATTTGAAATAGGGAATCTTATTCATGAATCATTTCAACGTTAATTGATGTTTCTAAGAGCTTACGCGTCTGCATAGTGAAAAAAGTGGAAACTGAAGAGCGGCTCTTTTGTGATTGCAGTGCTGCTCAGTCTAATTCTATCGGTGGCTTTATTTTTAGCTGCTCTGTATTCTGGCAGCTGTTCTGCCTCTTATTTAAATGGGCTTTTATTACTCTGGCATGTGAGGAGAATGCTGCTCAGACTGAGAAATTGATTATTCTGCAGAATGATGCAGTGGATTTTATCCGAGTGCAGGATAGCTGAGGGTCGAATTTCCAAGGTGGGTGTGCGAAACTGGCACACAGATTAAATGGTTGACCCCTTCTTTGCTATTTTGTGAACCTTTTCAAAATAAATATATCCAGCAAAATGTGTAACTGGTTGGCAGAAATAAATACTTTTGTATTTGTTTATGACTTGGGTAATGTTAGTGTTTACATAACAATTTTGAATACTGTGCTCCTGGACATAAAGAAGCAAACAAGTGCATGCTTGTGAAATGTAATTTGCAACGGGGTTTTTAAATAGCAATGATAATTAAAGTGCTAAATATAAATATTAACAAGCAGGGTTTGGAGAGTAAAAGACGATGCTGCCACCATGGGTTACTGTATTCATGAATAGAACCACACTAATTTAATTAATTCTTGGAAATGTTTGTCATGTGTTGCTAGACACTTCTCTTAAGGCTATTGCATTGAAACACATGGCCATGTTTTTTGCCTGATCTAGATTTGAATCGAACATAATCTTAAAAATACCAACACATTTCTGCTGTATCATATACCAGCTGGGGAATCTAATCTGGAAAATGTGATTTAATTCCTTGGAGCTGGGACATGGGAAGCAGACTTTGAAGCTTTTATTTCACTCGCCTTGTTTGAAATACAGCCATTGATTTGTGGTTTGTTTGCAAAAGTCAGTTCTGTGAATTCGAACTCGTTTGATTTGTAATTTATTGATAAAGGGATCAAGTTGGGGGATAAAAAGTCTTTGTTATCAGTTTTTTCAATGTTATTATCAAACCAGATTTATATTGTGGCCGATATACATCACGTGTTGATGGAATTTGCAGAATATACATTATTGCTGTTGTAGGGAATTGAATGATTGGGTTTCATGCTTTATAATTGTTTTGTATTAATTTGCAAAAAAACCCATAAAAAGATAATCAAACATGAACTGCACAGCAACTGGCCCTTTTGGTCCACTGCCAAACATGATGGCAAGTTAAACTAATGTGTCCCGCACACCTCCTTTTGAACTTTGTCCCTCAGACAAAGTTCCTCAGTCCTTTTTAATTGAGTGATTTGAGCTTTAACCATTTAATTTAATAAAATTTGAATCAGAATTTAGTAAAGCATTGGATCAAATCACTTAGGTTGATGAGCTTTGTGTGTTTTTTTATGTTAGAAACATAGTAAATATTCCACTTCCGCTGGTACTACTCAGCATTTTATATTGAGAGTTTCAACAATTTCGAATATTATCTCTTTAAGAGGTGAAGAATGTGGTGACTTCTGGTGCATAGGTGCGCTCATTAAAAGATGAAATTTAGGAATTTCCATTCCGCATCACTTTGCTTATGCTGGGGAGGTTGTATTAGATCTTTGTGGATGCCCTGGGAATTGAAGTCAATGTTTGCAGTTGAACTTTTAGATATTTCTCACCTGCTGGAGCTTGTGTGTGAGAGTAAAAGTTTATTTTTGAAGGGGTGATAGATTAGAATTAATGACAAATAATCAGTTTTATTTTAGCAGGTCAGATGGCTTGGTCACAGATTTTTTTAATGATTGAAGATGGATAGAAATCTTACCTTTCACATGTCTGCCTCTAATCTCAAATCCATTTAATTGCACTCATATTTTGTTTTTTGCACCCATTTTATTATTCCAGCCTGCATTATACTTTCTGATTTAGGCTATGTGGTTTCCATTAGGCAGGGTTTTGACTTGGAGACGTTCAGTCATAATTCCATGGATGTTTGAGAGTTTCCTAGGCATCCATATCACCAGCAATCAAACCTGGTCCTTTCACACTGATGTGGTTATCAGCAAAGTACATTAGTGTATTTTCTTTTTGAGAGATTTGGCATTTGGATTTGCGGAACATATACAAATGCACTGTGGAAAGCATTCTGTTGAGATGTATCTCAGCCTGGTATGGCAACTGTTCTGCTCTTAATGAAGGGTCTGAAGAAGGGTCCCAGCCTGTAACCTAGCCTCTCCATGTTCTCCAGAGAATTTGTGTGACCCGCTGAGTTACTCCAGCATTTTGTCTTTTTTTCTAAACCAGCTTCTGCAGTTCCTAGTGTCTACATTTTACACCTCTTGTTCGCCTGCAGAGAGTGGTGAATGCAACCCAGTCCATCAGAGATTTGTCACTTCCTTCTATCCAATGTGTTTCATCAGGAAGGCAAGAAGTACTGCCAAGGATGTCTATTATTCAGGCCATTCCCTTAATTCTCCCCAACCTTCAGGGAGAAGGTACAGAAGCTTGAAAGACTTAGGAACAACTTCTTCCCCGCTCTGATCCATCTCTTTAACTAATCACCTTTATCTCATCCCTTTCCCGGAGAGTGTATGGCAGCATCTTACTTTTAACTCAGTTATTCTATTATTGCGCTTGAATATTTTGCACTACCTCAGAATGCATTACAATCTGTGCACCAATCAAGTCAAGTTTATTCGTCACATACACATACGAGATGTGCAGTGAAATGAAAAGTGGCAATGCTCGCGGACTTTGTGCAAAGAAAACAAACAAACAACCAAACAAACTACAAACAGAATCACATTTTCTTTTACATATTAAATATTGTGGGCGGAAGGAAAAAAACAGCAATTTTAAAAAAATAGCAGTAGAGTGGTACAGTAATGTTAGTCCCTGGTGAGATAGGAGTTTACAGTCCTGATGGCCTCTGGGAAGAAACTCCTTCTCAACCTCTCCGTTCTCACAACATGGCAATGGAGGCGTTTGCCTGACCGTAGCAGCTGGACAGTCCGTTGCAGGGGTGGAAGGGGTCTCCCATTATCTTATTGGCCCTGGAGTTGCACCTCCTGATGTATAGTTCCTGCAGAGGGGCGAGTGAAGTTCCCAAAGTGCGTTTGGCCGAACGCACTACTCTCTGCAGAGCCTTCTTGTCCTGGGCAGAGCAATTCCCAAACCAGATTGTAATGTTTCTGGACAAGATGCTTTCCACAGCCGCTGAGTAGAAGCACTGGAGGATCTTCGGAGACACTCTGAACTTCCTCAACTGCCTGAGGTGGTAAAGACGCTGCCTTGCCTTACTCACGAGTGCTGCAGCGTGTAATGTCCATGTCATATCCTCAGAGATGTGGACTCCCAGGTATTTAAAACAGCTCACCCTATCCACAGTATCCCCATTTATCCTCATTGGTGTGTATGTCCTTGGATGATGTGCCCTCCTAAAGTCCACGATCAACTCCTTAGTTTTTTTGATGTTCAAGAGGAGGCTGTTGTCCTGACACCAGAGTCCCAGATCAGCCACCTCCTCCCGGTAGGCCTTCTCATCGTTGTCTGAGATCAGGCCCACCACCACAGTGTCATCAGCAAACTTGATTATCGAGTTGGAGCTGAACCTAGCCACACAGTCATGTGTGTACAGGGAGTACAATAGGGGGCTGAGGACGCAACCCTGGGGGGATCCTGTGCTCTGGGTGAGGGACGATGTATTCCCTCCCATCTTGACTACCTGGGGCCTGGCGGTGAGAAAGTCCAGGGCCCAGGCACACGGGGGTGTTGAGCCCTAATTCCAGTAGCTTCTCAGCCAGTCTGGTGGGGACTATCGTGTTGAAGGCTGAAGCGAAGTCTATGAACAGCATCCTCATGTAGCCCCCATTCTGGCTGCCAAGATGAGAGAGAATGGTGTGCAAAACCTGGGAGACCGCATCTTCCGTGGATCTGTTCGGACGGCATGCTGTGTGTTTTGACAATCGGTATTTGCGGTATGACAATCTACTGCTGATTTGCATATATCATTGGGTTTTTTCTTGTATCTATATTACCACAGGTACTGTTAACTCTGTGAGCTTTATGCAAACAATGGAATTAGTTGTTTCAAGAATCTAATCTGATCTTTGTGCTATTGGCTCCTCATCCATGCACATACAATAAATGTTCAAATCTGTAATTCCTCTTGTACTGAGCAGGGTTACATTTGCAACGTCACATTATCGATCTGGCTGTAAAAACGACATCTGATGCTCTGTGAGTGCCACAGATCCTCATAAAAGGTGCAGCACTACACCAGTGGAAACATCTGCCCAGAAGATTCATGGGTATGTGTCAGTATATAAAATGGTGAGTATTGTTGCTTTACTGCCAACCCCCATGTCCAGGTCCAGACAGAACCGAGCATCAATTATCTCAACACATACTTTGTTATTTAAGCTATGCCCAAAAAACAGAAGCAAATTAATTCTGAAAGAGATGGAACATTTGTATTCATTTTGATGTATTTTGTTAGTTCGTAGTGAGCTACTTGAGGAAAAGAGACACAAATATGTAAATAAACTACAGTTTTACTGACATTATCAATCCTGGCTGTAATGCTTAAGAAGCAAAGAGCAAGTTCCCTGTAATTATTTATCTCCACTAATATATATAATTCTGTCCTAATATTGACTTTGCAGAGGAGGCCTGGTGGCTTGAAGCTCTACAATATTGATTAGATGGGCAGAGTATTGGCAGATGGAACCTGATCTGTATGTATAAGGATCCCTGAAGGTTGCAGCACAGGTAGATAAGGTTGTTACGTGATACAGGGTTTCATTAGCAAGGGGTTTTGGTGCAACTAAATAAAATATTAGTTGAGTCAGTTGGACTACTGTGTGACACTGTTGCATGGAGGTGATTGCCTGAAGAAAGTACGGATGTTGCCTGGGAAGGAGCATTTTGACTTTGAGAGACTAGATAGGTTGGTTTGTTTTCTTTGGAGTGCAGAAAGCATAATTGAGATGCACACATTTTTGATGGGCGCTGATGGTGAGAAACCTTTTTTTCCTTAGCACAGGTGGCCATAATCAGTGAGCATAGCTTTTAAGGAAGATAGTCAGAGATTTGGAAAGAATTTGAGAAAGAATTTATTCACTCACAGGGTGGTTGAAAGGTGGAATGCACTGCCTGAGAAAGGCGGGTCCTCTCATACTTAAATTATTTAAATGAACACTAGGAACACCATGGCATAGGCTATGGGCCATGTTGGAACAAGGCAGATGTGTCTTTTCTTCAGGAGTGCGGGCTGCCACACCTCCGCTGCTATCGGAGGTGGTCGCGATGGTGGCCCCACGGACTGTCTGTGTGGTCGGGGGGGAATGACTGTCGTGCTTCCGGCCTGGGGATTTTGCTGCGGGGAGGGAACTTCGCCATCACTGAGGTCAGGGAAGTGGTTGGAGGGCGTCTCCTCGTGGTGGATGTTGTGTACCGTGGCTCTCCGCTCCGGCTGATAAATGTGTATGCCTCATCCACGCAGAGCGAGCGGCTGGCCGTTCTCCAGCAGCTCCCAGTGCTGCTGGCCACGTCCCGGCAGCTCGTTCTGGTCGGTGACTTCAACTGCATCATTGATGTGGCTGGACGATCCGGCAGTGCAGACTGGACAGCACATCCAAGTTCCTGATGGAGATGGTAAAAGACGCAAAGCTGCGTGACGCCTTCAGCAACCCTACAGGCGGGTCCCAGCTGCGGTTCACCTGGTCGAGATCAGACGGTTTATCCCGATCTCGGATAGACTTTGTCTTCACGACGAAGGCCGTCACGGTGAGACACACTGACCTCACGCCAGTGTTCTTCTCCGACCACTGCCTCCTTCAGGCTTCCTGTCACCTACAGGAGGACCGGAAGCAGGCAGAGGGACGTGGAAGTTAAACATGAAGCTGTTGATCCCAGAGAATGTCGAGGAGCTAAAGAGGGACTACGCATGTTGGAGAACGGTGAGGCCCCTCTTTGACTCCCCCACACTCTGGGAGAACATTAAGAGGTTCTTCATAATTAAAGGGGTTCAGAGAGCAAGACAGAGCCAGAGGGAATTGGGCCAACTCCAGACAGATTTGCAACAACTGCTCCTTCTGCAGTCGAGCAGGGTGGATGTGAGGGAGGAACTTAGAGAGTTGAAGGACCGGCAAGCTCAGCTCTTCACCTCTGAATCCTCCAAGATCTTCCGATCCAGGGTCCGCCATGTGCTCACGTTTCTTCTTCCATAAGGTTCACAGGGAGAGCTCTGTGATGAACAGCCTTGGGGAGGAGGACGGCACGATAGCATCCTCACAGACAGACATGCTGAGGATCTGCAAATCCTTTTACACAGATTTGTATGACCAAAAGACCACAGACAGTACCTCCTCCCAGAACTTCCTGTCCTCAATCACGGAGGTCTTGGAGGACAGCAAGCGGGAGAGTCTGGACCAACCACTGACCCTAGAGGAGCTGACTGGCTCCATCCGTTCCTCTGACTCGAATAAAACTCCCGGAAGCGATGGCTTACCGGCCGAGTTGTATTTGGCTCTGTGGAACTGGATGGGCCCGGACCTGCTAGAAGTGTACAACGACATGCTTCTAGCTGGTAGCATGTCAGACTCAATGAGGAAGGGCAACATCACCCTAATTTACAAGCAGAAGGGGGAGATGAAGGACATAAAGAATTGGAGACCCATAACACTCTTGAATGTAGACTACAAGATCCTGTCTAAGGCCATCGCCAACCGGGTCAAGTCTGCTCTGGGACAGGTGATCCACCCGGACCAAACCTGTGCTGTACCTGGCAGGAAAATCTCAGACAGCCTAGCGCTGCTGAGAGATACCATCGCCTACGTGCAGGACAGACGGGTGGATGCCTGCCTAGTCAGCTTGGACCAGGAGAAGGCCTTCGACAGGAATTCACACACGCACATGTGGGACGTGCTCTCCAAAATTGGTTTTGGGGAGGGAATCAGGAATTGGATCAAACTGCTCTACACCAACATCCGTAGTGCAGTACAAATCAATGGGTGGGAATCAGACAGTTTCCCTGTAAGGTCTGGAGTGGCAGCCCTCTCTCTTCTGTCTTGTTTGTCTGCTGTATTGAACCCTTTGCCGAATCCATCAGGAAGGATGCGAGCATAAGAGGAGTGACATTGCCAGGCAGTGGGGGCATTCAAGTAAAGACCACCCTGTACATGGACGATGTCACTGTCTTCTGCTTGGATCCAGGGTCGGTCCGCAGACTGATTAGTATCTGCGACCAGTTTGAGTCGGCCACGGGAGCCAGGGTGAACCGCAGGAAGAGCGAGGCCATGCTCTTTGGCAACTGGCCCGACAGATCTTCTGTCCCCTTCACCATCAAGCCTGACTTCTTGAAGGTGCTGGGGATCTGGTTCGGGGGGGCTGAGGCATGTAACAAAAATTGGCTGGAGCGGATAGCAAGGGTGGGGAGGAAGCTGGAGCTGTGGAGGCAACGCTCCCTCTCCATAGCGGGAAAGAATTTGGTCATCGGGTGTGAGGTGCTCTCGGGGCTGCTGAACTTGGCACAAGTGTGGCCTGTCCCTCCCTCCTACGCCACAGGGATCACCCGGGACATCTTCCAGTTCATCTGGGGGTCGAGGATGGACCGGGTGCGACGGGCCACAATGTACAAGTCAGCAGACAACGAGGGTAAAGGCGTGCCCAACGTCGCCCTCATTCTGATGGCCACCTTCGTGTGTGGCTGCATCAGGCGGAGTGTAGAGCCAAGGCACGTGGGCACCAAGTGTCACTACCTGCTGAGGTTCTACCTGTCCCCGGTGTTGAGAAGGATGGGCCTGGCGCAGGTGCCACGCAATGTGCCAGTCAGCTGGACATTGCCGCCCCATCTGTCGTCGGTGGAAGGGTTCTTCCGGACCAACACCTTTGACCACATGTCCATCGGGCAGTGGTCAGCACAGAATGTCCTGCAGGCACTGCAGGGAAAGGACTCTATGGACCCGGTGGCGTGGTTCCCTGAGCAGACTGCCCAGCTTGTCTGGCAAAATGCCTCATCGCCAGAACTCACCAACAAGCACCAAGACCTGGCTTGGATGGCGGTGAGGGGAGCCCTCCCAGTCAGATCCTTACAGCACCATCGGATCTTCAGTACCAGCGCACGCTGCCCTCGGGACGGCTGCTATGGAGAGGAGACGGTTGCCCACCTCTTTACAGAGTGTGGTTTTGCGAAAAGAGTCTGGAGAAAAATGCAAGGGTCCCTGGTACGCTCCGTCACAGAGGACTCGGTGATTTATGGACTGTTCCCAGGGACACATTCAGAGGCTGACATCGAGTGCTGCTGGAGGGTCATCAACTCGGTAAAAGACGCCCTTTGGTCTGCCCGAGCATTGTTCACCACCCAGTGGAGCGAGATGTCCGTCAGGGAATGTTGCCGACTGGCCCGCTGCAGACTGTAGGAGTACATGCTGAGGGACGCACTGAAGCTCGGTGCAGCCAACGCCAAGGCTCGGTGGGGGAGGGCCACAGTCTAAGGTCCTTCCGCTGCTGAACATGGGGGGTACGGTATGGTGGAGACGCTCCTCAATATAAGGGAAGGTATCCCACGCCATTGTGCTACATGAGTGACACGAGTGGGGGGCTGATTTGTGGAAATTTGGGGAAAAGAAAATGTCTAAACTGTATTGATCAATTTGTACAGCCTCCGAAAATGTCGGATGGATTTTCCGCAAGGTTCTTGTATTGTATATATTTATCACTTGAATAAAGTATATTTTGAAATATTTAAAAAAAAGTGTTGGAACATGGAAATTTGAAGGCTGGCACAGACAAGGTGGGCAGAAGAATACAGAAAGAGAAGCAGGCCCCATGACTGTAATCAAATTGTAACAAACATATCACAGGCATAGTTAATATCTGGTCCTCTCTGCCTTTTTGATTAACATTTGAATATTCCAGCTCGTTGAGTGAAACTTAATTTGTCAATAAAGCAGATCAATTGGGACAGAGATGCATACAAAGGTCTGCATTCCAGAGCATAATGTGGCTGCTTCAAGATCAAAGTATGGTGCAGGACTAAAATGGGCAAGAAGGCAAATGTTTAAAGCACATGTTTGATAGCGCTGCATCGTTGATTGTATGCAAGGGAACTGGTTTCTTTTCCACCGCAATGTTCACACGATCCTTAATTTTTGCTGAGTGATTAAATTCAGCAACACATTTGCCCTAAATATAACAAGCACAAAAAGAAAAAAAAACTGTTCACTTTGTTTTTGCATGTGTTGTGATTGTGGTTAATTTGTTTTATGGATATCAAATTGTGCACTTGAATTAAGACAAGTTGAGCTTGAATTCATTGCTAATTTTGTCATGAGTAAGAAGAAAGGTAATATTTAGATAAAGATGTTGAACTGGATGATGGATTGCACGGTGAAGTTTAGATTGCTCAAAATTGGTATTCTGATAATATTCTTTTCAGCGAGCTTTGTTTCAAATTGAGGTGATATGGCATGGGAAAAGAAAAAAATAATTTATTTTGAGGAAAATCAAAGAATTAAAAAAAAATTGCGGTCTTAATTCTCCATTCCAGTTTCGTAAATGTTAACCAGCACCCTACCTACACCTATAAAATGCACATTTCAGCTATGTGTACCATGTGTTTGGGTATGAAGCACAAAATCCCTTATATTAAAAATGCATTCAAATTTTAAAAAAGCAGTTAACAAATTTAAGTTGGTAATTATACAGCAATAAAAGGAGGATTGTGTATGTGTGTTGCAGAGTACATGATGAAATTTGCCCTTTGGGGAATATTGAGCAAATAAAATGCAGCTTTGATTCTTATTTTTATTTTCAACTTCCTGATTGTTTTAGAAATTAGGTTCTTTGTACGCTGAAAATTAGCACTGAGTCGCTATATTAAAACGAGTATTGTACTAAAATATTTTGGATACTGGTGTAATAGTTAGTTTTATTCCTTATTATTTTATGAAATGTCAGAGTATCAGGAACATCTTAATTGATTCCAAAATATTAAACAATAAATGTGCAGCTTTTGGCTCCTTATCTGCTCAACAATAAAATGTTTCACATTTAGTCTACTTTTCACCTTTATGTATATAAACAGGTTGACATAAAATCAGTTTATGAAATATCAAACTCAATTCTTATCTAGAGATGGAACTGTATTTTGGAACACTCTTAAATATGTTTGTCTTGAATTTTTCTTGGAAAGATGCAAGGTTGAATTAGCAGCTATTAAAGCATGCTTTATTCTCTATTATATAAATTCCATTAAAATGTAGCATTTCTCAACTTCCTATTTACATTTCAAGATTTTGTCATCTTCAGTATTACCATCATCATAATTAAGGAGACTATTTTGGGTGATGCTAACAGTAATTCTATACACATTTGATGCAGTGGCCCAGGTTTCCTTTCCTGCTCCCGCCCCCATCACTTTTCAGAAAAAAAACATTTCTGAGCACTGTTGCTGATGTGTGCTTGATTGAGCAAGCAGCTGTTCTTTACTAATGGAAAACAGCATTTGGATAAACAAGGCAAGGAAGCTTGCCTTGTGTGAACTATAGTTTTGTTTTTGCATGAAGCTGAAACTGTAAATGTATTAGTTTGACATGAAGCGAGACAGTTTACAGAGCGATTGGATTTCTGCTGCAGTGCTTGTTGTGTTATCAGGTTTATCAAAAACATTTGTTCTAATTACATCATTGCAACTTAAACTGAATGGCAATCTTGTGCTACCGATGGGGAAATATTTCCAAAATTTCTATTGATGCAAAAGTCATCAAGTTCAAATACCGTGACTTTGTTTATTTGATTGTTAGTTCAATAATAATTGCAGGGGAAAATATATCTAGGCCACAATTCAGTTAAAAAAAAATCAGTCGTAAAGCTCCACCATGCACAGTTGGCATGTGTCGCTCTAGCTGGGCACGTTCCAAATTAACTCAGGAAATCAATGACAGCTACACTTCAGCTTGAGAACTGATTCGGAATTGTGGAACCCTTAAACTATAATTTTTTTAATATGATTAATTCATGTCCAAGCAGTAGGATGGTTTTCTGGGATAACCCAATTGCAGAGTGGCTCTTATCTGGTCCTGACTGCACCGATCCTCAAATGTTCTCTGGAGATTTGCATGAATTCTCTTTGGGTATTTGCTTTCATTTATGTCAAGAAGTGGCTTTGCAGGAAGGGCAGTCTGAATTTTGCTTCTTCAAACACTGTTGTGATTGATACTTATAAGGAGATTTGTCATGATTTTTACATGTAATATTAACATGTCATTATTAATTGGAGGAGCTTGTCTTCTCTACTTTGAATTAAAATTATTTCTCCAGCCCTTACTTTTTCATAGCATCAGCCAGTCAGAATTGATTATGACCACCAGTGCTGTCCATATGGAGTTTTTACATTCCCTCTCTGAATGTGTGGCTTACCCTCCCATGCACCATTTTCCTCCCACATCATAAAAACATGCTAATTATTGGGTTAATTGGTCACTGTAAATTGTCCATAATGTAGGTGGTTGAAAGGTAATGAATATGTGCGAGAGGATAGGTGACATATAGGGGGCTAGAGAGGGGAATGCAGTGGTCCGTCTCCCAGAACAAATAGTCTGCGCCATGTGACCGCACTCATTTCATTATGAAATGAGATCAAAGGTTTTGGTAAATTCAAAATTTGTGGGATTCTGATTTCCTACATCAGAAATGCTATTTTCACTGATTTAAGATTATTGTAATACAAATCGGCATATGTATGTGATTTTTTTTGGATTATTGTCAATGTTAAACCATCCATGGACGATGCTTTGGAAAGGATGTTGCCACTTTAATTTACTGAAGAAAGAATTGACCGGCATGGAGAGATGAGAGAAAGTCCAAGGGCCATTTGGTAGAGATTCGAAATTGTAATTTTTTTTTAAATTAATGTGGATTGTTGATGGTATGTCAGTAATCAGAGAGCACAGATTTATAGTAATTGGCAAAAGAACTAGGGGACATTTTATCTAATGCGATATTGTGATTTGGAGTGCACCCTATGAAAGGGTGCCAGAGGCCTACTTAATGGTTACTTTCTAAAGGCAATATGATAAATAATTTAAAATATAATTATTTTAAGGAAATTATTTTCAGAAGGCTTGGGGAGTAAAGAATTGTGATGTTTTCTGAATATTTGGAAGTGGAACTGTTGTACTTCCAATCTGTGTTATTCTGCATTGATTGAGACCTGTTGTGATTGTTTATCACATCTTTCCTGGAACTTTTTTAATGTCAAGAATGAAAATCTCTTGCTAACAACTCAAGGACTCCATGTGAAATGAATTTGCCCCAAGTTAGTATGAGTCTGCATCATAAAATGACCCTACATTGGCAGACCTTCATAAAAGTACCATAAGGAAAGATGATACAGGCAATGGGTGATGACACTTAGTTAATGAGAAGGTCTGTTCTAAGTGGTTATTTGGAGGGATCCAGAATATATTTTTCAAAGTGTTTGACTTGGCCAGAAATCTGATTTCTAGTGCTTAAATAAAAGAATGAACAACTTTCAAAGATCTCCAGATTCTATTTTGATATGCTTGTAAAAATGGTTGCCTAAAGCATTTGACAATGTGCACAAATATTGAGAACAATTCAGCCAAAATTTTAAATGTATATCATGGAATGCGTGTTGGGCTAAAGTGTCACATAGTTCAGGAAGCTTAAAAGGATCTCTTGATACTAAAGTATACTTTAGAATCACCCTTTTTATGTAATGGTTAAAGCTTTTGAAAGACTCTTTCACGTGTTTAATTTATCTGTGGGATACTGCAGGAATTTGTATGTGGTAGATACCTAGTAGAATGTGACAAATAGATAATGGGAAAAGTACAACACAGAAACAAGCCCTTTGACCAACAACAACCTGATGTTAAGCTAATCTAACCTGCTATTTGAACCATATCCCTGCATACTCTGCATATTCATGCACCTATCTAAAAGCCTCTTAAACACCACTATTGTATCTGCCTTCACCCCTGGCAGTACGTACCAGACACCAACCACTCTCTGTATAAAAGAAAACTTGCCTTGCACATCAAACTTTGCCCCTCTTACCTTCAAGCTATACCCTCTTTATGGCTATATTATTTGACAATTGCACCCTGGGGGAAAAAATGTTCTGTCTGTCCACCCTATCTATGCCTCTCATAATTTAAGTGCCAAATAGTTATTAAACATCTCAACTTGGTCATGAGATAGTTAATTGCTACTTGAAATGTTGTACAGAATCTTGGAGCAGTTTTGAAACTGGTATTAAATTTTGAGGTAAATGGTTAGTGTATGATAAATGATACTGTTGAGATGATCATATTGGATGAGATTGTTGCTACAGCCTCCAGCAGATATAAATTAAAATTGTAATATCTTTGGCTGCCTTCAAGAAGTGTGCAATATTCTACTCTATAAATTTCTGCTTTCTAATAGTTCTCATTTTGTAACTATTTTTGTTTTGTTTTTAACTTCACAGAAATCAATGTAACAAATTTGACTTTTGTATCATTGACTTATTGCTTCTGGCAAGCAGCCTTTCAAACAGGATTGATTTATTCTAGAATGCAATAGTACAAGAGCTTCAGCAAGGGCACTGAGTAATTAACTTCTCGTTTGCCGAAGTTTGTTTTTAACTCTGCTACCAAATGTACCTTTTATTGTGTTATGTTTATTTTTGTGCATATTTGAACGGTTTCTAAGAATTGTACATCGTACAGCTGGACAAAAATTGCAGTTGGGCATTCTTCTCAGCTGAAACCTCCCAATACACAAATCTTTTTTTTTAACATTCCATTTTGTATTAGTTGCAGCTTTATGGCAAACCATTTATAGACAATGATGTCAGCAATCTCTTTCAATGCCCCGGGCTTCTTGACTGGTAATGTGGACAATCTAAAGCATTTCATTTTGGCAGAAAAGCTGCTCAGGGCTAAGTCAGTGTTTCTTGACCTCTTCAAACATGTGGGCTGTGAAGGATTTTTAAAAATTCCTTTTTGGTTTTAAAAATAAATTTATAATTTATATGATTTGCCACTTAAAAAAAAAAATTCTGTCAGATTCCGATGACTCTTTTCAAGCAACCAAGGTGGAAAGCATGATGTATGGAACTATAATTTTATTATGGGTTATATACAAATTTGATAGCCAAATACTTGCGTACCCCTTTGTACAAGGATAATTTCCACAGACAAATGAATTTCGTATCCAGAGCATTCCTTCTAATTCCACCTTTTTTGACAGAAATGCATATCCTCATTTAAGCCAATTAAATACCAACTATTAAAGTAAATATTTAGTATGCAAATATTTAACCTATATGCAAACACTTTGCTCATGATGGATAATACAAATAATCGGTCATATACAAAATGTTTTCAAAATCCTGTCTTTGACTCCATCGTGGACCTGAGTAAATTTTTAGCCATGAATGGGTTGTCGAATGTTATTGGGATATTGCTTAAGCGCATTTAGTGTGTGTCTATTGGAAGTTCAAAGCATAACAGGCATAGCCAAATGGTAGCTGTGGTGCCTCTTTTTCAGGATGGAAACGTGTATGCAATTTGGAGCATGGGATGTAACCATATTAAGTTTCCGATGGGAATTTCACCCATTTCCTGAACTCTTTCCAGGAGGCTGGTTGTTTTCCACTGAGTGCCTTTCAAATATGTTATAGCATAGGCATATGACATTTTCATTTTGTAGTTCAGGTATTTTGCTGGTCATTTAGAAGTGTGAAAAAAAGCTGAAAGCCTTAACGCCCTATACTTGAAGTAAATTATCCAGTATTCAATAATTAAATATAACTCACTCGGATCTCTTATTTGCTGTCATCTCAATCATTCAAATTGCAAAAGGAAAATGACAATGTTAACTCAAATTTCAATACAAAGTGGGTATTGAATTTATTGTGGTGAGCTGATCTAATTTGCCTTGTATCATCAATAATGGCACTTTATACGTGCTGCAGGATATTTCAAAGTAACTTTTGGTGAAATATATTGTACATAATTGGTCTTGCTGCAATGAGAAGAAAATGCTTTCACCCAGTTTTTAAAACATGCATGGTACTGCAATCTTGACTATTTGGATCCCTTTATGGTAAAAATGTAAACCTTATGTCATCACATAAGGTGAACCAAATGTCTTTAACCTAATCTGCATAGATTTAGTTTACTCAATTTTATGGTGATAAAGAGAGCCTATGGCTGAGTCTAATGTCAAAGCCAAACTGAATTTCTCAGACTTTCAGCGGGGGTCATTGGATAATGATAAACAGCTGGAAATGTGCCCATTTTTTTTCCCTCTCAGTTCAAGGCACTAAATTACCTCCTGAGCTAAGATCAAACAGTCAGCCAAAAATGTTGTTTACTTGTGCAATAGCCCAGAATTCTTTCTCACCATGATCACTTTTGTTTATACTGCATCTCTAACATAGGAAGTCATCCCTCAAGACAATAACAGCAACTTGTATTTATATAATTTCTTCAATAACTGTGACTTCTATTTACACGTTATATCAGCGATGCCTCCCAAGAAGTTTCACAGGGTCTTTACAAAACAACAGCTGATTGAGGGCCATGCAATAATTTATTTGGGCAGATGATCAAAAGTTTGTTCACAGGGGCGGAATCTTAAGGAGAGAGGTGGAGAGGTTTTAGGGAGGGAATATCAGAGTTAAGCCAGAAAAAAAATGTGTCTGGGTGAGCAAAGTATGTTCCCAGGGAACACAGTTTTTCATAGCTGCGAACTTTATCTGTTGGGAAGGGACACTGATAGAACCCAATGCATAATTAAATTCCAAGGTAGCAAAGACTTGGATGAAGGTTTCAACAGCAAATGAGCTGAGACAGTGAGTGGACTTTGGTAATATTTGAGGTGAAAATATATAGTGTAATACTGTGGACTGTATTTTGAAACTCATCTCATCTTATACCAGAATCATGATATGTTCGGTTCACGTTTGGACAATTCCATCAGGCAAAGCAATAATCAGTTTAGTTTGGAAATACAGCATGGAAACAGGCCCTTCGGCCCACCGAGTGCGCACCAACCAGCGATCCCCACACGTTAACACTACCGCACACACACTAGGGACAATTTTACATTTACATCAAGCTAATTAACCAAAACGTCTTTGGAGTGTGGGAGGAAACTGAATATCTCAGAGAAAACCTACGCAGGTCACAGGGAGGATGAATAAACTCCATACAGGTTAAGCAGCATCTGTGGAAAGAAACCACATTACCAGTTCACATCAGAAGGGTCCTCAACTTGAAATGTTAACTCAATTTTTCTTACCGCAGACACTGCCTGACCTGAGTGTTTCCAGTATTAATTTTTACATTTGATATGGAACAAAGATTGACCAATGATGTTTTCGATCACTTGGGTGGTATGTTTATGTAAGGCATACATTTTTCAAGATGGATTTAAATTTATGAAAGATATCTTGAAAAGGCAACTCTCTCATAGAAGGATTATTTCATTTTTGAACACTTATTTTGTCCCCTTGTGTTTGTTAATCAAAGTTCCGTTTTTTTAGTTTTCATCAACTAGTTGTACACGGGGAATTAACTTAATAAATCTGTTCTAAGTTTGGTGATCAATGCGAAACATCGAATGCATCAGATACATTATATGCACTGTTTAATGGACATTTGATCAGAAAATCTTTCAAACTGGTGCAGTAGTTAACTACTGTGTGCAGCTTTGCCCTTTCCAAATCGATTTCACATACTGCTAGATTGTACAATTATCGTGAATATTTAATACAGAATACTATTGTTAAAATTTGTTTCTACTATTCGTCCCAACAGAAGAATAGTTGTCATTGCACCCAATTTTACAGTATTACTTGCAAATGCCAATTAAAAACATTTGATCCAGTCGACCTCTGATTTTGTATACAACTAGATTTCCATCCTTGGCTTCTTGGAATGTGTGCACTGCTTTGTTTTAGCTCAACAGCTCACTGCCCTTCCCCCATCAGCCTCGGGGGCCCCTTAAATGATATACTTTGGCTACGAACTGAAACATGCACTGTTTGGTGTCTTTCCAGTTTTTTCAGGAGTAGTATAAATTGGCTTTGTATTATTGTTTGTTTGAGCACTGGTTCGATTAGGGCAGATTTTACTCCTTACTCTGTTTACTTTTAAAAACAAGGTGATCGATGGTTACTAAATCCGTGTTGCTGTGTAAGCAGCACAAATTCAATTTGCTGACCACGAAGATGCCAAATACACTAATTCTACCCTGTTGAATTTAGTTTGCTGACTTGTACATTGCGGCCACTGGAAATACACAGTAACAAATGAAGTATAATTAACAGAACAAAGGAAAAATACAAACCTGGTAATGTGATCAAGGCAGGGAAATAAAAGTCAAAATAATCTAAATGAATCTTTGATTTGCTTAAATCGCATTGCTGCTGTCCAAACTTGAAAGCATTGTCATTTAAAACAACATTAAGGTAAATTAAAAATGAGCAAGAGCTTAAAAGAAACATTCTCAAGGATCATATAAAGATAATCAAAAGAAATGGAGATGTCAAAAAAACATCATAACCTTAAAATTCCAGATTGTTCACATGCAGATATCAAATAAATTAGTGTTTCCTTCACTGGGGGTGTTAGGCATCTCAGGTAGAATTACCTTATGCATTGTTTCTTAGACGTTGTGCAAACACAATGATTCTGTGGCACGGTGCATGTTAGGGACATTTGTTGAGCTTGTCATCTTCACGTTTTTGAGGCGCCTTAGTCGATTTGCTATAAAAATAAATGCAGACTCTTTCATTGCTTCAGGCTTGTTTTCATCAAAGGATGGTAGCCATCTTGGCTCGAGACACTGCAAACACAATTATAGCATCAGAGTCATCCTGGTTGCTGCTTACATCATGCAGGCTTTTACAGTTTATCAGGCTGAAATGGGCCCTAATTCCTCCCTTCCCTCATATATAATTAAAATCAAATCCCTATCCTCTAACTGCTATTTATCATTCAAGTCATTCATACTGATCCTCTGCTTTTTGTGTTACATCATGTGACTACCTGTGAGCCAGTTCAGTCGATTAATCTTTCATGAGAAGCAGGATGTGAAGCCACAAGCTATGACAGGGAAAGAATTCGAATTACTGAAGGCAAGGTCAGATCTGGGCCATTCATTGTCCACATTCTGGCCTGCAGCCATCACTCAGAAAAAAAATATTTACATAACAGGAACTTCACTGGTTACGGCATCACGGAGAAGGGGGGTGGGGGGAGAGAGAGAGTCGGTTGCTGCTGAATCATTATTACTTGCCAAATTTATCAGTGAGTGGTTCTCGGGTTTCATTAATTTTGTAAAGATGCGACTTTCTCAACTGGCGTGCTTTCTAAGTAAAAGTTGTTTTTTTTTTAAGCAAATTAACTGAAATAAACTTTTTTTGGCCTTGTACAAGTATACTCTACAGTCAATTTTTATTTAAAATTAGCTGTATTATTTTTTTTATTAAGAGGATTCCAATTTTATTTGTAAGAAATCATGAAACAGCTGTAAGGAGATATGACCGCATAAACCAGTGTGTCTCTTCATGCTCATGATCAAGAAAGCGCATCCGCGCATATACTTTCTTAGGCATCCTAGAAGATTTGGCAAGTCTACACGAATTCTCTCGAACTTCTAAATTGAGTTATAGAAAGTATTTTGACAGATGACATCTGCACCTGATATGGCAACTGCTCTGCTCTTAACCGCCTGAACCTGTGGATAGTGGTGAATACCGCCTAGTCCATCACAAGGTTGTCTTTTCTTTATATCCAGTACATCTTCACTGTGCCTTGCATTAGGAGGGCTGGAATAGCGTCAAGGATGTCTGCCACTCTGGCCATTTAGTTTTCCTCTGCTACCTGGGAGAAGTTACAGGAGCTTGAAAGTTTGGATGTCCAAACTTAAGAGCTGCTTCGCCCACATGATCCACCTCCTCAACCAGTTGCCTATTTCATATTCCCTTCCCAGAACTGCTGACAAGTACTCTTACTCCCAAGTACTCAGTACCTCATTCGATTATTCAGGTTTTGTAGTTTAATTTTTTTTATATATAACTTCAGATTACACCACAATCTTGACACCATCCTGCTGCTCTGCATTTGTTATTGTGACATGCATGACGATAATCTAATAAGAATCTAAAGAACCCAATACTAGCCCCAGGCAAGGAAGAATTTTTGAGTAAATTCCCTCCCAGGATTGACAGAAGAGTCCCTCCCAGGAAACAAACGTGACAGAAACTCAAGTGAGCTTGTGATCAAATTGCACAAAGTTAAGAAATAAAGAACTGCAGATTGTGGTTTAATCCAAAAATAGAAATACAGTGCTGGAGTAACTCACCAGGTCAAGCAGCATCCTTGGACAAAAAAGATGGGTGACGTTTCTGGTCAGGACCTGTCTTCAGACTGAAAGTAGGGGATGGGTTTGAGGTGAAAAGTTGAAGGTGAGAAAGGACCAGGGCCATCCACAACTGACCTCAGGTAGGGCAATGAATGGTGGGTCCATTGTTGGCTGGGGAAAATGTGATCTCAAGAGAGAAACAACGTAGTGAACTGTGGGACTGATAAAACGACTAGGGTGGAGGCAAGGGGGAAGGGGAGTGTACTTTGCAGGTGGAGTTTGCACGTTCTCACTGTGACCGCATAGGTTTTCTCTGGACACTCCGCTTTGTACCCCACATCACAAAGATGTGTCGGCTTCTAGGTTAATTTGTCTCTGCAATTGCTCCTAGTATTTTGGGAATGAATGCGGTAGTGGGATGACATAGAACTAATGTGAACAGGTGATTGATGGCCGGCGTGGACTCAATGGGCCAATGGATATGTCCATGTTGTATCTTTCAATCTTTCATATCCCATCTTTCTACAGCAGCATACAGGTGTAAACACCGCAGCCAGCGTGCAGTTTTTTGTGGAATCACAAATAGCTGATGGCACATTCTAACCCGTGGTTACAAGACCTCATTCCAATACTTGGGTATGCATTCTGGGCTGATGTTTTGTTGCATTACAAATGGAGAGTTGTGATTTTAATAATTGTTAGAACCGGGGTCAGAACCGATGATGGACTGGGCAGTGATTATGACTTTTGCAGCGCTGGAGCGCTATCGCGGAGCGGGCGATGCCTTGCCCGGGTCGCCGCGCTGGAACTCCGGTGAGCTGAAGACCGCCGACAAAAAACATCGCGGAGCTGCAGGTCTGTGGAGCGGCCAGCTGCGGGCGACGGCGCTGAACTTTACATCGGGAGCCAGTGGTGGAGCTGCATCCGGCGCGGCCTTGTTGGCTTCGGAAGCCGCGGTCCCCAGCAAGGAAACGGCCGTTCCAGGTATCCTAAGCCGCTGAGCGGATTCTCCTGACGCCGGAGCACCATCACCCGGCGAGAACGGCCTGGAACATCGGGCCTCCCTGGAGGCGACTGAGCAGGCCTCAATGGGCCCAACTATGGGTGGACATGGGATGGGGACTGGACATTGTGCCTACCCTCACAATGGGAACCATTGTGGGGGGAAGTTTTTTTATGTTTAAATCTCTTTATCATTGTTATGTCTGTATTCTTTTTTTCTGTGCTGCATTGGCAAGAAGCATTTCACTACACCAATTGGTGTATGTGACCAATAAAATAACCTTTGAATAACCTTTGAACCTTTGAACAAAAAAATGTATTCTGCAGAACCAATATATGTGTACAATTCAAGAGAAAAAAATGCTTATTGAAGATGCTAATATTGAATTCAAAATGGTATAAAGGTGAAATTTAACTTGAGGAGCTGGCAAGTTACAAAATGTCTCAACGTTCTGAAAGTTTTATTATTTTGATGTCAACCTATGCTTTGTGAATAACAAAACTTAATTGTTAATAAATGAAGCTGGTAAGCCAACAAAAACAATTAACAATATGAACCATTGATACAAAAAAAAATTATCTCCCCGGATACTGCTGATTGGTACTTAGATATGGTTCAAGAGGCAACCATTCCCATTTCATTTCCTGGCTGATGAAAATTATCTTCACATAGTGTTATAGTCATACAGCACAGAAACAGGACCTTTGGGATAGCCAAGATACCCCATCTAAGCTAGTCCCATTTGTCTGGGTTTGGCCTATCTATATTACTAAAACTCTGATCTTGACCACTTCCTGTTGTTCTGTATATTGATTTTAGAAAAAACACTGCCACTTACGGCTGTGATTTTTGGCAATCTTACTCAGAGTCCCCCTCCGCTGCGCAGGGCAAGAGGAATTTTCCCATCGATGAAAAATAAGAATTATTAGTGTTTACAAAATGTTGAGATTCTCTCTCCTGTCAATCACGCCATGAAGGCCACACACCTACTGGTGGGAGGGAGGAGGGACTCTAAAACCCAGAAGTGTCGGCGTGGCTCAGTCTTTGCAAGATGGAGGAGGGAGAGGTCACAACTCGCTGTCTTGGCCACCAATATTGGAATTGCTGGAGGGGTGGAATATTGCATTGGGGGACCAGCCCGCCCGTGTGATGCTGGAACCCAACGGGTCCCACAATCTAGTATACCTGTAAATCCTTCCTATCCATGTATCTGTCCAAGTGTTTTTTAAATGCTGTTATAATATCTGCCTCAATTACCTCCTGTGGCAGCTCGTTCCATATACCCACCATTCTCTGAGTGAAAATGTTGCCCCTTACGTTTGTACCCAGTCCCTCTTACCTTAAACATATGTCCTCCTGTTTTTGATTCCCCTATCTTGGTTAAAAGACTCTAAGCATTCACCTTGTCTATTCCCCTCATGGTTTTATACCCCTCTATAAGTCAAGTTTATTCGTCACATACACATACGAGATGTGCAGTGAAATGAAAAGTGGCAATGCTTGCGGATTGTGCAAAAAAACCCCTAAAAAACAGAATGAAACAGATCACCCCTCAGCCTTTTGCGGTTCAAGGAATAATGTCCAGGTCTACCTAGACTCTCCCTACAGCCTCTTCCAAACTGACCAGTTCCACCTGCTAAATAGGTCAGGGCACTACTACTTGGAAGTTGCCCTACAATTCATACAACATCTTGATTTGGAAAGTTATATTGTTTGCTGGGCCAAAATCCTGGTAATTTCTCTCTAACAACATTGTGGATATACACACACCTCAAGGACTGCAGCAGTTAAAAAAAAACAGCTCAGCACTAATTTCTCAAGGCTAATTACCGAAGAACAATTTAATGTTGGCCTAGCCAGCAAAGCCAATTTCCCTTGAATGAAGAATCTTGGATAGTTTGTAACCTGCTTATCCAGCTTTGCATGTTGTAGTTTTCTCATGCTTAGTGACGCCTAATAATTAAGCAGAGATTAAGGGACAACACAATCTTTTGATCTGTAAGGCTCAGTTGCACAATGCTGTCGTAATGATGTTTTGGCAGATGTAAGATACGGCACTATTTGTGAACTAACCTTGTTGAAAGCATGTAACAATGGAACGATTTTCAATTATTCTATTTAAAAGTAGAAATAGAATGCACAAATACATGTTTACTTTCCAATTAACGTTTCAATCAACACAAAGGATTCCATTGCATAAATAATAAAATGAATGCCCAAGGGAGAAGGGAATATAGGTATTGAGTTATGACATATGTAGAATGGGAGGAACATAGGTACTGACATAAACTGGATCAGCTGTGTTAATTGTTAATTCCATTGAGGAAACTTTAACATTCAGTACCATCATTATTATCCAAGTGATATTATGAGATTTAAGTGTGCTGGAGGAAATGTTTGGTGGAAGATGCTTATTAAAGCTCGTGCTGTCAACATTACTGCTAATTTATATCAAATGTGAAGATTTTGTCAATTGTGAATAAGTTGTGTCCTTTTAGAGTTTTTAAAAAGGTAAACAAATTGCAGAATATTCCATTAACAAACTACTGTTTTGAGAAGATAAACTGCAAAGGAATCAGTTGCTTAAGTGTGTTGTGCGTCTTTACTGATGCATGTTACTTGTTTCATCCATGGCAATGTTGGTCAGCTTGGGATATTCTGTTTACATTAAAGGGATGAAGTAAAATAGCATTTAATAGATGAAAATTCAATGGGTCTCAAATATTTTTCATTGTAAAAGCACAAATTTAATCTTGTTTTTTATGAAAGATTATCACCATACAATTATGGCAAGATAATCCATTCATGATTTATCAGACAGGGTTCTGTACCTATGTTTTGCATTGTTTGGTTCTTTAGAATAATTATGCTAACTCGTGCTGCCAGGTGTTTGAAAGCCTTCGGGCTATGATCTTTCAATACTTTGAAAGATCATTCAGCAATAGAATTCAGCAATAGAATTTCCAATGTTTATTGTTTCTTGTTGCAAGATATTGAAACCATTTTAAAAAAAGTAAGATTGTGTACATTTCACTGTAATTTTGTTTTTGCAGAACATTTAGCAATGTAAATTTTAAATTTAACTTCAGACACACTAATAGATTTTTCATGAAGTTTTTTTTGTTGAGATATACAGATTCTTATACATTTATCCAGAGCATGGTTCATATTAAAGATTGCTTTTAAATAACATAAATTGATACTTAAAATATGAGATTTGTAAACAGCTTTTTACATAAATTCCTTCCAACTGTAGATCTAGGAGAGCAAATCAGCAGGATGTTTGTACAAATAGAATGAATACTTGATTCCTATTCTTCACTATTGAAAAATAGTGTTAAGAAATTAATTTAATTCAATTTTGTTGAAAAAAATCAACCGTGCCATTCATTTTTATTTTACAGCACAAAATTGCATTACTTATATAAAAATCTCTGAAATACAAAAGGCCTTTTTGATTGGATTGCTCAGATTTACAATCGTTTTCTAAGCTGTTTTTCTTTGTTTGGCAGTGACCACATTTTTAGTATTTGACCTACAGCTCTGTTTTTGGTGTTAGGAGCTTTGTAGTTCATCATTGAATTATTAACGAATGTTAAGCAATTTAATTTTTTGTTTGGCTCTTATTTGATAGATGTCACAGCTCCCATTTCTTTTATTTTTTCCATTCTTTAGAAAGAAAAATACAATGATTTATATTCATTTAGAATGTTCAGAACACATTACCAGAAAAGAATGTTCTGGATGAATGTATCATAGGAATTTTAAATGTCTTTGACAGGTATCTAAATTACAATTCAGGCTTTCCACATGTTAAAGTCTTGCTCAGTTGTGTCTATTCAAGCTTAGGGTATTATACATGCTTGAGTGGTTATTTATTGAATAGAGGGGGAGGGTGTTTACTAGAAAAGGATTGAATGTCACTGTGATGAGAGAGCATAAATGAAGGAGCTTGAAATATCGGCACTCTGATGTTCTTGTGACTGGTCATCAGCCTGAAGAATCTCAGCTGTTCTTACTTGTGAAAATCATGGGTATGGTTGCCTGGATACAGATGCTTTTGATTAGCTCATTCTTCCCCTGAGATTCTGCACCACCCCATTAATGGAAGACAGCAGCATTAGAAAGTGAGAAAATGGCCTTCCATAAATGTATTTTTGTCTGCACTGAAGCTGCAGCAAGGATGAAAAACACTGATGTGCACCCCCAGGCTGACTTTATTATTCCAGAGCTGACACTGAGCGCAAACATAGGATGACTCATCAGTCGGGCTCCGAATGTCACTGTCAAGGGTTATCTTTAACTAAGAATTCAAAACGCCCACTTGTCATCTGTTATATGTACAGGGGATTATGAATTCATTGTCATTTCCCCTTGCACGAGTCTATGAGTAAGATTGTTTTGTTTTTAATAAGTGTTAATTTAATGTAGAAGAAAAGAATATTGTTGCTCAATCTTCAGAAGAATGCACTTTGGTTTGTAATGCAAATATATATCGCAGTGGTTTGAACAACTAGTACTTTGCGATGGCAACTGAAAACATTGATCATATAAATAATCATCACAGCTATAACGTCCACAAATGTTTTTTAAATAACATTATTTGCAAAATGCAAACAACTGATAAAATGGACTAAAACCGTTCACTTATTATTTGCAATATTCAAAATTGTTTATTGATATTAACCATTCCAGTATAAAAGGTGAATGAAATTAAAGGTGCAAATAACAATGATATGCGGCAATGTCATTAGATACCAATGTAGAATAAGGTACATAGGTTTTAAACTGCAAATCTTTCATTTGACCTTCTGACCTCCTTCCTCTGCATCTATGCTGTTCTACAGACTGATTGATGGAGTGGATAACTCGATATTCTCAATCTTAGACTCTTGGAAATGATGTTTTGAGATAGGCTTAGTCTCAATTGCTTTGCCCCAAGCAACAAGTTGCAAAGAGTCACATGCAAATCTGTGCAAAGCAATACCATAATGAAACTGGAAATCCATAGGGGGGCATTTCCAAACATAAATATCAGAATGTTCTTTGCTTTTACTGAACCCATCTTTCTGAAAAGAGAAATTGGAGGATAAATCCATATTAGAACAAAGTCAGCAATAATAATCATGGAACCCATTTATTTTTCTATATATTTACCAATTGTCATTCATCTTTACTTCAGGGCATTGCAATTTATAAAACATCCATGCTATTCCCATCCTTATTACACAGATTGTGACAGCACATAACTGAAAAAATAGTGCTATATGTTATGTTTTCAGTTTCTCTCAGCAGGTTTTATTTATATTGAGATATATGATGGATTTTAAAAATCAGATTTTGATCAGAAACGTGTTTTTCTCATACCTTTCGCTTTATAGTTCTGAAATCCTTGCTCTTTCCCATGCTCTCCCTAGTTTATTTTTTAAAGTTATTAAGCTTCAATCCTCCTATTGATTTGGGTATCTCTTTGTCCCAGTCCCTGATGTTGAATGCGAGTTAAGGTGTTTTTCATTTTCCATGCATCCACTGCTGGCATTATCCAACCCATCATTTCAGTCCATGCCAAGTTCCCCTTATACAGTGCTACCGATCTCTGTCAACTCTGCCTCAGTGCTGCGATCTCATTATCATTCTTTCAGTGCTATCAAATTCTCCCCGCTGAACACCGTTGATTCATCTCAATTTCCCACTCGCAGTAGTGTTAACAGGTAACTATAGCCTTGCACATCTTGTATACAATTTCATTCTCTACATTAAAAAATAATGGGATATATATTAAAAACAAAGAAAAAAATGTATCCATCAATTAAAATTCAGGAATATCAAATAATTGATGTGGAATTTAAAAATTTGCTTTGCAATTCATCAGTTGGCATTAACATTGCAGTTCTTCGGTTGAATCATTAGCATTATGAGCAATTGTTCAGCACTTAATCAAAATACATTATATTACAAAAAATAAAAGATTTTTGGAAGAATGCTTAAGAGTGCAATTTGATCTATCTCTGCTAAAGTTTATAAACCTGTCCAGGCCTACTCTTGTGGTTTATAACGTCATTGTAACTGCTTAGTTGAATTACAACCAATCATCAGTTACACTAACAATGATCCGTTTCGGATTTGTTTAAACAATTCTCATATTTCTTGCACTGTTAGCTGTGGATAGTTTGAGGTCACTATTTTATCAATATAGCCTGAATTTCAATCAGTTGAAATTGTCTTCATGAACTGTTTTAATGACTGGGTAAGCTGAGAGAGTGAGTCTTAACTAATTCTTAAATTATCAGAATTGCTGTTGGTGCCTGCAAACGAGGTGGTCCTGAGATAATGCGAGCCATCTTCTTGACCAAGTTGGGATTTGATATACAGTGGCTTACAAAAGTATTCATACCCCTTGAACTTTTCCACATTTTGTCATGTTACAACCACAAACGTAAATGTATTTTATTGGGATTTTATGTGGTAGACCAACACAAAGTGGCGCATAATTGTGAAGTGGAAGGAAAATGATACATTGTTTTCAAATTTTTTTTTACAAATAAAAAACTGACAGGCCGGGCAAGGAGAGCATTGATCAGAGAATCAGCCAAGAGGCCCATGGTAACTGGAGGAGCTGCAGATATCCACAGCTCAGGTGGGAGAATCTGTCCACAGGACAACTATTAGTCGTGCGATCCACAAATCGGGCCTTTATGAAAGAGTGGCAAGAAGAAAGCCATTGGTGAAACAAAGCCATAAGAAGTCCCGTTTCCAGTTTGCCACAAGGCATGTGGGGGACACAGCAAACCTGTGGAGGAAGGTGCTCTGGTCTGATGAGACCAAATTTGAGGTAAATGCAAAACGCTATGTGTGGCGGAAAATTAACACTGCACACCACCCTGAACACACCTTCCCCACTGTGAAACACGGTGGTGGCAGCATCATGCTGTGGGGATGCTTTTCTTCAGCAGGGACAGGGAAGCTGGTCAGAGTTGATGGGAAGATGGATGGAGCCAAATACAGGGCAATCTTGGAAGAAAACCTGTTAGAGTCTGCAAAAGACATGAGACTGGGGCGGAGGTTCACCTTCCAGCAGGACAACGACCCTAAACATACAGCCAGAGCTACAATGGAATGGATTAGATCAAAGCATATTCATGTGTTAGAATGGCCCAGTCAAAGTCCAGACCTAAATCCAATTGAGAATCTCTGGGAAGACTTGAAAATTGCTGTTCACAGACGCTCTCCATCCAATCTGACTGAGCTTGAGCTATTTTGCAAAGAAGAATGGGCATAAATTTCAGTCTCTAGATGTGCAAAGCTGGTAGAGACATAACCCAAAAGACTTGCACCTGTAATTGCAGCGAAAGGTGGTTCTACAAAGTATTGACTTGGGGGGGCTGAATACTTTTGCACGCCACACTTTTCAGTTTGTTATTTGTAATAAAATTTGGAAACCATGTATCATTTTCCTTCCACTTCACAATTATGCACCACTTTGTGTTGGTCTATCACATAAAATCCCAATAAAATACATTTACGTTTGTGCTTGTAACGTGACAAAATGTGGAAAAGTTCAAGGGGTATGAATACTTTTGCAAGCCACTGTAGGTTTGTGGCTGATGATGTTCATATGGTTCAGGTTGGTATTTGTCTTCCCTAAGATCATCAGCAAATTAATTATATTTTCAGACCATTATGATGTCACTTTATTGCCACCAGTTTCATTTTTCTTCCCTATTTTCTAAAACTGAATTTGAACAGTTGTTTTCTGCAAAGCCCAATTCTCTGTCCAGCCTCAAGATAACAAACCATGATATGAACGCTCCAATTCCTTATGCTTGAGAAATGACATAAGGCTGACTGTATCTGAGTGATACTCGGTCTGGAAATATTATGTCTTTTGTAACTGTCTTGAAGGGATATTTGTGTGCAGTCAAGAAATTTGAAATATATCTGGGGAGTTATGATGTTTTTCATTCTCACTAATATTTTTCTTTTCTATTATTGCAATCTTAATATATCTTCCCATGTCTCATTCTTTCTTTGGCTCCATCTTTATCATTTCTTTAAGATGAGAGAGACAAAATTTTAAAGGAGGTGTGCAGGGCAAATTATTTTACACAGAATGGTGGGCGCCTGGATCACACTGCCAGATGGTGGTGGAGGCAGATACAATTGTGGTGTTTAAGCGGCTTTAACTAGGCACATGGATATGCTGGGGAATTGAAGGATATAGAGAATATGTAGGCACAGATTAGGTTAATGGCATCATGTTCGGCACGGACATTGTGAGCCGAAGGGCCTGTTCCTGTGCTATACTGTGCAATGTTCCACTACTCTTGGAGTCTCCTTTATGCTGCCATTGCGCTCATTCTTTTTACTTTTTCTTTGTTTCTGTTTCTTTTTCTCCTTTGTTTCTGTTTGTCACAGTTTTCTGGGGAAGTCTGGGCGAACTGGGGAGGTCAGGACTGGAAGACAGCAAGGAATTAAAATTGTTAAAGAAGGAACTGCAGAAGCTGGAGAATCGAGGGTACACAAAAGGCTGGAGAAACTCAGCGGGTGCAGCAGCATCTAAGGAGTGAAGGAGATAGGCGACGTTTCGGGTCGAGACCCTTCTTCAGACTGGTCAGGGATCAGGGAAACGAGAGATATAAACGGTGATGTGGAGAGATAAAGAACAATGAATGAAAGATAGGCAAAAAAGTATCGATGATAAAGGGAACAAGCCATTGTAAGCTGTTTGTCGTGTGAAAATGAGAAGCTAGTGTGACTAGGGTGGGGGAGAGATATAGAGAGAGAGGGAATGCTAGGGCCCGAGGGCTGAGGGAGAGGTGGGAAGGGGAGGAGACAGCAAGGGTTAACAGAACTCTAACTTGCGGTGTTGCTCACTCTGGCCGTGGAGGAGGCCCAGGACCGAGAGGTCGGATACGGAATGGGAGGGGGAGTTGAAGTGCTGAGCCACCGGGAGGTCGGGTTGGTTAATGCGGACCGAGTGGAGGTGTTTGCCGAAACGATCGCCAAGCCTCCGCTTGGTCTCACCAATATAGATCATCTGGCATCTGGAGCAGCGGATGCAGTAGGTGCAGGTGAACCTCTGTCGGACCTGGAAGGACTGCTTGGGTCCCTGAAAGGAGAGGAGGGGGGAGGTGAAGGGACAAGTGTAGCATTTCTTGCGGTTGCAAGGGAAAGTGCCCAGGGAAGGGGTAGAGCGGGAGGGAAGGGAAGAATTGACAAGGGAGTTGCAGAGGGAGCGGTCTTTGCGGAAGGCAGACGGGGGGGAGATGGGAAGATATGGCGAGTGGAGGGGTCACGTTGGAGGTGGCAAAACTGGCGGAGGACTATGTGTTGTATTTGCCGGCTGGTGGGGTGAAAGGTGAGGACCAGGGGGACTCTGCCCTTGTTGCAAGTGGGGGACTGGGGAGAGAGGGCAGTGTTGCGGGGTATGGAGGAGACCCTGGTGCGAGCCTCATCTGTAGTGGGGGAGGGGAATCCCCGTTCTCTGAAGAATGAGGCCATTTGTGATGACCTGGTGTGGAACACCTCATCCTGGGAGCAGATGCGACGTAGACGGAGGAATTGGGAATATGGGATGGAGTCCTTACAGGAAGCAGGGTGGGAGGAAGAGTAGTCCAGGTAGCTGTGGGAGTCAGTTGGTTTGTAGTGGATGTCGGTCAAGAGTGTATCACCTGCAATAGAGATGGTGAGGTCAAGGAAAGGTAGGGAAATGTCGGAAATGGTCCAAGTGTATTTGAGTGCCGGATGGAAGTTGGTGGTGAAATGGATGAAGTCAGTCAGTTGTGTGTGGGTGCAGGAGGTGACACCAAAGCAGTCGTCGATGTAACGGAGGTAGAGGTCGGGGATGGGGCCCTGGAACAAGGATTGTTCGACGTACCCGACAAAGAGGGAAGCGTAGCTGGGGCCCATGCGTGTGCCCATAGCTACGCCTTGTGTTTGGAGGAAATGGGAGGAGTCAAAAGAGCAGTTATTGAGGGTAAGGACCAACTCCACTAGGCGGAGGAGGGTGTCAGTGGATGGGTATGGGTTGCTCCTCTGGTCGAGGAAGAACCGGAGGGCTTTGAGACCGTCCTGGTGGGGGATGGAGGTGTAGAGTGACTGGACGTCCATGGTAAAGATGAGAGGATGGGGGCCTGGAGAATGGAATGCGCGGAGCCGACGGAGAGTGTCCGAGGTGTCTTGAACGTAGGTGGGGAGGGATTTAACAAAGGGGGATAGGATGGAGTCAAGGTATGTGGAAATGTGTTCGGTGGGGCACGGACAGGCAGAGACAATGGGTCTGCCAGGGCCGTCGGGTTTGTGGATTTTGGGGAGAAGGTAAAATTGGGCCGTGCGGGGCTGGGAAATGATGAGGTTGGAGGCTTGGGAGGGTAGGGAGCCGGAGCTGATGAAGTCGGTTATGGTGCTCGAGATGGTGGCCTGGTGTTCGTCAGTGGGGTCGTGGTCCAGGGGTAAGTAGGAGGAGGTGTCCGAGAGTTGGCGCGAGGCCTCCGCTTTGTAGAGATCGACGCGCCAGACTACCACGGCACCTCCCTTGTCGGCGGGTTTGATAAAGGAATTAAAATTGTTTTTTTTATTTGAAACGCTATGTACCTCGGTGCTGAAAGTGTTAGCTGTAAACTTTTTGAAATTTTGACTCTGACTTGGTGGTCAAATGATGAGTTGTGCGAGGAGAAACAAGGAACTGCAGATGCTGTTTTACAAAAAAAAGTGCTGGAGTAACTCAGCCGATCAAGCAGCAACTCTGGAGAGCATGGATAGGTAACGTTTCAGGTTGTGACCCTTCTTCAGAAACAGGGAACTGCAAATGCTGGTTTACAAAATGTTCTGGAGTAACTCCTGTCCCGCTGAGTTATTCCAGCACTTTGTGTCTTTTTATGGTGCAGTTGTGACATTTCTTGAATTAGAATTGAATGACAAATGTTGACAAGGCTCTTATAACAAGTAATGACTTGTAACAGGAAATCCTCACAGATGTGAAGCCCTAACAATGGAAACACGTGGGGCCATCAGTTAATCATCATGAATTGGACCTAATCAATGCAATTACAAATTGATTCTTTAATTATGCATACTAATGGTAAATAGAGTTGTTAAAACAAAATGGCTATGACATCAGTGATTCACTTATAGCCCAGCACCTTGCTCGAAGCCACTGCTCCTTTCCCCATCCCCCTGAGCACCACTGTTTCTCCCCTAACTTCCTTAGCCCTTTTGTTGTATGTGACTGCACAATAATCAGAGGTTGCCATCAAGTTAAACTGTTCTCCAACAATGTTGCTAGATCAGTAACATCCCCAGTTATTCAGAGGTGAGAAAAACTATAAATATGAATAATATTTTAAATATAGGTCCACTATTGTATTTCTCTTGGTATTAATAGTGCTATATTATTTGAACGTGTTTCCAGATCAAGTGAAAAACTTGTGCTTGCTGCCCAGGCAAATCACACAAGTACATCGGGTAATCCAAAAGGGAACATAAACAAAGTGCAGAATATAGAGCTGCAGCTAGTGCAAATTAGAAAAAAGTGTGAGGGCTGTAAAAAAGTAGATTGGAAGATTGGATTTTTATACTTAACATATGAGAGGTTCGTTTAATAATCTGATAACAGCAGGAAATAAACTGATCTGGATTCTAGTAGTATGTGCTTTGAAGCTTTTGTATTTTTGTCTGATGGGAGAGGAGAGAACAAGGCATGATCGGAGTGAAAAGGGTTCTTAATTATGTTGACTGTTCTCTTGAGGCAGCGTGAAGTACAGATGGTGTCTCTTATAGACTGGGTTGCATTCACAAATCTGCAATTTGTTGCTACTCTTGGTAGAGTAGTTGTTGCACTGATCTGTGAAGTATCCCGATAGGATGCTTTCTATGATGCATCTGAAGAAATTTGTAAGAGTCATTGGAGACATGCTGAATTCCTTAGCCTTCTGAGGCAGGAGACATGTTGGTTTTCTTTTTTAATTTTACATCAATGTGGTTACACAATGTGGTTAAAATTGTTGGTTGTATTTACACCTTGGAATTTGAAGCTCTCGGCCAACTCAGCACCAATGATACAGTCCCGGGCATATACTGCACCCTGTTGCCTCGCCCTCAATTCATTTCCTTTGTTTTGCTGACATTGAGGGAGAGTAGTTGCCCATTTCCTTCCTGTACTCTGTCTCATCATTGTTCCAGCCCCAAAATAATGGCATCGTCTACCAGAGGGGAAGGGGCTGGAGCTGGGGGGCGGTGCACCTGGCCCCACCAGCGCCCGGCTCTGGCACCGATCCCACCAACGCCCGGCTCCCTCAATCCCCCCCCACTCTCCCGCCTCACTTCCCCAGGATCTCGAGGTTGCAGCAGTGGGCCTCACAACCGGCCAGGCTCTGGGGTGCGCCGCGCTCCAGCCGCTCCGCACACCGGCCGTGGTGATGCACAAACTCTGTATAGATAGAAGATAGAAGATTGCAGGTGACCCCTTGTTCCAGGGCTGTGTGGGGGAGGTTGCATTGCTAGGAAATGGGCTTGTACTCTCTTTCCCTCTTTCTCTCACAGTCTTCATGTCCAGCAAGAATCCATAATGGAGGGGACAACTAGTCTCAACCACCTCTCTTCAGAGGTCTTAGTGCTATAGGACTTACTCGTACCAATCATCTGCTCAGATACTCACACTGACAGGACCTGTTGGACAGGGAGTTTTTGTGGTTATCCACACTTCACATGACCGTAGTGACAGGCACAGCTTTGGAGAATAAGTCAGAAGTCACCTCAGTTATATACAGATGGTGTGCTTGAGGGGCTGTTACTGGAGAGGATAATCAGTGATCACAGTATGCAATATAATTTATAGGTCTTCCAAGTATTGTTACTCTAAATGCATTCTCCCACAAATACGAGAGGGTTCATGTTGCAGGATAATGTAAGGATATCTTCTTGAATGGAACTCCATGAAGCAGCAAATAAGACCATGCTGTCTTGTCCACACAGCTTGTAGATTTCTGAATGCTGATTTTAAAAGTACAAAGTACAAGGTCTTGAGCACTGCTCTGTTCTGCATCAAAATCTTCTCTGGCAGTGACAGCAATGAGGTGGAGATAGTCCGCATAAGGGATGATGGTAAAAGTGATACTTAAACTATGGCGTCCATTCAAATCATTCTGTATACCCTGGTGGGTGCACACTGCCCAACTCATCCAACTACCTGAACTAGTCACACATGCCTGCATTTGGTCCATATCCCTCTAAACCTTTCCTAAATCAGAACGCCTTTGAAGTGTAGAAAGTAATTTATAAATAAAAGTACGATGATTAAACCCATTTCCACAAGCGGACAAAATACATCTGAGCGTACTTAATATTTATTCCAATCATTCCATGAATTTTGATCAGGCATCCCAAAATTATTATTGTGGTTCTTGCTTACTCTCAATAACGAGTGTCAGGAAACATAGGAGACCTGTGAATGTGATGTTGAACTTAATGCTCCTCTCCCCTGAGTGATTGGACGGAACCAGCTTTGACATTGTGTGGAATGTGGAAGTTAATTGTGGAAATTGGGAGGTTGGAGCTGACTTCTGCTCACTTTTTTGCCAGATTTAGTCTGCCAACTTCAATGTTATCTCCCAGCCCCTCCTTGCCGTGAGTTATTTTCTCTGTCTGAGCTTCTGATCTGTGACTGGCATTGTGTTGCTTTCGACCTCTAATCGCTGCAAATTTTATTTCAGGCGGTTTGTGAATGCCTAGGTATTGTAAACAGCTGGCCCTTTCTTTTTCTGTAGAGTGCAATATCCAGGTCAGTATATTTGTGAACCTCATCCTTTCCATGTATTTGTAGATTAAGATCTGTGGCCATTCTTTATTTTTATCCTAATGAGTCTCAGCCATGCTTTTGATTCTGTTCTATCGTTGTGATAGTTTCATATACTGTAATCAACAATTAATGTTTAAAACAAAATTGTGTATCTCAGAAATGCAAGAAAAAGCATTTATTTTGGAGAAGTGTATGGATTGGGTGGGTGGAGTGTACAAAACTGGCAAAAGTTCAAGGACTTTTGCAAGCCAGTTCTAGCCTGTCTGCCTTTGTGCTCACCTTGAGTACATAATTTATAAATAACCGAACAAAGAAGTTCTGTGCATTTTTAAGTTTGGCCATTGACTGAGCCGTACAAATGATTTCATTGTGTCAAACAGCACAGAAGCTGGCCCTTTGCCTCTCTACAACAGTGCCAATCATCTAGCACCTATCTACGATAATCCCCTTTTCCTTTCACACCCCATCATGTCTACACTCCTGGGTACATAAAATGCTGGAGAAACTCAGCGGGTGCAGGAGCATCTATGGAGCGAAGGAGATAGGTAACGTTTCGGACCAAAACCCTTCGTCAGACTGATAGGGGGTGGGGGGAGGCGGGGGGGAAGAAAAGAAAAAGGAGGAGGAGGAGCCCGAGGGCTGAGGGAGAGGTAGGAAGGGGAGGAGGCAGCAAGGGTCAACAGAATTGAGAGAATTCAATGTTCATGCCAAGAGGATGCAAACGCCCCAAGCGGAATATAAGGTGCTGTTCCTCCAATTTGCGGTGTTGCTCGCTCTGGCCATGGAGGAGGCCCAGGACAGAGGTCGGATACGGAATGGGAGGGGGAGTTGAAGTGCTGAGCCACCAGGAGGTCGGGTTGGTTATTGCGGACCGAGTGGAGGTGTTCGGCGAAACGATTGCCTCCGCTTGGTCTCACCGATATAGATCAGCTGGCATCTAGAGCAGCGGATGCAATAAATGAGGTTGGAGGAGGTGCAGGTGAACCTCTGTCGGACCTGGAAGGACTGCTTGAGTCCTTGAAAGGAGTGGAGGGGGGAGGTAAAGGGACAAGTGTAGCATCTCTTGCGGTTGCAAGGGAAAGTGCCCGGGGAAGGGGTGGAGCGGGAGGGAAGGGAAGAATTGACAAGGGAGTTGCGGAGGGAGCGGTCTTTGCGGAAGGCAGACGGGGGGGATATGGGAAGATGTGTCGAGTGGAGGGGTCACGTTGGAGGTGGCGAAACTGGCGGAGGACTATGTGTTGTCTGTGCCGGCTGGTGGGGTGAATGGTGAGGAGCAAGGGGACTCTGCCCTTGTTGCGAGTGGGGGGATGGGGAGAGAGGGCAGTGTTGCGGGGTACGGAGGAGACCCTGGTGCGAGCCTCAACTATAGTGGGGGAGGGGAATCCCTGTTCTCTGAATGGGGACATTTATGATGCCCTAGTGTGAAACACCTCATCCTGGGAGCAGATGCGGCATAGACGGAGGAATTGGAAATAGGGGATGGAGTCCTTACAGGAAGCAGGGTGGGATGAAGAGTAGTCCAGGTAGCCGTGGGAGTCATTGGGTTTATAATGGATGTCGCTCAGGAGTGTATCCCCTGCTATGGAGATAGTGAGGTCAAGGAATGGTAGGGAAGTGTCGGAAATGGTCCAGGTGTATTTGAGTGCCGGATGGAAGTTGGTGGTGAAACGGATGAAGTCAGTCAGTTGTGTGTGGGTGCAGGAGGTGACACCAAAGCAGTCGTCGATGTAACAGAGGTAGAGGTCGGGGATGGGGCCCTGGTACGCCGCGAACAAGGGTTGTTCGACGTACCCGACAAAGAGGCAGGTGTAGCTGGGGCCCATGCGTGTGCCCATAGCTAATGTTTACACTCCTTCCTGATTCTCCTGACACTTATTCACACTAGGCCAATTAAGGTATCAACCAGTATGCCTTTGGTATGTGGGAGGACATTGGAGTTTTGTTTGTTTGTGGGATTTTCAACCAATTGATTGGTACCTCAGCACGACTTTCCTGTATTATCTCCATTGATTCACGTGGCACTGTGCCTTGCAGCGCCAGATACCTGGGTTCTATCTTGACTACAGGTGCTGTCTGGATGGAGTTTGTACGTTCTCCCTGTGACTAATTCCTTTAATTTATTCCAGAAATCTATTAATCTGTTTTGAATGAATGTAATGACTGATCCTTCACAGCAATCTGGGGTGGAAAATTCCACAGACTTGCTACCCTCTGAGTGAAGAAATTATTCCTGATCTCTACCTGTTGATGTCTCCAGGTTTGCGGATGACACAAAGCTGGGTGGCAGTGTGAAACATAGAAACATAGAAAATAGGTGCAGGACGTGGCCATTCAGCCCTTTGAGCCAGCACCGCCATTCATTGCGATCATGGCTGATCGTCCCCTATCAATAACCCATGCCTGCCTTCTCCCCATATCTCTTGACTCCACTAGCCCCTAGAGCTCTATCTAACTCTCTTAAATCCATCCAGTGATTTGGCCTCCACTGCCTTCTGTGGCAGGGAATTCCATAAATTCACAACACTCTGGGAGAAAAAGTTTTTTCTCACCTCAGTCTTAAATTATCTCCCCTTTATTCTAAGACTGGCCCCTGGTTCTGGACTCGCCAAACATTGGCAACATTTTTCCTGCATCTAGCTTGTCTAGTCCTTTTATAATTTTATGTTTCTATAAGATCCCCTCTCATCCGTCTAAACTCCAGTGAATACAAGCCTAGTCTTTTCAATCTTTCCTCATATGACAGTCCCGCCATCCCAGGGATCAATCTCGTGAACCTACGCTGCATTGCCTCAATCATAAGGATGTTCTTCCTCAATTTAGGAGACCAAAACTGTACACAATACTCCAGATGTGGTCTCCCAGAGCCCTATACAACTGCAGAAGAACCTCTCTACTCCTATACTGAAATCCTCTTGTTGTGAGCTGCGAGGAGGATGCTATTAGGCAGCAGGGTGACTTGGATAGGTTGAGTGAGTGGGCAAATGCAATATAATGTGGACAATTGTGAGGTTATCCACTTTGGTGGCACCAACAAGAAGGCAGATTATTATCTGAATGGAGTCAGATTAAGAAAAGGGGAGGTGCAATGAGGCCTGGGTGACCTTGTACTCCAGTCACTGAAAGTAAGCATGCAGGTACAGCTGGCAACAAAGAAAGCAAATGGCATGTTGACCTTCATAGCGAGCGGATTAGAGTATAAGAGCAAGGAAGTCCTACTGCAGTTGTACAGAACCCTGGTGAGACCACACCTGGAGTATTGTGTGCAGTTTTGGTCTCCTAATTTGTGGAAGGACATTCTTGCTATTAAGGGCGTGCAGTGTAGGTTCACCAGGTTATTCCCGGGATGGTGGAACTGACATGTGATGAAAGAATCAGAATACCTTTATTGGGCAAGTATGCAGCCAACAACTTTCTTGGCTGGTCGAACGATGTGCTGCAGCCTCCGGATGTCGTGCTTGATGGCTGAGCCAAACCAGACCATGATGGAGGAGGTGAGGACAGACTCTATGATGGTGGTGTAAAACTGGACCATCATTGCCTGTGACAGGTTGTATTTCCTCAGCTGCCGCAGGAAGTACATCCTCTTTTGAGCCTTTTTGACTGTGGAGTCGATGGTGGCCTCCCATTTAAGGCAGGTTCTCTGGATGCTTTCAAGTGAGAGCTAGATAGGGCTCTTAAAAATAGCGGTCAGGGGATATTGGGAGAAGGCAGGAACGGGGTACTGATTGGGAATGATCAGCCATGATCACATTGAATGGAGGTGCTGGCTCGAAGGGCCGAATGGCCTAACCCTGCACCTATTGTCTATTGCCTACTGTCCCCGAAGATGACGATTCAAGGAACTTAAATGACTCCACAGTTGTGACTGTTGTATTATTGATGAGTGGGGGGAGGGGAGGGGGAGCTCTCCTAAAATCTACAACCAATTCCATTGTCTTAAGAGCATTGAGCTGGAGTTGACACAATTGTGTTGAATGCAGAGCTAAAGTCCACAAACAGAATCCTTGCTTGGGATCCTTGCTTGGGTCCTCTGGCGGTTTAGGTGGAGGAGGCAAGCCTAGGTTCTCATCCACTGATCTATTGGCCCAGTATGCAAACTGCAGGGGGGGTCCAGCAGGGGGTTTGTGATACTTCTCAGGTGGGCCAGCGCAAGTCTTTCAAGGGTTTTCGTGATTACAGAGGTCAGTGCGACAGGCCTGTAGTCGTTAAGACCAGTGGGTTGACTGGGCTTGTATTCACTGGAATTTAGAAGGATGAGAGGGAGTCATATAGAAATAGGAAACTAGATGCAGGAAAAATGGTCCCGATGTTGGGGGAGTCCAGAAATAGGGGGTCACAGTTTAAGAATAATGGGTAGGCCATTTAGTCAAGTCGTCAAGTCACTTTTATTTATAAAGCACATTTAAAAAACAACTCTCGTTGACCAAAGTGCTTTACATTTGTTATAAGGATAGTATACACAAGCAGGCTACATACATATATGCAAATAGCCCTCACTCAGAGAATGTCGAGAAAGGCTTGGGGGAACAGATATGTTTTTAGTCTAGACTTAAAGGAGTCGATGGAGGGGGCAATTCTGATGGGGAGGGGGCAGTTCTGATGGGGAGGGGGATGCTGTTCCACAGTCTAGGAGCTGCAGATGAGGAGAAACATTTTCACCTGGTGAATCTGTGGAAATCTTTGCTACAGAAGGCAAATATACCGGCAAATTCAGGAAACCTGGTTGAAATTCTGCATTGAGATTCACAAAGTTGTAACAGATCCCCAGCACTTGCACTGGAGAAACTGCTCGAAGGACAGCTCCAGGTTAAACCTGTCAGAAGGACTTTCACTCCATTGATAGTAATGAAGGGGAATGTTTGCAGTGAATCATAGTGTGCTGGTATTTATGAAATTTTAAAACAGTTTATTTAAATGCCGTTAAGTGATTTTCTTTTTGACAAATGCAATTGCCTGTCCATTAATTTGATGCTGTTTTAATAGTTTTGGAATATTTTTTAATTTTCTGGGCATCAGAAATATTTTGCTTGTGACTGCGGGGCCAATCAGCTAAGCCAGCGACTACTTTAGCAGGGTGTGAAAGTTGTTTATTAGCATTTTTGTGCGTGGAACACCCAAATGACAGTATTTGTATACAATGACTTCATTTACAGGGTTAGCCAGTGCCTTCTAGCAGCTAGCTTTGGGAGATGCACTTGAGGAAAGTCTGATTCTTTCCTCCCACCCTACATGCAACCATGCTGCTACCATATTCTAGACTTCTATGTTACTTTGCATTGTTGAACAAAGAAATAAATAAAAAACATTAGCAGGAAGGAGAGTTTTCACTTTTGTTCATGATTGTGTTCTGTTGCCTGTGAAGAAGATTTCACAGTTTCTTAAATAATCAATGTTGTTTCTTGGATGAGAGTTACTAATTATGCAAATGGATTCAGAAATTTATTTACGTGACAGTAAATTGACTCAGCTCTCGTTGCAGCAACAAATAATTTGAATATTGCTGTTTCTTCGCCAATTGTCTTAATTTTGTGATTGGGGTTTATTTATTGCTAAACTTTTAAGAGTAACTTAAAATTGTTAGTAACGTACTTTTTAGCTACATTCATGTTTATGACTTTGTAGACTTTGGTATATGCAATTGGTTTTATTATTTTGCTTCCTTATGACAGTGACTATATCTCAAATGCTGCAATGATGATGAAATGGATTAGGTGATGCATTATTTGCAGTAATTCTGTAATTATTGGTTTTGAGAAAACAATGGAAATGTTCATATTCTAGTGGACAAGATCAAAATGCAATTTACTGGTCACAATCCAGGCCGTATCAAGTCTACCATTTGAAGCCAAGCAAATTACTACTTTTGAGGTAAAGATGTCTGGCAGTTTCCTCATCAGGAATGTCTTTCAAAGAGAGACACAAGGAAGGAGCAGGACTAGTTTAGTTTGGAATGTGTCACGGTTTGTCATCTAAATTCTCAATCATTATAAAACAATTAAGGTTTAAATTCCTATTTGTACTTGGTAATAGGCATTCTTTGTACTTGGGGAGGAGAAGACTGGGTCTGTGATTGTTGTTATGAGGAGACTATTTCAACATCACAGTTCTTTGTAAGTTACTGACCAGATAAAGTTAGAGAGCATTTTATCTCGATTTTGTTCTTTGAATCCACTGTGTAGAAGGTTGGAGGGATAAAATATGTTTGTCTATGTTATGATTTGTATGAAGGAAGGAAGAATATTACCATGTGTTAAAGAAGGAACTGCAGACGCTGGAGAATCGAGGGTACACAAAAGGCTGGAGAAACTCAGCGGGTGCAGCAGCATCTAAGGAGCGAAGGAGATAGGCGACGTTTCGGGTCGAGACCCTTCTTCAGACTGGTCAGGGATCAGGCAAACGAGAGATATAGACGGTGATGTGGAGAGATAAAGAACAATGAATGAAAGATATGCAAAAAAGTATCGATGATAAAGGGAACAAGCCATTGTAAGCTGTTTGTGGTGTGAAAATGAGAAGCTGGTGCGATTAGGGTGGGGGAGGGAGATAGAGCGAGAGAGGGAATGCCAGGGCCCGAGGGCTGAGGGAGAGGTGGGAAGGGGAGGAGACAGCAAGGGTTAACAGAATTGAGAAAATTCAATGTTCAAGCCCAAAGGATGCAGACTCCCCAAGCGGAATATGAGGTGCTGTTCCTCCAACTTGCGGTGTTGCTCACTCTGGCCGTGGAGGAGGCCCAGGACCGAGAGGTCGGATACGGAATGGGAGGGGGAGTTGAAGTGCTGAGCCACCAGGAGGTCGGGTTGGTTAATGTGGACCGAGCGGAGGTGTTCGGCGAAACGATCGCCAAGCCTCCGCTTGGTCTCACCGATATAGATCATCTGGCATCTGGAGCAGCGGATGCAGTAGATGAGGTTGGAGGAGTGCAGGTGAACCTCTGTCGGACCTGGAAGGACTTCTTGGGTCCCTGAAAGGAGTGGAGGGGGGAGGTGAAGGGACAAGTGTTGCATTTCTTGCGTTTGCAAGGGAAAGTGCCCGGGGAAGGGGTAGAGCGGGAGAAAGGGAATAATTGACAAGGGAGTTGCGGAGGGAGCGGTCTTTGCGGAAGGCAGACGGGGGGAGATGGGAAGATGTGGCGAGTGGAGGGGTCACGTTGGAGGTGGCGAAACTGGCGGAGGACTATGTGTTCTATTTGCCAGCTGGTGGGATGAAAGGTGAGGACCAGGGGGACTCTGCCCTTGTTGCGAATGGGGGAATGGGGAGAGAGGGCAGTGTTGCGGGGTATGGAGGAGACCCTGGTGCGAGCCTCATCTATAGTGGGGGAGGGGAATCCCCGTTCTCTGAAGAATTAAGCCATTTGTGATGACCTGGTGTGGAACACCTCATCCTGGAAGCAGATGCGGCGTAGACGGAGGAATTGGGAATAGGGGATGGAGTCCTTACAGGAAGCAGGGTGGGAGGAAGAGTAGTCTAGGTAGCTGTGGGAGTCAGTTGGTTTGTAGTGGATGTCGGTCAGGAGTGTATCACCTGCAATAGAGATGGTGAGGTCAAGGAATGGTAGGGAAATGTCGGAAATGGTCCAAGTGTATTTGAGTGCCGGATGGAAGTTGGTGGTGAAATGGATGATTACCTTGATTGAATATTACCTTGATTGAATATTACCTTGATTGAATGGTTTAGTTTAGAGATACAGCATGAAAACAGACCCTTCGGCCCACCGAGTCTGTGACCAGTGATCCCCGTACAACAACATTATCCTACATTCTGGGGACAATTTACAATCTTTATCGAAGCCAATTAACCTGCAAACCTGTTTGTCTTTGGAATGTGGGAGGAAACCGGAGCACCTAGGGAAAATCCACAGGGTCACAGGAAGAACGTACAAACTCAGTACAGACAGCACCCTTGGTCAGGATCGATCCCGGGTCTCTGGCGCTGTAAGGCAGCTGTGCCACCATGCCGCAGTTATCAACTTGACAAATTTGCAAGCTCATTGGAAGATGATTGTGACTAAGGTGAATAGTTTGTAAGTTGAACAATAGTGTTAATTCATCATACTTGGAAATTTGGACAGCCACATGGACAGGTCACGGAGATATTACAGTCGTTAAAGCCCCTTTGTTTCAGAACTACAAGTGCACTTGGAAATCTAAAATGGTGCACATTTGTGGCGAGAAGCTCACCGGATGCCAAAATGTGAGAGCAAAATGTACACGCTGTGAATGTGTGGATGTGATGATGGAGTTTAAGAAGCTTTTGGATGGGTATATGGATATGCAGAGACATGGATGATGTGTGGGCAGAAGAGATTCATTTAACTTGGCATCATGTTTGGCACGGACATTGTGGGGGATGGGCCTGTTCTGGTGTCCTATGATTCTATGTTCTAAGTCTGTCAGAAGCGTGCTGAGGTTGAGAGCTGACATAGATGTGGGATAAAGGCAAACTAAATGCCTCCATTATGCCATGGCTGCTAGAGTAACTCATCCAGACATGATGCCAATGTCTACAGCCAAATTCTCTATTTAGCAGTAGTCTCACATCATACTACCACAACATTACAGTATTTATATGTTCACAATCCATAAGTAAAAGCTAACACAAAATAAACATTGCAAACCCAGTGTGTACTATGTGGTGCCACGCAGAAATCAAATCATCTCCCGTGCATTTTATCTGTGCCTATCCTCTAAGAGGGAGTGGAGGGTACATTTTATCGATCGAGGAAAGAGGATTAGATAGAGGAAAGGCTTACGGACAGGAAGCAGAGAATAGGGTTAAGGGGTAGACAAAAAATCTGGAAAAACTCAGCGGGTGAGGCAGCGTCTAAGGAGAGAAGGAATAAGCGACGTTTCAGGTCAACCCGAAACGTCGCCTATTCCTTCTCTCCATAGATGCTGCCTCACCCGCTGAGTTTTTCCAGCTTTTTTTGTCTACCTTCGATTTTTCTAGCATCTGCAGTTCTTTCTTAAACATAGGGATAAGGGGGGTCATTTCCAGGTTGGCAATGTGTGTCCTGTGGAGTATGACGGGGACCACAACTGTTTCAATATCAATAACTTGGAGGAAAGAACAAGAGCGACACAGTGGCGCAGCAGTAGAGTTGCTGCCTTACAGTGTTTACATTGCTGGAGACCCGGGTTTGATCCTGACTGCAGGTGCGGTCTGTACGGAGTTTGTACATTCTCTTCGTGACCGCATGGGTTTTCTCTGAATTCTTCGGTTCTCCCCCCCCCCCCCAAAGACATATAAATGTAAATTGTCTCTGGTGTGTGTAGGATAATGTTAATGTGCGGGGATTGCTGGTCGATGAGGATTTGGTGGGTCGAAGGGTCTGTTTCCTCGCTGTATCTCTAGACTCAACTATGTAATGGCAGCCAGATTTGTGGACGACACAAAAATAGAGAAGGCAAGACAGTTGAGGGGATACAAGCAGAGAGATTTTGATGGGTTAGTTGGCAAATGGAGGAAAATGCAGAAAATATGAAGTTGTTCATTTTTGAAGGACAAACAAAATACCAGCATATTATTGAAGAAAATTGAAGAGAGCTGCAACACAAAGGAATTGGTAGATTCTTGTGCATGAAACAAAGAAAGCTAACACACAAAAGCAGCATGTAATAGGGAATGCAAATGGAATCTTAGCCAATTCAAGATTGGAAAATAAAAATAGAAAAGTCTAATAGCAACTGTATAAGGCATTAGCGAGATCAGATCTGGAGTACTGTGAACATTTTTTTGTTCCCATATTTAAGGAAAGATATTATTTCCTTGTAATTGACCTTGCAAGATCAAAGCCATTGCTTGTGTGACACTCAGATGTAGATAGGTTGCAAGGAAATCTGCAATTGGACACTACAATATATATTTGGGGTACAAGCATGAGAATAACGTTGGCCACACTGCAAGGGATGCACTGTAAATTTTATGCAAAACCCAGTGCGAAGTTAGGGGTGGATTTCCCAATTATTGACAACGGATAGTGGATTTCTGGCATGCTTTCCACTGAGCAAGCATTTTATTGTTTAGTCACCAGCTGTCATGTGTCACATGCTTAATTAAAGTCTATTGTACTTCAATTCACATGTGCATTTATTCTCCACCATCCTGACATGGAAGGATCTTACTTTTGAGCTGTCCTCCAGATTGCAAACTCAGAATCTGAATTTGTGATTGTGAATGTAAAATTCAGTGAAGACATCTTGCGTATCTGAGTCGTATTATTTTCAAAGCCTCTCTAATTGCATTTCTTCATTGTCCTCACACACAACAACTTCTCTTTTGACTCTTCTCCTTTCTTCAAATTAAAGGTTTGGCCATGGACACTTGCATGGGGCCCAGCTATGCCTGTCTTTTTGTTGGTTACATTGAACACAATGAGGGAAGAAGCTTAGACTTGATTGCCTTCCATCACAGTGAGGAATGTGGGGAATCCGCAGTGGTGGATGTTTATGTTAACTTTTATGTAGTTGTGTGTCTTGTTGCTTTTTTTTAGTATGGCTGTATGGTAATACGAATATCACTGTACCTTAATTGGTACATATGACAATAACAGACCTTTGAAACCTTTGAACAATCCTTGCTCCAAACATATACTGTCATCATCGCCCAACTTTTTCAATGGGGCTGCAACTGGGCCAAACTTCTTCCCATCCTGCATCTTGCAAAGATGGCAACCACTACTCTCAAACGCTCCATCTGCACCACATCTGCTCCCAAGTAGAGGCTTTCCACTCTAGCTGATGTACATGGATCCCTCGCCCGTGCCTCTTCCGTGTCCTGTAGCTCTACTCTCGCTCCCCCTCCCACAAGATGTCACAAGGATAGCGATCCCCGAGACCTTACCTTTCACTCCACCAGCCTCTACATCCAACACACCATTCCCAACATTTCCGCAACTTTCGACATGATCTCATAACCAGTCATATCTTCTCATCCATACTCCTGTCTGCATCTATGGAGAACAATCCTTCTCTAACTCCTTGGCTCATCCCTTCCCACTTAAACCACCCCTTTCCCAGGTACTTTCCCCTGCAACCACTGGAGATGTAATGACTGTCACGATATCTCCTTCCTCACACCCATCCAAGGACCCCAGCAACTCTTCCAGGTGAGACAAAGGTGCAGATGCACCTTATCTAACATCATATCCTGCATTTGTTGCTCCCGATGTGGCCTCTTTTACACCAGTGAGACCAAGCGTAGATCAGGCGATGGACTATACTTGTGTTCAGTCTGCCAAGGCCTACTGAATCTCCCTGCTTACTATTATAATTCCCCTTCCCATGTCCTTGCTGACCTTTTGATCCTGGGCCTCCTCCATTGCTAGAGAGAGGCCACAGCCAAATTGGAGGAACAGCCTCACATACTCCACTTGGGTAGCTTTTAATCCCAAGGTATGAACGTTGAATTCTCCAAATTTAGTTATCTACCTACAAATTTACCCCCCCCCCCCCCTTCTTTCCTCTCTTCCTTATGGCCCACCCATTGCTCCCTTTCCCGTTCCACCTATATTCCTTCCTCTGGCTTCACATTTTACGCATCTTCCCTCCTTATCTTATCTCACCACCTTTTGTCTATTCATCTCTGGCCTTGTCCAACTATCTTCCAATAAAATCCCCCCCCCCCCCCCCCCCCCCCACTACAATCAGTCAGATGAAGTCCTGGCCTGAAATATCTCCTAGCCATGTTCTCCACAGATGCTGCCTGACCCACTGAGTTACTCCAGCACTTTGTGTCTTTTTTTTGTAAACCAGCATCTGCAGTTATTCATTATCTGAAGTAAAAAGAAGAAAAAAAGAGCTGGTAGTTTAGTGAATTGGGGAGGCAGAGGCTGTATTCTTTCACCAGCTGTAACTTGGGACGTGAACTGATTTGAAGATGGCGTTTGAGAAAGTGAGTTAGGCAAGAAGATTTAATTATTTCAGAATCCTTGTTGCCCATGGTATCCAGCAATGACCAATGTATAATGGACATCCTATCTTTTTCCTCGGATTAAGCCATGAGGACACAAATATTTCACCTCAGTTAATGCTGCTGCTTTGGTTAGATGCCACCGAGAGAGAGGGAACTGTATCAGCAAGTACTATACAAACTGTGGATTAGGCACCTGTGCTGGTTGACTTGCCAGCAAATGTACCTCCATCAGTGCTTGCTACATAGCAGGGAAACAAATAAGGTTAAGGATGGGTCCGATGGAGGATGATTGTTAGCATATCGGTGGCAGGTGTATGATCTACTGAGTTCTTGGATATGACACATTCGTTTTCTGTCTTGTATATATAGCTGACGAAGACCAGCATCTATTGGCCATTCCTGATTGCTGTTCAATTGAATGATTTGCTTGGCTATTTGAATGATCAATTAAGAGACAGGGACGTTGTTGTGGGAATACATTCATATGTACGCCAGGTGTGTAGTATTTTAAGTAGGTTTATGGGCATATATCCTGGCTTTAACTTCTACAGGGTCTACATTGCCATTGTTTTCTGACTATGTTTCTTGAAGACCTATTGTCACCTTCCAGACAATGGTCTTTCTTTCACAACGGCCTCCGGTGCAGTATCTGAAAGCCATGAGTCTGACAGTTTGCTATTTTGCTCAGTCATTTACAGGTCGGATGTAATTTCTGCATGACTGTCTGTGCCTGCTGTGGTCATGATGCTGTGCTCTTTTCTAATTGGAGCTCACCACTGCCAATTGTCTCAAGGCATCATTTGAAGGCATTTGGCAAGGTGGTTGCTGCTAGCTGATTGCTGAAATTAATTAAATGAAGAGGCAGATCACCATTCGTATGCGGCATTGTAATCGTCAAGTTCCACTTCATGGAGTCCAATATCTTCAGGATTGCAATCCACTTTAATCCCTGCCTCTAACCTCTTACCTTTTCTTAATCTATTCATTGCTAACTGCTGATGGGACATTAAGCACCTTGATATTTTTGCTTGCCTCACTCATGCTGACCTACCCTCCTCTGAACTTCCAGCACCCTGCCACCAAGAACCCATCCTTGCCAGCAAGCTGAACCTGTTCTGAAATAGATAAGCTTCAACTCCACTCATTTTTTCGAGATTAAAGGCATAGCTGTGGGAACTTCCATGGGACAAATCTAACCCTGCCTATGTTTCGGTGTTATGTGGGCCAGCTCCCTCAACCCTTTTACCAGTACATTGCCGACAGCATTGATGCTGTTTTTTGCATTCACTCAAATCCAAAAATATTCACTTTTGGTACCAATTTCCACTGTTCTTACCTACACGTGGTGTATTTCTGACTCTTCCATTTCATGATCTCTTCTGTTCCCTCAGGGGAGAGGTTAGCCACATGCTAACATTACCAAGTCCACAAGACTACCACAGCTTTCTTCATCATATTTCCCCTCCACTGCCTCCTATAATGATTTCATCCTATTTCCAACCTCCTCTGTCCATGGGGCTTGGCCTTTTGAACTGATATTCTCCTTTCCGATCCATGGCTTTCCATTGACCATTACTAACAGAGCCTTTGACTGTATCTCATCTATCATCTCATCTATCTCTTGCAGCTCCACTTTCATCGCTACCTCCTCCTGCAGAGCAAGAACCAAGTTCCCCGGTCCTTACCTTCCCTGCTCCCCACCAGCTTCTGCATTAAATGTATCATCCTTTGTGTTTCAAACCAGTTACAACAATATGGGCACATAATTCCATCCATAAATATTAATGCAATCAATTGCAGTGGAAATATTTTAAGCACTGGCAGTAGGCAGGAAAGTAAAAGGTAGGTAACTACAATTTTGAAGTTGAGGACAGCATTTTGAGTTCAAACTAAGTCAGAAGATGTGTATGACTTTAAACTCCATGTAATGGGCAATGTTGGAAGTTGTGGGGGGTAAGGTTTGGCAGGAGGATCTGATGGAGTTGGAATTGCTATGTGGTGATTGGTGGCATGGAGCAGTGAGGAGAGAGATGGGCCTGGCAGCTACCGAGTTGCAAATGAGAAACTCGGCAGGTGGCATGGAAGGATAATTGGTCGAGAAATGGAATTAGGCAAACTCAGTGATTACTGTTCATAGGATTTAAACTAAATTTGGGATAACACAGGCTACTGATGATTTTATAGAAATAAGGAACTGCAGGTGCTGGTTTACAAAAAAAACACACAAACAAATGCCGAGCTGCTGAGTACTCCAGCACTTTTTGTTTTTGTTTGGTCTGAGCAAGTAGCTGGGAGCAGAGAAAGAACTGAAGGCAAAAGGTAATGTTTTTTTTGGAGGTTAGAAATATGTAGCCTTGACAATAATGAGCTGGAGTAATTTTTGTTTTCTAGCCAAAGTAAAATAACATAAGGAATTGTCTCTTATTATAAAAGGGAAATATTGTGTAGTCATTACACTTTCCTTTTTAAAATCTATGTGATTGTTAATGATGCATGTGTATTTTCATTAAAATATTTGTAACATACTTCAGAAACACCAGATGTTCAAAACTAGTGAATTTAGCAAAATACAATGGAACTTAAATTGCTTTCAGACTCTTAGCAAGTTCTTCCAGATGTAAGAGAAGCTTGTGGTCTGCAGTTAGTAACGGTGGTTGAGCAACATGTTGTAATTTCTTCTGTTTGAATAACCTGTCCCCATAAATGAATATATATTTTTTTAATCACAAAATGTAAGCATCATCACTAGAATTTAAAAAAAAAAAAAATCTGGGACATGCTTTATCTTTGTGTAAATCAACCATATACATGAAGTATCGGCAGCCTGTTTAAGAAATTGGCTGAGGAAAGAAAACAGACCATAGAATGGTGAACAGTGGTTTCCCCCTGGATCAGTGCTTGGTCTCCTGCTTTCTTCGATGTGCATTAGTGACGTGGATATGGGCAGGCAGAGTAAATTTTCAACATGGCTCAAAATAGGGTAGTGTCAACAGTGAGGGGAATTATATTAACTGCAAGAGGACTTGGAATGTGAAGACCAATAGCTGATCACATTTACTACAGAAAGGAAATGCTTTCTTTTGCCCAATTATATCAGTTTTACCAGGCTCCTTGATGCCACACTGGATCTAACACTTTGATTTTTAAGAACTTTCACTCTCATCTCACAACAGCTCTCTAGTTCATGTTTGGGACCAAGTTTCTATAGCCAAGTGATCCCGGTGAAATCTAAATATAACATTGGCGAGTAGGTTATGGGTGAATGAAGGTCACTTGATAGCATTGTTGACAGCAACTTCCATTAATTCTGCTAATATCTGAGAATAGACTGATGAGGCAGTACTAAAATGGATTAGATTTGTCCAATTTTTGGACGGCCCTCGCCTGGGCAATTTTCCATATTGTTGGCTGGATGCCAGAGTTGTTACTACAATTGAGCATTTTGGCTAAAGGCACGGCTAGCTCCAGAGTGAAATACTATTTCCAGGATATTGTGTCATGGGAAACAAATCTAGGAAAGTCGGTGGGGGGGTAGGGAATTGCAGGACTACAGGTTGAAAATGGTGCAGTAGGTAGATTAGACTTGTACAGGAAGCTGGCGGAGACTCAATGGGCTGAATAGCCTCCTCCTGAGATATAGCAATTTATGATTCCATGTACTACCTCAACATCCTGATAGACTGAAGAAGGGTTTCGACCCGAAACGTTGTCCTTTGCTCCATAGATGCTGCCTCGCCCGCTGCGTTTCTCCAGCATTTTTGTCTAGCCTGATAGACAGACTTTTTTTTCCAAGCCCGCTGAGATTGAATGTGGAAAGTCAATTTTATGTTGTTGTTTGTTATTCAGAAAACCAGAGGTGACATTTACACTGTGAGTCGCTGGTGGAGTTTGGGCCGAGACTGTGTTATGAATGAAACATTTGATCCCTTGTGAGTTTTTTAAATGGCAGGCTCGGTTCATGAAAAGGACAAATAAAATACTGGAAGTGATTGCATGTAATCAATTGCACTTAGAATGATTTTCATCAAAATTTTAATTTAAAAATGGACACTACATATTTCAACAATTCCACACATCCAGTAAAAGCAACAAAAGCCATATCTGCCAGAAAAACATTTATTTCTTTGTTCAGAAAAAAATGAAAACAGGGCATCTATTATCCAGTATCTGTGTTTGCTACTTTTTACAATGTAGGAGCTGATTGTGACTTAATCAGTGGAAATTTTGAATGGCATTTAAAATGTCAATTAGCCAAAGAAAAGCGATAGACATTCAAATGTGTTTTTTCTTCCATTAAAACTCTTTGCTTCTTTCCCTGTCCACCCACCAACTAAATTTCAAGCTTAAGCAATAGGATAATGAGTCCGGGACAAGGACCTATCAAGCTTCCCCCCTGCAGTTAAACCTGCAATTGCCTCAGCCCCAAGCGCTGGAATTTTCTTGCCTAATCCCTTTTATAGCTCTCTAATCCTTTAAGATGTTACTTGAAATTTATCTTTGATCAATCCTTTTGTCATCTGTACAAATATCTGTTTTTGTCTTGTTGCCTGAATTGCTCTTATGAAACGGGGGCATTTTATAACATTTGCAGTTGTTGTATGGTTTAGATATTCACTGGACTCATTAATTGAGCCATCCACTGAGCATGACAAACCAAATGGTTAAACAAAAATACAGCAGCATGTTGCTTCACCTAAACCTGGAATTTTCTGTGAATGCTTGTAATGTAATTGAAATTAATTTTAAGGAGCTTTGGCTGTGGGAAAGAGCATATCTTTATTTTCATTGTCTTGTTGAAATGTTATACGCACTAAAATCCAAATACTGCTTAAGGAGAAAGAAATCAGCTTTGCATTTATATTATTCGTGGTTATATAGCGAGAAACATGAATCCGCCTAGGAATAAACTAGAATGTCTGAAGGAATCCATTTTGCATTATTATTGTCGTGGTTTTTGCAATTAATTTGGGGTAGGGTAACCTGCCAATGAAAGAGTCTGCTGTTCCAAGAACAGTTTGCTTCAAAAAGCGGTTAGTAAAGGGAAATGTAATATCTTCTGCAGTTTTGTTTAGTCCACGCCACAAACACATACTTGTTTGCATATGTAGTCTTGTCCTTGTTGGACACTTTCCAAATTAATTTATTTTGTCTATAATTGTATTAGGTTTTGTCTTCCACTTTATGGATTTATTTTAAATTGCTTGGCTTTTGCAGGTACACTGTGACATGTAACAGCACATTGTTTGGTTTTGTATATTGCCACTATCTAAATTTAGTTTATGCAGATACGAGTGTGTGATGAGTGTTATAGGGCTGATGGCTTCAGCCTGACAATCTGTTTGCTGTCTAGATTTACAGCATTTATCAACAAAATTGTTTTTCGTGACTAAAGTGCAACGTGATATGCAGGACTTAAAACCTGGATTCACTGACTGATGAACCATTTAACGTGCAGTGTGTAAATTGTGTATAGCGGATTGCTAGGCACATTCATGTTTGTTATTGGAAGCTGCTTCTAACTCCAAGTGGAAATTCCCCTGAGGCAAAAGCTGTTTACCATTTGCAGGGGAATTGAAAGTGCTGGTTTCAATCAGATTTCCATAGCAATACACTGATGCATCCAGATTCTTATATAAAAAAAAAAATAACAGAAAAGGGCAGACAACAATATTACAGTTAAATATTTTGCTACCTACACTGGCTTGATAAAAATCATACTATTGACTATCCAGTTTTCAGCTGTATTTAATCAGCTTAAAGAGATAATTGAATGTAAATTGTAGGAAGTAAACAGCTTAGATACTATTTTTGTTACTTATGATTTCTCATTTTTGTATTCTTTCCATTCCATAAAGCAGTGAATACTGATTTTATAGGAACCAGACGCATGCTGTGATCCTCAATGAGCCTTTCAATTGTAATGGGGGCACTCCTTCGTCCAATGTCATTGGACATCCCCGCATAATTGAATTCCAACAGGAGTTGCTAAATAGCCATTAAAATGGGAATCAAGGTCAATCTTCTTCAAAACCGATTACTATTCTGATTTCTGAGCCACTGGCATCCCATAAATCTTCAAGGTGCAATACGAATCTGACAGTTGGCCAAGAAGCTCAGGACTTAATTGGGAAAAACAGGCACATGCTTTTTAATTGATTCACATTTATCAAAGGAAACAGCTGATTTTGGGGGGGCATGGTCTTCAATATTTCAGTGGATACGGCGCAAAGTTAAGATGTAATGTAATTAATTAGTTGCAACATAGTATCTTTGGTTGCACAAAGGATTTGGGCTTTTTTGCTCGAGTATTATCATTTATTGAATTTTGTTTATTGTATATTATTCATGTGTATTATGTTATAAACCTGTTATGCTGCAGACTATGCCCTCTGGTCTTTGACAATTCCACTCTGGTGAAAAAAGGTTCTGACCCAATCTGTGTCTCTCATCATTTTATGTTCTTCTATCAAGTCTCCCTTCAACCTCCAGCGTTCTCGGGAAAACCACCCGAGTTTGTCCAATCTCTCCTTGTACATGTGATAATTAAATATTCTTGACTGCAACTAATTACCAATCATGAAAAATATTATTTTGCTTCAAAGTAATTGATGTGATTAATCCTTGAGTGGATAAAGGGAAAATATGCATTGGTACTTTATTATTTTCAGCAATCAAATACACTACAACACAAATATATTGTAGTCTTCAACCAATTGTTATCTATGGACTGGATTACTGGGTAAAGATTTAGCTTGGACAATTTTAGCAGGAGTTGGCTACTGACAAATCAGTGGTTTTAAAAGGTCATTACTCTCCAAATTTGCTTACCTCCAGCAATGAGAAGTACCTTAGGTGCAATTATTTTTGACCGAAAACCTTTGCTTTTATGCTTTGTACATAACTGGTGACAAACCAACTTCAACAATGGTGATTTTTCATCCAGTAGATCCGTGTTCCCACGTCTTGGCTTGAGTTAAATTCTGCTGCAAGTGTTTCTTTTCTAAAAAAAAACCAAATCATACTTTTCAAGTCTGACCTTTGTATCTTCCAACAAGCTCAATGTCGAAATATCCAGGTCAGTCTTCCTGGCACTGCGGGCATGTTGACAGACTCTGTGAAATGTCGGTTTGTTGCTGAAGCTATCAGTCAAAACTACCAAGAATGTTTACAATATGTGCACATGAATATATTTTTTTGGTAAGGAGTCTATGTTGCCCAGTGACGACCCTCTTCTCCTGTCTCCATCATTCCTCCTCCTCATGGACTCCCCTGCCAGCCTTCTACCCTCTCTGAACCTTTTTATTTCCAACTGCCAGCGCAACAACAACCATCTCCACTCCCCTCACACATTCCAATCTCACCCCCTTTGAACACACAGCCCTCCATTTACTCAGCAACAATCCCAACGTTATTAATCCTGCTGATATGGGAGGTGCTGTTGTAGGCTGGCGTGCTCACATCCATAATGCTGAGATTATACAGGCGCCAGATCTCATACACCTCCTCATATCTACGCCTTGACTATGTCCTCACAGATGAACACCAGGCCATTATCTTCTAGCTTATTACCGATTTCATCACTACTGGCCATCTCCCCTACCCAGCCTCCAATCTTATCGTTCCCCAGCCCTGCACTACCTTTTTCTATCGCTTACCCAATTCCCAGAATGGAAAGCCTCATCTTGGGAGTGATGCGGCAAAGACATATGAATCGAGAGTAGTGAATAGCATCTTTGCAATTGGTTGGGTGGGAGTAAGCATAGTCCAGTTAACTGTGGGAGGTGGTAGGTTTATAATAGACGCCAGTTGATAGTCTGTCCCCTGTGATGGAGACAGAGAGATCAAGAAAGGGGAGAGAGGTATCAGAGATAGTCCAGGCGAATCTGAGGGCTGGGTTGAAGTTAGTGGTGGTTAATGAAATCCATGTGCTCTGCACAGGTGCAGGAGGCAGACCCAATGTCCCGGTTGATGGAGCGAAGAAAGAGTTGGTGAATCAGGCAGTATATGTCTGAAACATGGACTGTTTGACGTAACCGACAAAAAGGCAGGCGGAGTTGGGGCCCATGCGAGTGCCCATGGCTACACCTTTAACTTGGAAGAAGTGAGAGGAGTCAAAAGAGAAGTCATTGAGGGTGAGGCCAACATAGAATAAAGGGTACAATGTAGAATAAAGAATATGGAAAAGCTTTGCACTGGAACTGGCCCTTCAGCCCTTCTTATGTCTGTGCTCAACATAATGCTGAGATAAACTGATCTCATCTGCCTACACATGATCTATACTCCTTTATTCCCTGCATGTTCATGTGCCGGCCTCAAAGCCTCAAATATCACAAATGAAACTAGCTCAGGAAGGCACCTTGATCTGTATTGTTGAGTTGGGCTGCAGACTCTGTTTGATTAAGTTAAGCTGAAAGAAGCATTTTTTTTAAAACAGGTACCCTGGGTTGTATCCGATTTTCATTGCACTGCTCTTTCCTTTTGCAGAGGTTCAAATTAAATTCCCTTTCCTGATTTATGCTGTGTTACCCCATGATTTTTTATGCTTTAGCTCCCACCAATCCTGCAAAAGAAAGTTAATTGGAGTTTTGTGCGGAGTTGCTAAATGATGTACTGTTGGGAAATGTGTGAGAACCACACAGGTTGTGAGCAACTTAGCAATTTTCAATTCCATCTGTACAAACCATGAACGTGAGCTGTAGGAAGCTGTGGGCATGGATGTGCACTTTATCTTTCCATGTAAGTGGGACTTATTGTCATTTAAGACACAAGGTTTCTTTCCATTCCCATTGAATTTTAAACTTAGTTCTCATGTGAGTATTTAGCCCATTCTCTTGTTAATGCTATCAGCAGCTGAACTTCACTTAACTCAGAATCAGAATCACACTTTATTCGGCAAGTATGTTTTGCAACATACGAGGAATTTCATTGGCCAGGTCAGTCATACAATTAAAATCAACAGATCACTCAAAAACACATTTTAACATGAAACATCCACCACAGTGACTCCTACACATTCCTCACTGTCTTGGAAGGCGAAATAAAGTTTTAGTCTTTCCCTTAGTTCTTCCTCGGTCGTGGGCCTCGAGCCCTCGTTGACGGGACGATCTTGACTCTCGTAGCCGGCGGCGTTCGGGCCCTCCGCGTCGAGGCAATCAAGCTCCCGCATCGGGGGGATGTCAACTCCCCCCGTGCCGGGCGATCGAACCTTGCGTTGGTGCTGGTCGAACCTTCTGCGACGTTGGAGCTCCCGACTGGCCTCTCCCGAAGACTGCAAGCTCTTGATGTTAAAGTCCGCAGGGGGAGCGATCCCAGGCAAGGGATCAGCTCCGATGCTAAGTCCACGCCCCACGGTGGGGCTCACGACGGTCCGAGGAGGCTTCCAGCTCCATCGATGGTAGGCCGCAGAGCGCGGAGAATGTGATCCAAAAATCAATCACATCTCCGGCAAGGTAGGAACTTGAAAAAAAAGTTTCCCCCGATTCCCTCCCCCCTCCCACCACATAAAACAAACCGAAGAACATTCAGACAAACTTTTTAACACATTAAAAATAACTAAAAGAATGGAAAAATGAACAGACTGCTTGCAGGACAGCCATCTCCCTGGCTCAGGGTTCTGATCTGAAACATAACTTATCTATGATATATAACTTATAACTGAAACATAACTTATCTATGTTCTCCAGAGATGCTGCCTTACCCCTGCGATTCCAGCACTTTGTGTTCTATGCAAGGTTCCAGCATCTGCAATTCATTGTGCTATCTTAATAGTTCAGTTTTATTAAATTTACAGAAAATGCACCTTTTCACACATGAAAGACAAAGGAAGTGAATGTGCCAATATTTTATATTGTTTAAATATTAAGAATAAAGATTGTTTTTCTGTTGCTATGGTTGAAATAGATTGCTTTCAGGACATAAGACAATAACTGATTTTTTTACATCACATGTTTATGTGATGCAATGAGTTATACTTTAATTGATAACAAATGGACGTAAGAATATGAACTGTGTGTAGTTAATCCAATGAAGTATAATACAAAGAACATACGTTCAACACAACACTGATTTTATTTCCATTCAAACCTTATTGTCATAGATTGGGTTTATTAATTAGACAATGTAAATATAAAGGTGGTCGCAAAATTAATAAACAAATCGCATAATTAGTGAAATGCTTCACTAACTGAAAGTCAAGCTTATACCTAAAATTGGTCATCTTTATTTTGCAATAATGTTCAATGATTTTTTTCTGTTTCTCAAAATATCTGCACATATATGAAATCTGGAACAAACACAGATAATGCCAAAAAGACTGAACAGGTCAGGCAACAAGAGTTGACATTTCAGGTCAAAATCCATTTGTCATAACTGAAAGAGTGAAAAGAGTGAGTTTTCAGTGGCGGAGAGGAATGGGTAGAACACATGAATATCCAGGAGAGACGAAAGCCACGATTGCTGTGAACTCTTTTAGATCTAAAACTTTCCTCTCTCACCTTAAACCTATGGACTCTACTTCCGGACTACTGTACCCTGGGAAAAATACTGTGATCATTCACCTTATCTGTGCTCTCGTGATTTTGTATACTTCAACAAGGTCACCCCTCAGCCTCTTACACTACAGAGAATAAAATCCCAGCCTTTATAGCTTCACCTTATAGCTCAAGCCCTCGAATCTTGGTAACACCATTTCTATTCCCTTTTTAGCTTAATGACATCCTTATCCAATCTTGTTTGAGCTGACTGAAATTTGTGACGGATGGTCTGTTGAATGTACAGACTGATGGGGTGGAATGACTGAAGAACTTTGTTCTTGTTCTGTCCAGCAGGAGAGGGGTTCAGAGTGAGCTGTGGAAGATAGATGAGATGAGTCAAGGGCAATGTAAACTCTGTTAAAGGGAAAGCCCCAGATTGGGAAGGAGGTGGCTGTCTCCTTCCACCTATGTACAAAATCATATTAGTGAGGTAAATACAACAGAGACAGAGGAACTGAGACAATGGAATGGAGGCAGTATGAGAGGGTATATATATGGGAGGGTATGGGTGGGAATCTGTAGACTTGTAATGAATGTTTGTTGCCGCCCCATGCTCTGAGATTAAGATGGGGAAAAACAGAAAAGGATGGTAGGATCACAGATGGACCATGTAAATGAGAGAGCAGGGTAGACATTGGCAGTAATGAAATTGTTGAGTTCTGTTTGAGTGCAGGAAGGAACAGCACTGCATTGATGCAGTGGAAAAAAGGAGCTGAGGAGGTAGGCTCAAGACAGGGCTTGGCCCATGCTTGTACTCGCTGTAACACATCGGTCTACAGAAATTGAGTGTTGACGAACACTCAATTTCAGGGTTATCCGGCCAAATGTATGTGTAGGTAGTGAGGATCTGGTTGGTGCGTTGTTCAATGAGGAAGCGGACGACCCTCAGACCTCCTGATTTGGGATGGAGGGGTGGAGAGATTTTATTCCCTTGAAGATTAGCCACGGCATCAGAGAAATGGAAACTGTTGAAGCAGTGAAGAGTATTAGGGATGTCACAAATACAAGTGGGAAGGTTAGGCCCAGGTAGGAAGGAATGAGATTAGTTTAGAGAGAGAGCATGGACTCGGTGGGCCCTTCACTGAGTCCACGCTAACCATTGATCACCCGTTCTTTATTATTCTACTTTCCAATCTACTACCTGCACACTAGGGGCAATTTTACTGTGGACAAAATTAGATTGTTTCCAACCTGTTACTCTACCCTCCCTTGTAAAACTGATCACCACCATGAAACCTACGAACTGCCCCCTCAACACTGTCCCCTCTGCCCTCCTAAAGGACGTCATCATAACAGCCGGTCCCAGTATCCTCGCCATCTTCAACAGTTCTCTGGCCACTGGCACTGTACCTACCTGCTTCAAGCATGTGGTGGTTCAGCCACTCCTGAAAAAACCTAACCTCGACTCCACCTTGCCAAGCAACTACGGACCCATTTCTGAACTGCCTTTCCTCTCAAAAGCCCTTGAAAAGATAATCTGAAGTCAACTTATGCCTTACATTCACCAAAATACTATCTTGGAAATCTTTCAATCAGGTTTCAGGGCTCACCACAGCACAGAGTCTGCCTTGTTGAAGGTACATGATGACTTACAGCTCACCGTTGACTCGGGCAACTGTGCAATCCTGCTCCTTCTTGACCTCAGCGCAGCATTTGATACTGTCCACCACACCATCCTAATTGACCGTCTCCGGTACGGGGTTGGTATTGATGGCACTGCTCCGAGCTGGTTCATCTCCTACCTCAAAGGTAGGAGTTTCTCTACTAACATAGGCAACACTTTCTCCTCCCCAGCTAGCCTCTGCTGTGGGGTTCCACAAGGTTCCATCCTTGGCCCCATTCTCTTCTCCCTGTATATGCTCCCCTTAGGCCAAGTCATTGAAAGGCACGGCATTTCCTTCCATTGTTACGCAGACAATACACAACTGTACCTCCACCTGAAGCCCAAAAAACAATCAAATCTGCTTAACCTTACCCGCTGCCTCGAGGATATAAAGTGCTGGATGGCCCAGAACTTCCTCCAACTAAATGAGAGTAAGTCTGAGGTCATCCTTCTCGGCCCCTCGGAGTCAATCAAAATGATAGCAGGCAGCCTTGGAAGCCTTACCCCACTACTCAAACCTCATGTCAAAAATCTTGGCATGATATTTGACTCCGCATTGAAGTTTGACAAACAAGTCAATGCCGTGGTAAAAGCTAGCTTCTTTCAGCTTCGGATGATAGCTAAAATAAAACAATTCCTCCAGTTTGATGACCTCGAAAAGATCATCCATACATTTATCTCCTCCCGCAACTCCCTTTACACTGGCATCAGCCAATCTTCCCTGTCCCGCCTGCAACTGGTCCAAAACGCCGCAGCGAGACTCCTGACGGGCACCCAAGAAAGGGACCACATCACCCCGATCCTGGCCTCTCTCCACTGTGCGGTTCCGAATTAATTTCAAGACCCTCCTCTTTGTCTACAAAGCCCTCAATGGGCTTGCACCCACCTACATTAAAAGTTTTCTCACCCACTACACCACCTCCAGGTCCCTCAGATCGGCCGACTTGGGGTTGCTGAATGTCCCGCAGTCTAGGCATAAGCTCAGGGGCGACCTCGCCTTTGCGGTCGCAGCTCCTAGACTGTGGAACAGCATCCCCCTCCCCATCAGAACTGCCCCCTCCATCGACTCCTTTAAGTCTTGTCTAAAAACTTATCTGTTCTCCCAAGCCTTTCCTGACATCCTCTGAGTGAGGGCTATTTGTATATATATATATATATATATGTAGCCTGCTTGTGTATACTACTCTTATAACAAATGTAAAGCACTTTGGTCAACGAGAGTTGTTTTTTAAATGTGCTATATAAATAAATGTGACTTGACTACAAACCCACACGTCCTTGGGATATGGTAGGAAAACGGAGCACCAGGAGGAAACCCACACAGTCACAGGGCGAACATGCAAACTCCACACAGACAGTAGCCAAAGCAGGTTAAACCAATAAATATGCCCAGGCATGCCAGATATGTAATGTTTTTTGCATTAATAATTATTCACTAGTTGACTTAGCATGGTTTAAAATTTCATCCGTTATTATAGCATTTCCGAACATGTCGAAATTGCACAAACCTGTTGAGGGTTAATCTATGTCTGTTTGTAACTGATGTCAATTTTGAGATGGTGAATTTCATTTGCTTTTTTTTGTAGCTCCAGCAATCCGCTGACTGAATCGTTTACAACCTTTGTAGACGCCTCTAGGGGTTCTGGATCAGCAGCTTGCAAAGCCAGCGCAGTTGCACAGAGAGCTACTGATGTGCTGCATGACCTTGGTGGACTGAATGGGGAAATGCATGGCATTCTACAGGTAATGAAACAATAAACAGCGCATTGCTTGAAGCTGCAAGTCTTCACTGCAAATGTTTGTTTAAGAAATTTGAAAACAAACATAGAACGCTGTATCAGAATTCGATCCACACAAATAGCTGGTCGGCCTGTTCCTGGAATTGATAATAAAATTAATTGATGACATTGGAGTAGAAAAGCAGGAAACACGCACCGTGTTGGCTGTGAATCTGTATAAAAGATGACTTGCATTTTACATGCCTTTCATGCTCCTTGCGTCTTAATGCATTTTACAGCTGATGAGATATTTTTTTCAGGGGATTTCTGGAGCCCTGCAGGGAACATGACAGCCACAATGAGAATAGCAAGCATCCACACAGACATTCATTTTAAAATGCTTTGTTAATCTGTTCTTAATGTTGATTAAGGGGTAAAAAGGTGTGCAGGGATAGCTCTTTTCCAACCGACCAGACGCCCCATCTTTAACTATACACTATCTACATCACACTGCCTCGGGAAAGCTGCCAACATAATCAAAGACCTTTCCGACCTCTGTTATTCCTCTTCCTCCCTTCTCCCATCGGGCAAAAGATGCAGAAGCTTCAAAGTGCATTCCACTAGACTGAGAAACAGCTTCTTCCCCTCTATTGTTGCCTTCTGAACAGTCCTTCCATAAACTAGGGTACAGTCTGATTCTCCTCTACCTCATTTGGATATTGGACTTTGTCGTACAATGTTGAGAAATATATTCTGCACTCTGTATCGTTCCTTTCGTTCTATCCCTTATCATTGAGTTTGGCTTGATTGCATTTATGTATAGTATTATCTGATCAGAATTGATAGTGTGCAAAACACCTATCTTTACACTGTACTTCAGAACACATGACAATAATAAACCTAAACCATATATATTTTTTCCCAACGATACCGTGAGTGTCTTTTCCATAAATTTGATGTCGCCATTATTTTCTCATTTTAGTGCTTCATCCGAAATCCCAGCACAAATGTCAGCCAGGATATTTGTGCTTTCTAAGTCGCTTTGAACGACCTTCAATCTATACATAACTAAAACTCTGACCTTGTGCTCTTCCGGTTTGCATGGTTTTTCTTTTTGCGCAAAAACGGTACGCGATAGTGCTATAATTTATCGTCAGCTCACTCACCGTTTTCTGTGCTACGAGTGCAACAAGTTTCGTTCCGATTGGTGGTATATTGTAAAAGTTGGCGAGTTTTAAAGATCTTAAAAACCGCCCGTGCGCAGATCATTCTCCTCTCATGCCAGTCAGCACCGCGCGAATTGGTCTCTTCTCCTGTCACTCCCCGGGATGGTCCGCCCCTTCCTGCACCATCGCATCCTTGTTGGAGCTGGGGATGGCCGGCGGAAGTCTCCAACTGGACACAATCTTCAGAGGGACTGGAAGTGGCCTGGCGTCGGAGATGTCGCCAAACGGAAAGCGGAGAGTCTGATCCCAGCGGCTGTGAGCGTCCAGCGTCCGCTGTGAGTCCCAAACGCATCGCCATCGCAACACCCCACAGCTCCAGCCCCTTCCCCCCTGGTCCTCCTGGCTGGCTCCTGCCCCCCTCTCCCCCATGGCTCTTCCCCGTCTTTTCTCTGAGTTTACCCCCCCCCACCCACCCACCCACACACCAGCGTGGCCTTAGCTGCTGGTGCTTCTGGGCTGAGCCTAGGATCCGCGCTGATGACTGATGCACCTCTGGGGCACGCAGGAAGGGAGAAGAGCGGCAATCTCGAGATCCTGGGGGGGAGAGGAGAGGGGATAGAGGGAGAGGAGGGGAGTAGGAAGGGGAGAGGAGTTAGGGAGGGAGTGACTAGGGGTAGGGGAAAGGAGAGGTGAGGGAGGGATAGGGAAAGGTAGGAGGAGAGGGAAAAGGGGAGTGGGGTGGATGGGGAAATAGAGGATGAGGAGGGCAGTGGGGGAGGTGAGAAGGGATAGTGGAGGGGTAGGGGTGGTGATGAGTGGGGGATAGAGGGACAGGTGGGAGGTAGGGAGGGGATTGGAGTTATGGAGGGAGTGACTGACTGAGGGTAGGGGAAAGGAGAGGGAGAGAAGTGAGAGAGGGATTGGGGAGGGGAGGAGAGGGGAGAGAAGAAGGAGGGTGAAGAGGAGGGGGAGAGAGTGCTAGGGATGAGGGGAAATGAGCCGTGCCTGTACAGTTGGGGTCTATGGGTGAGTGGTGGAATATAGCGTTATGGGACCAAGCCTCCTGTGTGACAGGGACCCAACGGGTCGCACTTAGTCTAGTCTCAGACAAAAAATGCTACGGTAAAGCGACAGGTGACAGCCAACAAGGCACAGCTGAATGGAGGATTCATATTTTGGTCAATATTCTGTGGTGATTAATATTAAAGGTAGCTCCTTTTCTGTCCTGGATGCTGCCTTACCTGCTGAGTGTTTTCTGCATTCTCAGAAATGCAGAATTTCAGAATTTTATTTTCAGAATTTCAACATCTGCGGTTGTGAATTTATTAACATCTGTAAATATCCACAAGGTATTTATTCATATCAGTGGCTTATCCTCCAGCCATCTGATACTAGCAGAAAATAATTTTGATTATGACATTAAATCAGTTTAAAAAATATATACGATAATTCAATATATATATATAATTTATGTTGCTTCTCTTTGTAAAAATGGTTACAGCCTGAACTAAATGCATTGGAAAGAGCTAGGAACAAAGAACACTTGCCCAAAAATAGAATGTTAGGCATTTTTAGTATTTTAAATGGATGCTAATTATGGGCAAATGCCAAATTGAAGGTTCTTGTTATTCTATTGAACAATGTATTTGCATTTTACTGAAATAAAAGTGGCAGAATATTGAAATGTTCATTATCTGTTTTGTGGTAATAACATTAAGTGTCTGGAAATGCCCCCATGCATAATGTACAATAAATATACAAGGTATTTGCTTTCATAATTTATGGTAATATTACATTTCTATTATGTTGCCTATGATATCCATCTACAAATATACATCACAAATATGTTGGGATTGCTCTGGTTATTAATCGCATGCATCAGGAAGATAACCAAAATGTAAGCTATTTAGTCATTCACAAACATTATTAGTATGTAGCCATTAAATCAGCTCAGATTTTTTTTTCTTGAATGCCTGCATCAGTATATTGCTTTCTTAGCACTCTTGGGGTGTCAATTTGCAATATTTTCCATTATATACCAGATTATGTAAATTCATTGCAATTCTCTTGCAAATATGTAAAATCACAGTGATGTAGAAAATTGTATAAAAAATAATGGGAATCTGCAGCATGTCTCTAGATCTAAGTCAAAGAATTCTGTATATAACATGTTTACACAATATATAACGTTGACATTTTTGGAGAACATTTATAAAATACTTTTTGGAACATTTGGAGACTACATAGCCTTTGTTGACAAAAAACGGATAAAAATTAAGTTGAAGGATGTATAATCCTTGGCAGGTATTGCAACAAGACTAGTCAAATGAGAATTTATTCTTAATCAACGGAAAACAAATATTTGTTTTATATAAATGAATCATTATTACATGAATTTGGATTTGTAATCCAAAGTGTGATTATAATGAGAGAGATAATAAATAGCGCAAATGTTTTGTAATGGGAACCACAAACATTGAGGGCTATGATTGCATCATTGAGTATTTTTTTTACATGAAACAAACTTAATAAAAATCCATGAGACATTTCTGAGACATTAAATTGAATGCTAACTGTGTCTGTTGGCTACTGCTTCAAAGTATTAAATGGGAAATTTTCTATTTATTTTTTGAGGTGAAAGGGAGACTCGTGGCACACAGATAGCTGCCTATTCATTGTAAGCTGTTTGAACTGTGTTAGACTTCTTAGACTGTTTTTTACAGCCCGTTTTTAAAAATCAAAGTGTGCATTTTGTGTTTTGCTGTCAGTATCTTAATTGTTAGAGCCATGAATTAGAATGATTAGACCATAGTCTTAATGTTTTTCTTTGTCAAATGTAGAAGCAAGCAAGTAGAGTACTGTAAAATTATTCTGTTTTGTAGAAGACTTAAATGTAAACATGCTATCACTTTTAGGAGACAGAGCAGAGGCAATCTCGCATGGAAGGCATTAACGTTTGCATTCTGATTTTTCTTAAAATATTCACAGTATTTTCAACTGTTTGGTAGCACATTGAGACAGGAATGAAAATAACAGTATAGGGTTACAAGATACAGTGGTGTTTCACTTATTCCTTCTCTTAATTCCCTTTCTCGCAAATAGAGTGTGAGTGCCAATCAGCACAACAGCCGCAAGCCTATTGACTCACCGCCTCTGCAATATCATCTGGTGAGTTGCCATGGAAATCGCTACACTGTTCATCTCCACTCTATATTCAGTTCTGACTTTATTCCCCCCTGAGGTTTGCTGCTTTTCATATTGGTAGTTCTCCAGTTTATTTCAGTTTCTTTATGCCACATGTTGAGCTATAAAATTGCATTGAAGAATTTTTGTAATTTCTTTAATATAAGAATGCTTGAGTCATACAGCACGGAAACAGGCCCTTCGACCCAACTTTCCCATGCCGACCAAATTGCCCATCCACACTTGTCCCATCTGCCTGCGTTTGGCTCTTAACCCTCTAAACCTGTCCTATCCAATTACCTATCCTTATGTATTTTAATTTTTTTATAGTACCTGCTTCAAAAACTCCTCTAGCAGCTTGTCTATATACCCACTACCCTCTATGTGGTGAAAAATGCCCATTAGGTTCCTATTAAATCTTTCCCTTCTCGCCTGAAACCTATGTCCTCTGATTGTTGATTCTCCTCCTCTGGATAAAAGACCCTGTGCGTTCATCCTATCCATTCCCCTCATGATCTTGTATACCTCCACAAGATCACCCCTTAGCCTCCTGTGCTCCAAGGAATACATTCTAAGCTTGCCCAACCTCCCTCAATAGCTTAGGGCAGGGGTTTTGCTCCAAACTATGGCCCTCCACGAGATTTTATCCGGCCTGCAGCAAGCTCTTGACACGTTCCGTGCGCTAGGCTATTTAGCGGGTTCTGTGGCAGCACAACGTTAGAAGTGTAGCGCGGAAACAGGCCTTTTGGCCCATCAAAGCGATGCCCGTACACACTAGCACTATCCTCCACGCACTCGGGACAAATTCAATTAACCTGCAAACGTGGAGTGTGGAGGAAACCAGAGTGCTGGAGGAAACCAGAGCTCCCGGAGAAAACCCATGCAGATATAAACTCCGTGGTCAGGATAGAACCCGGGTCTCTGGCGCTGTGAAGCAGGGACTCTACCGCTGCGCCACCGTGCACTGCTCCTGTGTTGCAAAGGCAAGTTGTGCAGGTGGTAGCGAGGGGGAGGGGGTGAGCTAGTTGTCTCTCTATCTGTGTCTCTGTCTCTGTCACTCTCTCTGTCTCTCTGTCTCTCTCTGCCTGTCTGTCTCTGCCTCTGCCTCTGCCTCTGTCTCTCTCTCTCGCCTCTCCCGGATAAGGGTGAGCATTATGCGTGCGCGGGTCTTTGTTAATATGCCCGAGGGGTGATCACAGTGCATGTGTGTGAGGGAGATAGAGTGCAAGAGAGTCTGTGTGTGTGTCTGAGTCTGTGTTTGTGTCTCTGTGTGTATGTCGGTGTGTGGGTCTGTGTCTGTGTGTGTTTCGGAATGTGGGAGTCCACGTGTGCATGTGCGTCTTTATGTGTGTGGTGTGTGTGTCAGTATGTGTGTATGTGTGACATTTCTTTCTATTTTCCTACGGCCCGCAAAAATGTGCGAAACATGAGATGGAAAGTGGCGCTGAAAGGGCAGTCCACGTTTTTCACCATGGGAAGGAACTGCAGATCAAAGATACTAGTATCTTTCCTGCAGATCAGGCATGATATTCTTCCGATTTAAATCGTAATTCCGATTTTATTGTTTTCCTATTTGTCAATTTTTTGTGCCCGATTATTTGTCGGCCAATCAACCGCTTGTATCTAAGGGGGTTGGGTCCAATCACCGACCAGCTTCCCTTAAAATTCCTGTCCAATCAACAAATCGGTCCAATCAGCCGCTGTCTCCAAGGGCATTGTGTTAAATCACATAATTGCGCTGGTCACTCGGCGGCCAATCAGACACAGTATCCGAGGAGCCTTGTGATCAATCACCGATTCGCTTCCCTCACCGAAGCAGACGATGGCTGCAGCCAACACAGAAGCAGCTATGACATATAATACACAATAAACTATATTATAAATACACAATAAACTATATTATAAATACACAATAAACAAATTGTGCATTCTTGTACTCTAACATGGGTATGACCGCACATTAAAAAATCCCCCCCCTCCTTCCCAACCTCAGCCTCACGGACCTTCGAGTACACCTAGTTCCTAAAATCCATTTCCATTACTGATGTGGCCCTCATGCTGTAAAAAGTTTGGAGGCTCCTGGCTTAGGGCCTCAAGTCCTGGCTACATCCTAAAATCTTCTTAGTTCAACAACATCCTATAGCAGGATGACCGAATTTGAACACAATACTCCATATGCAATCATTTCGCTGAACGCCTTCGCTCAGTCCGTCTCGGCCTACATAATCTCCCAGTTGCCAAACACTTTAATTCCCCTTCCCATTCCCATACTTACCTCTCTGTCCTGGGCCTCCTCCATTGTCAGAATGAGGGCAAATGTAAATTGGAGGAACAGCACCTCATATTTTGCTTGGGCAGCTTACAATCCAGTGGTATGAATATTGATTTATTTAACTCCAAGTAACCCTTGCAATCCCTTTCTCTCCTCTTCCCTCCCCCACCCTAGGCGTACTAGTTTTACTGTCGTCCTGTTGAGTTCCACTGTCTGTATTAACTCATCATCACCTATCCCACAACTAACAATGGATCATTGTGGGTTCCACATTTCTTTGATTATTGTTGCTTTCTGCATATCTTCCATTAATTTGTCCTAAGTACCGTCTAGGTCTCACGTTCCCCTTTCCCCTCAGTCTGAAGAAGGGTCACCACCCAAAACATCATCTATTCCTTTTCTCCAGAGATTACTGCAGCTTTTTGTGTCTGTCTTTGATTTAAACCAGCATCTGCACATATTGAGTACTGGAGTTGGGATGCCATGTTACATCTGTACAATTCATTGGTAAAGCCACATCTAGAGCAATGTCTAGTCTGATCACCCTGCTATAGGAAGGATGCTATTAAACTGGAAGCGTGTGAATATGTTTATGACTGTTACAGATGTTACTGGCTGCAGATGGTTTGATTTAGAAGGAAGGCTAGATAGGCTTGGTTATTTTTCACTGGAGTGTAGGAAATTGAGGGTGACTTAACAGAGGTATATAAAATCATGAGTATTGTTAGGTGAATACCTATAGTCTTTATCCCAAGTTAGGGGAGTCTAAAATGAGAGGGAACAATTTTAAGGTGAGAGGGGAAAGATTTAAAAGGGATCTAAAAGACAACTTTTTCAATCAGAGAGTGGTGTGCAAATTGGAACAAGCTGCCAGAGGAAGTGGTAAAGGCAGGTACAATCGCAACATTTAAAGATGCATGGATGGGCATGTGGATAGGAAAGATTGGTGGGATTTGGGCCAGTCGCAAGCAATTGGGAATAGCTTGGTTAAGAAAACATGATCAGTATGGATGAGTTGGGCCAAAGGACCTGTTTAGATAACTATAAATTATAGTTGCATCTAAAACTTTAGTCGAGCAGTTATACAAATTCAAAATCCAAGTTTCACATTATTGTATTAAAAAAAACCCTGCTATAAAGTGCCATAATGTACAGTAATTGCATTCATCATTGTGTTTCTTGGCTAAATCTAAAATGCATTAAAATGTAACAATTCCTTTAATACTTTTTAAACGGTGAGGAAGCTTTTGCTGATTTTGGTGCCACAGAATGTAAATCTGATATCTTTATTTTTTTGAGTAAAGTTCAAATTGACGAAAATAAATTGTTTTTATTTACTTGGGCCCAGTATCAAATATGGGAGTTACTTTGCTTGCAAGTAACTAACTAACTTCTCTTCCATAGAATTGACTGTGAGCAATACAGAAAGACACTATCTTTGCAATGCAGAAACTGATGTTGTTTGCATAGTAGAGCAGATAAATACAATTTTGTTTACAGATGTCATAAATGCCCAGTGACAGATATAACATTTTATGCACAATAAGGTTATATCCACAACCTTGTGTGGAAAGCTTAGAACTGTCTGCGTTTGAAAGTAATACATAAGGGAAAGATTCCATTTGTGTGATAAGACAATTAAATTGTTAATAAAAAATCAGCTTATCTATATCATATGCTTATTAAAAGTCTCATCTCGTATGTATGTATATGTGTGTGTGTGCGTGTGTGTTTCCGTTTGTGTTATTCTACCTTCGTCAAAACGCTATGCGTTAGAGTTGAAATTTTAAGAGATTATTACTCTCATTAACCTGGTTGACGCAATAAACAGGTTTCCTCCACATTTCATGCTATATTTCAAAAGGCATTGACGATTCAAGTTTTAATAAAAGGCAAAAAACGGTTCTCACAGCCTTTTTCCAGGACTTTCCAATGATGATGTCACAATGCCACTCACAGTGCACCAATCACAATGGGCTCTCAAGCTGCCAAGTCACCCTCTGCCCCCCTCCCCCCCCACCCCAGGTTATTCATACCTCCCGCCCCACCCCCCCCCCCCCCCCCCCCGGGTTATTCAAACACCCCGCCCTCCCCTCTGTGTTTCCCCCCCCCCCCCCCCCCCCCCCCCCCCCCGCTGTCTAAAAAAGGCAGCCAACACCCCCCCCCCCCCCCGGCTTATTCACACCCCCGGCTTATTCACACCCTGCCCCCTCCCTCCCTGGGTTATTCATACCCCCCCTCCCCCTTCTCCCCCCCCCCCCCCCCCCCCGATCCTTTGCGCACCACACGCCAGTCCGTTGCATTTTGCAGGAGTGGTCTATCTTAGCCTTCTATGATCTTTGATAACAGCCATCATCCATTTTTTCATTTCAAGTATATACTTGGTGCATTCATTGTGCCAAATGTCTTTACAGAGGGATACGGTAAGATCATGGGATAAAAGCACAAATAAATTACCTCGGTTAGCAAAGATGGAGAGATTGCCAGTTTTGCAAATAACAAATGAGCAAATAGGTGTTGATATTACCAAGGAGATAGACACCTTTAATTGACTCCTAAAAAAAGGAGAGGGATTGTGGAGTGCCGTGGAAGAATTGGAAAGCTAGGACAGGCACTCTCCCCTGACTCACCAGCCTTCAGATGTCTAACAATATTACTGAATCCTGCAAAAATGAAATGATCATGTCATTAGTGATAGTAGCAGAATTAGGCCATTCAGTTCATCAAGTCAACTCCACCATTCAACCATGGCTGCTATCTCTCCCTCCTCACCCCAGACTCCTGCCTTCTTATAAACCTTGACACCCATACTAATCAAGAATCTGTGTATCTCTGCCTTAAAAAATGCTTCTCCAATATATTTTGGTGCATTGGCAAATTGTAAAGGAGGAAGAGTGATGGATGTGAAAGGGCTTGAAGATGGGCAAGATTTTGCAATTAATATCTTGCCTCTTTTTATCATGGAGAAATACATGACGGAACTTGGGAATGTTAGTGGTGATGTCTTGGAGGTAGTCTGCGGTAGAGTAGAGGAGATGCTGGGTACTTTAAAACATATGGTAGATTTATTTCCAGGGCCTGATCAGGTATACCCAAGGTCTCAGTGGAAAGCCAGAGAAGACATTCAGGAGCCCTGGCTGAGATATATGCATCATCGTTAACCAAGGGTGATAATTGGAGGTCTCGAGGGTGGATAATGTTGAACCTTAAGTTAAGAAAGGATGTAAAGAAAAACCTGGGAACAATAGACCAGTAAGCCTGGGACCTTTAGTAGATAAATTATTCCAACGGTTTCTGAGGAATTGACTAGAGATAGTCAGCATGGCTTTGTGTGTGGTAGAACATGTGTCACAACATTGATTGAGTTTTTTGAAGAAATAGCCAAGGCAGTCAATAAGGGTAGGGTAATAGTCTAGATGGAATTCCGCAACGCCTTTGATAAGCTGCATGCATTGGAAGAATGGGTCACAAGGGAGAGCTAGCAAATTGGATACATAATTGGCATGATGGTACAAAGCAGAAAGTAATGGTGGAAGTTTACTTTTTGGGTGTGTAGACCAATGACTCGTGTGCCTCACAGATCGGAAGGCCTCATGGTTTTCATTTATGTCAATTATTTGGATGAGAATGTACGAGGCATGGTTAGTAAACTTGCAAATGACATTAAAATGGATGGTATCGTAGACGGTGAAAAAGATTATCAAGAACTACAGCAGGATCTTCATCGCCTAGGTCTGTGGGGCAGGAATGACTCGTGGAATTTAATTTGTAATCTTCAAAAATATGTGCATTCTTCTTGTGGCAACTTTGCTTACTTGGTGGGATGTTCTTCCTGTGCTTCTGCGGGTTTAAACTGCTTAAATGTCGCACCCTTCTGATTTTTGTTAGTGCTTTTGTCTTGAAGAATTTAAGACAATATTGCACTGATTGCAGCCCTGAGAACAAACCAAACAAGACTGAAAAATTCAAACATTTGAACTAAACAGAAACAAATGGTCTGAACAAGCATTTGTTGCCTTTTGAATCTATTGTGACCAGGCTGAACTAACAATTAGCTAATGCATCAAATAGATGAGATTCTCATATTCCTTATTCCCTTGGAAATATAATAAATAGAAATAAACCTACAAAACAAGGTATACACAGTAGTTGAAATATCACATAAACAAAAGAATACCAGTGTGCTGTGGCCATTTGCATTGTTTGGAACATGTTGTACATGTAAGAGCTATCTTTGATTATATTTGTCACTGATCAGTAGCCCAATGTAGTCTGTGATTGTTTATTTTGTGGGAGTGCTTAGCAACTGTTCTGTCAGGCACATGCGTTCATCCGCCATTCTGACCTGACTGTTTTTCCACTTCACTGCTTCATGCTTTATTTGAAAATAAAAACTCACTTACTCAGGAACCATTATGAAGGTTGTACCTTTTTCAAAGCAGGCATTTTTCCAACCTGATATATTTTACCATTTCACTTCCAAAAGATGCTGCTACATTTTCTCAACCGATGAAAACAACCTGAACAAGAGAGAACTATAGATATTAAAGGCATAAAACTGGTTATCTATATAGGGTATTGAATAATATTTTCCTTGGAACATTCTAAGTTTTTTTCACTTAATTCATTTAAATTAATTTTATAACAATCAATGTGAGGATAACACTAGAATTTGCAGTAGACCCAGGAGATAATCACTCTTCCATATGGGACCCTTTCAGTTTCCTGAACTGCTTCACATTCTCCACATTATATTCTCTACTTTTTCACAGGAACAATCTTTTAGCCTTCCAAACGAATACTGATATCGCAAAACAACCTGTCATGTTTCTGGCTTTCTAACTTGGACTAGATCTGATCAGTCTGAAGAAGGGTCCCGACCTAAAACATTGCCTGTCCATCCCTTCCACATGCTGTCTGACCTGCTGAGTTACTCCAGCATTTTGTGTTTTACTCAAGATTACAGCATCTGCAGTTGTTTGTGTCTGCATTACTTCTATTACGTTTCCACATTCAAACTGATAATTATAGATCTTTCTTTAAATGGAACTTTTCTTCATCTTTATTGCCCAATTAAAGAAGGTATCCTTTATAGTCATATTTCTTATTCGGGCGTTCAAGCCATCACTAGCAGCTCTTCTACCCAATCCTTTGCCTGTTCATGCTTCTTAATTTCCTTCATCTTAAAGCATTGTCCACAACTTCTTGTTTGCTTTAAATAGACATAAAAAGCTGGAGTAATTCAACGGGTCAGGCAGCATCTCTTGAGAAAAGGAATAGGTGACGTTTCGGGTCAAGACCCTTCTTCAGATTGAGTGTCGGGGAAAGGGAAATGAGAGATATAGGTGAGGTATATGAGCCACATGAAATGGGCAATGTTCTAAATTAGTATTTATCCTCTGTATTTACTGAGTAGAAAGACAGTAGGATGGAGGAAATTGGAGCAGTCATTGGAAGTATCTTGAGAGCAGTCAAGGTTACCGTCGAAGAAGTACTGAAGGTACTGTCGTCTTTGAAGGTAACAAATCTCCAGGACCTGATCAGATGTATCCGAGGACATTGCGGGAAACTAGAGAGGAAATTGTGGGAGGCCTGGGTGAAATTTACGAGTCGTCCTTAAATACAGGAGAGTAGTTGAAGCTGGGACTATCCCATCATTTAAGAAACAATTGGACAGGTACATGGATAGGACAGGTTTGGAGGGATATGGAACAAGCGCAGGCAAGTGGGACTAGTGTAGCTGGGACATTGTTGGCCCGTGTGGGCGAGTTGGGCTAAAGGGCCTGTTTCCACACTGTATCACTCTATGTGGAGCCCACAACGGTCCATTGACAGCTGTGGGATAGGTGATAACGAGTGTAGAATGAAACTCAACAGGAAGACAGTGAAACTGGTACGACGACTAAGGTGGGGGAGGGAAGGAGAGGGAGGGGATGCAAGAAGTTAAAGAAATCAATATTCATGCTGCAGGGTTGTGAGCTGCCCAAGCAAAATGTAGGTACTATTTCTCCAATTTGCATTTGGCTTCACTCTGACAATGGAGGAGGTCCATGACAGAAAGGTCAGTGTGGGAATGGGAAGGAGAGTTTGGCAACTGGGGGATCACGTAGACCCAGGCGGACTGAGCGAAGGTGTTTAGCGATCACCAAGACCATACTTCGTCTCGCTGATATATAGAAATCCACACCTGTACAATGGCTGCAGTAGATGAGGTTGGAGGAGGTGCAAGTGAACCTCTGCCTAACCTGAAAGGACTGTTGGGGGCTCTGGACGAACTCGAGGGAGGAGGTATAGGGACAGGTGTTGCATCTACTGCGGTTGCAGGGGAAGGTTCCTGGGGAGGGGGTGGTTTGGGTGGGAAGGGATGAGTTAACCAATTGTGGAGGAAGCAGAAAGGGGTTGAGATGGGAAGAGGTGACTTGTGGTGGGATCCTGTTGGAGGTGGCGAAAATGTCAGAGTATTATGTATTGTCTGTGAAGGCTGATGGGGTGAAAGGTGAAGACTAAGGGAACTGTTCCTGTTGTGAATGGGGGGACGGGAGCAAGAGCAGAGCTGTGGGATACTGAGGCGACGCGTCAGAGGGCCAATAGACAATAGGTGCAGCAGTAGGCCATTCAACCCTTCGAGCCAACACCGGCATTCAATATGATCACGGCTGATCATCCCCAATCAGTACCCCGTTCCTGCCTTCTCCCCATATTCCCATGACTCCGCCTCATCGAAGATCATCATCATAATCATACTTTATTAGCCAAGTATGTTTTGCAACATACGAGGAATTTGTATGTTGAATAGGATAGAAGAGGGGAACCCCCTCCCTGAAAAATGGGGACATCTCGGATGTCCTGGTATGGAACACCTCCTCTTGGGCGCAGATGCGGCTTTGTCAGAGGAATTGGGAGTAGGGGATAGAATCTCCAGGAGGCTGGGTGGGAATAAGTGTAGTCTACGTTGTGGGAGTCAGTGCATTTATAATAGATGTCAGTGGATAGTCTATCTCCTGTGATGGTGACGGTGAGATCAAGAAAAGGGAGGTAGTAGTCGGAGATGGTCGAAGTGAATTTGAGTGAGGGTGGAAATTGGTAGTGAAGTTAATGAAGTCCTTGAGTACTGCATGGATGCTGGAGGTAGCACCGATGCAGTCGTCAATGTAGCAGAAATAGAGTTTGGGGATAGGGCCAGTGGATGTCTGGAATAGGGTTGTTCGGAATGAATTATTCTAATTTCTCACCCCTCCAATTCTCCTGTTCCCGATTTGGTTTGTTATCATTCTTTTTTTTTTTCTCTGAATTCCTATACCTCTGAATGACACTCTCTTCTGTCTGTTGGCACCAAAGGACGTGAAGCTAGAAAGGCTTTCAAAGAGCATGCAGCTCTCACAGTGCACAACAACTGAAGGTTGTTTTCTAGCTTGCTGTGAGACGAAGAAACATGAGGAGAGAATAGGCAGATGGGGCTGGATTTTGTGAAGAGAAGCCATGACATGCACTGCGCGTTTTAAAGGAAATGCCGACCATTGACATAAGCCACTCATTTGATCTTTGTGGCATTTTTAAGTATTGAGAATAAATTATTCTACATTAAATATATTTTTAACCCCCATTCTAGTTTGAGATGACCGAAATAGAAATGTAGCAGGATGTCATATCAAGATTAGTTGCTGTGTTCTCCTTCCCCTTGCCAAGCCAGTTTGTTTCCCATGGGTGCTGCAAAACTGTCTGGTTAACTTGCATTCCTCTCAGGGCTCCTTTATACGCCTGGTGCCAGCCTCAGACTAGTTTGTGTGTACTGCACAGTGAGCCAAGTTATGACAAGCGTACAGTGTATAGATCTTCCTTTGCCAGAATTGAAATAAGACCCCTACTGACCTGTGTTGGAGCATTTGGCATTATCTTTTATCCATGCAAAGGCTTTCAGTAATATTGGCTTGCTTTTGTAGAATTCTATCAGATGCTGTTCCAAGCCTGGTGACTTATTCCCTTTCATGTTTCCTATTGTACTTTCCATTTCTGCAAGTTCAGTAACATATTCCGCTTTATCCAGCGAGGGATTTGGAATTAAGAACTGAAGGAAACATTTGGAATTAAGAACTGAAGGAAACGGCCACAGTCAGGAACTCCTGACCAGGATTTGGTCTGTTGCTAAAGCTTATAACAATTAATTTCCTACTTTTGCTTCTTGTTGATAATTTCTCTCATCCTGTTTTAAAAGGTGCTTTTGTCAGCAATATTGAACAGGATTGCAATGGTCAGAGTCATAGTGTCATGCAGCACAGAAGGAAGCTCTCGGCCCATCAGGTCTATGTCAAACATCAATTACCAACCCGTACTAATCTCATACACTGATACTTGGTCTGTAGCTTTCTCTGATTTGGTGATGGATCCCCCTATTCCACCACTGGTCACAAGTTTCCAATCATAAAAGCACTCTGGACCATCACCCTTAGTCTTATATTAACAAGCGATTTTGTTATCTAATTTGCCAACTTGATTTGGATCCCATGGGCAAACATTTTGATCGCTCTTTATGACTAACTTCCCATGTAAGATCATGTCTAAGATCTTCCTGGTCCATGTAAACTACATCAACTTCACTGCCCTCATCAACACATTGGTAACCTCTGAAAAATGTTATCAAATTGGTCAGACACCCTGCTTTTCCAAGTGTCGATTAATCCTGGACCTAGAAATAACTTCAAGTAATTTTACTACCATTGAGTTGAGACCCAGGCCTGCATTTACCATGTATAATTCTGCTGCCATTCATAAATGAAGATGCCACATTTGCTGTCCTCATCTCACCTTGACCAAAGAAGATTTTGGTCAGGATCCCAGCAATCTCCACCCTTGCCCTCCAAAGCAACCTGAGATGTCTCTAATCAGGCACGGGTGATGTTGATTTATCTACTTTAAAGCATGCCAAGAATATAATAATTATTTTTTAACGATATCAAAAATGTCATCATCCCTGATTATCCAACGTCATTGTACTTCTCTCTGTGTACAAATAAGAAATATTCATTTAAGATGTCACCAACATCCTGTGGCTCCATGCACAGATTAGCCCTTTGGTATTGAATGGGTCTCCCCATGCCTATAACATACCTATAAAATGTTTTGGGATTTTGGGTTTGAAATATAGTTTTGTGTAACGGTAATACAACATCGAAGTACCACCATGCCTGCAGAATTGCAACCAACGGTGGGGTTAAAGTTAGAATTATATAATCATTTTGACGCAGAAGGAAGTAATTTGACCCATTGTGTCCACATCAGCTCTATACAAAGCAATCAATCTCATTCCCCAGCGCTTTCCCTGTATGTCCATAGAATATTTTCCCTCAAGGATTTTTCAGTTTCATTTGGAAAGTCCAAGACACTCGCTAAACGTGTTCATCTTCCTACACTAGCAATTATACTCTCAATTTTTGCTTGAAGGAGAACAACCGCAACTTCCAGTGTAAGAAGTATCCCCTCATTCTAGGAACCATTCATGCAAGTCATTTTTGCTCCCACTCTGGAATCGTTGCATTCTTTCCAAAATAAGGTGGCCAGAATTGGACATTGTACTCCAGTTGTGCTCAATCAGTGGGTCATAAAAAATTAACATTGCCTATTTGATTTTGCATATTTTCTGTCTATCAACAAAAAGATCCTCCATGCTTTATTTGATGCCCTCTCAACATTTATTGCTACTTTACACGGCCAGTACCATCCATTCTTGAACAAGTTCAGAATTGTGCTTGTAAATCTGTATTCTGTCATGATGTAAAAATTGTTTTTTTTATTGTTATGTGTACCAAAATACCACAAAAAGCTTTGTTTGCATGCTATCCAGTCAAATCAAACGAGATATGAGTAAAATCAAGACATATGCAAATAGAACAAATAGTGCAAAGAGAAAAATACCAGAGAACAGAAGATAGTGTGTCAGCATGATAGCGTTACAGTTACAAAGAAAGTCCCGATTTAAAAAAAAAATGCAAAGTCCACAATTAAATTATTCAGCTACTTCTACCACTCGGCTGCTCATTCTGACAGCTTGCATATGCCCCGTTGCTATTCTATTTTGCTGTTATCCTGCTTTGCTTGTTTACCTGTTTCCCTTTCTACCGAAACTGCCTGACCTTCTGAGTGTTTCTAGCATTCTTTGTTTTGATTTCAAATTACTCATTTCTGATTTTCCAAAGCCATATTGTTCAATAGAAAAGTAAAGTGCAGTTTTAGCACACAGATGATTGACAGTGGCATTTACGTCATTAGTTTTACACCAGTTTATTTCATCACAGAAAGCAAAGCTGTTTCTTCTTCTTTAAGCTTAGTTGATATTTTAAAAGTAGAAATCCATACATTTAAGAGAGATGATGAATGCATTTGATATTTTGTCAAATGTGTAAGTTTCATCTTTTATTTCTACTTCAATTTTTGACTCTCATAGTATATATTTTTTTAAATTCATTTTCAGCTCAAGCAACCTACCCTCAGTGCCAAAGGGACCGACTCTAGATGCTCGCAGAAGCCTTCACTGATTGAGTCAGTAAAAGCTCCAAAATCAATGTTTGAAGATGCTGAAAGAATTTTGCGTGAGGTGCAACTGAATAAGAAATTAATTGAAGAAAATCTTGAAGCAATTGTTCGAGCAAAGGACAGTGCTTCTTTATATTCAGTAATTGATTCCTTAACTGCAAACAGGTATGGAACTAACAATGTGATGTTACTGTAATATCAGTGTAATATTGATGCTTTATTCGGGAGGATATTTTGTGTGATGCTGTTGTTCCTCTTTCCCAAATCGGCCATAGATTTTAAAGATGCATTGTTGATCCATGTGACTACTTGGGACCTTTTGTTTAATCATTATTCGCCTACAACTCTGCCTAAATTCATCTTCATTACAGTGATGACAGTTGAAACTCCTACTACGTTGGCGACAGATTGCGCTTATCTGTGAAACCCAGCCAAGCATTGTAACCAATGTAACATAATAGATTGACTGGCTAGAGACAGCACTGCTGTTCTACCACACCCATTGGCCATGCTGGACAATTATTTGCCTGCTGCTACCAGCAACCTTTGTCTTCCATCAGTGGTTGGAATTCCCAAGCCTGGTGAAACCATATCAGTGACATTAAAACCCAATGCTGCTTTAAATTGGAGGTACACCGTGCCATTACCTTATTAAAGTTACGAGCAACCACTCAATATTTAGTTACTTGGCTCCCCCCTCCACATTACACCTGTTAAACTTCAAATTGTTCGGTTAGGATCATGGTTTTAAATATTTGATAATTAATTTTCTATGGCATTAATATCCCCCCTCTGTTTTCTTGTAAGTCTTGTATTGGTAGGTGATTACATGTTTTAACAGACATGTGCATTGAAACTTAGACAAGCTCCCTCATATTAACCATGATAATTCTGATAACTCCTTATAAAATCTCAGCAAAAGCAGACTGATACTTTTGTTATCATTTTCATTGTTGTTGAAATTCACATATATTGCCAGTAAAGTTAATAATTCAACATTAAAACACAGTGTGTTGGAATAACTTGGCAGGACAGGCAACATCTGTGTTGAGCATCAGGCTGAGGAAGGGTCCCGACCTCGAAACATCACCTATCCATTGCCTCCACAGATTCTGCGCAACCTCTATTTTTTGTTCTGATGTTTATCCTGTTCCAGCTACTGATGAATGTGCATCTGGAAATTATATATACTTTGTCTTTAATATTGGATGGCAACTCTCAAAATCCTTGTGAACATTGAATGAATGTTTACTTTGTGATGTTTAGGAGTGTGTGGAACACATTCTAATGTGGATTAACACTTTATGTTTTGCTCAAGATTCCAACATCTGCAGTTCCTTGTGTCTTTAGTGATTCAACATGTTGCATTACATACGCACATATCTTGGTGATATTTATCACCGACTAAACATTAATTCAGTGTTCACAAGGATTTTAAGAGTTGTCAAGTTATCCAATATTAAAGACAAGGTATAAATGATTTCAAGATGCACATTTTTCGGTAGCTGGAACTGGCTTGCTCTATCCCTCGCCCTCACTTCGGAAAATCCGACCACACTGCGGTGCTGCTTCTTCCTGCCTTCAGGCAGCAATTGAAGAGTGCACCCCCAGAGGTGAGGACTGTACAGAGCTGGTCGGAGGGGTGGGGGTGGGGGGGGGGGGGGGGGGGGGGCAGAGGAACAACTCCAGGACTGTTTGGAGTCTTAGACTGGGCAATGTTCAGGGATTCGGCAACGGACCTGAACGAATATGCCACAATCATTACAGACTTCATAAAGAAATGTGTGGAGGACTGCATCCCTACAAAAACCTTCCGAGTGTTTCCCAATCAGAAGCCTTGGATGAACTCTGAGATACGCACTCTTCTGAAGACCAGACACCGGGTATTCATGTCTGATGATGCAGTGGTCTACAAGAAGTCCAGATTTGACCTTGGTAAGGCCATCAAAAAGGCCAAAAGGGACTGCTCCAAGCTGGCAGATGAGACAGATGCTCGGCAGCTGTGGCGGGGCCTGAATGCAATCACCCCCTATAAGGCAAAATCAGGAGGTAGCTCGAATGTCGGCAAAATATCACTCCCTGACGAGCTCAATGCGTTTTACGCACGCTTTGATAGGGAGAACACTGATGTGCCTTCTCAAGGCCCCATTCGCTGTGATGGTATTTCAGTTTCAGTCACAGAGGCCGATGTCAGAAAATCATTCAGAGGGGTGAGCCCTCGAAAAGCGACTGGACCTGATGGTATACCCAGGTCGTGTGTTCTAAAAACCTGTGCGGTCCAACTGGCTGGACCTTTTTTGCAGACATTTCCAACCTCTCACTTCTGAGATCTGAGGTTCCCACCTGCTTTAAAAGGGCATCAATTATACCGGTGCCCAAGAAGAGCAAGGTGACGTGCCTCAATGATTATCAACCAGTGGCATTAAAGTCGGTGGTGATGAAGTGCTTTGAGAGATTGATCATGGCGCAAATCAACTCCTACCTCGACAAAAACCTGGACCCACTGCAGTTTGCCTACCGCCATAACAGATCAACGGTGGATGCGATCTGGCTGGCTCTCCACTCCGCTCTGGACCACTTGGACAACAAAAACTCATATGTCAGGCTGTTATTCATTGATTATAGCTCGGCATTTAATACAATCATCCCCTCCAAGCTGGTACCAAGCTCTCAGATCTGGGTCTCTGCGCATCCCTCTGCAATTGGATCCTCGACTTCCTCATTCAAAGCCCACAGTCTGTTCGTATTGGTGGAAATGTGTCATCCTCGATAACAATCACTGATGGGGACGAGTCAGAGTATGGAAGTGAGATCGACCGACTGACCAAATGGTGCCAGCACAATAATCTGGCCCTCAACACCAGCAAAACCAAGGAACTGATTGTGGACTTTGGAAGGGGTAGGATGTGGACCCACAGTCCCGTTTATATCAACGGGTCGATGGTGGATAGGGTCAAGAGCTTCAAATTCCTGTTCGTGCATATTTCTGAAGATCTCTCCTTGTCCGAGCACACTGATGCAATTATTAAGAAAGCACATCAGCGTCTCTACTTCCTGAGAAGATAACAGAGAGTTGGTATGTCAAAGAGGACTCTCTCTAACTTCTACAGGTGCACAGTAGAGAGCATGCTGACCGGTTGCATTGTGGCTTGGTTCGGCAGCTTTAGCGCCCAGGAGCGGAAAAGACTACAAAAAGTAGTAAACACTGCCCAGTCCATCATCGGCTCTGACCTCCCTACCATCGAGGGGATCTATCGCAGTCGCTGCCTTAAAAAGGCTGGCAACATCAAGGACCCACACCATCCTGGCCACACACTCATCTCCCCGCTATCTTCAGGTAGAAGGTACAGGAGCCTGAAGACTGCAACATCCAGATTCAGAAATAGCTGCTTCCCCACAGCCATCAGGCTATTAAACTCAACTGAAACAAATCTCTGAACATTAATAGGCCATTATCTGTTTATTTGCACTTTATCTGCTTATTTATTGATGTGTGTATATATTTATATAATGGTATATGGACTCACTGGTATGTTCTGTATTCATGCCTACTATATTCTGTTGTGCTGAAGCAAAGCAAGAATTTCATTGTCCTATCTGGGACACATGACAATAAACTCTCTTGACTTGACGTATCTGGGTGATATTTATCACCAACTAAACATTCATTCAATGTTCACAAGGATTTTAAGAGTTGTCAAGCTATCCAATATTAAAGACAAAGTATAAATGATTTCAAGATGCACATTTTTCAGTTGCTAGAACTGGATAGGCATCAGGACTAAAATTGCAGGCACTGCTGATTATATGAAACGCTTATCAATTTGTTCATGTGAGAGTAGATTTACATGTGGCCATTTTCATAAGGTAAGATGTAGGCAGACGTATTGTCTAATAGAAGTGGATATTCACTCAAACTAAAAGCAGCTCTGGTGAGGGGAGGGGATAAGAGCTTTGGCAGTATTGGACCAGTCAAAGTAGGTAAAGTGAGAATGGGTGGGAGAGTGGGATGAGGATGCTAATTCAAGAGTAGACTATGGTGATGACCTTGGGATGACAGGTGGTGGAAGTGGGAGTCCGAATAATGCTCCTACTGCCATGATGTCAAAAATTAAATGGAACATAATTGTTGAGTATTTCAAAATGGCCTCCAACTGTGGCAAGCATCAGTAGAGCCAAACATTGGCAGATATCAATAGTTTGGAAATACATGTGAATCTTCTGATAATTTGGTATGTCATAATTGCTTAAGATCATTGTAAAGTGACTGTACCTTAATTTGCACAAACCATATAATGTCATTTTCTGCAGCTGCTTTGACTACCAATGTTAAGACCAAAACGATAATTGCTTGAACCATCATTTTCAACATATAATCATATATAATAGACTTTAGTGAGACCTTTGAGGTCCCCCTTGGTAGGCTTGTCCTGAAGATTAGATCAAATGGGATCCAGAGTGAGCTAGGCCAATACAAAATTGGCTTTGTGGAAGGAGTCAGGGTGATAGTGGAGTGTTATTCAGATTGGCGGACTTGTGACCAGTGATGTGCTGCAGGAATCAGTGCTGGAATAACTGTTGTTTGTAATCTATAATCACGATATGGGTGACAAATTTGTTGACATAGTTAATAAGTTTGTGGTTGACACCAGAATCGGAATCAGAACAATGAAGAAGGTTATCCAAGATTACAGAGGGAACTGGAGAAGTGGGTCAATACAGAGCAAATATAGTTGATCTCTGACAAGTGCAAGCTGATGCATTTTCATAAGTTGAACCATGGCAAGACCTACATAGTAAAGGGTTGGATCCTGTAGAACAGAGACCCTGAGGGGTCCAGGCACAGAATTCCCTTAGTCCCAACACAGGTAAAAAGGCTGGGGAAGTCTTTGATATGCTTGCCTTCATCGGTCAAAGCACTGAGTACGGGAGATGGGACCTCATGTTACAATTGTACAAGTCGTTGGTGAGACCACACTTGTTTTCTCTGGGGTGCTGCAGTCTGAGGGGAGACTTGAACTGTAGCTGTCGGAAGCTATAATTGTAACTAGAGCTGTAGCTATAGCTTTACCCTCTGTGCGAAAAAATAAACTTGCTCCACAGATCTTCTTTAAACTTTGCAACTTTCACCACAAAGCTTCACCCTCCAGTCTTTGACATTTCCTCCTAGGAGGAAGATTCTGACTGTCTACTTTATCTATGCCTCTCATAATTTTAGAAACTTCTATCATGCCTCCCCTCAATCTCCAGCACTACAGAGAAAACAGTTTTTGGAATTTGTAATTCCAGGGTTTGATGGTCATGATGTGGCACCAGATTGTGTAAGATACTGCATGTTGTAGACCAGGGGCCTCCACACTTTTCAGTATGAGGGCCACATTATATATTTGCTATACTTTTGCAGGCCGTAGGAAAAAATAAAGAAATGTCAGTTTTATAAATTTAATGTCTCTCTCCCTCTCTCGCCCCCCTCTCCCCCTCTCCCCCTCTCCCCCTCTCCCCCTCTCCCCCTCTCCCCCTCTCCCCCTGTCTCTGTCTCTGTCTCTCTCTCTGTCTCTGTCTCTCTCTCTTTCTCTCTCTCTCTGTCTCTCTCTCTCTCTCATTTAGCACAGAACCCGCTAAATAACCCGCTGCATGGAATGTGTTTGAGAGCTTGCTGCGGGCCAGATAAAATCTCGGGGCGGGCCGGATGTGGCCCGCGGGCCATAGTTTGGAGGCCCCTGTTGAACACAACCAGAGAGAAACATAGAAAAATAGGCGAGGAGGCCATTTGGCCCTACGTTCAATATGATCATGGCTGATCGTCTAAAATCAATACCCTGTTCCTGCATTTTTCCCCCATATCCCTCGATTCCTTTAGCCCTAAGAGCTAAATCTAACTCCCCACCACTGTCACTATTTTTAAGTTGGAATAGTATAAATTTCCCCAGAAATGAACAAAGCACTTTGTGCAGGCCTGGATGCTTGGAGGCCCACATAAAAATATTTGAGGATTTTACACTACTTGGATATTTAAGCGCACTTTGTCCAGATGACTAAGTCATTATTTCATTCATTCTTAGAAAATAAAATGGATCTTTCTATCTGCTATTGCCATTCTCTATGAGCTATTGCCATCTTGTTGTCATATTCTCACTCAGATAATCTATCCCTTAACCTCTTCTTCCCGCCCCCTCCCCCCCCCCCCCCCCCCCCCGTCCTCAAGAACCTCCTTCAAATGTACCTCTGACAAAATCTTCAGTCACACCTCCTTTGCCTTTCCTCACAGGAGAGGCAACAATTTTTATTTATGCCTTTCTTTGGAATGTCTAAAAATAAAAGAGCACGATGAATGAAAATTATTGGAAATATGACAGGACGCAATTTGCAACTACCCACAGGAGTTGTGTTCCGAATCAAACTAATGTCGAGGGAATTAGGTTCACAAAGAATTGTTCAATTTACAACAAATTGTTTTTGCGAGATTTACAGTAAACCCAAAACATGCATTGAGGATACCAGTCAGTGCTTCCACACTTCAAAAACATTTTTCCTTAAATAGAATCCCAAATTTCCTGGAATTTGATGGTATTTCCTGAAATTTTCAAAAATGCTTCCTGCGTACTATTTGTTGTTGGCTTTTTTTTGCCGGCACACGTTAACAACACAAAGAGCAAGGCAAAACAGATCTAGGTAACTACAAGGCATCTGCCTGCTTCTATTACTCACTTGTACAGTATTATGCAAAGCAGCTTTCGTTGCCTCCAACAGCTTTTGTTGTCTTCGTTTTTTTCACCCTTATATCAATCTCTGCTCTCTCTACCTCCTTCCCTCCTTCTCTCCCTTCTTCCCCCTTTCCCTTCCCTCCCTCTCTCCCTTTCCTTTTTCTCTCCCTTTCTTATTCCCTCCCTCCCTCTCTCATTCTCCCTTCTCTCTCCCTCATTCTCCTTCCCCCATTCTTCCTCTCTATCTCCCTCTCTCCCACCATCCCTCCTCCTCCCCCTCCCTCCCTCTCTCCCACTCTCCCACTCTCCTCCCCTCCCACTATCCTCCCCTCCCTCTCCACCCCTCCCTCTCTCCCACTCGGCCCCTTGAGCCCACCCACCGTTCTGTAAAATCAAGGCCAATCCCAATGTAACTGCAATCCCACCGCCCACTGGTAACTTTTCACCACTAGGCTTATCCAGAATTCTACCACTGCCTGAAAAATAATCAAAGGCTCAACTTCCACTGAGAAAGAGAATTCCAAAGACTCATTGTTTTATGAGAATTTTACCGAACTGTCTGTGACCCATAGCGCTGTGGCCATAGCGCTATGTTTAAAGCCCATAGCGCTGCAGCCGACAGCTCTTTATTTAAATTCCCACACATTAAACTGACAGCGCTCTGTTTAAACATTTGAGCGCCAAACCGATAGTGCTGGATGTATTACTTTTTCACCCCTTCGCAGGCCGGATGCGGAAATTTCCCGAGATTATTCTATTTCCCTAAAATGACCTGAAGATAACCAGAATTTCCCGCATTTGAGGTAATCTCCTTCAAAGTGGAAACACTGACACCAATTGCCATAGATGTTAAGGAACTAAATTAGAATCGAGTCATCATCTTCACTATACTGTTGCTGTTTATTAAAAAAGAAACTGCTTTGTTTGACAAGCTGAAACTTAAAGGTCATTCATCCACTCATCATTGTTGCCAAATGGAAGAGTGCAAGTGTGCAAGGAGAGTTTTTCCTAAATAGCTTGATTACAGGCTCCTTCTTATTAACCTGGTAAAAGTGGCTATTAAACATTGGTGTTTTTTTGAGATGTGCTTTTATAAGAAGATCTTCATATTCTCATATCCTTTGTTGTAACTAACCAAACATGAATGACACATTACATTTTGTTGCAACAATCCTTGGAAGTTTTGTTAACAGGTGGTAATTGCAATGTTCATTCTGAGATCTTAATGGGCCTGTCCCAATTAGGCGACTTTTTAGGCACTACAGGAGACTATGCGGTCGCCACATGTTCACGGGTGGTCGCCGCTAAAAAATTAGCAGCGACCGGAATGAAGACTCCATGGAGAGTAGCGAGAATTCTCGTGCCATAGGTGGGTCGCCAAGAGGTCCTAGTGGGTCGTCAGGGGGTCGTAGGTTGTTGTGTGTCCTCGTAGGTTGTAGCCGGTGCTGACCGGTGAATTTCATTCGCTCATTGGGAAAAGAAAATGTAACCAGTAGTTTTCAGAACCAAGGATAACCGGCCGGTAATGTTAATGTCTGCCAAACTTCACAGCCGTGTATCTCTGGCTTCTTAAAAGTTGTCGCCACTGCTTCTGCCCACCCCATCTCCCCCCCCCCTTTTAAAGGACTTAAGTGACCCTTCCCGTACACTGCTTTCGCCGACTTAATTACAGCGCCAACCTTCCTGTTCATCGTGGTGTGTGTCTGTATAATGTTGGCTTTGCACCGTGTGAATTTCACTCAGACAGCGCTCCCCCCGCTTGCCCTGTCCCACGCCTGCATAACTGGCTGGTGAAGGAAGCGATTTGTGTATGTGTTCCACTCTGACAGTCACCGTTCCAGTTGCCAGGTTTTCAGCAACCGGCTACGACTTGACAGTCACCGGCAGTCACTTGAAGAATCGCTTAAGTGGGACAGGCCCATAACTTATTGAACACCACTGTGAGACGATAATTTGGAGGGAAGGGGAGCGAGGAGGGGGATAGAAGAGGAGGGGAGTTGGAGGGGGGGAGAAGAGGAAGGGGATAGGTGGAGGGGGAGAGAAGAGGAGGGGGGGAGAAGAGGTGGGGATGGACCGCCCTCTCACCCCCCCTCCTTCTCCACCCCCCTCCACCCCCTCCACCTCTACCCCTCCAACCCCACTTCTCCACCCTCCCCTCTCCTCCATCCCACCTCTTCTCCCCCCCTCCACCTCTCCCCCTACAATGTCTACAGCCGCCCAACAGCCGTCGGCCTCAGAGTGAGCCTCAGCTCCTCGGCGCTTCAGACCCCGAGTACGTGGGGGGGGGGGGGGGGTGAGAGGGCAGAGTGGGGGTGAAGGGGGGGAGAGGAAGGAGAGGATGGAGGAGAGAGGTGAAGTGGGGGCGGGGGGGTGGGGGGGTTGGAGAGAGCGGGCGGGCGGGCGAGCTGGAGTTCAGCAGCAGGATGCGTGGCGCGAGCATACTTGGAGGCATACTGGAGGCAGGTGGACCTGGATTGGTCGGCATGAGGGCATTGTGACGTCAGCAGCTGGTAAGAGCCGTTTAGATCTTAAAAATTGAGTTGTGATTGAGTTTTGTGATGAATTTTACTCAAAATCTCGGGAAATAATTGACCAAGGAGTAGATGTGCGAATGTAAAAGTAAAATCGCTAGCGAAATGGAAAAAATGTTGCCATTTTTGCGTCTGGTTTGCGCCGAAGTAACGAAACAAATGCAAAACGCCATACACCAACACAAACACACAGAGTTTTAAAAGTATATAGATAAGATGTCAGATTTTTTATGTACAGAATAGTAGGCTAAAGGAATCGAGGGATATGGGGAGAAGGCAGGCATGGGTTACTGATTGTGAATGATCAGCCATGATCACAATGAATGGCGGTACAGGCTCGATGGGCCAAATGGCCTCCCCCTGCACCTATTTTATGTTTCTCGGCAAAATAGACTTTTTTACTATTCACAACTATTCACACATTCATGATTTTTTGATGATTGCACCTTGGAATGGTTGGGATTATGTAGAAGAGCAAAGCTAATATGGATCATATAATTTTCGTAATATGATTTCTGCTTTTTGAATAGCAATGTGAATGCAAGTGTTTGTAAGAGATTATTATAAAGAGATGGATGTGCCACGTGTTATTGTCATCCCTGTAATATTTTTTTATTCAGATGGATTGCAGGATTTAAGTACTTGGAATTTACCTGTCTTATAATCAAAGTACAATCAACCATTATATTTTGTTTCAACCAATCTCTATCAAGTGTTCCAATATCTGGTTAGAGATCCCCAGTACATAACCTCTATGGTTTACATGCAATTTGGGGCAATTTATCTTCAGCTAGATATTTCCCTAACTAATGACTCTCTTTTAAGGCATTTTGGAATCTTTACACAAAGATTAAGTGATCCAGGATTGTTCTTGAAATTTTGAGGCTGCACAGAAAGAGTTCTCTCTGTCCTGTGTGATGTAATTGTATTATATCATCTCGATTATCAATTGAGCAGCCAATAGACAGCTGAGGAAGGAAAAAAATTGCAACTGGTGTATGAAGGGTCCATCATTCTCAAAAAAAATATTTGCTGACCGGTACATATGATTTAATATATCAAATTAAAAGGAATAGATAGTTTGCAGATAGTTTTAGAGTCAGGTCAGAAAATATTATTCGAAAGGATGATTCAGTAAGTTTTTCATTGATTTCTCTTTGATAGATAAGTGGTTCTATAATGTGAAGCCTATGTTTTGTGACTGAATGCTATGGACATTGTCTGTCAATGGACAATTTTATACTTGGAAAGGTTGCATTAAATATTCAAACTCAGAGTAAAAAATGTATTGCCACTATCTTTCCAGATAAGTAGAGTTAGAAAGATCAGCTTGTTTTTCTCAATTTATGTTTTTGACTTATTTTTAGCTGTTTCTACTGCACTCCAAAATAAATTTTGAAGATTATATTAAAATTGAACTTGATAAATACTCTTACCCAATTGCATGACTATTATATGGTCTTTACTCTTTAGCTGCAACATAATCAAAGACATGCCCCACCTCACTTATTCTTTCTACTTCCCGCTCCCATCAGAAGAAGATACAGAAGCTTGAAAGCTCACACCACGAGTCTCAGGAACAGCTTCTTCCCCTCTGTTATCAGGCTTCTGAATAGTCATTTCACTGAAGATCGACACAAAAAGTGTAATTCAACTAACTTGGAAGCTGTCTGATTTACCTCTACCACACTGTGGACATTGGACCTTTTCTGTGGAACTGTTGCTGAGACCTTGATACTGCATGCTCTACCTGTTGTACTCTGGCTTGACTGTATCTATGTATGGTATTATCTGATCTGATCTGATAACATGCAAAACAAGGCGTTTTACTGTACCTGGATACACGTGACAATAAACCTAAACCTATGTGCCCATTTCACCTGGGGGGGGGGGGGGGGGGGGGGAGTAATGAAAGATTCAAGTAAACATCTAATTATTTTAACCTTCTCTCTCTGCTGCACTTAAGAGGTTGGCCATATTGCCGTGAAGAATAACTCAGCAGAAACCAGGCACTGCCTACGAAAATGTATCAACTCTCAGAAATTGAATGACAGATTGTACCCAGCGATGATGTTTAATTTTCACTGGCTGTTTACTGTAGCATTGACATGAGTCCGTTTCTGGGTAGGTTTAAGGATTATAGAAAAACATAGAAATGACACTGTTGTATGTATTAAAATGTAGTCATCATTTTTACAAATCAAATGAATGATACTTGATTGTTTTTAAAGTTTCATCTTTTTGCTAAAAGCTGTTGATATATCATCTAATTTTCATATTAACTTTAATTTTTCTTGATTAGACATATGCTGGGTGATGTAAAATTAGTTTTGGGGTACAATCCTTTATCAGACAAATTATAATGTTTGAAATGAATGCCGACATAATTTACTGAGCCACTGCTGCTTTGTCACAAATCAAACCTTCCTCATAGATTGTATTTAGAATAGATAGTCAGCCATATTGGTCATCAACGGAAGCTGTGCTAGCATGCACAGTGCTCCCATTTTTATCTCCTGCTTAAAACCGTTGCTTAGCAACCCTCAGCTCAGCTACATCTTCGATAGAATCCTAAATAACTGTCGACGTAGTGTAATGGAAAAATACCATGCAATAGCAGCCAGTGCTGAGAGTGAACTGAAGAAGGACCACAAAGAGAATAAACTAGTTGAACAAGTTACCTAGCAATTTTTCACATCTGCCACTGAAACCATTAATGGCTTCAATTGGCCCAATGTTGGAGTTCAAATACATTCCTGAGAAAATATTAGTTCGGGCTGCCAAGAATAGATCAAAGATTTATTCTGCAGTACAAAGTGCAGTAAACTTAAATTCTTCCCTGAACAAGAAAGTTTATGGCAATATATTGTAATTTTGTTTTTACTGCCCAGACAAGTTTATTGCTGCGCATATGCTATATTTCAAATGGGTCATTTTGACTTGTAACAATTTATTTATAGAAGTCCTGCTGCAAGTTTTTGGAAGTCACTCAGGTTTACCTTAGCTGATAAAATGTCGACCCAAGAAACTGCAGATGGTGGTTTACAAAAAAACCCCACAAAGTCCTGGAATAACTCGAGTGGGATAGGCAGTATCTCCGGAAGACATGGATCGGTGATGATTTGAGTTAATGGTGAGGTGACCTGAACGTCACCTATCCATGTATTCCAGAGATGATGTATGACCCCGCAGAGTTAGTCCAGCACTTTGTAATTTTTTTTTTACAATGGATGATGTCAGTTTTCCCATTTGATTGTAGCAGTTTAATTCCAGAAATTCTTCAGGTGAATGATTAACATGACAAAGCTTACTGCTTAAAAAACAATCAACACCAAAGTGTGCTGCTAAGTTATTGGGTCACATTCCCAAAAGTTTAAATAGTTCCACTGCCTTCAATTGTATGTGGTTCACTGCACAGGGGAAAATATTGATACGAACATAAATTCTGTTCAAACCTGCTAACATGTGGGTTTGTTCTGTGGACATTGAAAATGTTCTGAAAACATTGCACCAGCTGAAGAATGTGTGGAATTGCACAGGTTTGGAACACTGCTCAGTAGTCAGTTTACTTATTGGAATTGTCAAATAAATGCTACAGTAAAAAGAAGAGAACAAGGACAAACACCAGATCAGATCTCATCCTAAACTAATATTTGGGAAGGGTGAAACTGATTCAAGTGACTTGTCTGGGTTTAGTGAGATCACAGCTGGGTCAGAGGCACCACTGTATTGCCAAACAAGAACATGCATCTGGAACCGATGCCTTTCCAAGTCGGCTTGCCAAGCCAGATGGGACCAGCATGCATCGCATGCAGTTTTTCATCCAGTCCATTTGGAATACCGAAGCCCATAAGCGGAATCCAGATATTATGACAAATCCCCAGTTACAAGTAAAATATAGTTATGCAGCCATACTCCCTTTATATCTTTTGCAAATTTCTCTTTTGAAATATACGTTTTCTACTCAGCAAAACACTAAAAAGTACTTCCATGTTTTTCCTTCCGGCCATATCTGAATAGGTTCCACAGTAACCTGCCAACTTACTGAGCATGTTAACATGTGGAAATAATTTGAAGTTTGAATCTTGACACAAATCAAAAAAAATAGCTGTGTGGAATAAAAGTATCTTTGTGGTTTGTGCATTTGGACAAAGGTACAGTATCAGATCGTTTCAGTCTTGTAGCCTAGTGTAATCTGAGTTTTTATCCTTTTATTGAATCTTGACTTTTGTATAACTACATTTGTAGCCAGCTATTATTTCCTGTTGGTCGATAATGTTTCCATGGAATATACAATTTGTGTGGCGGCCAAATGCAAATCAAATCGCTGAAGTTGGAATGTAGGTTGGAAAAAGTGAATTTAGAAGGAGCCATTTCAGAAATGTTATATAACCAACAATCCATAATGAAAAGCATTAATGCAGCATTTTTACAACATCCTAAGAACTTCACAGTGAAGCGTTGCAATGTAAGAAGCGCAGCAGCTAATTTAAGCATTGCGTGATCTCACAAATAATGGTGAGATAAATGACCAATTAATCTGATTTAGTTTTATTAGTTCAGTGTTGTCTGGAAAACTCCCCTCTGTTTGAAATGTGCCACAAGAAATTATATATTTTTTCTTTAAAAGCAAGTGAACAAGGCTTTGGTTTAATTTATCATCTGACAAATACTATCTCCAACATGTCCCTCAATATTGTATCCTGTTGTCAGCTTGTGTTGTGATCTCAAGTGCTTAAACACACAAATATTGGTTCAAAGGCGAGTCCCTCGACTGTGCCAATAATAAGCTTGAAATAAATGTTGCCAGTTGTGTTTAAGAAGGAACTGCAGATGCTGGAAAATCACCAATAAATGTTGCCCTGTCAGTTTTGATCTTTCAGTTATTTGTAATTTAATAATATAAAACATTAGACACAATGGTAAAGGTGCCTAATGCCCAAATTTATTTTGGAATTTGGAATGGCTTGCAAATCTATAGTTGTGATAGGATTGATTGAAAGACTATTAACCACCAAAATTGCAATGCCGTACACTTTATTGGGAAAGTATAATTTAATGTCAGTGCACAAATTGAAAGCGATACAGACCAACATGATCACGTACTTTCACTTTATGTTTCAAAGAGACTGATAAATTAGGGATATGTATAGCATGCGGAAAAATTTGACAATAATTAATTTAATTATATTTCAGTGAAGAAGCAGAGAAGATTCGTATTGGGAAGACTGTAGATGCCTGGATCACAGTTATTGATAAGGATATTCAGGTATGCTGAGAGATTTTTGCACATCTTCTGAAGAATGTTAATTCTTTAACATCCAAATATTAATTTAAATATGCTATCTGAGAAATTAACTGTCATGGTATTTTATATGATTGTTTAAAAATTCTGGATTCCCATGAAAACGAACGTCCCTACCCAATGATTTGAACACTGATCTTTCCAATTTTAGGCATCAGAAACCCCCTTCCCCTCCACCCCAACCCTCTATTTTCAACCCCCCCCTCCCTTGTACCCCCTGGACATACTAATTGCACTCTCCCCCCCCCCCCCCCCCCCTCACCATCCACCTATATTCCTTCCTCTAGCTTCATAATTTGCAATACTTCAAATATTTTGTCTCTCACACATGCGTCTTTTCATCTCTGGCCTTTGTCCACCCAACTGCCTATCACCACCCCCCACCTGTATCTACTACCGGGCTTTGTGCTGCCCCTCATTTCTTCCTGTTTTCTCCACCCCAACAAAGTCTGAAGAAGCGACCGGACCGAAACAATGCCTGTCGATGTTCTCCAGAGAGGCTGTCTGAGCTGGGTTACTCCAGCATTTTGTGTCTTCTATAATGCTATGTACTGTTTCTTTGCATGGGCCATTTTAGTTTAAAGTCATGCCTGAGCTCTATTTATACCCATTTTGAACTAATAGTTTTATTTGCAATTTACAAATACTGGCCCTCATGTGGTAAGCAAGAGTTGCCATGTTTCCTGCCTTAGAAAAACAATTAATACCAAGTGGACAAATGACCTGCTAATGCCAATGTCAAAGCAACCTCAGTTGTAATGCATTGAGCTGTTTTTCAATGTAATAGCATTACAGTTGCATATGTCATTTGCATAGTCCGAATACCTGTTGTTTTTCCTTAGTTATCACAAACTTTTAAAGAAGTTCATATTTTGTCGAATGACAGAAATACAAACAGTGAAGTAGGCATTGAAAATAGAAATGCTGAGACCTTTATGGAATTTTTCATTTATGAAAATAGAAATGCTGAGACCTGTTGTACCAATGTCTGCTGGATCTCCTGATTGCTAGTCATTTTAACTCCCTATCCTATGCCAATACCGACATTCTATTTATTACTAGAATGATGCCATACGCAATGTAGTGGAACAGCACCATAAATTCCGCTTGGGTATCTTACAACCCAAAGGTACGAACAATGAATTTTCAACTTTTTGGTAGCAGCAACTCTCCACTTCCAACCCCTCCTTCCCTGCACCCCATTCAGGTGGCACTATTTCTTCCAATATCCCTCCCACTCCTCCTTTCCCCTTCCTCCCCTCCCCTTCCTCCCCTCCCCTTCCTCCTCCTGGCCCCTTCCACCTACATCCCTTCCTCTGGCTTCACATTTCACTCCTCTCCTTATCTGACACTTTCAGTGACTCCAACTCTCCCGCTTTCGGCGGGAGATCGCCCGCTGAAAGGGCATTTTCGCAAAAATCTCCCGCTCTCCCGCTTGAGATATAATTTCTCCCGCCCGGACGGGAGAAATTATATCTCAAGCGGGAGAGCGGGAGATTTTGCGAAAATGCCCTTTCAGCGGGCGATCTCCCGCCGAAAGCGGGAGAGTTGGAGTCACTGCACCTTTTCATCTCTGTCCACCCATCTGCCAAACAAAACCACCCTTACCTGTATGTACCGATCACTTGCCAGGCTTTGTGCCGCCAGCACCTAGTTTCTAGATTTCATGCCCTTCCCACTACTATCAGTCTGATGAAGTGTCCCAATCCAAAATGTCACCTATCCATGTCTTCCAGAGATGCTGCTTGACGCGAACATAGACACAAAATGCTGGAGTATTTCGTGGAATACATCACCTATTCTTTTCTCCAGAGATGTTGCCTGACCCGCTAAGTTATTCCAGCATTTTGTAACTATCGTCAGTATAAACCAGCATCTGCAGTTCCTTCTTACACCTGCTGATTGATTATTACAATTTGTGTTTTTTTATAAACTTGCACTTGCAGTTCCTTGTGTCGTCTCATTATCACTGTTGTCACCTTTAATGGCATTGTTGACACACAAAAGAACTGAGGGTCCAAATCTTGTGGGAATGACTTGTTCCTGATATTGCTTTGCCACAAAGCCTGGCTTGTTACAAGATGAGTTCTGGTGGAAGTATTTGGCAAAATATAAGGAGTATTTTCAGTTTACTGATTGGTTTGTAATTTCTGGCTGATGGTTCATGTCTGGGCATTTCAAACTCTGTCTGATTTACAAAGTTAAGTTTGGTTATGGAGGATGAGAAATATTTGCTGGTGCTGCTTTTAAATTGTTAGCAATTATGGAGGGTATTTTAGGCCTGTCTAGAAATTAAGAGACGAGGAGGAGGATTGGCAGGAGGAAAAGCAGGAGAAAAGATGGAAGAAGCAGTATATGCAGTGAAGTAATTGTGGTGGAGTGCACATCCATTGCGTAAGAAGTACTTTGGCCTCACAATGGAGTCTCTCACCGAATAAGGTCAACTCTGGTCTTTGTCCATCCATCTGCCTATCAAAAAATCTCTCTCACCGGTGATCACCTATTACCCACCATACTTTGTCCTGGTGCTCTTCTCTGCTAGCTTTCTTCGCTCCTCTCCCTCACCTCCCCACAATCACTGAAGAAACGTCCCGACCCAAAACATCGCCTGTCCGTGTTCTCTCGGGATGCTGCTTGGATTTATAAGTAAGTAGACCAATGGGGACCCGTTGGGGGGGGGGCACACACACACTAACCACCCCCCCACACACGGGGGGGGGGGGGGGGGGAAGGGAGGTGGAGAGGGGAGAGGTGGGGTGGGGGGGGGAGAGAGGGTGGGTGGAGGGAGGGGTGGAGGGGGAGAGAGTGAGGAGGGGGAGAGGGGGAGTGAGAGGAGGTGGGAGAGAGGGGGAGAAGGAGGGGAGAGAAACGAGGGAAGAGGGAGAGGAGGGGGACGGGGTAGATGGGGGGGAGGGAGGGTGGGAGAGAGGGAGGGGGGGCAGCAGAGGGGGAGAAGAGGGGGGTAGAGGAGGGTGGAGTGGGGGGGAGAGGTGGAGGGGTGAGAGGGAGGGGGAGCTGGGCGAGTGAGTGGGCTGTGAAAAGCGGAGAGAGGCCGGGGGGAGAGAGAGAGAGAGCTCTAGTACAGGACCCGACTGGCAAGTTCTCGGCAGCTATCGGGAGTTGTCGGGAAAGCCGAGCCGATGCGCTAGTGTGCATCGTGTGTCGACCAAAGCTCTTGGGAGTTCTCGGGAAAGCCGAGCTGAGGCGCTAACATGCGTCGACCTTCGGAAGCCCTCAGGATCTGCAGAACAGAGCTCACTTACTCGTTTTTCTGCGTCTTTTGAAGAACCGGGGGGGGGGGGTTAACCTAACTCGCAGCGCGTGCAAAAACAGTGCCCAGCAGGCTGCGCTTTGAAAACTGCGCAGCTGGCCGCGAGGAGCAGAGCCATTGTGACGTCATCCCTCTTGTTAGATTTTAAAAAAGGTCGCAGATTTGTGAAGAATTTGAAGAAATAACTCGGGAAATAATGAATCAAATTTTCAGATGAGGTGATTTTTTAGATCACGAGATAAATCTCTAGCGGAATATGTAAAAATTCACTGTTAGCACGTCAGGTTTTCGAGGAGATGTGAATCACATAAAAAGACAATCACACAAGCAAATACACAAGTACATAAACAGCCAAGATCAGAGTTTTATCGGAACTCCATCATCAAGTTCGCTGACGACACCACTGTTGTGGGACATATCACTGATGGGGATGAGTCGGAGTACAGAAGAGCAACTGTCCATATGGCGCCAGCACAATAACCTGGCCCTCAACACCAGCAAAACCAAGGAACTGATTGTGGACTTTGGAAGGAGTAGGATGGGGACCCACAGTCCCGTTTATATCAACGGGTCAATGGTTGAAAGGGTCAAGAGCTTCAAATTCCTGGGCGTGCACATCTCTGAAGATCTATCCTGGTCCGAGATCATTGATGCAATTATCAAGAAAGCACATCAGCGCCTCTACTTCCTGAGAAAATTACAGAGAGTTGGTTTGTCAAAGAGGACTCTCCCTAACTTTTTTTTCCCCCCCTACAGGTGCACAGTAAGTAGAGAGCTTGGTGACCGGTTGCATCGTGGCTTGGTTCAGCAACTTGAGCTCGCTGGAGAGGAAAAGACGACAAAAAGTAGTAAACACTGCCCAGTCCATCATCGACTGAACTTCCTTCCATCGAGGGGATTTACCGCAGTCGTTGCCTCAAAAAGGCTGGCAGTATCATCAAAGCCACACACACATCTCCCTGCTACCTTCAGGTAGAAGGTACAGGAGCCTGAAGACTGCAACAACCAGGTTCAGGAATAGCTACTTCCCCACAGCCATCAGGCTATTAAACCTGGCTCGGACAAAACTCTGATCATTAATAATCCATTATCTGTTATTTGCACTTTATTAGTTTATTTATTCATGTGTGTGTATATTTATATATGGTATATGGACACACTGATCTGTTTTGTAGTAAATGCCTACTATGTTCTGTTGTGCTGAAGCAAAGCAAGAATTTCATTGTCCTATCAGGGACACATGACAATAAACTCACTTGAACTTGAACTTATAATAATACTAGACCAAGTGCAGACCTGTTAGGTTTGTTCCTCCAACGTGTGGTTGCGGGGGAGCGGGGAGGGGGGCTGGGTGGGGGGCGGCATGCGGCGTCACACACACGCTAATTACCCCCCTTGATATTACATTAATATTATTAATTTGCTCCTTTTACCCCATAACCGCCCTATCCACTGATGCATAGCCCCCAACTCGCAGGCGAGTCTAGAGAGGGGGGGCGGTTTAGAGTGAGAGCAGAGAGAGAATGAGGAGAGAAAGGGGCAGAGACAGAAGGGCAAGACAGAGGGAGAGGGGAGGTGGATGAGGGGGGGAGGGTGGGGGAGGAAGCGGTGAGAGAGAGGGGGCTGAGAGGGGAAGGGAAGAGAGGGGGGGGAGGGTGGGGAGGGGATGGGGTGGAGGTAAGGGGGTAGGGGAGGGATGGAGGGAGGGGTGGAGGGCAAGGAGGAGGGGTACGGGTAGAGAGAGGGGCAGTGAGGGGAGCGGGGAAGAGCAGGGAGGGAGGGGGAGGAAGAGGGGTGGGGGCAGTCCATCTATTCCCCAGTTCCTATCATCCCCACTCCTCTCCCTCTATTCCCACACTCTCCCTCCTCACCTCCCCCATTCCCCCCTCTCCCTCCCTACCCCTCCTCTTCCTCAATCCCCCCACTCCCCTCTTCTAAAAAATCTCCCCCCCCCCCATGATCTCGCCTGTCCTCCGAATCTGCAGAACTTGCTTGTTCACAGAGAGGAACACAGAACAGCAACACAGATGGACAGTGGGAGGGTGTTGACATAATTTGGCCTTGCGACACCCGCAGCCGTTGATAACTGCCCTTTAAAGCCGCTAAGGCAAGACGCGTTCGCCCAGCAGCGAGCATTGAGAGCAAAGAAGCACCGGCTTCTGACTATCTGGAAACCCACAGCTGGAATGAGCGCGCTGGGGATGGGAGGGGAGCGCAGGCGAGCGGGGCTTAGCGAGCTGTGCCGGCTGTGAGGAGAAAGTTCAGCGGAACTTATGAGGAGAAGTTCAGCGCGTGAGGAGTCGCTGCCCCGAGATCTGTAGAACAAAGAAGCCATAGTGGAACGCAGCTGTAGAATCTTTGTTCTGCAGAACTTTCTCGATCTTTCTGCGCTATTAATCCACAGCGGCGGGGGGCGGGGCCAGTACGCAGGTGGGCCTGGATTGGTGGGCATGTGGGCATTGTGACGTCAGCAGCTGGAGAGCGGCATTTATATTTTAAAAATTGAGTTGTGTGAACAATTTTATTAAAAATCGGGGGAAATAATTGACCAAGGAGTGGATTTCTGAACTCATAAGTTAAATCCCTACCGAAATTGTAAATCCCTACCCTTCTTCATTGACACTTTGGACCTTACTTCAGAGCTTGGCCTGCACTGAATGGCTGACAAGGTTCATGTGGCCTCAACATTTTTGGCAATGGTTTGTTTCAAGATTTGAGAACATGATATCAATGACTTAACATTGTCCACAGTCCCCTGCTATGTTGGTTAGGTCAATGAGCCACCCTCCAACATTAACATACAATTAAAGGAAAGAGAATGCTATGTTGTGCTTGCAACACAGGTGTGCCAGAATTTAAGGTACATTTTCTTTCAGCCTCTTCATCACCAACCTAGCTTTTTATCAACCTGAAGGGTTACAACATCCTCCATGTATGTCTGGTGTGTGACCGTGATCACGACATCCTACAGGTCCATACCTTGTATTCAGACCAAAGTTGGTACTCATTCATCCTGCCTTTATGCCATTATGTCAAACCGTAAGCTGGCAGGTGGATGATTACAGATATACCCTACAGATATAACTTGTGGCTTCTATCACCAAGATGGACACAATTGCAAAGCTTATCTTTAATGAGATCCCAGCCGTGACTAGCATCTCATTCAAACAATATGAACCTTAATTCATATCACTGGACTGAGCAATTCATCTTTATTTTGCCAAAACACAATTGCAGTTCCCACTACTATACCTACCCACCACGGGTTCGATCCTTGTATCTGCCTGACCAAGCCCTCCTAGTCTCGCTCAAGCAGAGACACTCCAGAAGGTTGCGCAGTCCTCAGCGATCTCCCAGAAGATCAACATCGGACCTCTTGGGAGTGGACTTTTATAGGTCCCCAAACCTTGAAGGGCCGAACCACATGGGCGTGGTCTCTCTACAATCCTAGAAGGAAGCAAACAAGAATAAACATTGAAATGAGTTCCGCGCCCACCACGACTTGGAGCTCTTCTACCGTCACCAATCAAATTCTCTCAATTCTGTTAACCCTTGCTGTCTCCTCCCCTTCCTACCTCGCCCTCGGGCTCCTCCTCCTTTTTCCTTTCTTCCCCCTGCCTCCCCCTACCCCCCATCAGTCGGAAGAAGGGTTTTGGCCTGAAACGTTGCCTATCTCCTTCGCTCCATAGATGCTGCTGCACCCGCTGAGTTTCTCCAGAATTTTGTGTACCCTCAATAAACATTAAAACATGTGCCTGAGATTGAAACAGTTTCTCCAAGGCTCAACAGTTTGATCATCGATTAATCAATCATCGATTAACAGGATGACCGGCTTGCAACATTAATTATATTATTTACAATGCTTTTGCAGCGATCCAATCGACATGATGCATTTGAGGTTCGTTTGCAAAACTGCTATGCATTTTATCAATTTAGGAGAAACAAGGAGAACACCTGGATCCCTCACCTTCCTGCATACAATCTGTGCCTAGACTGGCTGGCACTATCCAAAGCCTGTAAAGTTCAGCTGACAAGGGTTAAGCAATTCTGACAAGTGCAGGGATCCTCGATTTTATGGTGTCTTTAATTTGGCCAATATTAACAGAAAGCCACATCAAGTTCAAACAAATGCCTCAAAACTCATTGGCCGGCAGTTCATTCTACAGCAAGACCCGTCCCAAACATACTGCTAAAACAACAAAGGCGTTTTCCTAAGCTAAAAAAAGATCAATTCTTGAGTGGCCAAGTGAATCACCCGATCTGAACCCAATTCAGTATGCCTTTTATATGCTGAAGAGAAAACTGAAGGGGACTAGCCCCCCAAACAAGCATAAGCTAAAGATGGCTGCAATATAGACCTGGCAGAGCATCACCAGAGAAGACACCCAGCAACTGGTGATGTCCATGAATCGCAGACTTCAAACAGTAATTGCATGCAAAGGATATGCAACAAAATATTAAACATGACTACTTTCATTTACATGGCATTCTATTACAAATGTCAAATTGTGGAGTACAGAGACAAATAAATAAATGATGGGTCTTCGTCCTAAGCATTTTGGAGGGCATTGTGGCTCTTTCAAAGTGGAGGGTGATGAATAAGGTATTTAGCATGCTGACTCATCAGTCAGGTCATTGAGTAGGGAGTTGGGACATCATGTTACAGGTGTACTAGTCATCGGTGAGACCACACTTGGAGCAGTGTGTGTCGTTCTGAATGCCCACAATAGAAAGGATGCCATTAAGCTGGAAAGGATGCAGACAAAATTCACAAAGTTGTTCCCGGGATTGCATGGTTTGAGTTAGAAAGAGAGAGGACAGGCTGGTTCTTTTTTCCCTGCAGCATCAGAAGGATGAAGGGTAATCTTTATGGAGTTATATAAAATGATGATGGGCATTGATAAAATAAGTCATCCAAATCTTTATAAAATGATGATGGGCATAAATAAACTAAGTGGGACAAATCTTTTTCCCAGAGTTGCAGTCGGTAAGACTGGAGGGCAAAGGTTTAAGATAAGCAGGGAAAGATTTAGAAGAGACCAGAAGGGCATTTTCTTTCCACAGAGAGGATGGACGGTGTATGGACAAGCTGTCAAGAAACTATAGCGACAGATGTAACTACAACATTTTAAAAAGAGATTTAAACAGGTACATGGTTAGGAAAGGTTTGGAGGGATATGGGCCAAACACGGACAAATGGGATTAGCTTGCTTAGACAACTTGGTTGGGATGCTGGAGTTGGGCCTAAGGCCCTGTTTGTGTGCTCCATAACTATGATTCTGAGACTGTGATCCTGTTATGGGCATGTCGCAATGGACTACATTAACTTTTTTTTGAGTGGAACCTCAATGAGGGCCGTTTGGATTTGATGTATGGTTTGCTTGGATTTTAGTAGGCTGCTTCACAAAATGTCACATCATTGACTTACTGTACAAGTGAAAATCTGTTGGATCTGAAGGAACATATCAAGTAGAGTGCGTAGGATGCTAATTGATCAATATTACTGGGGGGCAGTTTGCAGTGGGATTTATTCCTGGATCAATTCTTCTTGGTTCTTGGATGTCACCGGTGTGGATTAAATATAAGAAGTTTGTAGACGATGCCAAAATTGTCTGTCTGGTTGATAAGGAGGTTGGAGACTGTAAAAATGAAGTTATTGGATTTTCTAAATGTGCAGAATAATTGTAAGTAAATTTCAACCCAAGGAGGTGGGAAGTCATGCTTTTTGGAGCCAAATAGGGCTTGGAAATACAAAAGATGTCAAGCCGTGAAAAGTACAGTACATGCCCAATGAAATTAGCAGCATTAGTGGATAAAACACAGACGAAGGCATTTGAAAAATACTTCATTAACTGTGAAATGGAATATGTGCACAGGGAGAGCATGATAAGGTATTGATCCAGGTATAAAACACGTTAGGATGCGGTTTGAATACAACAATAAATTTTAGCCATCACATGAAAGTTAGGCAGCAATCAGAAAAGATTTATGATGCTGTTGCTGATGATAGAGATTTAGTCATGAGGAAAGCTTGGCTAGACTAAGTTTATTTTTATTTGGAACAAGTATCTGCGAGATTTATTTGACGCATATATTTTATATGTGAGACCTAAATAAGATGCAAAGGAAGGACACATTTTCCTTTTCAGTGAGCCAGTAATTAGGGGAGTTCGAGATGAGGTAATAGATAAAAGGATTAGAAGAACATTTCGGAGAAAATAAATTCTCCCAGTGTAACATACTACCTGAACTTCGGCACAATTAAAACGTATTTAAATGGATGCTTCCAATGCTATTATCAACGAGGGACTATGTACCAAAAGTTAGAAGATGATCTTGGTTTCAAAAACCTTTTTCTTCTAGGTTGACATAGTGGGTCCGATAGATTCATTTTATACGTTTCTATGATTATAAGTTTACTTGACCCGATGCTCCAATGGTGTATTTTCTTACTGACTATAGTTTGCAAAGTGCAGCTTGTTGAGGTTATATTGGGGGCACAAGGCAGTGAGAATCCACAAACACTAATGGGCCTTGAAGTCCCAAATGCAGTTTGGAACATATTGGTGTAGCCATGACAAATTGGCCATCCTGCCCAACTGAATCAATAGATTTTTGATCTCTTTGAGGCACATTTCACCATGGTGATGTTGGACACAATTGATCCTGCCCTCTCAGTGCTTTAGGAGTAAATGCGGGGAGAGCTTCTGGACTGGAGTTAGGAAAAATACATGACTTTTCCCCCTTTAACGCTTTAACGCAGTTGACCATACAAAGATAACATTCTGGTGTAAAGTATCTCAGAGAGTTCAATTTGCCAATGCGATGTGATAGCCAGAGAGAGAATGGGACCCCTTAGGAATCAAAGTGGTCAACTCTGTGTGGATCCTCTGTTTTTACTGTGGAGAAAGACATGATGACTGGGGAACGTGGGGCAGTCAGTGGAAGTGTCCAGAGAGCTGTCAGTATTACAGGTACGGTCGAAGAGGTGCTGAAGTTCCTGATATGTATGAAGATTGACACATTTCCCGGGTCTGATATTAACATATCCGTTTCAATGTGGGAAGCTAGAGAGGAAATTGCAGGTGCACGAGTCGTCATTAAAAAGAGGTGAGGTGCTGGAAGACTGGAGAGTGGCAAATGTTGTGCGTTTATTCAAAAAGGGCTGCAGGGAAAAGCCTGGGAACTACAGGCCAATGAGCCTAACATAAGTTGTCGGGAAGTCTGAGGGTTAAGATACACAGGCATTTAGATGGACAAGACGATTAAGGATAGTCAGCATAGTCAGCAGCCTCACAAATCTGATTGCATTTTTAAGATGTGATAAAGGTTGATAAGGGCAGAGTTGTGGACGTTGTGTATATGGATTTTAGCAAGGCATTCGACAAGGTTCACCATGGTCAGTAGTTCTGGAAGATTAGATTGCATGGGATCCAAGGAGAGATAGCTGAGTTGATAGAAATTGACTTCACAGAAGGAAGCAGGGGGTGATGGTGGATGATTGTTTGCCAAACTGGAGGCCTGTGACAAATGACACAAAGGTCGATGGTATTGTGAAGATGGTTGTCAAAAATGCAGCAGGATATTGATCATTTGGGCAGGTGGGCTGAGGAATGGTTGATGGAATTTAATATAGAGAAATGTGAGGTGTTGCATTTTGGGAAGTCTAACATGAGCAGGACCTACACAGTGCATAGTGGGCTCTGAGGAGTGTTGTAGAACGGAGGGATCTAGGATTGCAGGTACATAGTTCCTTGAAAGTGGTATCACAGGTAGATAGGGTAGTCAGAAAGGCTTTTGGCCTTTATTATGTCTATTTAATATTATGTCTACTGAATATAGCAGTTAGTTTGAGACACTGGTATAACAGTTATACGCTCATTGCAGTTATTGGTGTGCCTGGCAAGAACTTCGGCAAACAAACTTTTACAGTCTTCTGTGATATATTTGGATTTGTTCACTCCTTGCGGGATAGGATCAATTGCAGTATGTAGGACATCTGCAGTAAGTGTGGTGATCATTCAGGTCGCTTTGTGTTTTATTTTTTTTAACTCAGCTGAAAATAAACAAACTGTTAAAACACTCTCGCTCTTGCTACTGCCGTTGCAGTGTCAATCCTTGCATGCCCCACACTCCCCCACTCTCTTTCTCACACTCCTCATGAACAGCCACCTGCTACAATAGGCTGAATGGTCCTTTCTTTTATTAATCCTGCCCGCAGTCTCTGATGGGGCCGGTTTCACAGACTTAACCGTGACCGGCCGCGTTTAACCAGGGCTCTGGGAACTCGGCATCTAAAGGGGACGAGGAGGGTTCGTGAGGGAAGGCAGGGACAACTTGGAATCCGGCAGCAGAGTGGCTCCGTTAATGGATTCTTTCCACAGTGAGTTCAGTTCGGAAAGAACACACGTCGGTAGATCCACTGGTTCATGAGATCGATCCAATTATTGACCAACAGGCGGTTGAATCCATCTGTGACAGACTCCACAGTGAAATGTGTCCACAGGAGTGGGTGTTCACTCTGATCCATAACTCAGGCACAGTGAACTTCACAATGTAAAACTATTCCAGTCAATACCGTCCCTGAGAGCTGCCTTGCCGAGCACTGGGCCAACTCTGGGCAAGGTCCCACTGAAGGCAAGAATAACATTCTAGTCACTAAACAAATACGCCTGCGGGCCGGATGATTTTGGGTTACGGGCCGGATCCGGCTCCTGGGCTGTAGGTTGCCGACCCCTGCCTTCATGGTACATTAACACCGCCTGTAGGTAAAGCATCAGCCCACATCACACTGATACAGTAGTTGCCTGCCTCAGATTAAAGATTTTTACACAAAAATTATGAATAAAGATAAAAAAATGTTTCAAACACAAGTAATATTTTCTTATTCCAGTAGCAAACACATTAAGGATTAAATGAAAATAATAAATTCTTTAACTTTTTGAATATCTCATAATTGCAGATTAATGAACTGAACTGGAACTGGGACTGTGTAAGTAGTGTGTGAACAGCAGAACACGAAAGGAAGCTATTGAGTTGTCAGAATTCTAGATTAATTCATTGGTAGAATAGTTAACAATTTATACAGTTTATACAGCGCTTTCTTCGCTTTTTTGTCCCCGAATGACCTTCAACAAATCCCATGATTCCTTGCGTTTATCGAAATAGCTAACTCGCTTATTCCTCTGAGGATCTGGGCCTTGTTAACTGGAATGGCGAGTGCCATATGATCTGCTGTGTGGGAGAGCACCACTGTGGATCACAGAGCCCAAGATCCAGTAGAAATGGTTTTCTCTTGCATCAGAAGTTGAATTCAGATGCTTTGAGATGGTCACAACACCCTGTAATGAATTATCAGCTTGCGTAGACAAATGAGAATAATGGGTTCAGTAAAAAGATAGGTTTGTACAAAATACATGGTATTATATAGATTCATAGAATTGTACAGCACAGAAATGGGCTCTTTGGCCTACCTTGTTCTTGTGACCGTGATGTCAATCCAAGCTAATCGTATTTGCCTGCATTAGGCCTGCATTCCTCTACACCTTTCCTATACAAGTTCTTGTCTAAACACCTTATTGGCTAGCTCCAGAAAACCTTCATCCTCTCTGTGAAAAAAGTACCCTTCACATCTTCTTTAACTATTTTCCCTCTCAACTTAAACCTATGCTGTCTTGTTCTTAACTCCCATGCACTAAGAACAAGATGTTGAATATCTACCCTATCTATGCTCCTTTTTACTGAGCCCATAAATCAATGCTCCTCATAACTGTATAAACCTCTGTTTAGTTACCCCTCAGCTGCCTATGTTCCAACAAGAAAAAACCCAGCCTTATGACTACTACCTTGCATTCTTGGCAAACATTCACATGAAGTTCTTCCCCAAGTCCTTGACATTTTTGTGTATCTTCATCACATGAATTTGTTTGGTAGTCCATATATTGGAACCACTTCTGCGTGCATGAATCTATAAGTCTTGGTTTTCGACTTGGCATCTGTACTTTACAACGATATGTAGCTTCTGAGATGGCTAAAGAGGCTAATGTGGGAAATGCATATTCTTCCACAAATGGGGCAAGAGTTGGCTGATGGGTGGGCATGTAGTCAGTTTATGAGTTGATGAGCTTCTTCTGCTGCTTCCTCAGGGCTTCCGTGTGCTCCTCAAACATAGTCTAGTTCATCTACCATCTCAAATGCACCGTCTCCACTTTTAGTGGTTGTGGGCAGAAGCTCCCAGGGGTTAGTGGGTTTGTTGCATTTGTCCAAGTAAGGTTCAAGCACGCAGTTTGCAGCACAGTGGCATATCTGGTAGACGCCAGAGATCCAGGTTCGAACCTGACCTCGGGCGCTATCTCAATGGAGTTTGCATGTTCTCCCTGTGACCACGTGGGTTTCCTCCACTTGCCCTGGTTTCCTCCCACCTTAAAGACGTCCAGATTTGCTGGTTAATTGAACTCGGGGGAAAAAAAAATGTGCAGAGACTGGATGTAAAAGTTGGATATCTTGGAGCTAGTGTGAGTGAGTGATTGATGGTCAGTATGGATCTGGTGTGCCAAGAGGCCTTTTCTCCACGCTGTAGCTTTAAACTAAACTGAACGCCCTTCAATCTTTTCCTCAGTCCACCTGGTAATCTTCTCCTATGACATAGCTCTGAAAAGAGTGACTGTTTTGTAAGCCTGTTGTTAGGCATGCAACAAATGACATGGCGTGTCTAACATAGCCACTTGAGAGTGACAGGGACTTAGTGAAGTGATTGACAACCGTGTGCTCAAATGTATGTGTCATCTGCAAACGTGTTTTGGGTAACCTTGGTTTTAGAATGGACTCATTGTAGGTCAGACATTTTCTCATTAATTCTTGGCAGAGTAAGGTCTCTGGAGTACCATCATGAGTGGTTATCCTTTTCAGACACTTGCTGTTGATAACAAACCCTTCTAATGCTCATGGCTCGAATCAGTGCATTGTCTAATTATTGGAAACTATCGACTAGCTCTAAAATAATTCAAGGCTTTGTTAAAAAGTTCAGCAAATACATTCATATTTGTTAAAACAAATATTTATATTATAGTTTAGCATTGAAATAAAATGTCACTGTGGAGTTTCATTTTAATAATTCTTAATGGAAGCCAATTTTAAATGGTAACATTGATGTACTGTTATGTAGTCTACTCCAAATATATTTCCTGCTGGGAAAATTGTACATCTGCAGATGTAGTATCATGCTGCAGGATTAGTAAACATTAATTTCTTGTGGCATAATTGAATTAGCTTTGGGTTGGATGGTATTTTTTATCATCCTAGTCTCATCTACTTCTTGCGTTATTTGCTGTCTGAACATCTGTAAGAACCAAACATTGTTCCCGTTGGATAACTGCTCAATCATATACTACATTGTCATATTGAGCTATTTAATCATCAGTGTAATGTGCTTCCTATAGTGCATGGGCTTGACAAACCAGTGGGCAGCCCGATGGATGAATGCTGAACTGTTCTATTTGGGGTAGAAGCCCATAAGACTTGAGAATTGTTCAATTCAATTCCAGTTCACAATTATTCTCAGTAAGGTTAAACTTGATAGTATACATACAGCACCATATGTAACAGTCTTCAGAAATGTATTAACCATTATTACCCAGACTTAATTGTAAGGCACAATTTATCATCTGATCTGACTATATTTATGATTATTATGAAGGAATTTCTCCAGTGTAAATTTTCACTTGTTTGGTGACTTGATTAGATGCTTTGAGTGTGGAGAATTATGAAGATGAGTATAATCACACCTATCGGCTCCTACAGTACTTGCTTTGATGTGTGTAGGAAAGAAATGCAGATGCTGGTTTAAATCAAAGGAAGACACAAAATGCTGGAGTAACTCAGCGGGACGGGCAGCATCTCTGGAGAGAAGGAATGGGTGACATTTTGGATTAAGACCTTTCTTCAGACTGATGTCAGGGGAGTGGGCAGGACAGAGATAGAATGTAGTCAGACCAGTCTTACTGTCTCTGACTACATTCTAGCTCTGTCCCACCCAAAGATCATATAGTGAGCAAGATAGTCCACTTGACGAAAAAGACGTAGTACGGTCAATGGCAGATTCATGGGTAATTTTTGGCCCCATTTCCATAACTGGCTTCCGTCTCTGCACCAAAAATCCCATAGCGGAGCAAAGATACTAGTGCGGAGATGGAAGCCGGTTATGGAAACATCCTCGTAAAAATCAAAGATCTTTGGTAAACATTTTCTCCTAATTTTCTTTCTGCCTCTCTGCCTCACAATAAAAAGCAAAAAGATGCCTATGTTCCTTCCACAGCATGTGGAAAGTCTGGCCCGGATCAGCACGGCTGGGACACCAGGGTAAAGTTGCGGGGAGGTTTGCAATGTATTTTTATGTAATATTGTCCCTTGTCTGGGCCTTGTGCCTGAAATAAAGTTTATCATTATATATAAAATTCTGGAGAAATATATATTGTGTGTTATATGATTACACACATCTATATCACATTCATATATGTGTGTATGTGTGTTCTTTCCTACACAATCTAATCAGTTGTATGCTCGCTGAATTAAACCATCCTTAAATTATACATAATTTTTTAATCTAGCTCAAAACAATTTTTATTTTGTTAAATACTTCATTTAGATAACCCCACCATCACAGACAGATCTCATTCCATTCTCTGGCTATTGGGAAGACCAGACCCATTTTATTGTTGAAAAACAATTCCATAGACACAAAAAATCATTAAGGAACATTCCAAGAGTAGAGCAACGGAAATCTTCATATTGCTATTATTTTTCCAAATACCGCAGTTGTGAACAGTGTGATTAGATGAATTACAGTGTGCAAGTGTAATACAAAAATCAACTCAAACACAGCACATGAGCCATTTAAAAAGAAATGTTTAAAAAAAAAATTAAAAAAGACAATTAACAGAATCATAATTTGTTAACATATTAATCTTTAACAAAATTTAACAGAATTATGAATGAACAGAATTATGAATCTTACCCTTTATCACACACACATAAACTGTTCCCCCACAACGATGATTACACTGCGATAGGGATATACAAGTCGGGTCGGGTTACTGAAATGGCCGAAGAATAGGCCGACGTTCCGCTCCGTTGCGTACTACACGTCAGCCCTTTGGATTTAGCAGGAGTGCACTATCTTGCTCGCTATAGGATCTTTGGTCCAACCCACTCTCCTGACATCAGTCTGAAGAATGGTGTCTACAAAAAACGTCACCCATTTCTTCTCTCCAGAGATGCTGCCTGTTCCGCTGATTTATTCCAGCATTTTGTGTCTACTTGCTTTGATATGGTTTTGGGTGATTAAAACATTAGGCGAGGTAAAATGTGGAAAATGCAGAAAAGTTGAAATTAATTATCATTTTTCTGTTCTGACATGTATTCCAAAGGTATATCGGGTCTAATGCATAAATATTCAATTTCTCATTCAGGGTGAAATTGCAAGGAAGAATTTTCTTCAAAGTAAATCAAGGCAACAGGAACTGAGTGTTACGAGAAAAGGATATGATGTTAAGGCTGTCAAATTTAACAAAGACGTGAAGGATAAAATGCAAAATAAACCAGAATCAACAGCAAACAGATCCATAAGCACAGTAAGATCAGGACAGAAGCAATTCAAGGATGATTGTGGAAATAGAAATCAAAGAAGCAAGACTACCACACAGTCATCACAGCAGAAAGAGCAGAAATCAAAGGTGAGAGTTGTGAAAATTGTGAGAAGTTCTTTTTGAATTTTATGCCATTGTGTTAAGAAATTATAATCCAAAGACCAGGTTTAGTGTTTTTATCTGAATCAATGCATAGAAATATAATGTCATTGGTCATATGAACCATTTGTCTTGTTGCAATTTGGTTCATAGTATTTTGAAGAAAGATGATCTATGTGTCCCCATGTCACCCAGAATAGGCATGGGCTTCCACTCTGCCAAACTGCATAAAGTGTGTAACAGCAAGAAGACCATGTAGATTATTTTGCAAATGCCAGCATGTCTCGTTCTGCAGTAGTCTACCCTCCCAGAATGCTCCTCCAAGTCAGCTTGGAGATAAGGGGATTGGAGGGCATGAAATTCATCCTTAAATTGTGGCTTATATCACTCATGTGTAATATAACTCATGCAAGCTGTATAAAAACCTATTTGATATGTAGAATATTAACGAGCAAGCCGTTGGCAAGCTGAAGATGCAGTTTAGGTGTCCCAACAGATCTGGAGATGCCCTTTGGTAAACACCAGCCACTTTCCACAGATAGGTGTGATGTGTTGCATTCTCCAGAGCAGCAAACATTGGCAGTGCAACCTGTAGAGCACAAAACTTTTTCAAAGGTCTTTTATTGTCACATGTACCAATTAAGGTACAATGATATTCGTATTAGCATTGAATGATGAAAAAGAGGTATTTATGTCGACAATGAAAGTAAAGCTGTCAAGCTGTCTGGAATAATGGGTTAACGCCCTGTTTGCGAGTGGGGGAATGGGGAGAGAGAGCAGTGTTGCGGGGTATGGAGGAGACCCTAGTGCGAGCCTCATCAATAGTGAGGGAGGGGAATCCCCGTTCTCTGAAGAATGCCATTTGTGATGACCTGGTGTGAAACACCTCATCCTGGGAGCAGATGCGGCGTAGACGAAGGAATTGGGAATAGGGGATGGAGTCCTTACAGGAAGCAGGGTGGGAGGAAGACTAGTCCAGGTAGCTGTGGGAGTCAGTGGGTTTGTAGTGGACCAACGTGACCCCTCCACCCGCCACATCTTCCCATCTCCCCCCTGTCTGCCTTCCGCAAAGACCGCTCCCTCCGCAACTCCCTTGTCAATTCTTCCCTCCCCTCCCGCTCTACTCCTTCCCCGGGCACTTTCCCTTGCAACCGCAAGAAATGCAACACTTGTCCCTTCACCTCCCCCCTCCACTCCTTTCAGGGACCCAAGCAGTCCTTCCAGGTCCGACAGAGGTTCACCTGCACCTCCTCCAACCTCATCTACTGCATCCGCTGCTCCAGATGCCAGATGATCTATATCGGTGAGACCAAGCGGAGGCTTGGCGATCGTTTCGCCGAACACCTCCGCTCGGTCCGCAAAAACCAACCCGACCTCCCGGTGGCTCAGCACTTCAACTCCCCCTCCCATTCCGTATCCGACCTCTCGGTCCTGGGCCTCCTCCACGGCCAGAGTGAGCAACACCGCAAGTTGGAGGAACAGCACCTCATATTCCGCTTGGGGAGTCTGCATCCTTTGGGCTTGAACATTGAATTTTCTCAATTCTGTTAACCCTTGCTGTCTCCTCCCCTTCCCACCTCTCCCTCAGCCCTCGGGCCCTGGCATTCCCTCTATCTCTATCTCCCTCCCCCACCCTAGTCGCACTAGCTTCTCATTTTCACACCACAAACAGCTTACAATGGCTTGTTCCCTTTATCATCGATACTTTTTTGCATATCTTTCATTCATTGTTCTTTATCTCTCCACATCACCGTCTATATCTCTCGTTTCCCTGATCCCTGACCAGTCTGAAGAAGGGTCTCGACCCGAAACGTTGCCTATCTCCTTCGCTCCTTAGATGCTGCTGCACCCGCTGAGTTTCTCCAGCTTTTTGTGTAACCCTGTCTGGAATAATGCCTTAGTTTCCCAATGAGTCACCATGACCCAGCCATTCGACATCTTGAGCCAAATACACACCACTGATCACTTACTGTGCAATATAAACAATTCCATTGTCAACCATGTATCACTTTTCTACATGTGTCACTTTCCACTAATTAAAAAATGTCTAAGACCAATGTTTGCAAATACACAGGACTAGATGTTAAAATCCAAGGTGCCAAATATCAATTTACTCCCGATGGTGATGGGAGCCTTCTGCACTCACCTATGCTCCTCCGATGTTGAGATAGGCTAGGCAGACACGTCATTGGGGTTATCAAGTGGGCACCTACTTTCATCAACGTTTCGCTGATTGAACCCACGACGTCTCCAGTAGGCTCAGCGGTGCATTCTGGCGTCCCAGAACCACCCCCCTCTGCATCTGTCTAGTCGGTTATTTGGGAGACCAAATGGGGTCTTTCCTCTTCAGCCAGAGCCACTGGCAACTCCGCTCTGCCACCCGTGATGTTTCTTTGGTGGCCTGGCGTAGGGCTTGTCCTTTGATCCCCAGGTCCTTCATCAGTATTAAAGTAGATGTTGCCACAAATCCTCGACATCCAACTTCTACCGGGCAGATCTTAGCTCTCCAGCTCCGCTGTTCTGCCTCCGCTGCAAGCTCTGTATATCGCAGTTTCTTTCTTTCGAAGGCTTCCTGCACAGCATCCTCCCAAGGGACTGTGAGCTCCACAAAATACACCATGCGCTGACAGTTCGACCAGAGCACAAGATCAGGCCTCAAGTTGGTGATGGCTATCTCTGATGGAACTGTAAGCCGTTGGTCCACATCCACCAGCATCTGCCAATCCCGGGCTGCCTCCAGCTGTCCAAGCCTGGCCCTTGGTGGAATTTTCCATTGCCTTTGTTCCCCCCCCCCCCCCCCCCCCCCCCCGAACAAAGGCAATTGTCTTAACTGGGTTGGTTGTTCTGGGCGGCAAGGCATTGTTGGCTGTTCTCCTGCGTTCCAGAGACGCTGCCAGGCATTTGAGCACTTGATTATGTCTCCAGGTGTACCGTTCTTGGGAGAGGCTTACTTTACACCCAGTGAGAATGTGCCTAAGTGTGGCTGGTGTTGAACACAGGGGGCATGATGGATCTTCGCCCAGCCATTGGTTGAGATTTTTTGGGCTAGGAACGACATCATAGGTTGCCCGAATGAGGAAACTTATCCTGCTCGCCTCCATCTCCCACAAGTCCTTCCAGCTGATCTTCCTCTTTTCCACACTCTCCCATCTCATCCACTGGCCCTGTTTAGCTTGCGACACAGCCTTGGCACACCTATTCAACTCCTCCTGTCGGCGGACTTCGGCCGCGACCAACTTCCGGCGCTCCAGTGATGATGCCTTGTTCCAGCAAGGTCGCTTTCCACCAAGCCCCAAGCCACTTCTTCCATGTTGGATTTGCCCTACTATGTCGCCTTGCTGGAGAGCAGATTTTGCCTGCTGTGTTCCATTCTTAGCCGTCCACTTCTTTCCTATTGCCAGGGTTGGAGCAGCAGCTCGGATGACAGTGTCCCTTGATTCTGCCAGGGTCATCTCTAGTCTGACTTTAGTGCACTTGTACTCCTCTGTGAAACTAGAGAGAGGCAGCTGGAGTACCCCCTGACCGTACAGGCCTACGCTGCTCAGGCACCGAGGAACACCTAACCACTTTCTCACGAAAGAGCAGATTGTTCTTTCTATCTTCTCTACTCTTGTTAGGGTGATGTCATACATGGTTAGTGGCCACATAAAGCGAGGTAGTAACCCAAACTGCAGGCACCATATTTTCAGCTTTCCAGGCAGCATGAATCGGTCAATGTTCGCCAGACCTTTGATGACCTCTTGCCTAAACTCGTTAGCCTGATCAGTGTCTTTCAGTTTGGAGTTATACCATCTTCCCAGACTTTTGATTGGCTTCTCTGACACAGTTGGAATAGGTTCTTGATCAATGAAGAACCTTTGATCTGTCAGTTTGCCTTTGATTATGGAAGTCTTCTTGATTTGGATGGCTTGAATTTAATTCTAACCCCAGTGATGTTCTCTTGAAGCTTCCCTAAAAGGCGCCTCGTGCAAGGTGCTGTTGTTGTTATGACTGTCATGTCATCCATGTAGGCCCTGATGGGTGGTAGACGGACTCCAGACTTCAGCCGCTCACCACCCACAACCCACTTGGAGGCCCTTATGATGACTTCCATAGCCATTGTAAAAAATCAATGGGGAGATGGTACACCCCGCCATAATGCCAATCTCCATGCAGTGCCATGTGGTCGTGAAGTCAGGTGTGGTGATACAGAACTGCAGATCTTGTAAATAAGGCTTGACAAGGCTTGCGATAGTTTCTGGTATCCTGAAGAAGTCAAAGGATGCCCAGAGGAAACTGTGAGGGACAGTTCCAAACGCATTGGCAAGGTCAAGAAAAACGACATGCAGATCTCTCTTTTCTTTTTTTGCAGTCTGGATTTGGTGCCAAATCATGCTGGTATGTTCGAGACATGCAGAGAACCCTGGGATGCCTGCTTTTTGGACTGTTGTATCCACAAGGTTGTTTCTCTCTAAATAGCTGGTCATCCTCTGAGCTATGATGCTGAAGAAAATCTTACCCTCTACATTGAGGAGACTGATAGGGCGGAATTGGCTGATATCTGTGGATTCCTTCTCTTTTGGAATCAGGATTCCTCCTGCCCTGCGCCATGCTTTGGGTATGACTTTCTTTTCTCAAAGCCACTCTCATTAGCCTCCACAGGAAGCGAAGAACATCAGGAGCACCCTTGTAGAGTCGATACGGAACCCCATTTGGCGCTGGGGCTGAAGATGCTCTCGCCCGCTTTACTGTCTGTTCCACCTCCCTCCACTTTGGAGGACTAATGTCCATCTTGTGCTCTGGTTGTTCAATTGGTGGAATGTCCGATGGAATGGCTGTCTTCTGGTGTCTCTTGTCATCCACATGCATTCTTTCCAGATGCTCGTCCAACTACTGCCTTGATGTTTTCAGGTTTCCTCCCTTTTCCTTGATAAAAAGTGATTTTACGAACTTATAGGGGTCCTTGAAGAAGCGTGATCTCGTTCCTCCTTTCATTTTTCTTGATTTCCGCAGGTATTCTGCTCGTCTCAGGGTTGCTAAACGGTTTGTGATGTTTCCCTGGAGAATGTTGATGCCCTCCTTCTCACTATCAGATGCCTTCCTCCACTGCTTCTTGAGCTGCCTTCTCTCCGGGGAGATAGGCATTCCATCTCCTTTTGCCGTCTGGACTTATTTTTTTCCAAAGCTGGTGCCTTTTCCTTTTTCTCCCTTATTCCATATCGTCCTGCTCCATAGCCATAGATGATGTCCCCCATCTTATCAAGCTTTCTTTCAACTGTACCCCTTAGACCCTGTAAGATACGGGTCAGGGCTACATTTATGGTCTCCCATTCTTTCTTCTCCGAGGCTCCAGGCCATTTGACGCGAGGTTTTCTTCCGCTGATCTTTTTCTCCATTGCTGGTTTTCTTGGCTCGATGGGCTTCGTATCTTCCTCTGCTTGCGTAATTGTGCTTGAGTTTCCTTCATCAGGGGGGCTGATGCCCAGTGAACTTTGGTGAGTCTCCAGTCGCTGGACTTCATTCGACTTATTTGATTGACTTCTCAGGAAGTACTTATCAATGCGAGGTCCCTGTTTTCCCTCTCTCAAGCACCCTTTCTTTCCTTGATGTATTTTCAGGCCCTTTGAAGATGTTATTTTCATCCAGCCGCAGGAGCAGACCTGAAGCCTCTTCTCGGATGATGATTGTGCGCAAGGTTCTTGTTTAGTGCATGTATTGCTCATGGTCATTTCCGTTCCTAGGTCTATAGCCGTGTTATCCATCAATGAGTCATCTTCCGCCCCCGCTCTCGCAGACTCTAGGGGTATTCTTTCTTTAATTATTTTCGTAGCCATATGCGGGTGTCTCCAAAATACTGAATAGTACTGGATCCTGCTGACATGGGTAGCTAGCCCATGCCTGCCCCAAGTGGGGTCTATTTCCTCCTGTCATCTGTCTTTCCAGCAGTCACGAGGTCTTTCCCTTGTTGTCAGCCATTCTATTCACGGCAGTCACTGGATAATTCCAGGGTAAATGTTTGCAAATACACAGGACTAGATGATAAAATCCAAGGTGCCAAATATCAATTTACTCCCGATGGTGATGGGAGCCTTCTGCACTCACCTATGCTCCTCCGATGTTGAGAAAGGCTAGGCAGACACGTCATTGGGGTTATCAAGTGGGCTCCTACTTTCATCAACGTTTCGCTGATTGAACCCACGACATCTCCATTAGGCTCAGCAGTGCATTCTGGCGTCCCAGAACCACCCCCCTCTGCATCTGTCTAGTCGGTTATTTGGGAGACCAAATGGGGTCTTTCCTCTTCAGCCAGAGCCACTGGCTACAATCTGCTGGATGAACTCAGTGGATCGTGCAACATCTGTGGAAGGGAAAGGAATTGTCTGCCATCTCAACCCTTTCGCCATGCTTACCTGGCTCTATCTGTCTGTCTGTCATCCCTCTTCAGTCAATAAATCACCTCTGGCTTCTGTTTCACCACCTCTCCACACTGGCTATCTCCCCTCTTCATTTCCTGTCCTGATGCGGGGTTTCAACCCAAAACATTGACGGTTCCTTTCCTACCCCCACAGAGGCTACTTTAACCATTGAGTTCCTCCAGCAGATTATTTGTTGTGCTGATTTAAGAATAAAATAAAGTCTCTCCAATTTACATTTAATGGCATTTTATTTCTGATATGACATTAATAAACTCAAATGTTCATACTTTTAGTATTAATTCACATTTGTGTTTTATGTTTGTGGTATTGTCATATTGTTGTTATTCAGTTATATCTGGCTCTTCCCATAGCTTCCCAATCCCTTCCTAGATATCTGGTATATTATCTCAGAAGGTTTGAATATTTAAACCAGTTTAGACATAGCAAAAGGGTGTCAGTTTAAATCAAACCCATTGGAGGGATTGTTTTGAAGATGGTACTACTTTATGCAGACATCATAAAAACTTGCTATTGATCCTGACCTGACACCCATTCAAATTTGCATACTTGCTTTTGCAATCTCATTTAACCCCCTATCATGTCCTGCCGTTGTATTTGGAGCAGCATTTACAGTAAATCCATGAAAGCCTACTTGTCTGTGATTAGAATACAAGCATACTAGTTGAGTTTATATAAAATGAAGTGTATGTAAATTTTTTTTTTTTCAAATTTCAGACCCTTCACTGATTGAGGGATAACTTGATTTTGAATAACTTTGAATAACTTTAGATTTGGAGGAAGTTGAAGCAACCAAAATCAATCCCAGAATCCAAAGTCTTAGGATTACCAGAGAGTAGCATAGTAATTCTAAAAGGACAAAATAATAGTTGCCAAAGAATTGGACAATGAGCACCATATCTTTCCTATTGTCAAGTGCATTGATAAGCCTCCATACTGACTGGACTGATGGGGATGGAAGCTATCTTAGTGATGGACACAAGTGAAAATGATGGTGATGTGCTCGGCTCCAGGTCAACAGCCGGGCAAGGACGTGGCTTGATTGATGCATGGAGCGAAGGTCAGCCGGTCACCAATCAGTGAACATTCTGTCAAGCTGGTCATCTTCCGACATGAAACAAATAAACATCCGCAGTTGTAATGGTAGTTGCTGGTCATTGCTCAGACATTCTGAGCAGTAAGATCTTATTGCTCCCTGGTGGAGTACCAAATCCAAGGACAATGGCATTTAAGAGACTTTTGGATAAGTTCATGGATATGCAGGGCATGGATCAGGTGCAGGCAGAGGAGATTAATTTATCTTGACCTCATGTTCGGCACAGTTATTGTGGGCTGAATGGACTGTTCTATGTTCTAGTTGGCTCAATTCCTGAAGTCCACTTACTATTCGTAAGTTGATCATAATAATCATAATCATAATAATAATTATCATCATAATTTATTATCCAAGTATTTTGCAACATACGAGGAATTTGATTTGCCATACAGTGATACCAATAAAGAGCAACAAGACACCCAAATACATTTTTAACATGAACAGGAAGGCAAAATAAGTTAAATCTTCTTTGTTTCTTTGTTCTCCGCGTTTGGTGCACTTGAACCTTCCATTGTCGGGGCGATCTTGGCTCCCGCAGCCAGCGGTCAAGCCCTCCAAGTCAGGGCAATCAAGCTCCCACATCGGGGGAGGGTGGGGGAATCTCAGCTCCCTGCGCCGACACCAGTCTCTACCCGAGACTGCGAGCTCCTCGATGTTGAAATCCCCAGGCCGCGTGTTAATCAGCAGTAAGTTTGAGAATCTAACAATGGACATGTCCCTTTAAATAGTGGACTGGAGATTGAGCCCTGACTCACAAAGTTATCTTGCCTCAACATAATTGGCTGGAAAACATGGAAGTGTGTTAATGCCTAGATTGTGGACATTGTATTGCATGGACTGTACAATAGTTAAAAATCTAACAATTATGGAAAATCTTTCAATTTTTGGAAGACTTCTTTACAGACCTACTAAATTGAATAACTGGAGCTGCAGATAAGGCTTTACATCAAATGTGGGTGGAAATGTTCAGATGAGGGAAATTAATAAAGTTAAAGAGAAAGGAGAAGACACTGGGGCATGAAAAATAATAATGGTAACTAGAATGTGACAGGAATTGTCTGTCCATACAAATGGAGAATATATCACTAATTAAAGTTGTTGGGGGAAGTGGTAACAGGACAAAATTGAAGACCTCATCTCAATTTTAGTCAGATGGTGAAATTGTTGACATAATTGAAAGTATATTTCAAAGGCATCTTTTAATATGGAAATCTGTAACAAGACCCAATGCTGTAAATTAAATATTTCAAAATACATAACATTTATAACGATAAGCAATATGGTGAAATAGAGGTGGAAGCCAGGTCATAAAAGATTGGATAAAGTAAATGTAGATAATCAAGAAATAGAACCAGTTCTAGAGCATCAAGAAGAAAAAAACAGAAAAATGAATTATTGATGAGCCCCCCGCCCCCCAATCAATTGTGGTAAAATAGGGCATTGTATAAATTATATGTTGATGTAAAACAGGTAATAGATTAATCGTGGCAACCTGGATCTACATCAAAACTGACAAGTTAACAGGTCTGATATTATGCATTGAGCAGCAATTAATTAATAAACGTAGTTAAGGGGCCCTTCCTGGAGAAGTCATATTATGATAAAAAATCTTGCATAAAATTTAAAAGTGATTTAATTCAATCCAAAACCAATGTGAATCTAAAGAAAGTAAATTCCAAAGTTAAAATGCAAAATGGTAGCATTCAAGGAATACATTTATAGTTTACGGCATTTAAGGCACAAAAAAATCTCATCAGGAAAGGTAGACTCACTGTGGCTAATAAGAGAAACTATATATATTATTAGATCAAAAGAAAAAGGCTTAAAATATTGCCTTAAAGCACACGGTATTGGCGGTTCAATATTGATGTGGATAGAAAACTGGCTGGCAGACAGGAAGCAAAGAGTAGGAGTAAACGGGTCCTTTCCAGAATGGCAGGCAGTGACTAGTGGGGTACCGTAAGGCTCAGTGCTGGGACCCCAGCTATTTACAATATATATTAATGATTTGGACGAGGGAATTTAATGCAACATCTCCAAGTTTGCGGATGACGCGAAGCTGGGGGGCAGTGTTAGCTGTGAGGAGGATGCTAGGAGGCTGCAAGGTGACTTGGATTGGTTGGGTGAGAGGGCAAATGCATGGCAGATGCAGTATAATGTGGATAAATGTGAGGTTATCCACTTTGGTGGCAAAAACAGGAAAGTAGACTATTATCTGAATAGTGGCCGATTTGGAAAAGGGGAGATGCAACGAGACCTGGGTGTCATGGTACACCAGTCATTGAAAGTGGGCATGCAGGTGCAGCAGGCTGTGAAGAAAGCAAATGGTATGTTGGCATTCATAGCAAAAGGATTTGAGTACAAGAGCAGGGAGGTTCTACTGCAGTTGTACAGGGTCTTGGTGAGGCCACACCTGGAGTATTGCATACAGTTTTGGTCTCCAAATCTGAGGAAAGACATTCTTGCCATAGAGGGAGTACAGAGAAGGTTCACCAGACTGATGCCTGGGATGTCAGGACTTTCATATGAAGAAAGACTGGATAGACTTGGCTTGTACTCGCTAGAATTTGGAAGATTGAGGGGGGATCTTATAGAGACTTACAAAATTCTTAAGGGTTTGGACAGGCTTGATGATGGAAGACTTTTCCCGATGTTGGGGAAGTCCAGAACAAGGGGTCACAGTTTAAGGATAAGAGGGAAATCTTTTTGAACCAAGATAAGAAAAACATTTTTCACACAGAGAGTGGTGAGTCTCTGGTATTCTCTGCCACAGAAGGTAGTTGAGGCCAGTTCATTGGCTATATTTAAGAGGGAGTTCGATGTGGCCCTTGTGGCTGGAGTGGTCAGGGGGTATGGAGAGAAGGCATGTACAGGATACTGAGTTGGATGATCAGCCATGATCATATTGAATGGCGGTGCGGGCTCGAAGTGCCGAATGGCCAACTCCTGCACCTATTTTCTATGTTTCTAAACAGTAAGTCTGAAGAGGGAGAACATTTTAGAATTTAGTTTTACAGAGCGTTGAATAAAATAGTGGGACAGAAAACTAATGGATCCACTGGAATTGATGATCTGTATGTTGAGAATTTGAAAGATGTGGCATTGGAGATGGCGTGCATATTGGTTGCTCTTTCTCAAAATTCCATCAGTTCGAGAAAAAATCCCATTGTTTTGTCAGGTAGTAAATATAACCCCCGATTTCTGAAAGGAGAATGAGAGAAAACGGGAAACTACAGAGTAGATCTTAAGACATCAACAGCAGGAAAAATGTGAGGACATCCATTTTGTTAGAAAAGCAGAGTTATTTTGAATGGTAAGTATGTCCTGGCTGTCCTTGTATATGAATCAGTAAACGTTAAGAACATAGAACATGGAACAGTACAGCCGATGAACAAATCCTTCAGCTGACAATGTCCATGCCGAACATGATACCAAGTTAAACTAATCCCTCCATTCCCTGCATATCCATATGCCCATCTAAAAGCCTCTTTAATGCCACTACCATATCTGTCTCCATGATAGTTCATATTAGGAAGGCTAATGACATAGCCTTCACTATGAGAAGATATGAGGACACAAGCAAAGACATCTCCCTGGAATTACATAGAACCCATGTGAGGCCACGACTGTAATATTATATGCAGGTCTGGTCTTCCCACTCCCATTGCTAGTATGTATTTTATGAAATAAGAGGAACAAAACTATTGACATGAGAATAGTAGTGCAAGGTAGATTAAACAGAATAAATGATTCCTGGGTTGGATTCCTCGGCCCTTCCAGTCCGTGCCGACCATTTGTTTTCCCCTAGTCCCATCTACCTGCACTCAGACCATACCCCTCCATTCCCTTCACGTCCATATACCTATCCACTTTACTCTTAAATGTTAAAATCGATCCTGCCTCCACCACTTCTGCTGGAAGCTCATTCCACACAGCCACCACCCTCTGAGTAAAGATGTTCCCCCTCACGTTACCCCTAAACTTCTGTCCCTTAATTCTCATGTCATGCCCTCTTGTTTGAATCTTCCCTACCCTCAATGGGAAAAACGTATCCACGTCAACTCTGTCTATCCCTTTCATCATTTTAAAGACCTCAATCAAGTCCCCCCTTAACCTTCTGCGCTCCAAAGAATAAAGACCTAACTTGTTCAACCTTTCTCTGTAACATAGTTGCTGGAACCCTGGCAACATTCTAGTAAATCTCCTCTGTACTCTCTCTATTTTGTTGACATCCTTCCTATAACTAGGCGACCAAAATTGTACACCATACTCCAGAATTGGTCTTACCAATGCCTTGTACAATTTTAACATTACTTCCCTACTCCTATATTCAATGCTCTGATTTATAAAGGCCAGCACACCAAAGGCTTTCTTTACCACCCTATCTGCATGCGATTCCACCTTCAGGGAACTATGCACAGTTATTCCTAGATCCCTCTGTTCCACAGCATTCCTCAATTCCCTACCATTTACCATGTACTTCCTATTTTGATTTGTCCTGCCAAGATGTAGCACTTCACACTTAACAGCATTAAACTCCATCTGCCATCTTTCAGCCCACTTTTCTAAATGGCCCAAATCTCTCTGTAGACTTTGAAAATCTACTTCATTATCCACAACACCACCTATCTTAGTATCATCTGCATAGTTACTTATCCAATTTTCCACCCCATCATCCAGATCATTGATGTACATGACAAACAACAGTGGACCCAACACAGATCCCTGAGGCACCCCACTGGTCACCGGCTTCCAACCTGACAAACAGCCATCCACCATTACTCTCTGACATCTCCCATTCAGCCACTGTTGAATCCATCTTGCTACTCCGCCATTAACACCCAAAGATTGAACCTTCTTAACCAACCTTCCATGGGGAACCTTGTCAAAGGCCTTACTGAAATCCATGTAGAAAACATCCACTGCTTTACCCTCATCAATTTCCCTAGTTACCGCTTCAAAAAATTCAAGGTTTGTCAAACATGACCTTCCAGGCACAAATCCATGTTGACTGTTCCTGATCAGACCCTGTTTATCCAGATGCTTATATATATTATCTCTAAGTATCCTTTCCATTAATTTGCCCACCACTGACGTCAAACTAATAGGTCTATAATTGCTAGGTTTATTCTTTGAACCCTTTTTAAACAATGGAACAACATGCGCAGTACGCCAATCCTCCGGCACTATTCCCGTTTCTAATGACATTTGAAATATTTCTGTCATAGCTCCTGCTATTTCTACACTAACTTCCCTCAATGTCCTAGGGAATATCCTGTCAGGACCTGGAGACTAATCCACTTTTATATTTTTCAAAAGTGTCAGTACTTCCTCCTCTTTGAATCTCATAGTTTCCATAGCTACTCTACTTTTTCCCCTTACCTCACAGAGTTCAATATCCTTCTCCATGGTGAATACCGAAGAAAAGAAATTGTTCAATATCTCCCCCATCTCTTTTGGCTCTGCAGATAGATGTCCATTCTGGTTCTCTAATGGTCCAATTTTATCCCTCGTTATCCTTTTGCTATTAATATAGCTGTAGAAACCCTTTGGGTTTACTTTCACCTTTCTTGCCAAAGCAACCTCATATCTTCTTTTAGCCTTCCTAATTTCTTTCTTAAGATTCTTTTTACATTCTTTATACTCCTCTAGCACCTCATTTACTCCATGCCTCCTATAATTATTGTAGATATCTCTCTTTTTTCGAAACAAGTGTCCAATTTCCCTTGAAAACCATGGCTCTTTCCAATTTGTACTCTTTCCTTTCAACCTAACAGGGACATAAAGATTCTGTACTCTTACAATTTCCCCTTTAAATGTCCTCCATTTCTTTTCTACATCCTTCCCATGAAACAAAGTGTCCCAATTCACTCCTTTAAAATCCTTACGCATTCCCTCAAAGTTAGCCTTTCTCCAATCAAAAATCTTCACCCTAGGTCCAGTTCTGACTCTCTCCATAATCATATTGAAACTAATGGTATTGTGATCACTGGTCCCGAAGTGCTCACCAACGCATACCTCCGTCACCTGACCTGCCTCATTTCCTAACAGGAGGTCCAGCACTGCCCCTTCTCTGGTCGATACCTCTATGTATTGCTGCAAAAAACTATCCTGCACACATTTAACAAACTGCAAACCATCCAGCCCATTTACAGAATGTGTTTCCCAGTCTATTTTGGGAAAATTGAAATCTCCCACAATCACTACCTTGTGCTTACTACTAATATCTGCTATCTCCTTACATATTTGCTCTTCCAATTCTCGCTCCCCATTTGGCGGTCTATAGTACACCCCTAAAAGTGTTGCTACACCGTTCCCACTTCTCAGTTCCACCCAAATAGCCTCCCTAGACGAGCCCTCTAATCTATCCTGCCAAAGCACTGCTGTAATATCTTCTCTGACAAGCAATGCAACACCTCCCCCTCTGGACCCTCCAATTCTATCACACCTGAAGCAACGAAATTGCATGATGAAGAGAGATTTAGCAGACTGGGCTTATACTCTTGAGTATAGAGTTTTGTAACATACAAAATTCTGAAGTGGATTGACAAAGTGGACGGGGTTCGCTGTTTTCCATGGTTAGGGTGTCCAAACCAGGCATCACATTTTCAAAGCCATTCAGGATCGAATTAGAGGATTTTTTTTCCAAGTGGGCTTGGATTCTTGGTTACTGAATATAGAGATCAAAAGGTTAATGAGTATTAAAGGATTGAAGTGATACAGGTTTAGTAAAGGAACATAGCACCAAGATAAAGATCAACTATGAATATTGAATGACAGAGCACATGTGAAAGCCAAATGGCCTATTTTTCCTATTTCTTATGTTCTGCAGTTAACGAAGCAGATCAAACCACTTCCATGTTATAATCAACAGGCTCTATTCTCTTATATATATTTAATGCAGCCTGTTAATATGGTATTTCAGATTTATTTGTTACAGAGTATCAAATCTGAGTTATTAAAGTTAACATATTTAATGTAAACATCAACTAACATATTAGATTAAAGAGCAGATGTCAAGATATAAGGATTTTTTCTTTAGGATGGCATCGATACAAAGATGCAGGTTAATATTGAATTTTTCTTTTTACTTTAACTTGCTTTGGAGCATTGTTTTTTTTTTGACTATGTACAATTAATGATGCTGTGCAAAATTAATGTATGAACTTAAGACGATAGGAGAAGGATGCCTTTCATCTCAAGCCTAGACTGTCATTCAACAAGATCATGGATAATCTGCCTCTTAACAACTATTTAGCTAGTTCTGCAACAACCTGATCTTTCAAAAAATGATCAACTTCCTTCATTTCTCCAGAAATGCTGCGACCTGCTAATTTACCTGCCTTTTGTGTATATCTAAGGAAAAAAATATGTTTTTTTAAGTTGCAGAAAGTGGAATTGGTTTGGAGAGCACTGTGAAAAGGGAAAGCTTTGAACCTTCAAAGGTGCATTTCCAATACATTGCAACATTTATGATGAAGACATTTTTAAACAGCAATACAAACATTTGAATTGGGCCCAGCAGTTTATGTTGAGAAGAGTGATAGTTATATATTTGCCAGGCAGTCAAACATTTCATTGTTCTTGCCTTTTGACCACTGCTGTACCCTTCATTTTACTTATGATGCAGCATTGGGAGAGTGAAGGAAGCCAGCCATTATCCTGCTTCCTTGCTATAATCTATCTGCAGGTTGGTGTGTAGCCAACACTATTGCTGATCTGTGCACACATCATTAAATTATCCCACTCCAGCACACATTTCAAGAAATACCAGTGAGGTGCTGAACAGATCACTTCCATGCTCCTTTTTTTTTGTGAATAATCAGTTCTTTGAAACTGATAGACATACCTAAAGTTATTTTTTTACTTCCTTATACAGATATCTGTGGATGAATTTATTTCAACCACCCCAGTGTTACAAGGTGAAGATTACCTCAGAAAAGTATACGGAAAAGCACTTTATCAGGGCCATCGCAGTACATACAAAAAAGGACCATATTTGAGGGTGAACTCTCCGTTACCTAAATCCAAAGCTCATAGGCCTAAAATAATTGAGAATATTAAGGGTGAGTGATTTGTTTTAATTTAAATTATGTTTGATGTTCCACTGCTTACATCGTTTCTCAGATTTGTTCTGCTATGTGGCTTTAGGAAATATCTTGCAAGTCTGTTTTTGTTTAATCATTCGAGCAGGACGTGTACATTTTATTCTGATTTTCACTCCAATTTGAATCTACATTTAATTAAATGAGGAGACGATAATGATGCTGATTTACCATTAAGTAGGTCATTACCAGATGTGTTTAATTACAGCAACAGTGAATGGCATGGAAATAGATGATGTTCATAATAATTTATTCCTTTTATTCCTAATCATGTATATATTTATGTTCTATGGGAAAAAATTACCAAGTTCATTTCTACGGAACCACAAATGGATGTAAACTTTTCAAATGTTGCTGGGTTTCATGTAATCTATTATAGTACACTTCATTTAGCCGTTTTAAAAATAAATTTTGTATGCTTGCTTACACTTGCTGAGAATTTTTAAGAGCTGAAACCTGTTGTCAAGAAGTAGGGAGGAAAGGAAGAGTATGCATAATAATGTGGTACAAAGACATCATTCATTATATGAATCAAACTTTTACCAACAACACCATCTTCCATTTATGTATTTATTCTGAACAAAACAATGTATTTAGAAACTCACCAGACAGAAGCTGTTAAAAGTAGTCTGGAATAACTTATTGTCAAATCAGTCTTGCTTTCCAACATTGTATGGCACCGCATTGTGGGATCAAACATCAAAAACAATTCAGTATACTGCATACCATTCTCATAGTAACTGTAGAGAAATGTGACATTTTCTCTGTGTAACTATATCCCTGTGAAATGTATCAAATCATCCTGAAGCAGCCAACTGGCGAGATTCACTGCCTGCCCACTCCCTGCTCACTCACATTTACAGCTTTGAGATATGGAGATCTGAAAAAAATTGCCCTCTATTTGAAGATGTGGAGAGATCCAAATAGTGTGTAGCTCTATCCTGAGTCCCAGCCTCCAAAACATCCTGACAGCTTTTGTCAGGTAGACATTAAACATAAATAATTAAAAAAAAAAGTATTTAAGGTTCTTCTTCTTCTAGCGAATAGTGTGCACAGCCTAAAGTTGTAGGTCCAGGCCAGGACAGCATCAGTTACTGAGTGGAAGGCTTTGATGCCACCAGGGAAAAGCTTCAGTGGGCACTCATTCACGATGTGTGGAATGGTCTGGTCTGGATGTCCGCAGTCGCAAGCAGCGCTGTCTGTCATCCCCCACTTATGCAGGTGATGGGCTGTTCTTGCATAGAGGGTGCGGATTCTGTTCAGGGTTAGCCATTGATTGCAATGGAGGTCAAATCCCGTTGGTTTCACTGTGGGGTCTGTGATGACCTATCCGTTGTTGGTGTTGGCATCTTTCCAGGCCATGCACCACCTCTGTCTTGGGAATCAAAGTCTTCCAAGGATTTGGCTGAAGACCAGAAGGGTTTACGGGACTTCAGGTGCATGTTGGGCAGATTGTTAAAGTCAGCATGGATGGGTAGGTCAGGGTTAGCCTCGATGGTGCACTAATCTTTCAACATCCTCTTCCTTCTGCGTATGCTGGGAGGGGCGATATGAGAGAGGACAGGGAGCTACTGTAAAGGTGTTGACTTAAGCGTCCCTGTGATGACCCACATTGCAGAGTTAAGGACAGTGTCAACTCGTTTGGTGTGGCAGCTATATTGCTATATTAATTACATATTTTTAACTTTAAATATACCATCACTGATATTTAAAGTTTAAAATAGGTAATTAATACAGCAATATAGTTGAATATAATTAAAATACTTACCTTCACTTTGTACCTTCCCTATCCTTTTACCTGTAAAGTCAGTGACCCCAATTAATTGAATAGGATTGCCATTCCTCGATTTGCAATCCTTGCTGTAAAACCACTCCTTCTTGTTCCAGCACAGCTCTTAGTGTTGATACAAGTGATAGAGCCATGTCAGCATCGCCTCAGGTTATCTCAAAATTTCCCAATCGTGTATGGAAGTCTATGGCTTTCTGACTCAACAGCTGATTTCTGGCTGTTTTTTTTAGATCTGCGAGCACACAATGTGGCCCACCATTCTCCAGGAATAAATGAAAAGAATGGTGAAATTGCCAAATAAGAGTTCAAAACTTCAATCATAAAAGTATTTAACAGGAAATATAGGAAACATGTGACTTCAAGCAGATTAGCTTTGTATACTATTATGTTTGGAAAGTTAATATTTTGCTTAGTGTGAAACTGATTGAAAGATACAGCGTGGAAACAGGCCCTTCGACCCTCCGAATCCACACCGACCACCAATCACTATTTCACACTACATTATCCCACTTTCACATCCAATCAATACACAAAAGGGGCAATTTACAGCGGCCATTTAACTTATAAACCTGCACAAGTTTTGGATGTGGGAGGAAAATAGAGCACCGGGAGGAAATCCAGTCATGGAATGTGCAAACTCCACACAGACAGGGTCGAATTCGGGTTTCTGGTGCTGTGAGACTTAAAGTATATGATGTTTTTAAATGTGGAATGATAGTCTCAAGGGTTTAATTAATGAACATCTATGATCGTTCATAAATGAATTCCTCAGTGCAAAAAATATATAGATCTCCCATAACTCTTTTTTTCTTATTTTAATAGGTGTCAAGGTGAAATCTGCAAGAACACAAACTATTCCCTCTGCACTCAAGGCAGACGTTATTCCTCCAGTAGGACAGCAGCAACTTTCCGCTCCACATTTTCATAACAACCAATACCTTTTTAGTCCATCTCATCAGATAACATCTACATCTGTCATTTCAGGCCCAGTTGAAGGGCATCTTGTCCCAATGGCTGTTGCCCTAGGTATGTTCAAAATTAAACAATGACCTTTACTAGATAAACCTATTCCAAAATGTAAAAAATCTAGATTATCATTATCTCCATTCTTACTGAAAGTGCATAGCTGTGTATATATAACCCCCAGATATGTTGCAAAGAGAAAAATGAAGATAAATTATAAAATGCTTTATTGAATCTCAGAGAAACCATCGGTAAATAAGTTCGGAGTTAGAAAATGGATGAATTATACTTGGGTTTTGGTTCATTGCTTCAACTTAATTTGTCGAAAACTGTGAATCTCATTAATAATTAAAAGAGGCGGAACGGGGGTGGGGAATTTGGAACAAGAAATAGTAAATTAATTAGACCGACTCAAATTTTACATTAGGGACAGAATGTGCTGAACAGGCCAAAACCAGATAAAAGGGGATTCAGGAATTACCGGTAATTGAAAGCAGCACAAGGAGAGGAGGAGATTTAAAAAATGTTTTTTCTATTGGTCAGTGATTTCAGACTTCCAACAGACTGGTGGTTTATTGAAGTTTCTTACTCTAAATGTTAACATTACTATGGCAAAATTATTTTCAAAAAATCAGATCGACCAATATCAATGCAGAATTCTTTCAACATTTTATCAGAACTCATTGTGACAATTATCTTACAATGATGACTGAAAACAGTAGCGATACAGCCATGGATTTGGTCTTGTTAAAATCATTACTTTCTCATATGCATTTTCAACTAAAATTACTTACTCAAATGTGGATAAACATTTGTTTGATACTGTAATTGTCTCAACTTTCTGATTGTGCTGTGCAGATGCTACTAACTTTCCGAAAGTTCTGCTGAAAAGCAACATTTACATTGTTGAATTTGCTAAACCTGATAGTGACAAAATTCAAAGGTAGTTTCCAGCTGTGGGAAACAACCCGTGTGTAATTTTGTTAGACTACGTATTCTTTAGAAAAATAATATGGAACTGCAGTGTGTGCTAGAAAACCCTGTTGAGGTAGTGCCCTCATTAAACGTACTAGTAAAGTGTTGCTAGTTCCAGCTAATGCTGTGCCATTGAAGGTCATTCAGCTACCCTGCTGCTGAGCTTCATTGAAGAGGCATTGAACTTAAGTCTTAAGCATTAATAAAGAGGCTCCCTGTATGTACACATGGAATCCATAAAGGGTATTGGTAGCAAATGGAGCTTTAAAAGAGAAAAATACCAGAGGAGGCACGCTAAAATGACATATGAGGTACTAAAAGCAAAAATTTTTGAGCAAGAAATCTTTGCATTTTTAATTTCTCTTGACCCGAAAGATTTTGTTGCCAATAAGTGTCTTTACAGGAATGATTGTACAATCTTTGGAAAAGCAACTTTTTTTTTAGTTTCTATGTTTAAGGTCATTTTGCAGAAGAGGTAATTGTAGGAAGATTCATACAGTTAATTCATTTTGATCCTCCAAATAACTCAGATTCAAGAACATGTTGTACTTGTATTTTTGCAATACAACATTTACAATATACAGTTATAGAGGATTTTCCAAAGCAGATTTTTTATTAGACATGTCTCAATTTAGAGCATTCATAAATAAGGGCAGCACAGTGGCTCAGTTGATAGAGTTTCTGACTCATGGGCCAGAGACCCAGGTTTGATCCTGACCTCGGATGCTGTCTATGTGGCGTTTGCATGTTCTTCCTGTGACTGCATGGTTTCCTCCTAGTGCTCCGGTTTCCTAACACATCCCAAAGACGTGTGGGTTTGTAGGATAATTGGCCTCTGTAAATTTCCATTACTGTGTATGGCATGTATGATAAAGAGGGATAACATAGAACTAGTGTGAACAGGTAATTGATGGTCGGCAGGAACAGTGAGCTGACGTGCCTGTTGCTATGCTGTATCTTCCAATCAACAAATTAATCAATCAATAAATTCAGAAAAATGAATTGGCTTGAACATAAGGATTATCCTTTATAAAATATTAATTAATGGTATTTGAAGAAAACAGGATAAGTAGGAATAACAAATGAAACATCCCATAAAGAGTGTCCAAAATTCATGCAGACTAAAACATGCAATAAAAACTTTAGATAATAAGATGAATTTGGGGGAAGAAAAGCAGTAACAATTTTCAAAAATAAAACATTATATTCATACTTTACCTTTTCATGTTGATAAATTAGCATGATATTGTACCTATTTATCACATTTGTTATTTCTATGACTTCCTTGTGTTGCATGTTAAACTGTGTAAGTAGTTTTTTTGCTATTTGGAATGGCTTGAAAATGGTTTTGGTTAGCTTTTCAGTGGAGTTAAGGTTAAAGATAGCTTATCTATGAGCAAAAATAATCTTTATAATCTTCAGTATTCATGTTTTAAAGTAAATGGACCCTAGTAACAGTGCAGTAACCATTATCATCATCATCGTTGAAAACATCAACGGGCACTTACAATCAGGGCCGGCCCTAGGCCGATTGGACCGATTTTTCCAAATTGGGCCCCGCGCCCAAGGGGGGCCCTGCGTTAATTTTCTGTATTTCATATGGAAATACAAATTTGCTTTATTAAATAAAGATTTAAAAAAAAACATTTTACAAAACTTACATGGTTTTGTACATGGAATACAAGCGCTGTGCGGTCATCAGACGCAAACGATGTATTAGATGTGTTAACAGCTAGTAGTTAACAAGTAGTTATCCAATGCGTCATCAATGCATTGATCCACATTCCTCAGTAAATGTGTAATTGTGTTTTAGACAAATTATTATTGACGCTGCGTTCCTTTGAATACAATTCATGCGGCGTCATTAACACTTCTTCAAAACATAATTACATTTTACTGAGGAATGTAGATTGATGTATTGATGACACATTGAGAATTTCTTAAAACTCACCATCATGAGTGAGAACTTCTTCTTGGTGACATTTGTGGTCTGCAGGTTAGCATTCAATTTACCTACCGACCCACGTTGTGTCTCCCCGTCTTTTGCTCTCTCCCTCCCTCTCTCTCTCTCGCGCGCGCTCTCTCTCTCTCCCGTTCCCCACCTCTCTCTTTAGCTCTCTCGGCATTCCCGGAATCATTGATGTTTTGCGGTATACAAAAATGCTGGAGAAACTTAGCGGGTGAGACAGCATCTATGGAGCAAAGGAAATATGCAACGTTTCGGATCGAAACCCTTCTTCAGACCCAGCTATTTCCTTCGCTCCATAGATGCAGCCTCAAGCCCTGTCCCATTGTGCGAGTTCACCCAAGAGTTTAAAATCTCTGTGTAGCATCTCTGTCCCTATCTTCAAATTCCCACTTTGAAATAAAATACAGTTTTCGACAAAGATTTCGCAGCAGGATCGCGATTAGTCGATTCCCTCGCATTTTCAATCATCGTTCGATTCAGTGTAATTTTCACACATGGTTGATGTAGGTTTTTTTAAAATATACAGTACATTACAATAAATAGTGATAAATAGTAATAAATGCAAAAACTTCAAGTTACGCTTCTTGTGTGGTGGTAAGGGGGGGATGTTAGGATAATATACCATATATTTGCATTTATATAGCGATCCTGCTGCGAACTTTTTGTCGAAACGTATTTTATTTCAAAGTGGGAATTGGAAGATAGGGACAGAGATGCTACACAGAGATTTTGATAGGAAGGAAACGTTACAGCATCTGAGTAAAAGATCGGTCAAATGGTAGGTTCAATGAAGATCGGCTGAGGGGGATTGGGGGTGGGGGAAAAGTATCTATAGTTTGGGACTTGCCTAAATGAGTACTGAGATGGATTATCATTCCACATCAAACTTCTTAGACAATAATACATTTTATGCAATTATCACAACATTTTTGTTGGATATTGTTAAACCTATGGTACATGCTCATAAATTAGTAAAACAAATGTTCTTTAAGTATTGTTGTTTCTGGGATGGGATTTCTGATAACAAATAACCTACATTCTATATTTTGTCATAATGTGGCTAAAACAATGGCATATTTTGTGATATTTATTGAGATAGAAAGGTACAACTGAGTTTGGGCAAGGTATTACCTTGCAACATTCTGCATGTCTGATAGATATTGTGAAATGGAACTCAGAAATTATGGGAGGATTACATAAAACTACAATTCAAAGGTAATGAATATACAGAGTATTCTTATTTCCATCACGAACATGCAATAGTGATATAAGACACCAGGTCCTACTACGGTAAACTCACGAGCTACTAAGGTATGACTACGTGTTAAAAAGTCTCACATTTTTACATCCTGAGTGTGGACATTTACATTTACATGTGAACATTTTTCAACATGTTGAAAAATCTTCACGAGTTACCACGTTTCCCGAGTACCTGCCGTTAGCACTAAGAAATGGCATATTGGCCTTTATAACGAGAGGAATCGAATATAGGAGCAAAGAGGTCCTTCTGCAGTTGTGCAGAGTTCTAGTGAGACCGCACCTGGAGTATTGTGTGCAGTTTTGATCCCCTAATTTAAGGAAGGACATCCCTGCTATTGAGGGAGTGCAGGGTAGGTTTACAAGGTTAATTCCCGGGATGGCAGGATTGTCATATGCTGAGAGAATGGAGCAGCTGGGCTTGTACACTCTGGAGTTTAGGATGAGAGGGGATCTCATTGAAACATATAAGATTGTTAAGGGCTCGGACACGCTAAAGGCAGGAAACATGTTCCCGAAGTTGGGGGAGTCCAGAACCAGGGCCAACAGTTTAAGAATAAGGAGTAAGCCATTTAGAACAGAGACGAGGAAACACTTTTTCTCACAGAGAGTTGTGAATCTGTGGAATTCTCTGCCTCAGAGGACGGGGGAGGCCGGTTCTCTGGATGCTTTCAAGAGAGAGCAAGATAGGGCTCTTAAAAGTAGCTGAGTCAGGGCATATGGGGAGAAGGCAGGAACGGGGTACTGATTGTGGATGGTCAGCCATGATCACATTGAATGGCGGTGCTGGCTCGAATGGCCAAATGGCCTGCTCCTGAACCTATTGTTTATTGTCTATTAAAATGTACCGAGCTCCGACGTACCCACTATGTTCATCCTACGTGTTTACCGCGAGTTTTGATTTTTTTTTTAAACTCGGGAGAGCTCTTGAGTGAACTCGCACAGTGGGACAGGGCTTACACCCGCTGAGTTTCTGCAGCATTTTTGTCTACCTTCAATTTTCCAACATCTACAGTTCATTCTTGGACGTTTTGCGGTGATGGCTGCACCTGCGGTTCCTTTCTGTGTGGGGTGGGGGGGGTTAAGGGTAGGGTCCTGGCCCGTGGCGGCTCCTGGTCCGTTCCCTCCGCGGGTGCCGCCTTGCCTGCTGAGTTTCTCCAGCACTCTGTGTTTTTTGTTTGGCTCTGAAGTTGAAGGTGGACCCCCCTTTGTCTACCTTCAACTCCCTGTCTGTGGTGGCTCAGCGGGATGGGCAGGGGCTCTGGGGAGAGGGTTGCGGTTCTGGTCGAGTCCCTTCTTCAGACAATCACAAGTACTCTCACCGACAAGAGTTTAGTTCAGTCTGAAGAAGGGTCTTCGCTCCAGAGTCGCTGCGCAGCCTGTCCCGCTGAGCTACTCCATTGTTGCTGTACTGAGGTATAGCCAAGTCTATCCCCCATTACTAGCAGCTGATGGGAAGCAACTGTAAAGTGGGATGCGGCTGTAAAAGGACAACGCTACGGGGGGGGGGGAGTTCCTTTTACAGCGTGTGGGTAGTCTGTCCAGGGGTAAAGTTGCGGGGAGGGCAGGAGGGTTGTGAAGGAGTGGGTCGGCTGGGGATCATCCAGCTCAAGAGCGGGTCAGTGGGCGATGGATAACAGGACAGTGGGCGGTGGAGCTTACTCCATATGTCAGTGCGAGTAACCTCAATTGATCCCTTGTTCACGCTGACACAGGATTAAGCTCCACCGCCCACTGTGATGTTATCCATCACTCGCTGACCCACTCTGATCTATGATCTTTGCTCTTGAGCTGGTCCCCTCACTGTTCAGACGGAGAGCACTGCCAGAGGTGAGTGGGCCGGCAGAAGGCGCCTAGATGACAGTCGGTTCCGCTGTCCGGTGATGGAGGCTGCTCGTAGCCACGCGAGCTGCTTCCCTCCCCGTCCACCACGCGGTGGCTCCGCGCCCGGAGCACCGCGGCAGCGATGAGTGAGTGTTACTGGCATGAACCCAACCCTCTCCTTCTCAACGCTGCCGCAACTTTAACCCTGGCTAGACTCCCCACACACTGTGAAAGGAACTCTCCCCCGAATTGTCATGTTACTCACGACACGTGACTCATTTATAATTATTTATTTATATTTCTACGAACATTTTTCCCAATTGGGCCCCGCACCTGCTAAGGCCGGCCCTGCTTACAATGCTATGTACGACAGTGATGGCAACTTCTACTGAAGTGTGGATGGCCGTTAGCTCGCTAGGAGCTCATCCGCCCTTTGACAGGTCTTGTTTTTGGTCCTGCTGGGGGTCTACTGCCCCCTCCTTACCTGGCAAACTAGGTGGGGGAGACAGTTTAGTCGCCGATTATCCGACCATGGAGCAGGTAGCACGGGATTACATGGTACCCGTGGCGAGGGGAACTCCCCCTGACATGACTTTTTAACTATTATAGACTTTTCAACTGTTCTGCTCCCTTTAGAGGTTCAGGTGATGAAGCTACACAAAATGTAGGACTGAAGTTTAATGAATTGAAATCATTTGTGCTAGGTGCCTGCCTGTAATCATACCTGCAATGCAGTCTGGATATCATTAGTCTGTCGTTGCCCACGGTTTCACAGTTGACACTTGTGTGGTTAATGGTGTCGACAGTTTACTGTCAGCCATTTCCTGGCAAATTGAAACAGTTCATTTATTATTTTATTCTGATCCATATTTAAAGGTTAAGATAATGCTTTTCCTACATATAATGCTCTGAAATGACCAATATGGAGCATAGAGACATGGAAACATAGACAATAGGTGCAGGAGTAGGCCATTTGGCCCTTCGAGCCAGCACCGCCATTCAATGTGATCAAGGCTGATCATCCAAAATCAGTACCCTGTTCTGCCTTTTTCCCCATGCTCTGTTCCTATAAGAGGGATGTATTACATTAAGACCAACAAGTTATCAGAGGGAGTAGAAAATGTCAAAACATGCCCAAGAAAATGAGGTACTATAGCAATAATAAAATAATTAACTACTGTTGCAAACAAAAAGTAATCGAATCCCAGTTATGTAGATTCACTCCTTCCACTGACTTGTCAGCTGTAATCAGGAGTTTTTGTTCTGGCCTTGATATAGGCGTGAATGTGTGTTCCACTATTTTTATTTAAAATTGCAGAACCTTTTTTTAAAAGCTCTTTGACATCATGCAATATTTATTTTACATGATGATATTTATTTTATATTATGATATTTTACATCATGATATTATATTAGCTTCCAACCACTTCCTTCGGCAACATTGATATGTGTTGGAGTGAATGTTGATACAGTGCAGAAATCTGGTTTATCAGGTGGTCAGGAACAGCCAAGCAAATCTAGAGGTATTTTACAGTGAATGAACAGGGTAAAATGGCAACTTTGTGAATATTATTATTTGAATTAAATATAAAGCCAGTTACATTTTGTTCATAATTTTGAATTCATAAGTTTAAGAGTTCTAGGAGCAGAATTAGGCCATTTGTCCCATTAAGTGCTCTGCCATTCAATCATGGCTGATCTATTTTTCCCTCTCAACCCATTCTCTGCCTTCTCCCCATAACCCCTGACACCCTTCACCCTTATTTATCAAGAATCTCCGTCTTAAAAATATGTTGCGAAATATTTCTCAAGTACCTGATCGTAATCTGTTGAAACAGCATTAATTTGTTTAAACAGCATTCCTTTGGGGCACAGATGTTTAATAGTTATATTTTTAGACTGCTGTTTTTTAATTCAATATTCTCTCGACATAATCTTTCCAATCCTTCTCCTAACCCAGTTTTATTGTATTTTTCTTACTTTTATCATACCTCTTGGAGACTATTGTTTCTACAATGATACCTTGAAACCTGATTAACCTCTTTGTCAATGACATACATTTATATTCTCCAGCTTCCTTAAATGTACAGCATGATATGCCAGTTTCATTTCATAGTTTACCTACTAGTTCACAGCTGATATTTCTAATATAATCCCATTGTTTCTTAGCAAACTTCTCTCAAGTTGGCCCTTCATTATGGGCACTATTAACCACATTTGGCTTCTTGATACATTAAATGACTAATAATTGGACCTGGAAATATCTCTTCCCTTCCAGTCATACAACCATATCTAGTACAATTAAAATCTTACAGAATAGTAATTCTGTTTTTTACAGTCCCATTAATATAGTAATCCCTTCACAGAACCATAGAATTGTTTGAAGTTATGAAGTGTCATTTAGTCCACGTTGGCTCGTTGTCAAGCGATATGGTCAGTACCATTGCACTGTTCATTCCCTGTGGACCTACAAATTACTTTTCCCAAAAGTGCTGAAAGTCAGCCATCCTTAATTGCTTCCTTAATGACCCGAGTCAGAATAGATATTTGTTGAAAACGAATCAAATATTCAATTCCCTTTGTAACTCTTCAGGCACTGAACAATATACACATAAGGATATGTGTGTAATCACCTTTCTATGATGTTCAATTTCATCACCAAAGGCACGGATGCACTAGGTACAGAAAATAGGCCCTTCGGCCCATCATGCTCATGCAACCATCAAATCCCATTTACCAGCACATGGTCCATAGCCCTCGAATCATTGATCATTTAGATGATCATCAAAATACTTCTTAAACTTTGTGAGGGTATCTGCCTCCACCATCCACTCAGGCGGTGTGTTGCAGATTCTGAATTTCTTAAAAATCTAGATAGATTAGCTTACAAGCCAATAGTATGAGCATTAAATTTTCAGATTTTAGGTAACATCCTCCCCATTTTCTCCCCCCCTCTCTTCCTTGTGCCACAGTTCGCACCCAAATCTTTCACTATCCTGTCCCATCTTTCCCCTGTGCCCATCCCCTTTCACGTATATCCCTACCTCTGGCTTATAATTTCATTCCTTTTCTTTCCTTATCTGACACTCTTTTGTCTCCTATGCATTTTTAACCTTTGTCCACCCATTTGCCAATCAAACCTCCTCTGACCTGTATCTAACTCTCACTTGCCAGGCTTTGTCCCGCCCCCATCTCTTCAGCTTTCTCCCTCCCATTTCAGTCAGGTCTGAAGAAGGGTTCTACTGGAAATATGACCTATCCATGTCCTCCAGAGATGCTGCGAGATCTACTGAGTTCCTCCAGCACTTTTCTTTGGAGTGGTATTAAACAGCGACCATTTTATTCTTACCTATTATTCACTCAGCATTACAATTACCCTGTTTGTGAGGGTAAATATGCAAATATGTACAGCCTTTATCACTGACAATTTGAAAATGTTTGTTTTGTTCATTTGGATTGAATTTCCAGTTTCATCCATGAACTGTGGATCAACACATTCAGTTGAGGTCAATTGAAATGAAGATTGATCTCTGGTACTTCAGGATGTTTTTATGTACGTTGCCTGAGGTCTTGTTCTCTCTTGCTTCACAGCCCATTCTAGATGGTGTAGAATGACAATAACATTTTATGTAATTTTGACTGATAATTTTCTGCTTTATCTCTCGTTAAAATGTAGTTAATACACCAGTAATAATCAACATACTGTTGCAGTCGTGACGTTTTTTTAGCCAAACCATGGAATCTTTCTTGGTCTCTGGTTAACCAGGATGACATTTTTCTTCCTTCCCAAAATAAAAATATTTTCCACGGTATAAATGTGACATTTAGCAAATATTGAGACTGCTTTTCTATATCTGGAGTTATTCTGGCATTTGTGCAAAGGTGTCCTGTATTATTTGGTTGAGATTGTAACATTGAACGAAAACACTTATTATTATTATTATTATTATTATTATTATTATTATTATTATTATTATTATTATTATTGCATTGTTATTGTTTGTTCTTTTTTTTCTGAATTTTGTTATATTATTTATTATGATTACATATTCTGTTGTGCTGCAGCAAGTAAGAATTTCATTTTCAAAGAAACATAGAAAATTGGTGCAGGAGGAGACCATTCGGCCCTTCGAGCCAGCATCGCCATTCAATATGATCATGGCTGATCGTTCGCTATCAATAACCCGTGCCTGCCTTCTCCCTATATCCCTTGACTCCACTAGCCCCTGGAGCTCTATCGAACTCGCTCTTAAATCCATCCAGTGATTTGGCCTCTACTACTCTCTGTGGCAGGGAATTCCATAAATTCACAACTCTCTGGGTAAAAAAGTTTTTTCTCAGCTCAGTCTTAAATGACCTCCCCTTTATTCTAAGACTGTGGCCCCTGGTTCTGGACTCACCCAACATTGGGAAATTTTTTCCTGCATCTAGCTTGTCCAGTCCTTTTATAATTTTATATGTTTCTATAAGATCCCCCCTCATCCTTCTAAACTCTACAGCCCATTCTACATTCCAGTGAATACAAGCCTAGCCTTTTCAATCTTTCCTCATATGACAGTCCCGCCATCCCAGGGATCAATCTCGTGAACCTATGCTGCACTGCCCCAATCACAAGGATGTCCTTCCACAAATTAGGAGACCAAAACTGTACACAATACTCCAGATGTGGTCTCACCAGAGCCCTATACAACTGCAGTAGAACCTCTTTACTCCTGTACTGAAATCCTCTTGTTATGAAGGTCAACATTCCATTAGCTTTCTTCACTGCCTGCTGTACCTGCACGCCAACTTTCAGTGACTGGTGTACAAGGACACCCAGGTCTCGCTGTACCTCCCCCTTACCTAACCTAAGCCATTGAGATAATAATCTGCCCCCTTGGATTTGCCACCAAAGTGGATAACCTCACATTTATCTATATTATACTGCATCTGCCACGCATCTGCCCACTCACTCAACCTGTTCAGGTCCCCTGCAACCTCCTAACATCCTCTTCACAGTTCACACTGCCACCCAACTTTGTGTCATCCGCAAACTTGCTAGTGTTGCTCCTAATTCCCTCTTCCAAATCATTTATATATATGGTAAACAATTGCGGTCCCAACACTGAGCCTTGCGGCACTCCACTCGCCACTGCCTGCCATTCTGAAAAGGACCTGTTCACTCCTACTCTTTGCTTCTGGACTGCCAACCAATTTTCTATCCATGTCAACACCCAACCCCCAATACCATGTGCCCTAATTTTAGTCACCAATCTCCCGTGCGGGACCTTATCAAAGGCTTTCTGAAAGTCTAGATACACTACATCCACTGGCACCCCTTCATCCATTTTACTTGTCATATCCTCAAAAAATTCCAGAAGATTAGTCAAGCATGATTTCCCTTTCATAAATCTATGTTGACTTGGACTAATCCTTTTACTGCTATCCAAATGCTCCATTATTACCTCACAATAAAACACTCTTGACTAATTTGAGACAGGCTGCACAAAACCAAAATCTTCACAATAAGCTCTCCAAGCTTTGTCTCAAACTGCCTACTGTACAGCCCAGTTTAAATCGAGACAAATGGTTCATTCTTGGTGTACCAATAATCTAACTGGGAGTAAATATTTTATTTTACTCATTTTACCCATTAGCTTTTCTAATCCAATTAGCACAGATTTGTTTTTGTCAAAAAAAGACCCAAAGTGCTGAAGTAACTCAGTGGGTAAGGCAGCATCTTTGGGAAACATGTTTAGATGACGTTTTGGGGTTGGATTCCTTCTTCAGACTCCAAACTGTTGACTGTTTTCTCGTTAAAGCACTCTTTCACATCTACACACTGTTACCACTAGTGTTCCTCCCAAGGATCTCCCCTTCTGTTTCTTATCAAGGTATTGTCCCTTAGCAATGTCATTCTATTCTCCACCACTGGTGAGTCACCCAGCTCGCCAAATTGTCCAGGTGATTGTCTGTCAGGCCATTTCCAAGTTAGCAAATTATCCTTTTTGATTCTAATTACAAAATCCATTCCATTGCTCCTGATGTAATTCCTCTCCCTGGGAGCTGCCTGAAGCTAAAACAAACTTTTGGCAACCTTGGTGTCATATTTCACTCCAAAGTGAACTAAAATACCATATGTCTGCACCATACTAAGACGCCCATTACCCTGTTTGTGGCATTGTCTGATTCAACTCAACTGCTACTGAGTCTTCCTTCCATCCCAGAGTTGACCACTCATGTTCTACTTTCCATAACCAGAGGCCATCTGGTTACAATCTTGCTGCCCACATTCCTTATCGTTACAATATCTTACAATTCTGTAAATGTCTGAGCTATTTGCGCTCTCTGTATCTGTCCACTTGATCATCCCAGAATATATTTTCTCCAGTCCTGGTAGCCCGTTGTTCAGTTGCAAAATATCCCAATTTCCACAATTACATCCCTGAGGTTCATATCTCTTTTTTGACCTTTATGTAGCTCCTTGAAATGTCCTCTTTAGCCCGGCTTTTGATAATTTTCTCTATTATCTGCTTTTGTGGTTTGACTGCAGATTTTGTTCATATAAAAAGCATGTGAAGTTCCCGGGAATTTTTAATTGTGACCTTAATGGCTCAAGATATTTAGTGATTGTTACTGATAATCCTTTCATAACTAAATTTTCTTTTGTCTTTCTAGGCATGCCGCGGATGGACAATGGTGTTCCACAATCCGCAGACTTGATTATCAGCAGGTCACATCCTACCACAGTAACAACCTCAGTTCCTTCATCTCCTCGGAAGTCACAGCCAAAGGTGAAAAAACCCAATATAGCTGTCATGCACATGAAGTCTGAGAAGAAGGAACCAGTCAAGCTAACTGTACAGGTAAGATGCATTTTGTACTATGCAGCTACCATGCTTTACAGCAGTGAAGACAGCAAAGCTTGTGTGGAGGAGAAACCCACGAGTACAGATTTTCCAAATGCACATTTGAATATTGTGAAATGTGAGGTCATGAGGAGAATGTTGAAAATTGTGGTTTACGAGGAGAGCTGATCGGGTATGTATAGACACCAAATTATTGGACGTGAAACAAACACCCTGCTGTTCATGACCCACAACCTTTCAGTCCATTTGCCTCTGATTTGATCCTTCCTTATTCCCTTTACCAGTGGAAATAGATGAGAAAGCATCAGGATAGATATATTGAAAAATATTTCATTTTCCAGCTTCCTCCAGCTCATCCACCCTTCTGGATTAAAATTCACCCCATTATGTCAGTTGGATTGAAAATAATAATAACATTTCATGTATTCTGATTTTAGTTGAATTGAATGGTTTCTCTTTGGTAGCACTGCCCAGTAACTTCATTCCAAATCAGTGAAACTAGACAGACATCAATCAAACAGAACTTAATTATTAATTTGTAACGTGCTGACGTGAATTGATTCTTAATTCCATCAATTTTTAGTCAAATATGTATGAGTGATAATAATGTCCATAAAACTATTTCATTTTTGAAATAAAATAAGGGATTTGGGTGGGAAATCCAAACAAGTACAGATCGTGTGGACCCTAATTGTGCTCAACCCAGTTTATTCCCTCCACTCGCTCATTGTGCATTTATTGCCACACAAAAGGACCAATACAAAGGAGACTGTAAGAGGCGATGTGACTCAGGAAGTGCTCTTCAAAACATATTAAGTATTAAAAATGTTCAGAAACATAACATAAAACAAAATCGAACATATCACTTACCTGCACTTAATTTTCCAATCATGGTTAGCAAACCCATTCCAATGAATGGTGATGTGCTGCACTTTCCAGCTACGACTGGCGTAAAACTGCAGATTGAATGCAAACAGCACTCTGTCCGCTCAGGTCAATATGATTTTGTTCTGCTCCTAGGCCTGACACTGAGTCCAGGGAGAGAGTAGGAGGTCAGAAATGTCAGCATCTGACTCCAGCTCATCTCTGTTGCAATGTGCAGGGTTGAAAGTCAGGCAAACAAATCCATAGGGGAGTAAATAGCAGTGTAGGGAACCACCAGCAAAATATAATTACTTGTAAGCCATTAACTTTCATACCTTTTGCAGTCTAGTCTTCTACAGATGCCAAACTTTTCAAGCCATATATTAAATATGTTGCTGCAGTTTGGCTGTTTGGTCAGAGAATAATAGAACTAAACCAAAGTGCATTCTTTAAATATTTTTAAAATTTTGACGAGAATTATTTGAAAATGTTTTATGTTTTCTACATAAACATTGAATGGGAATTATATTTGAAGTATGTAGAACATGCCCAGGAAATTGTTGGACATTTAGTTTTACACAGCAACTGGATAGGTGAGAAAATCATTATTGTTGGAGAAAATATAACAAATGTTTGCAACACTGGAACGGAAAATATAATCACCAACAAATCAAGTAGAGATTTTAGAATGATGAACATGTGATTGATGCAGTCATTATAGATTATGGGAAAAATGTATTATTTTTATGTTTCAAAATAGTAAGATTAAACGAGAACTTACCAAGTTTGAAGGTTGATCTTTATTTTACGAGGAGTCGCGGTGGGGGATTTTGTGAAGACCCCGCCAGCACGCATGCACGACATCCTTCAAAGCAGCGGTGTGGAATCACAGAACGCACCATGACTGAAAATAGTAAGATGAAGAACGTAGAACTACCGAGTTGACCTTATGATAGAGGGTGGGAGCGGGGGGCACGAAATCCCTCACCGCGACTCCTCGTAAAATAAAGATCAACCTTCAAACTTGGTAAGTTCTTGTTTAATCTTACTATTTTACTTCGGAGTCACATGAGTGACTTCGTGAAGATTTCAAAGCTCTGTGGTTTCACGCCCTGGACAATGTCCATGCTATCACACTACCGCAATTCTGATGGAGGAAGGCTGTTATTGCAGTTCAATCGAAACTGGCTGAAAAAATAATACAATTTATTAATCAAATAGTAACAAACAAATAACCCCTGACTCGGGGACAGACATTCACTGAGCGGCTCCCAGCACAGCTTCTGCGAATGTCGCGGGGGGCGACCAGTGGCTTATTGTAGAATCTTTGGAAGGTTTCTTCACTGGCCCAGCCCGCGGTGGCGAGGATGTGGTCCATGGGCACCTCCATGGCCCTCGCCGCTGATGTGGATGCAGCCCTAGTGGAATGAGATTTAAAAATGTTAGTAGCAACTTCTGCTGCATCCAACACCACCCTGAGCCACCTGGCGATAGTCTGTACAGTCACCCGATGATGCGGAGGTTTGTGGCTGATGAGGAGCCCCTGCTCCTTCTTCCTGATGGCTCTTGTAATTCCGATATAGTGGTGGAGATGGTTGACTATGCAGAGAGTGGCATCTACAGGGTATTCCCGAAACTCCAACTGCAGCCCATGAACCCCTGGCCTGTGCTGCTTCAATAAATCCTGGACAAAGAAAATTATTTGATCAGGGGTGGCAACCATGCTATCCAGCCGTAGCTTTTGTAATGTCTGGACTCGTTGGGCTGTAGTCAGTGCCATCAGCATCACCACTTTGAGGGTGAGCTGTTTGAGTGGTAACTGATTCATTGGAGCCCAGCTCCTTAGTAGGGTCAGAACGATCCCTACATCCCAGGTGAACGTGTATCTAGGCCGTGGAGGGTTGGTGTTGAACACTCCCCTCATGAGTTTAGACACCAGGTGGTTTGAGCCTATACCTATATCCAGGTATGAGGACAGTGCACTCCTGGCGCTGTTGATGGCACTGTAGCTAAGGCCAGCATCGAAATGAAGGCCAGCTAGGAATTCCAGGACATCAGGGATAGTTGCCGTGTTGGAAGTCTTGTTGGTACAAGTACAGAATGCCTCCCACTTCCTGATCTGCATGAGGTACTGCTTCCGAGTTGATTCTCGGCATGATGCTGAGATGAGTTCCATGGCTCGTGGTGAGATGCCCGCCTTGATGAGTGGTCTTTTTAGAACCTACAGGCCAACAAGTTTAGGTGACCATGGCATGGATGACTATCCCCCGTAATGGGGTGTGTAATTAATTTGGGGTGTTTCCCAATCGCCATCCATGGTTGTTTCAACATTTTAAGGACCATCGGATACCATGGCTGTGTAGGCCAGTCGGGAATGATCAATATGCCAGTTGCAGAGTCCAGTTTAATTTTCTGCAATACCCCACTGATGAGGCAAAATGGGGGAAATGCGTAGCAAAACCATTTCCCCCAATGGATAGAAAACGCATCCATTGCTATTTCTCCAGGGTCTGGTTCCCAAGACACACATGTTGGTATCTGATGGTTCAACCTGGACGCAAAAAGGTCAATATCTGGTGTCCCATAGTGAGCTATAATGTCTCCAAAATTTTGGGGGTTCAACATCCACTCGATGTTGTCATTTAATACTCGTGACCTGGTGTCCGCCACTGTATTAAGCTTATGCTGGCAAATAGGTCGCTGTAATCCAAATATTCCTCTCGATGCACTAGTGCCAAATTGTGTTTGCCAATGCATCACAAGATAGCGACCTGATACCACCCATATGATTGATGTAAGCCACCACTGTTGTGTTATCTATTTGGAGGCGGACATGTAAGTCCCGTGAGTTAGTACAGTAAGCCCGCAGTCCATGAAATGCCCCTAGCATTTCTATATAATTTATCCCATGTGACTGAAGGAAGGTAGACTCACGAGAGTCCCATCTGCCACCACAACTGGACATAGTATCAGTTGCTCCCCAGCCTGGTGTGCTTGCGTCAGTCTGTAGCACGACAGATGGGTTGCTTACTATGATGGGTCTGCGACACTCACTAATATTGTCAATCCACCATTGTAGCTCGGTTCTAGCCTTTGGTGGTAACCGGATTGGTCAATCAAAGTGCCCAGCATTTGCTTTTAATGCTGCGATCTTTGTTCTTTGTAAATTTTGGTAGTGTAGCGGTCCGAATTGTGCAGCTGAGAATGTAGCTACCAATTTCCCTATTACTTTTGCAGTTTGCCGGATGGTCGGTACGCAAGCAAGACTGTGGCACTCTTCTTTTATAGCAGTAGCTTTATTGGTTGGGATGGTAATCATCATTAAGTTGGTGTCTAGGGTGAACCCCAAATAATCCATAACCCGTACCGGGTGCAATTTTGACTTGTCTGGATGGATTACAAATCCCAGCTTCTCGAATAAAGCCTTAGTTGCAGCCACTGCCCGTGTAGCCAATTGGAGGGTCTGACCCACTATTAGGATATCATCTAAATATGCCATGATCATGTAATTTTGTTGTCGGAGAAGAGCCAATATAGGTTTTACTAATTTTGTAAATAGCCTAGGGGCTGTGGTGATTCCATTGGGCAATACTTTGTATTCCCATAATTGTTCCTTCCAGACAAATTTTAGAAATTTCCTGTGAGATTCAGTGATGGACACCGTATAGTATGCATCTTTTAAATCGATGCATGCCATAAAGTACCCCGTGTAAAGCATCTGCTTGGCTGTTTCAAAGGTATCCATTTTGAAGTGGGTATATTGTACAAAGGTGTTCAGCTCAGTTAGGTCTATTATAATCCGACACCCCCTATCTTTTTTAACTCTGGTGAAAATGTTGGACACAAACTCAAGGGGTTCGTGCGTTGTCTTGCCAATCACCCCTTTTGCTGCTAGCCGTATAATTTCAGCATGTCCTGCTTCCACCTCTTTTTGGGATAGTGTACATTTCCGATGAGGCGAATGCTGGGTAGGGGGATTTTTACCACCAATGAATTCTATAATATAGCCTTGAACACTTTGTAAAATAAACTCATCTGTGGTGATAGTGTTCCATATTCCCAAAAAGGCCCGCAATCGGCCACCAATTTGTGCAGGAAGCGATGCTACGGTCTGAGAGGAACCAGGCCCCCTTACCTCCATGGTTAACGATGGTTCCTGGCGTATGTCGTTTTGGGTGGACGTTGTGGAGGTTGTCGGGATGGCGGCCGCATCTTCCATGCAGGCCGCTGTTGGCCTTGTCCTAAAAAAGGCCGCTGTGTTTGGGGAAGTGGAGGTGGATAGGTCCTTTGTGTCCTGTCCGGCAGCCGCGGTTTCCAGTTTGTGTGTGGTTGTCGCCAGTGGTATGGGTGAAGTCTAGTCGTAAGAGGTTTCATTAGGCCAGCTGTTTTGGCCTCCTCGTCTAGTTCCTTCACTTGTTTGGACAGATCTCCAAACAGTTGATGAGGCGGTGGAGCGGTTGATGGACAGCACAACCCCGCGAATTTGGGGTTGAGTGTGGACTTAATGGAGCTCTTACGCAGGCAGTTGATCTCATACTGGGCGTTGCACAGGAGTGCCAGGGCATCTTGTTGTTCACTGGACACATTATCCCCGTCAAGGGTCCTAGCAAACGGCGTTATACCCGTGGAGAGGACCTTTAAGATACGCTGGAGGCGGGCATCCTGCATCCTGGTGGCCGTACTCAAGTGTCCCAGATTTGAGCATTAACCAGGGGAACACTGAGGTTGATGCAGTTCTTGGGCGGTTTTATTTTCTCCATAGTGTCATTGAGTACCTGACTCTGGAGTTGGTGAGTAGTCAGGTAATCAATGGTGCCCGCCAGTTTGTGGTGCAGGGGTTCCCCTGTTTGTGTGGTTGTGGCAAACTTGCCCACCACGTCCAGCATATCCTCCTCATGCTCTGGCTCAGCGGTCACTGGCTGTCCCGGGTCGTCTTCGAATACAGCGGCTGGGCAACTGCTGGCACTTCTGGCTGGTGAAGACGAGATACTGAGAGGACTCCTTGCGCGGCTTGTGGATGCCCGCGAGTCCCTTTCTTCCGGGTCCCTGTCCCGCTGGAGGAGTTGCTCCACTAAGAGCTCCAACCGCTCTATGCGACCGTCCCTGCTATGTGCAGCGGACAAGCCGACTTCCCCAGGCCCTGCGATATCACTGGGGCTTCCACCATCGGACCACACCTCCATAAGGTGCTGTCTAGGGTCCAATGGCAGGTTCGTCGTGGCCTACCGCCCGAGTAGGCTCATACGACTCCCGCAGCCTGACGGGGTGTTTTGCCGGCAGCACCTGCTCCTGCAGGTCTGCTCGACGCAGCAGTAGATCTGCCAGACTGCTCTACGGCAGATCTCCCTGGCAGTGGTACGTGGTGGTGCACAGCTGCAGGGCTCCACTGTAGTGCAGCTGTCCCCCGGCCCAGTCTCCGTGGGTCTGCTGGAACTCGGGGTGAGGTCGCTGGTGATGAGCGAGGCTCCTTCCCACGTACCTGTTTTCCCCCTCTTTTCTTGGGGGAAGGGGGCTCGGTCGGAGTCTTCAGCTCCGGTGCGGTGAACCATTCAGGTGATGAGTCGGGCGCTAGGGTAGCGGGAGCGCCCGACTTCCGCATTCTTGCCCCCACACGTCCCGAAGCTGCCAGTGGTGCTTGCAGCTCCGGGGACAAAGGCCGTTGGCTGGTCGAATCAGCACGGCTCCTGGAGAACGTCGCCTTCCGCTTGCCCTTGTCCATCCTGTGGGAGTAAAGGTAAGCACTTACCTGCCGGTCTTATGAAGGAGCTGGTGGAGAGAGCACACTCCCCCCCCCCCCCCCCCCCCCCCCCCCAGCTTGTCGAGCAAATGCGCGCGACGATATGTCGCGCATGCGTGCTGGCAGGGTCTTCACGAAGTCACTCACGTGACTCTGAAGTAAAATTCAGAATAATTCAGAATAAAAATATAGACAAAACAAAAACCATGCAAAATTCTTAATATATTATTTGTGTTACAAGTGTTATATGCAGTGTGTTAGCTCCTGTCTTTCCACAAAACACTCTTGCCACTGATGTGGCCCTCTTGAGGTATTAAGCAGTGTTCCTCCCAAACTCAGTACTTTGGTGCCCATCAGCAGAAAGACCCTAGATTTTGATCCTCCCTCATAGGGGCTTTGCTTCGGCTGCACCAAGCTTCAGTTCATACGTCAACTGGTACACCTGCAGTCTGGAACTGAGGGGCAAATAGCCAATGGTGCAAACATCACTTGGTTGTTGTTATACATTGGTGATTTTTGGTATTTCTAGAGATCAATAGCAACTCTGGAACTCTCAATCTGATAAATTACAATTAATAAACTTTAAATCGAATTTGACAACAAACAAAAACAAATGACAAAACAATAATGGTTTATTTTGACATGAAAAATAATTTTTCATGATGACAGAATTTTCAGCAACTCTTTCAACTTTGAATATCCATTTTCAAGAATCATTTTTTTGCAAAATGATGCATTGTCGTCTTCTCAATGTATCTTTTCTTCATATAACGGTTAATGAAAATGTTTCCACAGGTGTTGCCGAATATGGATATTGATAGTCTTCCTAGCATCAGTCCGGCAGCAAGCCAAAGGTCTGCCAGCCCTGAGCTGCAGCAGGTGATGCAACAGTTTGCACCAGCTCTGAAACAGGTACCTTTGATGTCAGTGCCTTTAAATGTTTTTCTTTTTTGAAGGTACAGTCCATTTATAGAACATGGAACAGTAAAGCACGGGAACAGGCCTTTCAGCCTACAATGTGCCGAACATGATGTCAACTTGAATTAATCTCTGCCTGCACGCAACCTTTATCCCTCATTCCATGCATTTCCATCTAAAAGCCTGTTAAATGCCACTATCATATCTGCAACCACCATCACCCCTGGCAGCGCGTTCCAGGTACCCACAACCCCCTGTGGAAAACAATTGTCATGCACATCTCCTTTAAACTTTGCCCCTCTCACAAAGCTATGCCCTCTAATCTTTTGCATTTTCAAAAGGTTCTGACCGTCTACCCTATCTATGCCTCTCATAATTTTATATAGCTATCAGGTCTCCAACCTCTGCCGATGCAGAGAAAATCCATTTTGTCCAACCTCTCCCAGTGATAGTACCCTATGATACAGGCAGCATCCTGGCAAACCCTCTTCTGCACCTTCTCAAAAGCCCCCAATTCCTTCATGTAATGGGACGACCAGAACTGCACAATACTCCAAATAAGGCCTAACCAGTCTTTTCGTGCTGCCTCATGACTTTTTGACTCATTATATAGTATGTTTCCTTTTTTCTTCGAAATATTTCCTGAAATTAATATTTGGATGACATTCCACCTAAGACATAGTTAATAACATATGGAAGCTGCCTTTTATCTCGCAAAAAGAGCTGATGTTAGACCTCATTGGCACTGAATATAAAAAAAGTTGTTGAAATTTGTAATAGCATTTGGATGAACAACATTTCTGTGGTCGGCTGGCCAAAACTGTGAAACCTGTTCGAGAGAACTCTAAAGTTTTGTTTGCCTAATGTAGAGAGAGTAGGTGTTATTGCTCAGGACATATCAAGTTTTTCTATAGATATAGAAAGTTTTGTTTGCCTAATGTAGAGATCAGCTATTATTGCTCAGGAACATACCCACAAATCAAATCTAGTGAGTTTGGATACAAGAACAAAAGCTTAGGACCATGTACCCACTGTACGAAAGTGGTTAAACTACTTAAAATTACAAGAATATAAGAATATATAATTCTCTTTTGGACCCTGGGGGATAGTGATATTTAAATCAATGGGATGAATCCTCCAGCAACAGCCCATGAACCAGGCTGTTACTAATAATGCCCTAGAGACCTGCAGGCCTTCTTGACTCTGGTATTAAAAACTGCTGATGCTGGAAATCTGAAATGAACACCAGAAACATTGGAGTTAATCAACAGAATGCTGCCTGACTGTTCAATGTCTCCAGCGTTTCTGGGGTTTATTTAAGATTTCCAGGGTCAATAATGTTTCTACTTTTCATTGGCTCTGGTATTACAAAATACCAAAAAATATAGAATATAGAATAAAGCACAGGAACACCCTTTGGCCCATTATGGCTGTACCAAACATAATGCTTCTACCAAACATAATGTCAAGATGAACTAGTCTCTTCTCCCTGCATGTGATCCATATCCCTCCATTCCTGCATATCAATATGCCTATCTGAATATCTCTTAAACACCTCGATTGTATCTGCCTCCACTACCATCCCTTGTAACACCTTCCAGGCACACCACTCTCTGTGTAAACAAAAATTGTCCTGGACATTTCATTTAAACTCTGCTCCTCTCAGCTTGAAGCTATGCCCTCCAACCCATCTCTATGGCTCCCATAATGTTAAAGAACATATATCAGGTCTCCCCTCAACCTCTGTCATTCCTGAGAAAACAATTTAAGTCTGTCCAACCTTTCCTTGTAGCTAATAGCTCCTAATCCAGGCAGAATTCTGGAAAACCTCTACTGCGCCCTCTCCGAAACCTCTACATCCTTCCTATTAAGGGGCAACCAGAACTCCACACCACACTCCAATTTTGGCCGAACCAAAGTCTTATAGAAATACATCATGACTTTCTGACTCTTATACTTAATGCTGTGACCAATGAAGGTAAGCATACCATATGCTTTATTTTCTGCTTTCTCTACTTCAGTTGCCACTTCCAGGGAGATTTGAATCTTGACCCCAATGGGTCTTACCGTCAACCATGATGGTATTAGAAGGCTCATGTCACTTGGTCCATCATTAGAGAACCAAATGTGCATGTTTAAGCCAAGAAAACGTAACCAGTAATTGTGAACGATAAAATAGAAGATATCGAAGCTCTCCCCTTCAATAAACAAAGTATACCTCCTTGATTGCAATTCTAGGCTACAATTCAGAATGGGGTACTGATTGTGAATGATCAGCCATGATCACATTGAATGGTAGTGCTGGCTCGAAGGGCCGAATGGCCTACTCCTTAACCTATTGTCTATAGAATAACTGCCTCCTATTCGGTAATTTATTCATGCCACACATAAGCCATTGAAATGCCAGTGTGTGTTTCATCGACGGCCTCACAGGTGGAAGAACGTCCATAGGCCAACTACTTTGACCATCTTAACATTGTAGCTGTCGAAGTTGAATGGCACAGACGGCACCATCACCTCCATGACTCCATTTCTCCATGTCCTATTACAAACCTTCAAAGAATTTTAAATGGCTTGGGTGATTTATCTTGTAGGATGTTCAATGAGTGATTAGCAGAGACGTGAGCCAGAGACGTGTTCCTTTGTAGTTGTTCCTTCCAGCCAGAAATTGTTGAATATTCTATCCTTAATATGGGGCAGAGAAGCCCATTGTTTAATCAGTCTGAACTTTGAAGCCAGAGTAACTTCATAAGGCTGTATACACAAAAAGTTAGAATTTATTGAGATCTTGGTGTACATGAACTGTAATTCTTTGTGCTAGGATTGTGGAGAATTATATTCATGCTAAAGCTGGCATCCAGCATAGTCCTGTGTAACAATGTGTACCAATGGTTGAGACAATATCTCTTGATGGACAAAATGAACCTGATGTCTGTCCTTCTGTCAGTGACAGATTTCTGATGTGAGAAATGAAAGGAAGCCATTGGAATGACAATTTTTGCCGATCCTAATAGCTGTGCATTTGTGATTTATACTTTAATTGAACTATTATTCCTGCATGAAAGGGAAGCTGGGTTACACAGTCGTCGAGAATTCTGTTCTCCAATTTGTTGCAAAATTGGAGAATCTAAATCTATTGGCAAATGTCGCTAGGCTGACATGATGATTGCAATCATCATCTTAACAAGGCCAGTCATCCGTTTTCTACTGAGGAAACAAAGGATTTGAATCATAGGAGCTGTGATGTCTTAGCTCATATATGAATTACAAAAGAGGAGGTATTAAACTGCATTGTTGGGGGGAATTGTGTTTTAAACATTACCCTCAATCTGCCTTTCATGTGGGGCTCAGTTGCTCTCTTAATTGCAGCTCAGATCATACAGACAAAAAAAAACCTCTGAGAGCAGTGGTGAGTTTCTCAAACAATTTGGTTTATCCAAGGCCTTAACAGTACGCATTGGCAAAACGCACTGAGAGAACCCAAAGTATATCAGAGATTCACAGCACCCACAGCCTCTTTTACTCTGGATTTCAATGGTTACATGTGTATATAAAATTTTTGAAATAATTAATCAGTTATCAACATTTCTTTGTAATCATTCATCCTTCTTTTCACTCCCCGAGTTTCATCAGAATTAATTAAAAAAAAACATCCTCCTATTTGTCTGACAAATTCAGTAGATGTGATAAAGAACCTTTCTAATCTCATGATGAGTTTTATTGCCCTTAGCCTTGTTTACAACATTCTATGTTTATCTCTACTATGCCTTGTAGTCCAAACACCTCTTAAATCTATCTATTGCCTCTCCTAACATGACCTTTAAGTTACCTTCACTATGTTGGACTCTTTTTCTATCATGCTTCCTCAGTATGTATGCCCTTTGGTTATACATAATACAAACCTGCAATTTGCCTTATAATTTCCAGCATTTCCAAATCATGCATTAAGGTAGATAAATGCTTAACCAAGTGCATCCTCTGGTCTTGTGGCAAGCTAGGGAGGAAATTGCAGAGGCCCTTGCAGAAATATTTGCATCATATTTAGCCACAGATGAAAGCTGGAAGGTGACAAATGTTGTACCATTATTTAAGGGCAAGCTAGGAAACTACAGGCCAATGAGCCTGAGGTCAGTGGTGGGAAAGGTGTTGGAGGGATTCTTTGGCACAGGATCTGCTAGCATTTGGATAGGCACAGACTGATTAGGGATAACTAGTATAGATTTGTGATTGTGCAACCATGTCTCACAAAACTGATTGAACGTTTTGAAGAGGTCACCAAGAGGACTGATGAGGACAGGGTGGTGGATATTGTCTGTTGGACTTTAGTAATGCATTTGACAAGGACCCACAAGGTAGGCTAGTCTGGAAGGTTAGATTGCATGGAGTCGAAGGTGAACCAACCAAGTCAATTCAAAATAGGCATGGAGGAATGAGTCGTAGGGTAATTGTTGAGGGTTATTTTTCTGATTGAACGTCTATGATCAGTGGAGTGCCACAGGAGTCAGTGCTAAGTCCACTGTTGATCATTATCTACATTAAAATTTAGTTGACAACAGAGTTAACATAGTTAGTAAATTTGCAGATTACATCAAATTACATCATTGGTGGTATAGTGAACAGTTGGGAAAGATATCTAAGATGACAACATAATCTAGATAAATTGGAAAGGTGGGGCAAGGAATAGTAAATAGAATTTAACTATGACAATGGTGGGGTAAAAGATAGGGTGGGACTTTTTTCTCTGGAGAGTGGAGGGGTGAGTGGGGGATCTCATGGAGGTATGCAAGATCTTGTGGGGCATGGACAGTGAACACTCAGAGTCTATTTCCAATCTTAAAAACTAGAGAGCATAGGCTTAACGTGAAAGGGGAGAGATTTAAGAGTGACATTGGGGGGCAATTTTGTGATTGTGAGGATTGTTCGTATCTGTAATGAGCAGCCAGAAGAAGTGATAGAAGTGGATATAATGACCTCTTTTAAAGACATAGGGTCAGATATATAGATAGGTTTGGAGGGTCAATTGCAGGAAAATGGAACTCGTACAGAATGCCACATTGGTCAGCCTGGACAAGGTGCGCTGAAGGGCACTTTATCACGCTGCATAGCTCTATGACTATCAATTTTAATCCAGTCATGTAAGAAAGGATCTTTAAAAAATGGAGGATCTAGCCATCCTCTTGACACATGAATCCCAATGACTATCATTTTAAGAGGTTAAAATTCCGTCAAGATGCAATTTGTAATATTTTGTGCTATTGAATGGCCACGGTTTATTATGATAATCAGTTCTTAATTTCATTTTAATCTGGTTTGAGCAGGAAGCTGCCATGCTTCCCTGTCCACTATAGGAAATGAAAACTGGCCTTTAATGGAAGAGGGATGAGTGAAGAAGTTCCTTTTGTTGAGCAGGGTGGAGTACTTGTTCAGGTCTGGAAGGAAGATCGTTTCATCTGCCTCTGACTTCTCCCAGCTCTTCTTTCCCACAGAACCTTGTGGAAATCTCTCACCTTCCTCCCCTTCCCCCGATGACAGCTGGAGGTGTTCAGCTCCACTTGCAATGTGTATTCAGTTGAATTAAAATATATAACCATATAACCAGATAGCAATTACAGCACGGAAACAGGCCCTCTCGGCCCTTCCAGTCCGTGTCGACCATTTGTTTTCCCCTAGTCCCATCTACCTGCACTCAGACCATACCCCTCCATTCCCTTCCCGTCCATATACCTATCCACTTTACTTTTAAATGTTAAAATCGATCCTGCCGCCACCACGTCTGCTGGAAGCTCATTCCACACAGCCACCACCCTCTGAGTAAAGAAGTTCCCCCTCACGTTACCCCTAAACTTCTGTCCCCTAATTCTCATGTCATGCCCTCTTGTTTGAATCTTCCCTACCCTCAATGGGAAAAGCTTATCCACGTCAACTCTGTCTATCCCTTTCATCATTTTAACCTCAATCAAGTCCCCCCTTAACCTTCTGCGCTCCAAAGAATAAAGACCTAACTTGTTCAACCTTTCTCTGTAACATAGTTGCTGGAACCCTGGCAACATTCCAGTAAATCTCCTCTGTATTCTCTCTATTTTGTTGACATCCTTCCTATAATTAGGCGACCAAAATTGTACACCATACTCCAGAATTGGTCTTACCAATGCCTTGTACAATTTTAACATTACTTCCCTACTCCTATATTCAATGCTCTGATTTATAAAGGCCAGCACACCAAAGGCTTTCTTTACCACGCTATCTGCATGCGATTCCACCTTCAGGGAACTATGCACAGTTATTCCTAGATCTCTCTGTTCCACAGCATTCCTCAATTCCCTACCATTTATCATGTACGTCCTATTTTGATTTGTCCTGCCAAGATGTAGCACTTCACACTTAACAGCATTAAACTCCATCTGCCATCTTTCAGCCCACTTTTCCAAATGGCCCAAATCTCTCTGTAGACTTTGAAAATCTACTTCATTATCCACAACACCACCTATCTTAGTATCATCTGCATACTTACTTATGCAATTTTCCACCCCATCATCCAGAATTGATGTACATGACAAACAACAGTGGACCCAACACAGATCCCTGAGGCACCCCACTGGTCACCGGCTTCCAACCTGACAAACAGCTATCCACCATTACTCTCTGACATCTCCCATTCAGCCACTGTTGAATCCATCTTGCTACTCCGCCATTAACACCTAAAGATTGAACCTTCTTAACCAACCTTCCATGGGGAACCTTGTCAAAGGCCTTACTGAAATTCATATAGACAACATCCACTGCTTTACCCTCATCAATTTCCCTAGTAACCGCTTCAAAAACATTCAAGAAGGTTTGTCAAACATGACCTTCCAGGCACAAATCCATGTTGACTGTTCCTGATCAGACCCTGTTTATCCAGATGCTTATATATATTATCTCTAAGTATCCTTTCCATTAATCTGCCCACCACTGACGTCAAACTAACAGGTCTATAATTGCTAGGTTTATTCTTTGAACCCTTTTTAAACAATGGAACAACATGCGCAGTACGCCAATCCTCCGGCACTATTCCCGTTTCTAATGACATTTGAAATATTTCTGTCATAGCTCCTGCTATTTCAACACTAATTTCCCTCAATATCCTAGGGAATATCCTGTCAGGACCTGGAGACTTATCCACTTTTATATTTTTCAAAAGTGTCAGTACTTCCTCCTCTTTGAATCTCATAGTTTCCATAGCTACTCTACTTTTTTCCCTTACCTCACAGAGTTCAATATTCTTCTCCTTGGTGGATACTGAAGAAAAGAAATTGTTCAATATCTCCCCCATCTCTTTTGGCTCTGCAGATAGCTGTCCATTCTGGTTCTCTAATGGTCCAATTTTATCCCTCGTTATCCTTTTGCTATTAATATAGCTGTAGAAACCCTTTGGATTTACTTTCACCTTTCTTGCCAAAGCAACCTCATATCTTCTTTTAGCCTTCCTAATTTCTTTCTTAAGATTCTTTTTACATTCTTTATACTCCTCTAGCACCTCATTTACTCCATGCCTCCATTAATTATTGTAGATATCTCTCTTTTTTCGAAACAAGTGTCCAATTTCCCTTGAAAACCATGGTTCTTTCCAATTTTTACTGTTTCCTTTCAACCTAACAGGGACATAAAGATTCTGTACTCTTACAATTTCTCCTTTAAATGTCCTCCATTTCTCTTCTACATCCTTCCCATAAAACAAAGTGTCCCAATTCACTCCTCTTAAATCTTTACGCATTCCCTCAGTTAGCCTTTCTCCAATCAAAAATCTCCACCCTAGATCCAGTTCTGACTCTATCCATAATTATATTGAAACTAATGGTATTGTGATCACTGGTCCCGAAGTGCTCACCAACGCATACCTCCGTCACCTGACCTGCCTCATTTCCTAACAGGAGGTCCAGCACTGCCCCTTCTTTGGTCGATACCTCTATGTACTGCTGCAAAAAAACTATCCTGCACACATTTTACAAACTCCAAACCATCCAGCCCATTTACAGAATGTGTTTCCCAGTCTATTTTTTGAAAATTGAAATCTCCCACATTCACTACCTTGTGCTTACTACTAATATCTGCTATCTCCTTACATATTTGCTCTTCCAATTCTCGCTCCCCATTTGGCGGTCTATAATACACCCCTAAAAGTGTTGCTACACCGTTCCCACTTCTCAGTTCCACCCAAATAGCCTCCCTGGACGAGCCCTCTAATCTATCCTGCCAAAGCACTGCTGTAATATCCTCTCTGACAAGCAATGCAACACCTCTACCTCTGGTCCCTCCAATTCTATCACGCCTGAAGCAACAAAATCCTGGAATATTTAGTTTCCAATCATAGCCCTCCTGCAACCATGTTTCACTGATTGCCACCACATCATATTTCCAGGTGTCAATCCAGGCTCTAAGTTCATCCACCTTTCTTACAATGCTCCAAGCATTAAAATATACATATTTTAGAAACCCACCATCCCTTATTCTCTGTCTATTATCTTTTTCCTCTTTCACGCCTACATTTTGGGTCTGAGTGCTTCCCTTCTCTGCCTCTTGCCCCACACTCTGTCCCCTAGCCCCCTCTACCCTAGTCCCTCCCCCCAGCCTTTCTAGTTTAAAGTCTCCCCAGTAGCCTTTGCAAATCTCCCTGCCAGGATATTGGTCCCCCTCGGGTTCAAGTGCAACCCGTCCTTTTTGTACAGATCGTGTCTTCCCCAAAAGAGGTCCCAGTGATCAAGAAACTTGAATCCCTGCCCACTGCACCAGTCCCTCAGCCACGCATTTATCCTCCACCTCATTCCATTCCTACTCTCACTGTCACACGGCACAGGCAGTAATCCTGAAATCGTTACCCTTTTGGTCCTTCTCCTTAACTTTCCCCCCAACTCCCTAAATTCTCCCTTCAGGATCTCGTCTCTTTTTCTGCCTATGTCATTTGTACCTATGTGTACCACAACATCAGGCTCCTCTCCCTCCCTTTTCAGAATCTTTTGGACACGTTCCGACACATGCGAGACCCTGGCACCAGGGAGGCAAACTACCATCCAGGTCTCCCGACTGCGTCCACAGAATCGCCCATCCGACCCCCTAACTATAGAGTCCCCTATTACAATTGCCCTCCTCCTTTTGTTACCCTTCTGAGCATCAGGGCCGGTCTCTGTGCTGGAGACCCGGCCGCTGTTGCTGCCCCCAGCTAGGCTGTCCCCTCCAATCGTACTCAAACCCGTGTACCTATTTTCCCGGTGTACAGTCACAGGGGTACTCTCTAGCCCCTGCCTCTGCCCCTTGCCCTTCCTAACCGTGACCCACTTGTCTGCCTCCTGTGGTCTGGGAGTGACTACCTCCCTGTAGCTCCTCTCTATGACCTCCTCACTCTCCCTGACCAGACGGAGGTCATCAAGCTGCTGCTCCAGGTTCCTAACACGATCCTTTAGGAGCCCCATCTCGACACACCTGGCGCAGATGTGGACGTCTGGAGGGATATCAGATTCCCTGACCTCCCACATCTGACATCCAGAACAGTACACTGCCCTGGCCTTCATACTCGCCCCTTACACAGGATATAATATCAACACAATACGAAATCACTACAAACTGCTGAAAATTGCTTGGACGTCAATTTAGGTCTGCAGTTAATCCAACTCACCCAACTCCTGTCCAACTGATGTTGTTAAGCTGGAAAGAGTGCAGCCAGTGAGGATGTTGCCAGGACTTGAGCTGCAGCGTGTGGTTGGGAAGGCTAGGACTTTGTTCCTTGAAGTGCAGGAGGCTGAGGGGTGATCTTTTAGAGGTGTATAAAATCATGGGGAATAGATACAGTGATTGCACAGTCTTTTTCCCAGGGGAATAAAGAGCCAGAGTACACTAGTTTAAGGTGAGAGGGGAACCATTTATTAGGAACCTGACGGATAACTATTTCACACAGTGAGTGGGTGGGTGGGCATATGGAAAGAGCTGGCGGAGGAGGTCGTTGAGGCAGATACTATAATAACATTTAAAAGACACGTGGACAGGTACAAGGATAGTAAAGGTTCAGATGGATATGGACCGAACACAGGCAGGTGAGACCAACGGAGATGGGGCATCTTGGTCGGCATGGATAAATTGAGCCAAAGAGCCTGTTTCCAATCTGTTTGTCTCTTTGACTAAGTCCATTGAGACATAATATTAACTAGCAAAGGTATATGCCACAATGCACACATTTCATAAGAGCTTCTATAGTATTCCTTTTCCTTGATTGTGATGAATTATTAATTTGTTTGTTGCTCATGGCAGCAGAGTATTTATGACACATGCTACAGTGCAAACTTGGTACTCCAATATGACAATGTGATTTACTGTTTGCATTGGAGCTGTAGGCTGTTTGCTGTATCTGGTGTCCTAGCTAACAAATGCACCAGTTAATCAATGCTTCCACCCAGAATTAATATATAATCATAGCTTTTCATCTGTTTCTTGCCTTTTATAAATGCCTTTATTTTGCACGGTTGTGGGTCATAGAGACAAATAGCATGGAAACAGGTCCATCGGCCCAGCTTGCCCATGCCGACCAAGGTGCCCTATCTACACTAGTCCCACTTGCCCGAATTTTGCCCATATCCCTTTGGCCCATATCTACCTTCGTACAGATTGGGGCATTCAGCACTGCCTCAACTGAAATTATTGACCACCCTCAAGACACTTCCATTGACTGCCCCAAATTCCTCGTATCTTTCTCCATGGGAAAAACAGAGGAGAAATACTCATTGGGGAAAAAATATTTCCGCAAACCTAGAGTTTAATAAAGAAAGCGGAGAAAATAGAATGCTTGAAACAGAATACTGCGGGATTCTTTGTTGTGATGCCATGCCTACAAAATATTTTAAAATGCTTAAAGTTTGTTGAGTCTGCAGGAGTAAAATCAAATTAAAAAACCCTATAATTTCTTGCTACTTTAAAGATGTGTGAATCTATACCATTCCATTTCTCCCCAAATACAAGACTGCTTTGAAACTAACTGTAGAATTACTGTTAAATGTTATTGTTCCAATACAATTGGGTTTCAAGTGTGTCATTCTTATTGCAAATGTCTTTTTTGTTGAACTGTTTGTGTTGATATATATTGATATTTCAGCTAGATATCAGCATCTACTTACATTAACAATTTGTTCCCTAGAATTGGATAGTGTACAAATGAAAAATGCTGTGTATTGTTGCAAGGTTGCAATGTTACTTTGAACAATATGCTTGGTAATTGATTATTTATTTTACTGCTTTTGTCATCAATTGTCTGCAATGTAGGATATATTTTGCTTTGAAGAGGTCACCAAGAGGATTGATGAGGGCAAAGCAGTGGACATGGTCTATATGCACTTTAATATGGCCTTTGGCAAGTTCCCACATGACAGAATGGTCCCACTGGCAGATTAGATTGCCTGGAATCTAAGGTGAGCTGGCCAATTGGATTCACAAAATTAGCTTGAAGAAAGGAGTCAATGGGTAGTTATGGTGGGTTGTTTTTCTAATCAGTGGCCTGCAACCAGTGGTGTGCAGCAGGGGTCGGCGCTGCATCTCCTTTTTTTTGTTATGTACATAAATGATTTGGATGATAACGACGCCACCAAATTTGGTGGTATATTAGACAGTGAGAAAAGATATCAAAGTTTATAAGATCTAGATCAATTGGGAAGGTGTGCCAAGGAATGGCAGATGGAATTTAATGAGTGTGAGGTATTGCACTTTGGTATGTGAAATCAGGGTAGGTTTTACACGATGAATAGCAGACCCTGGAAGAGTGTTGCAGAACAGAGATATCTAGGAAAATAGGTGCATGGTTTCCTAAAATTAGCAAGTCAGGTAGGTAGTGTGGTATGGAAGGCATTTGGCACCCTTGGCTACATTGGGATGGGTAAAGTTGGAACGTCATGATATAGCTGTTAAAGTCATTGGTGAAACTTTGCGTAGATACTGTGTGCAGTTCTAGTCACTAGCTGTAGGAAGGATACCTTTATGTTCAAAAGGGTGCAGAAGAGATTCACCAGGATGTTAACTGGGCTTGAATTATAGGGCAAGTTTGTATAGGCTGGGACTTTCTTCTTTGGTGCCTGGGAGGCTGAGGGGTGACCTTCCTGATGTGTTCAAGGTAATGAGGGGCATGGTTAAAGTGAATGCTCGCAATATTTTTCCAAGAGTAGAAAATACTAAAACTAGAGGGACAAAGTAAAGGTGAGAGAGCAGTGATTTTGAACTTAGAAAGATAAAGCACAGGAACAGGCCTTTCAGCCCACAATGACTGTGCCGTACATTATGCCAATCTCGTCTGCCTGCATGTGATCCATACCCCTACATCCCTGCATATCCATGTGCCATGATTTAAGAGAACTCATAGATAACCTTTTTCATGTAGTGTAGTCCTCATCTCGAGTGAGCTACCAGAAGAAGCTATAGAAATGGATACAATAATTAAATTTTAAAAGAGACTAGACTAAGTGGGACCCATTGGGTCCCTGTCACACAGGAGGCTTGGTCCCCCAATGCAATATTCCACCACTCACCCATAGCCCCCAACCGCACAGGCGCAGTTCATTTCCCCTCCCCTAGCACTCTTTCCTCCTCCTCTTTACCCTCCCTCTTCTTTCCCCTCTCCTCCTCCCCTCCACCAATCCCTCCCTCACCTCCTCTCCCTCTCCTTTCCCCAACCCTCAGTCACTCCCACCCTCCCGAACTCCTCTCCCCTACCTACCCCCTCCTATCCCTCTATCCCCCACTCCTTACCTCCCCCCACTATCCCTCACCTCCCCCACTGCCCTCCTCTCCCTCTATTCCCCACTCCCTACCTCCCCCACTCCCCCCCTCCTCCCCCCTATTCCATCTCCTCCCCCACTCTCCCTCCCCACCTCCTCCCTCTTCTTTTCCCTCTCTTCCTACCTTCCCCCAATCCCTCCCTCCCTCCATAACCTCTCCCTTCCCTACCTCCCTCATCTCCCTCTATCCCCTCTCCTGCCCTACACTCCCTCCTCATCTCCCCAGGATCTCGAGGTTGCCGCTCCTCTCCCTTCTTGCGTGCCCCGGAGCATCATCAGCCGTAGGCTCCCTTAGAGCCAGGCCTCGGATCCTCGATTCGGCCTGGAAGCACCAGCAGCTACGGCCGCTCCAGCATGTGGGTGGGGTGGGGGTGGGGGAGAGCTCGGAGAAAAGACGGGGGAAGAACCATGGGGGAGAGGGGGGTATCACGGGGAAGGGGGGGGGCAGGAACCCGCGAGAGGGACCAGAGGGGAAAGGGCTGGAGCTGCGGGGAGTAGCGTTGGCGGTGCGTTTGGGAATCACAGCGGGCGCTGGATGCTCTCCTCCTCTGGGATCAGACTCTCCGCTTTCCGTTTGGCAACATCTCCGACTTCATGCCGGGCCAGGCTGCTTCCGGTCCCATCGAAAATTGTTGGAGACCTCCGTTGGCCACCCGCAGCGTTCCTCAACTCCAGTAAAGAAATGCGATGTCGCAGGAAGGGCCGCAGACCATCCCGGGGAGTGACAGGAGAAGAGATCAATCCGCGCAGCGTTGACTGTCAGGAGAGGAGATCGATCTGCGCATGTGCGTTTTTAACGATTTTTAAACCTCGCTAACTTTTACAATATACTGCCGATCAGAATGAAACTTCTTGCACTTGCAGCACAGGAGAACAGTAAGCGAGCTGACATAAAACCCTAGCGCTATCGTGTACTGTTTTTGCGCAAATAGAAATACCGAGCAAATCAGAAGAGCACAAGATCAGAGTTTTAGTTATGTATAGATGGATTTACAGGGCCCTGGGCCAAATAGAGGCAAATGAGACTAGCTCATTGTGCCAACTTGGTCGGCATGAACAAGGTGGGCTGTTTCCACACTGTACAGCTGTATGTTTCACTTGAAAGCACTCCTGTAGTGAATTCCCTGAACCGTATCAATGACTGTTCCAAATTCATAGGACGCAAATAAAAACTTCATCTTATTAGAGGTTAGATGTTTAGATTTATGGAGCATTTGCAATGTTATAGAGTACAAGGTTAAACATTGTTTGTAAGTTGATGAATGCAGCTCTGCTTTAAAACCAATCTGAACCTGCTGCTCAAAGTTCCCTTAAAAGTAACAACTCCTATCTGCAGAAATGCATTAACAGGTACCAGACTCAAAACAGTCAAAAGATATGAATGTATGTTCAAAAATTTCAAAAGCTATTAAAAGTTAATTGAACTGTATAAATTCAAAAAATCATAAAATATCTCAAGAATTAAATTGTTTTTTAAAGACTCAAAATAATGAAAGCCCTTAAAATAGCATAAACTTCCATTAAAATATTTAACTTAATTGTTTGAAAAAGGTAGATTACCTGAGATTTGCCTGCCTCCTTTGTAGCTGTTCCTCTCCGTTGAAATGATTGGAGTTGGCAATGCAAGTTCTGTGCCCAGATTATCTAGAGTAGCTGCTGGGTCCATGAGAAGTCTAATATTTGGTTGCAATTGGAATCACAACTGCAAGAACCTCTCATGCATGGGTGGGTATTGAAGGTGTTTCAGGTTGTCAGTCCGTCCACCGTCCATATAGGTCCACTGTTTCAGATCACTCTGGAATTAGCTTGGGTGCGCGGTCCTGTTTGCTTCTTTATATTTGACCTCGTCAGTCATTCGGTTGACTTCATCATTTCTGTGGTTCAAGATTCTGATGAGAAACTGATTGCAGATGTCACTGATAGAATACTTAGCTGAGCAAGGTACTTTCCAGCAACTAAACTTGAAGAGGTACTTTTTCAAAATGATGTTGAGTCATTTTAGGAAACCCCATCTGGAAATATTGTCCGCTGATTTTTAATAGCTGAAGATTGCACATTATTATTTGCAATTTAAATAAATGTTATCGTTTTTATTTAATTTATTTAAATGTTAGAATGGAACATTGTGCCGCTTTTGTCCAAGTGAAATCTCACTTTCCAGCAAAATGCAAGATCATAGTCACAGAATGGTGACAGCACAGTAGGAGACATGTCCACCCATTGATCTAGCAGAGCCATTCACTGATTATTTCTTTATAACCTTGAAAAACGTTCTCTCTCATTTATTTCCAATTCCTTCGTGAAGGGCATTTTGGAACTTGTTGCCCACTCATCAACGGGCAGCACATTCCAGATCCCATCATATGAATAGTGCTTCGTCGTGCCACTCTTAATTCTCTTTTGTTTTATTTTGTACATGTGACCTCGCGTACTTGCCCTTTCACCAAAGGGAACAGCTACTCCCATCCACTCCAACCCAGAACTTTCCCTCAACATTCTCTTCAAAGAAACCAATCCCGTCCTTTCTGATGTATCCGTGTCACCGTGGTCCCAGGAACCATTCTCGTAAATCTTTTTTGGACTCTCTCTGATGATTGAATATCCATCCTACAATGTGTCAATCAGAACTGAACACAGTATTTTAACTGAGGGCAGACCAAGGTCACCTGATACCACTGCACGATTCCCAGGAGCAAGGTGTGGGAATTTCATTTTAATCTCTGCTGTAAATAATCCGGAAAGTGTCATCAACAGGTCTATCAAATGGCACTTACAACATCAATATGCTCAGTTTATTTTGCCAGGACTACTTGGCTCCAGATTTCACCCCAGGCTTGGCTGAAACATCTTTGTCCTAAAGGAGTTAGGTTCCCGAGGCGAGGTAAGAGTGACTATCCTTGACATCAAGGTAGCAATTAGTCAAGTATAGCATATAGTATGGAATCTGAGTAAAACAGGTCACAGGTCTTCGATGCGAAAATATTCCAATGGTTGAAGTTATTCCTCACACAAAGGAAGGTAGAACATGGAACAGTGCAGCACAAGAATAGGCCCTTCGACTCACGACGTCTGCTTCTAATTCCTTCTGCTTGCATGTGGTCCATATCCCTTCATACCCTTAATATTCATGTGCCTTTATAAAATCCTCTTGAACATCACTAGCATAACTGCGCTTACCAACAACTCTAACAGCACGTTCCTGGATGGTGATCCGCTCTCTGTGTTTTAAAAATACTTTCCCCTCTTATCTCATTTCAACTTTACCACTCCAACATTAAACAACACTCCCTCTCCTATTTATCATTTCCATCCTGGGATAAAGGTTTTCACTGTCGACCCGATCTGTGCCTTTAATAACTATATTAACTTTTTTTCATATCTCCCCGCCATCCTAAGATGCTCCTGAGATACCCTTTAATCAAGGCAGCAACATTAGAAATCTCCTTTGTTCCCTCTCCAAAGCCTCCACATCCCTCCTGTATGACCAGAACTGCATGCAATACTCCAAATGTGGCTTAATCTAAGTTTCATAAAGCTGCATCATGACTTCCTGATTCTTGTGCTCAGTGCCCTAAATGATGAAGGCAACACACAATTCACCTTCTTCATCATCTTATCTACTTATGTTGCCACTTTTAAGGACTTTACAGGATTTGGACCCCAACATCCCCTCTATACATCAATGCTCTGAGGGGTTCGGCCATTCATTAAATGTATACTTTCTCCTTACACTTGCCCTCACATCTCTGTTAAATTTCTCCACTCTCACCTTGAACCTGTGCCATCTGGTTCCCTATCCTGGGAAAAAGATTTTGGCTATTTATCCTAAGTATACACTCATAATTTTATAAATTTCTGTAGGTCACCCCTCAGCCTCCCATGTTACAGTGAGAATAAACACAGCGTATCGGATCCATTCTTTAACAAAAGCCTCCATTCATGCACCAATTGGAACAGTGAAATTTGGGTTACCATACAGCCATATGAATAAAAAGAACGCAATACACAATAGAGTTTAACATAAACATCCACCACAGTGGAATCAACGTTTCACACTGTGATGGAAGGCAATAAAGTTCAGTCATCTTCCATTTGTTCACCCTTGGTCGGGGCCATGAACCCTCCGCAGTCGCCGCTACGGACGGCCCGATGTACAGGCCCTTTCGCAGGGATGATCGAAACTCCAACGTTGGAACGGAAGAACACACTCTGCGGCTTGGAGTTCCCGAATCGGCTGCTGCCTTCCGGAGACCGCGGCTTCCGAAGTCCACAGGCCGAGCTGGATGGAGCTGCAACACTGGCGACCACCGGCAAGGGATCACCTCTCTCCGCGATGTAAATTCACCACTGCTCCTGTTGCTGAGGCTCTGGCTGGTCTCCGATAGGAAAGGCCGCGCCAAACCAGTTGGTAGGCTGCGAGGGGGGGTAGAAGATGCGACACAGAGAAAAGACACATCTCCGACCAGGTAAGTGACTGTAAAACGGTTTCCCCCTATTCCCCCCCCACAACCCCCCACATACTAAGAAACATTAAAACATACATTTAGACTCATTAAAAATAACAAAATGGGTGAAACGACTAACAGCTGCCAGCGAGGCAGCTACCACGGTGGCATCACCCGAAGTTGATTCCAGCAACATAGTGGCAAATCTCTTCTATATTCTATTGCAACCATATCCTTCCTTAGTACGGTGACCAGTACTGTGCAATTGTAGTCTAAGCATTGTTTTGTCCAGCCACAACATGATGCCTTAACTCTTATACTCGGTGCCTCAATCTATGAATGCAAGCATACCAAATGCCATCGTCCCTATCCTATCTACCAGTGTCATCACTTTCAGCAAGATACGGAGTTACACCTCAAAATCCATCTGCGCGTCAATGCTGCTAAGGTATCTGCTATTTATTTTGTATGTCCTACCAGAATTTGACTTAACACAGACTGGTCTGGATGTAATTCCATCTCCCACCAACGTCCATTTTACTAGCTGAGCGACAGTGCCCTCCATAATGTTTGGGACAATGACTCATCATTTAATTATTTGCCTCTGTATTCCACAATTTAAGATTTGGGATGGAAAAAAATCACATATGGTTAAAGTGCATATTGTCAGATTTTAATAAAAGCCATTTTTATACATTTTGGTTTCACCATGTAGAAATTACAGCAGTGTTTATACATAGTCCCCCCATTTCAGGGCACCATAATGTTTGAGACACATGGCTTCACAGGTTTTTGTAATTGCTCAGGTGTGTTTAAATGCTGACTTAATGCAGGTATAAGAGAGCTCTCAGTACCTAGTCTTTCCTCCAGTCTTTCCATCACCTATGTAAACTTTTATTCCTGTTTATCAACATGAGGACCAAAGTTGTGCCAATGAAAGTCAAATAAGCCATTATGAGGCTGAGAAACAAGAATAAAACTGTCCTTAGGCTAACGAAAATCAACTGTTTGAAACATCATTAAGAAGAAAGAGAGCATTTGTGAGCTTACTAATCGCAAAGGGACTGGCAGGCCAAGGAAGACCTGTACAGCTGATGACAGAAGAAATCTCGCTATAATAAAGAAAAATCCCCAAACACCTGCCCAACAGATCAGAAACACTCTTCAGGTGTGCATTTGTCAAAGACCACTGTCCGCAGAAGACTTCATGAACAGAAATACAGAGGATACACTGCAAGATGCAAACCACTGGTTAGCTGCAAAAATAGGATGGCCAGGTTACAGTTTGCCAAGAAGTACTTAAAAGAGCAACCACAGTCTGGAAAAAGGTCTTGTGGACAGATGAGACGAAGATTAACCTATATCAGAGTGATGGCAAGAGCAAAGTATGGAATAGGGAAGGAACTGCCCAAGATCCAATGCATACCACCTCATCTGTGAAACACGGTGGTGGGTGTGTTATGGCCTGGGCATGCATGGCTGCTGATGGTACTGGCTCACTTATCTTCATTGATGATACAACTGCTGATGATAATAGCATAATGAATTCTGAAGTGTACAGACACATCCTATCTGCTCAAGTTCAAACAAATGCTCAAAAGTCATTGGCCGGCGGTTCATTCTATAGCAGAACAATGATCCCAAACATACTGCTAAAGCAACAAAGGAGTTTTTCAAAGCTAATAATGAGTGGCCAAGTCAATCACCCCATCTGAACCCAATTGAGCATGCCTTTTATATGCTGATGAGAAAACTGAAAGGGACAAGCCCCCAAAACAAGCATCTAAAGATGGCTGCAATACAGGCCTGGCAGAACATCACCAAAGAAGACACCCAGCAACTGGTGATGTCCATGAATTCCAGACTTCAATCAGTCTTTGCATCCAAAGGATATGCAACAAAATACTAAACATGACTACTTTCATTTACATGACATTGCTGTGTCCCAAACATTACGGTCCCTGAAATGGGGGGAACTGTGTATAAACATTGCTGTAATTTCTACATGGTGAAACCAGATTTATTAAAATCTGACAATGTGCACTTTAACTACATGTGATTTTTTTTTCTATTACAAATCTCAAATTGCGGAGTACAGAGGCAAATAAATAAATGATGGTTCTTTGTCCCAAACATTATGGAGGGCACTATAGCTCACTTGAACGGAATCCTGTAAAAACCTTAATTAATTCTACCATCAACGCATAGTGGCCACAGTGCAAACTAGATTTAGGTTTATTATTGTTACATGTACCAAGGTACAGTGAAAAGCTTTGTTTTACATGCTATCCAAACACATCAGACATACCATACATGAAAACAATCGTCAAACTCAAGCACAATTGATAGAGCAAAGGGGACGATGCAGAGTGCAGAATATACTTCTCAGCATTGTAATACATCAGTTCCATAAACAAAGTCCAATGTTGAAATGAACTGCAGTTTCTCACGCAAGCTACTCTGACAGCAGCTCTTGAACCTGTGATGTTTACCACCTCGAAAGATAAACACAGCAGGTGCATGGGAAAATTTGCAATCTACAGATATCCCTGCAAGTCACATACTCGTATCCTAGCATGGAGACTTATCGCTGATCCTTCAGTGTTGCTGGGTCTAAATCTTTGAACACTCTGCTCAAAGGGAGCACCGTCACCTGAAAGAATGCAGGGCATCAAGAAGCCATTTTACCACCACCTTCTTGGAGACATTTAGGGGTAGGCAACAAAGGCTAGCCTTGCCAGCAATGCTCAATCTGGAAAATATATAAATTAAAAAAGGATCAAAGCAAATATGTTGAATGCATTTTAAATAGAAGAAAAACAATACAGCTGGTTGTCCTGCCGATGTCATTTGTCTGGCACATTAATTCTGAATCTGGTGTACCAGAGTTAAAATCATTGTTGATCATTGGGTTAATTGCAATTTGCTTTAGTGCACAGGGGAAAGTATATTTTCGAAGTACTGAATAAAAATCACCAACTGTGAGCTAAGGAAGATTTGTTATCAAACAGCAAAATAACAACCAAAAGAGTTCTGTCTACTTTTTCAATTACATGAGAAGAACCATATGGAGGCATTTCAGCATCTCACAACATGTAATGTTGTACACTCTTGATGGAACGCTTGTTCAATGACTTTTAGTCCTGTTACTAGTTCCTTGCATAAGGCAGAAATATCATGTACATGGAAAGCAAGCATTAAAACAAAACTATAATATAACCATATAACAATTACAGCACGGAAACAGGCCCTCTCGGCCCTTCCAGTCCGTGCCGACCATTTGTATTCCCCTAGTCCCATCTACCTGCACTCAGACCATACCCCTCCATTCCCTTCACGTCCATATACCTATCCACTTTACTCTTAAATGTTAAAATCGATCCTGCCTCCACCACTCTGCTGGAAGCTCATTCCACACAGCCACCACCCTCTGAGTAAAGAAGTTCCCCCTCACGTTACCCCGAGACCTCTGTCTCTTAATTCTCATGTCATGCCCTCTTGTTTGAATCTTCCCTACCCTCAATGGGAAAAACGTATCCACGTCAACTCTGTCTATCCCTTTCATCATTTTAAAGACCTCAATCAAGTCCCCCCTTAACCTTCTACGCTCCAAAGAATAAAAACCTAACTTGTTCAACCTTTCTCTGTAACATAGTTGCTGGAACCCTGGCAACATTCTAGTAAATCTCCTCTGTACTCTCTCTATTTTGTTGGCATCCTTCCTATAACTAGGCGACCAAAATTGTACACCATACTCCAGAATTGGTCTTACCAATGCCTTATACAATTTTAACATTACTTCCCTACTCCTATATTCAATGCTCTGATTTATAAAGGCCAGCACACCAAAGGATATCTACATGCGATTCCACCTTCAGGGAACTATGCACAGTTATTCCTAGATCCCTCTGTTCCACAGCATTCCTCAATTCCCTACCATTTACCATGTACGTCCTATTTTGATTTGTCCTGCCAAGATGTAGCACTTCACACTTATCAGCATTAAACTCCATCTGCCATCTTTCAGCCCACTTTTCCAAATGGCCCAAATCTCTCTGTAGACTTTGAAAATCTACTTCATTATCCACAACACCACCTATCTTAGTATCATCTGCATACTTACTTATCCAATTTTCCACCCCATCATCCAGATCATTGATGTACATGACAAACAACAGTGGACCCAACACAGATCCCTGAGGCACCCCATCACCCGCTTCCAACCTGACAAACAGCCATCCACCATTACTCTCTGACATCTCCCATTCAGCCACTGTTGAATCCATCTTGCTACTCCGCCATTAACACCCAAAGATTGAACCTTCTCAACCAACCTTCCATGGGGAACCTTGTCAAAGGCCTTACTGAAATCCATATAGACAACATCCACTGCTTTACCCTCATCAATTTCCCTAGTTTACCGCTTCAAAAAATTCATGAAGGTTTGTCAAACATGACCTTCCAGGCACAAATCCATGTTGACTGTTTCCTGATCAGACCCTGTTTATCCAGATGCTTATATATATTATCTCTAAGTATCCTTTCCATTAATTTGCCCACCACTGACGTCAAACTAATAGGTCTATAATTGCTAGGTTTATTCTTTGAACCCTTTTTAAACAATGGAACAACATGCGCAGTACGCCAATCCTCCGGCACTATTCCCGTTTCTAATGACATTTGAAATATTTCTGTCATAGCTCCTGCTATTTCTACACTAACTTCCCTCAATGTCCTAGGGAATATCCTGTCAGGACCTGGAGACTTATCCACTTTTATATTTTTCAAAAGTGTCAGTACTTCCTCCTCTTTGAATCTCATAGTTGTAATGTACTTTTCATGCCAAGCAGCATCTGTGGAGGCAAAGTGCCAGTCAACATTTCGAGTCATAGGGTCATATAATATGAAACAGGCCCTACGACCCAACTCATCCAAAATGCATCAGCTAAGCTGGTCCCATTTACCTGCATTTGGCCATATCCCTAAGGATTGAGTGTATAAGGCAGATAGCCAAATTAAGAGGTTCAAGGAAGTGGGTTTGGCAGACAATAGGTGGAACCAGATTAGAAGGGTGAATAATGAATAGATGAAGCTATGTGGGGATAGCGGGGTAGTGTTGACAGACAGAGGCTGGAAGATGATAAAAGTAAACACAAAATGCAGCAAATGCTAGAATCTGTCTAGTAAGGTGGATGACAGCTGGGTTATGATACAAAATGAATGATGCGCCTTAAAACCCATTGGGAAAGTCCGGGAGGGGATAATGTGTAGATGATAGGCAGATAGAACCTGGTGGGGGAGGGAAAAACCTGGATGGATCAGGAGAGGGAAGGAGCAGACAAAGTGCAGTTTACCTGAAATTGGAGATCCACTGAGTTCCTCTAATGGTTTGCTTTATTGCTCCAGATTACAGCTTCTGGTGTCTCTTGTGTCTTCAATTTCCTTTTTGTAGTTTGGACTGTGAGTTACTGCTAGTGAAGCGTGCACAAAACACTTACCAATAAAGAAATAGGGTGAGATTGAAAGTCATACAAATGATTTGTAATGTCACCATTTAATTTTGCTCCAAATTTAAGCAGAACATCGAGTACATAATATTTATTTTCTTTGCATTTTGCTGAGGTTTTTGTGAATTAAATGTGTTATACCGATGAATGTGTTTCAGATGTTATAAAAATATCATAACCTTAAGAAGTTTAACTCTGCTTTTTCATGCTAATGTAGATATTAATTTGTGAGATATTTATTAAATTCATGAGAACAAAAAGGCAGAGCAGAACAGTTTGTTTTAAAATATAGGGGGAACCAAAAGATATGACTTATTACATTTAGAATTCCTTAACCAGGTGTTTGGCTGGGTACCATGTTGCATCATTAACTGCCTGACTGTACAGTATATAGTTTTCATATTCTACTTTCGAATCATCGCTACACAAGTATTTAACCATGCACACAAAAGCATTCAGTTTTCATTATTCGAAAAATAATGAAAGGATCCATTAGGTCCATAATATTAAGAGTTCTTTTCTCGACTAAAATATTTCTGTATTGTAAATTTAGACTGAAATTTAGAACTTTTGATTTAAAATTTCAGAAATTTAGATTGATGAAGCTATTTGATTCAAAGCAAATTTGAAATAATAATAATGAAAGTAAAATCCGGTCTCTGGAAATCTATATACTAATAAAATTCTCATCTTGTATGTGAAAACGTGTGTGCGTAGCGAAAACCAACTTTTTAAACAGCAAAACTCCTTCAACCCGCTTCAAGTGACGTCACAAAGGGGGGGGGGGGGGGGGGGGGGGGGGGGGGGGGGGGGGGGGGGGGGGGGGTGGGCGGCCACCAGCTCCCAGTGACATCAAGGGGAGGGCTGCATTTAAATTAACGTTCCACTTTTTCCAACCCAGCCTTCTACCCGCGACGCCCCAGCTGGAGGCACCGAGACCGTGGCGGTGAAGGAGACATCAATAGACAATAGGTGCAGGAGTAGGCCATTTGGCCCTTCGAGCCAGCACCGCCATTCAATGTGATCATGGTTGATCATCCACAATCAGTACCCTGTTCCTGCCTTCTCCACATATCCCTTGACTCTGCTATCTTTAAGAGCTCTATTTAACTCTCTTGAAAGCATCCAGAGAACCCGCCTCCACTGCCCCCTGAAGCAGAGAATTCCACAGATGCACACCTCTCTGTGTGAAAAAGTATTTCCTCATCTCCATTTCAAATGGCATACCCTTTATTTTTAAACTGTGGCCCCTGGTTCAGATTCAGATTCAGATTCAGATTCAGATTCCTTTATTGTCATTCAGACCTTTCGGTCTGAACGAAATTTGTTACCTTGAAGTCATAACATGTAATAAATTAAAACAAAACACACAATAAACACATAATTTAACATCCACCACAGTGAGTTCACCAAGCACCTCCTCACTGTGGAGGAAGGCAAAAGTCTTAAAGTCTTTGTCATTTTCCCCTACTTGTTCCCCCTCTGTACTGAGGCAATCCAGGCCTTCGATGTCATCGTCCACCAGGCTCGCGGCCGAGCCTCCGAAGCCAGGCCGCCGCCGCCGGAACGCCGGAACACCACCACAGCCCCCAGCCAGGATCGACCACGGGAACGCTGGAGCCGCCGGAGCTCTGAAGCCGGGCCGCCGCTGGAGCACCGCTGGAGAGCCGCTGGAGCGCCGAAGCCCCGAAGCCGGGCCGCTGCTGGAGCACCGCTGGAGCAACTGCTGGAGCCGCCGGAGCTCCGAAGCCGGGCCGCTGCTGGAGCACCTGCTGGAGAGCCGCCGGAGCGCCGAAGCCGGGCCGCCGCTGGAGCACCCGCTGGAGAGCCGCTGGAGATCCGCCGGAGCGCCGAAGCCGGGCCGCCACTGGAGCACCCGCTGGAGAGCCGCTGGAGCCGCCGGAGCCGCCGGAGCGCCGAAGCCGGGCCGCCGCTGGAGCACCCGCTGGAGAGCCGCTGGAGATCCGCCGGAGCGCCGAAGCCAGGCCGCCGCTGGAGCACCCGCTGGAGAGCCGCCGGAGCGCCGAAGCCGGGCCGCTGCTGGAGCACCTGCTGGAGAGCCGCTGGAGAGCCGCCGGAGAGCCGCCGGAGCGCCGAAGCCGGGCCGCCGCTGGAGCACCCGCTGGAGAGCCGCTGGAGAGCCGCCGGAGCGCCGAAGCCGGGCCGCCGCTGGAGCACCCGCTGGAGAGCCGCTGGAGATCCGCCGGAGCGCCGAAGCCGGGCCGCCGCTGGAGCACCCGCTGGAGAGCCGCCGGAGATCCGCCGGAGCGCCGAAGCCGGGCCGCCGCTGGAGCACCCGCTGGAGAGCCGCTGGAGATCCGCCGGAGCGCCGAAGCCGGGCCGCCGCTGGAGCACCCGCTGGAGAGCCGCCGGAGCGCCGAAGCCGGGCCGCTGCTGGAGCACCCGCTGGAGAGCCGCCAGAGCGCCAATGCCGGGCCGCTGCTGGAGCGCCGAAGCCCCGAAGCCGGGCCGCCGCCGCCGCTGGAACACTGGAGCTCTGAACGCTCGCCACAGCTCCGAGGCCACCAGCTCCGCCATTAGGCCTCAGCACAGATGGAGACGGTGACGGGGGACACGACAAGAAAAGGTCGCATCCCCCCGAAGGGAGAGACTAAAACCTTGTTTCTCCCACCCTCCCCCCCCCCCCCCCCCACCCCCCCCCCCCCCCCCCCCCCCCCCCCCCACACACACAAACACAGCCTAATAAACCAAAATTCTAACTAAAAACAGACACAAAAGGACGAAAAAAAAGAAAAAAACAGACGGACTGCAGGTGAGCCGCAGCTGCCACGCAGCGCCGCTACTTCTCTGGACTCCCCCAACATTGGGAACATGTTTCCTGCCTCTAGCGTGTCCAAACCCTTAATAATGTTATATGTTTCAATAAGATCCCCTCTCATCCTTCTAAATTCCAGAGTATACAAGCCCAGCCGCTCCATTCTCTCAGCATATGACAGTCCCGCCATCCCGGGAATTAACCTTGTGAAACTACGCTGCACTCCCTCGATAGCAAGAATGACCTTCCTCAAATTTGGAGTCCAAAACTGCTCAGAATCGTCCAGGTGTGGTCTCACTAGGGCCCTGTACAACTGCATAAGGACCTCTTTGCTTCTATACTCAACTCCTCTTGTTATAAAAGCCAACACGCCATTCACTTTCTTCACTGCCTGCTGCACCTGCATGCTCACTTTCAGTGACTGATGAACAAGAACCCCCCCAGATCCAATTGTACTTCCCCTTTTCCCAACATTTAAATAATAATTTGCCTTCCTGTTTTAGCCACCACAGTGGATAACTTCATATTTATCCACATTAAACTGCATCTGCCCACTCACCCAACCTGTCCAAGTCACCCTGCAAACTCATAGCATCCTCCTCACAGTTCACACTGACACCCAGCTTTGTGTCATCTGCAAATTTGCTAATGTTATTTTTAATCCCATCATCTAAATCATTAATATATATTGTAAATAACTGCGATCCCTGCCCTGAGCCTTGCAGTACCCCACTAGTCATTGCCTGTCATTCTGAAAGGGACCCGTCAATCCTTACTCTTTGTTTCCTGTCTGTCAACCAATTTTCTATCCATGTCAGCACCCTACCCCTAATATCATGTGCTCTAATTTTGCCCACTAATCTCCTATATGGGACCTTATCAAATGCTTTCTGACAGTTCGGGTACACTACATCCACTGGCTCTCCCTTGTCCATTTTCCCAGTCACATCCTCAAAAAATTCCAGAAAATTAGTCAAGCATGATTTCCCCTTCGTTAATCCATGCTGACTCGGACCGATCCTGCTACTGCTATCCAAATGTGCTGCTATTTCATCTTTTGTAATTGTTTCCAGCATCTTCCCAACCACCAATGTCAGGCTAACTGATCTATAATTCCCTGTTTTCTCTCTCCCGCCTTTCTTAAAAAGTGGGATAACATTAGTTAACATATCGAGACCGCAGCCGTGAGGCCTCGCAATGATGAGGCCGCGGCGACGGTGAGGCATCTCGACGGTGGGTCGTCGCGACGGCGGTGTGGCTTCGCTGGGATGGAGCAGCAACGGCGGTAGGGGAAAGGAGAGGGAAAGAGGTGAAGGAGGGATTGGGGGAGGAGGAGAGGGGAAAGATCCTGGGGAGGTGAGGAGGGGGAGTGGGGGGATTGAGGGAGAGGAGGGGGTTAGGGAGGGTAGTTGCCAAGTCTGCACTCCCTCTCTCACCCCCTCCCTCTCTATCCTCCCCCTCCTCTAACCCCCTCCCTATCTACCCTCATTCCCACTCTCTCTAACCACCCTCCCTCGCCTCTCCCTCTACCCCCGTCCCTCTCTCTCAACCCCCCCACCTCTCTCTCTCTCAACCCCCCACCCTCTCTCTACTCCCCCCCCCCCCATATTTGTGCCTCTTCCTCTCTACCCCCACCCTCTCATTCTACCCTCCCTCTCACTCTCTACCCCCTCCCGTTGGGGGAGCAGACCGAACATTTGCACTTGGTCTAGTACGAAATAAAAATGAGAAATGTTGGACATGGGCACTATCTATGGAAGGAGTTACACTGTTAACATTTCACCTCAGTAAGCTTTCATCATTTTTTAGGTCATCCACATAATTAACTGCTAATATTATTCCATAAGAATAGCCAGAGACAAAGACATCTCCAGTAAAATATGTTAATGCTTTGCTTTTCTTGAATAAAACAAAATCGCCTGATAGCTGGATTTTTTCAAAACTGTTGCCAGGGTAATTTGTCACATGATATAATTCGAACAGTAAATTGCATACCTTGGTTCCTATTCACTCAATATGTTATTACTGTATTCTTTGAATCGGTATTAGTCATTGCTGTATTGGAGTGACACCAACACTTTCAGACATTCTTTAAAAAAAAACACAATTTCTGGCATTAGTACAAACATGCTTTTTGGATTTGGTATCAGTGGATCGTTTGTGATTAACCCATTGTGTCATTCAGTGGGATGGCTGTGGGTTATGTTTAATTCCAAAGCCTTGAGCTCAGAAACCTTGGCTGACACTCCATCTCAGCAAATACTTATAGAGTGTTGCACTATCGTGCAACCAGTTGGATGGGGCATTAAATTACTCTGCTTCATTTCCATTGGCACTATGCTGAAGAGTGCAGAAATTAATCCTAATGTTCTGGTCAATATTTGGCTTTCAGCCAAAAAAGAACACTCATAAAACTAAGTCTGTGTGCATCAAGGCTGAAGCATTCCATGGTTGGTTGATGGTTGTTATTGCTAGAGCATTATCATCACTGTCCCAGGAGTTTGTTGCAGTTCCTCTGTGCAATGCCATACACCCATCAATTCTTCATTAACGTCTTTCTTCGACCCCAAGGTCAGAAGTGAAGATTTTTATTGATTGCACACTTTCTTTTCATAGAAACATAGAAAATAGGTGCCGGAGGAGGCCATTACGCCCTTCGAGCCTGCGCCACCATTTATTGTGACCATGACTGGTCATCCACAATCAGTATCCCGTGCCTGCTTTCTCCCCATATCCCTTGATTCTGCTAGCCCCTCGAGCTCTATCAAAATCTCTTTTAAATTCATCCAATGAATTGGCCTCTACTGCCTTCTGTAGCAGAGAATTCCACAAATTCACAACTCTCTGGTAGAAAAAGTGTTTTCTCATCTCAGCTTTAAATGGCCTCCCCTTTATTCTTAGACTATGGCCCCTGGTTTTGGACTCCCCCCAACATTGGGAACATTTTCCTGCATCTAGTTTGACCAGTCCTTTTATAATTTTATATGTTTCTATAAGAATTCCTCTCATCCTTCTAAATTCCAGTGAATACAAGCCCATTCTTTCCTCATATGACAGTCTCGCCGTCCCAGGGATTAACCTCGTGAACCTACGCTGCACTGCCTCAAAAGCAAGGATGTCCTTCCTCAAATTAGGAGACCGAAACGTCACACAATACTCCAGATGTGGTCTCACCAGGACCCTGTACAACTGCAGAAGGTCCTCTTTACATCTATACTCAAATCCTCTCGTTATGAAGGCCAACATGCCAGTAACTTTCAGTCTGAAGAAGGGTCTCGACCCGAAACATCACCCATTCCTTCTCTCCATAGATGCTGCCTCACCTGCTGAGTTTCTCCAGCATTTTGTGTCTACATGCCATTAGCTTTCTTCACTGCCCGCTGTATCTGCATGTTTACTTTCAGTGACTGATGTACAAGGACACCCAGATCTCGTTGCACTTCCCTTTTTCCTAATTTGACACCATTGGTAATGATCTGACTCCTTGTTCTTGTCGCCAAAGTGGATAACCTCACATTTATCTACATTATACTACATCTGCCATGCATCTGCCCATTCACTCAACCTGTCCAAGTCACCCTGCAACCTCCAAGCAATCAGTTCGCAGTTCACACAGCCACCCAGCTTTGTGTCATCTGCAAATTTGCTAGTGTTACTTAATCCCATCACGTAAATCATTAATATATATTGTAAATAGTTGTGGCACCAGCACCGAGCCTTGCGGCACTCCATTCTCCACTGTCTGCCATTCTGACAGGGACCCGTTTATTCCTACTCTTTGTTTCCTGTCTGCCAACCAATTCTCTACCCATGTCAATACCCTACCCGCAATACCATGTGCTCGAATTTTGCCCACTCATCTCCTGTGGGACCTTATCAAAGGCTTTCTGAAAGTCCAGATACACTACATCCACTGGCTCTCCTTCATCCATTTTACTTTTCACATCCACAAAAAAATCCAGAAGATTACTCAAGCAGTATTTCCCCTTCATAAATCCATGCTGACTTGGACCAATCCTTTTACTGCTATCCAAATACGCCGTTATTACTTCTTTAATAATTGACTCCAGCATCTTCCCCACAACTGATGTCAGGTTAACTGGTCTATAATTCCCTGTTTTCTCTCTCGCTCCTTTCTTGAAAAGTGGGATAACATTAGCTACACTCAAATCCACACGAACTGATCCTGAATCTATAGAACATTGGAAAATGACCACAATTTTTAGAGCCACCCTCTTGAGTACCCTGGGATGCAGACCAACAAGCCCTGGGGATTTATCAGACTTCAGTCCCATCAGTCTATCCAATACTATTTCTCGCCTAATGCAAAGTTCTTTCAGTTCCTCTGTCTCCCTAGATCCTCTGTCCTCTAGTGCATCCGCAACATTGATTGTGTCTTTCTTCGTGAAGACAGAACAAAAGTATCTGTTCAACTCTTCTGTCATTTCCTTGTTCCCCATAATAATTTCACCTGTTTCTGACTTCAAAGGACCCACATTTGTCTTTACTAATCTTTTACCTTAACATACCTAAAGAAGCTTTTACTAGCCTTTATATTCTTGGCCAGCTTACCCTTGTACTTCATCTTTTCACCCCGTATTGCCCGTTTTGTTACCTTCTGTTGTCCTTTGAAGTGTCCCAATCCTCTTGCTTTCTGCTGCTCTTTGCTATGTTATACACATGTTTTTTTAGTTTCCATGCTCAATTCTTCAGAAAATAAACAGTTCACACCTATACAGTGGCTTGCAAAAGTATTCATACCCCTTGAACTTTTCCACATTTTGTCACGTTACAACCACAAACGTAAATGTATTTTATTGGGATTGTATGTGATAGACCAACACACAGTGGTGCATAATTATGAAGTGGAAGGAAAATTATACATGGTTTCCAAATTTTATTACAAATAAAAAACTGAAAAGTGTGGCATGCAAAAGTATTCAGCCCCCCTGAGTCAATACTTTGTATAACCATCTTTCGCTGCAATTACAGCTGCAAGTCTTTTGGGGTATGTCCCTACCAGCTTTGCACATCTAGAGTCTGAAATGTTTGCCCATTCTTCTTTGCAAAATAGCTCAAGCTCAGTCAGATTGGATGGAGTGTGTCTGTGAACAGCAATTTTCAAATCTTGCCAGAGATTCTCAATTGGATTTAGGTCTGGGACTTTGACTGGGCCATTCTAACACATGAATATGCTTTGATATAAACCATTCCATTGTAGCTCTGGCTGTATGTTTAGGGTCGTTGTCCTGCTGGAAGGTGAACCTCCGCCCCAGTCTCAAGTCTTTTGCAGACTCTAACAGGTTTTCTTCCAAATTTGCCCTGTATTTGACTCCATCCATCTTCCCATCAACTCTGACCAACTTCCCTGTCCCTGCTGAAGAAAAGCATCCACACAGCATGATGCTGCCACCACCATGTTTCACAGTGGGGATTGCGTGTTCAGGGTGATGTGCAGTGTTAGTTTTCCGCCACACATAGCGTTTTGCATTTAGGCCAAAAACTTCAATTTTGGTCTCATCAGACCAGAGCACCTTCCTCCACATGTTTGCTGTGTCCCCACATGGCTTGTGGCAAACTGCAAACAGGACATCTTATGGCTTTGGTTCAACAATGGCTTTCTTCTTGCCACTCTTCCATAAAGGCCCGATTTGTGGAGTGCACGACTAATAGTTCTCCTGTGGACAGATCCTCCCACCTGAGCTGTGGATCTCTGCAGCTCTGCAGCTCCTCCAGAGTTACCATGGGCCTCTTGGCTGCTTCTCTGATCAATGCTCTCCTTGCCGGACCTGTCAGTTTAGGTGGACGGCCATGACATGGCAGGTTTGCAATTGTGCCATACTCTTTCCATTTTCGGATGATGGATTGAACAGTGCTCCGTGAGATGTTCAAAGCTTGGGATATTTTTTTATAACCTAACCCTGCTTTAAACCTCTCCACAACTTTATCCCTGACCTGTCTGATGTGTTCCTTGGGCTTCACGATGCCCAAGGAACATTGTTTGTTCAGTAATGTTCTCTAACAAACGTCTGAGGCCTTCACAGAACAGCTGTATTTATACTGAGATTAGATTACACACAAGTGGACTTTATTTACTAATTAGGTGACTTCTGAAGGCAAATGGTTGCACTGGATTTTATTTAGGGGTATCAGAGTAAAGGGGGCTGAATACCTTTGCACGCCACACTTTTCAGTTTTTTATTTGTAAAAAAATTTGAAAACCATGTATAATTTTCCTTCCACTTAATAATTATGCGCCACTTTGTGTTGGTCTATCACATAAAATCCCAATAAAATACATTTACATTTGTGGTTGTAACTTGACAAAATGTGGAAAAGTTCAAGGGGTATGAATACTTTTGCAAGCCACTGTATGTTGCAAGATGTAGACAACATTTAGGCATGGGCTGAAATAGAATGGGTATTGTTTGCGCCACAATATTCCCTTGAGACTCCATTAACAGGCTGGGTCTCAGCATGGACCTGAAGCAACTGCACCAAACATGTAAATACTGGCCTGAGAAATGTTGTGGATGAAATGGTAAAGGACTTGCCTCCTGATGCTCCAGATTTTTTTTTTCACCATCTACAAGGAACAGGTAACGAGTGTAAATTAAAAATGTCTACTTGTTTGGACATGTGCAGCACCAACAATATTCCAGCAGCATAAAGGAGCATACCAGATTGGTATGTCACCTACCATCCTATTTGTTCATTCCTTTCACATCACCACACACCATGGTTGCATCATGTACTTACTACGCAATGCCCTACATTTACACCCAGTTTAGACTGACCATCCCTTTGGGCAGTGGGCAGGTGCTATAGACCTGCACGGGAAGGTAGAAGCTCCCGCCCCAATGAGTCTGGGGCAGATGGGGCTCGTCAGCCTGGGAAGGCAGTCCATCTAGGAGGAAAAACTCTGATTTAAAACCTGGTGGTCATATCCAGTCATGAAAAAGGCTCCTGGAGTAAACCTCAAGAAAATCCAGCGTCGGAGCCCCTAAGGCAGTTCGTCGTTGTCTATAACCTCGCTCTGGCAGCTCCTGCGACAGCGCAGGTGCCAAAATGTAACGGCCCTGCTGTTCCTTTGGATTGATCAGCGACGTGGAGAGAGGGGACGTGGTGCATGGGCAACAGCCTGTCCTCCATATGACATCACCCAGGCTTGCATCCGACCGCACTACACCTGCAAACTAGGATGCATCACCCATGGTCAGTCATGACCGAGGGGGGGGCTACTACTACCCCCAAATCCTGACCTCCACCACAGAAAGAAAAGGGGATAAGGTGCATGGTAATACCATTACCTGTAGATTGCCCTTCAACTCACAAATCATCCTGACTTGAAAATACATTTACATCCTTTCATCATCGTTGAGCCCAAAACCTGAAAGTCCCAATCTACCAGCATTGAAGGAGGAGCTTCACCATAACTCTGCATTTGTTCCCAATGGCTGATCACCACCTTCTCGCAAGCAAGCACTGGTGGGCTTTTCCAGTGACACTTGCATTGTGGAAAAATTAGCTTTATTCATTAAAATGGATTACCTGGCCATTACCTCACTGCTATTTGTAGGACCTGGATGTGCACAAATTGGCTGCCACATTTCTTAGATTATAACAATATTTACTTTTTAAAAATTCCGCTTTGGCTGGAAAACTGTTCAGGGTGTCCAAAGGTGTGAAAGATGTTGTATAACTGCAAATGTTTCTATCTTTCACTTAAATAACAATGAAGTAAATAGAGGATTTACAATCATTGTATATTACAGTATAAACTTAGTATCCATTGAGTTTTATGTAGCTAACTGAGGATTCCCGAGTTAAATTCTTCACATGCATTTTTATTTCAGGCAAATAACATCCTTTTCCATGCAAGTTAGGCTGATGTGGCAGTTGTTGGCATTGGTGCATAATCTATAATGTTTCTCTTTGACTATCATGCTTCTGATCAATTTGATTTGATTGCTGCTAGACAGTGAGCAATGCTTTTCCATTAAAGATGACACCAGCAGTAATTTGACTTGCTACATCTGCCATCTTCTATGGCAGTGTGACCACCGATGTGATTGAGTCTGATCTTAGGAATCTTCTCCCTTGCTTGATGTGCTCTTGCAATATTTATCCATAGCCGTCACTGAGGGAAGGAGCTCTTCTGAATGACAAAAATATGAGCACATTTACAGGGTGAAGTGACACCTGCGCAGTGTTTCCGCGCTCCAGTGGGAGTGAACGAGACAGGACTAGGTGAGCAAGCATGGCACTATATTGGTCATATCCAAGTTGTGAGCTGAATGAAACCTGATATATCTGCCATTGAGACTTCTTCACTTCTTACCCCGTGACTACCTCAAAATATCAACCAGTAAGTAATTAACCTCAATCAATCTCTCGAAGTTCCTTGAAGATTTCACATCACTGAATGTGTGTGGATTTCCATTGATTTGAAGCATCCACTAATGATTTTGAATACAGATAAAGCATTCAATGTTTCAACCAATGTTTGCCCCTGCAGAGTGGTGATCCTACAACTCATGCAGACACAAGGAACTGCAAATGCTGGTTTACAAAAGAGACACAAAATCTCTCAGCAAATTACTCAGCTTGGTCCGCGTTAACCAACCCGACCTCCCGGTGGCTCAGCACTTCAACTCCCCCTCCCTTTCCGTACCCGACCACTCTGTCCTGGGCCTCCTCCACGGCCAGAGTGAGTAACACCGCAAATTGGAGGAACAGCACCTTATATTCCGCTTGGGGAGTCTGCATCCTCTCGGCATGAACATCGAATACTCTCAATTCTGTTAACCCTTGTTGTCTCCTCCCCTTCCTACCTTCTTTAACAAGTTACTCAGCAAGTCAGGCAACATCTCTGGAGAACATGGCTAGGCAATGTTTCAAATCGGGGGAAGGGACCATACCGGAAAAGTCACTCAACCATGTTCTCCAGAGACGCTGCTCGACCCAGTAAGTTACTCCAGCTCTTTCTGTCATTTTATTTCTCGAACTCATCATGTTGCTCTTCCCCTAGCACCACTAGGGTTGCTAAGTTATGAAGTATGCACCATTTTTCAGTGAAATCTCTGCACTTGCTTAATGTATAGTGCAGAATGTGTCTGGACAAATGTAGGCAGTAGAATCTCACCAAGAACATACACATTGTACTTTCCACTTTGAGATCAACAAAGAACCTCTCCTTCTCAACTCCACCCCCCCCCCCCTCCCATATCTCGTCGTCATGTCAAGTCAACTTTATTTGTCACATATACAAGATGTGAAATGAAAGTGGCAATGCCTGCAGATTGTGCAAAAACAACAGAACAGAATAGAACAATCATTATTTTCGTTAGAATTGTTCTTTTTAAAGATAAAACTCAACAGTAAATTAGTACAGTAAATTAGTCCCTGGTGAGATAAGAGTTTACAGTCCTGATGGCCTGTGTTTTCACAGCATGACAGCGGAGGTGTTTGCCTTCACCCCTCCCCTCTCCACCAAACGCCTTTGGCTTCTGTCTCAACACTCCGCCTCTCTGTATCAGCTATCTTCCTTCTCCACTCTCTGTCCATATGTAGGGGTTCACCCCAAAACATCAACCATTTCTTTTCCATCCACAGATGCAGCACGACCGCTGAGTTCATTCAGCAGATTATTTTTGCTCCAGATCCCAGCATCTTCAGTCTATTCTGTCTCCATTTTCCACTTTTATTCTGATAGTTTGGTGGTTCACATTGTATTGATGTTCAGCTGGTGCGGTTGGAGTACAAAGCTGTGGATCAAGAGGGCGACCTTTGTTCATCAAGATCCAAGCCTCGGGGCAGTTCTGACAGCTGAAAATATCCAGCTGTACAGAGTAAACAAGTAATGGGAGCTGCCAGGAAATGTGACAGTCAACGTCTTATTAACAACATATTATTCTTGTGATCTACATAGACGATATTAATTTGTGGAATTGAAACCCTTTTTGTTGATGAAAGTGATGAATTGATAATTTGAGTCTTCGTGGACAATGGCTGCCTTCACCCTGCTGAAGACAGCAATGCTGACCAATCCTAATCCCCAACACACCACTCTCTCCGTCTAAAATCAAAACTTATTTTTAAACACCAGGACACAAAGTGCTGGAGTAATTCATCAGGTCAGGCAGCAGCAGTTCTGGAGAACATGGATAGGTGGCTTTTCAGTTGAGACCCTTCTTCAGATTGATTCGGGGGAGGGGAGGGGGAAAGAAAGCTGGACAGGGGAGAGTCAGGACAAAGCGTGGCAGAAGTAATAGGTTGACACAGGCGAGAGGGCTTTTTGACCAGATGGTTCAGAGGCCAGAGATAAGGTGTGAGACAGGTTTGAAGAGTTATGGATTGTGAAGCCAGAAAGAGCAAAATAGCAGGAAAGGAAGGGATGAAGGGGAAAAATAGGTTGGAGTCCAGGAGGGGCACAGGGAAAGGAGGGGGAAGGGAGTGGGGGGTTGTGGGGAAGAGGGGGGGGGGGGGGGGGGGATTGTGGGGTAGTGGGAGACTACCTAAAATTGGAGAATTCAACTTTTATAGAGTCATTTAGAGGTTGTCAGCTGCCAAACAGTATGAACATTGAATTCTCCAAACTTTAGGAAGCCTCACAGGAAACCCAAAACCCAAACCACCCTCCCTCTCCCCCCCACTCCGCACCCCGCTTCCACTCCTCGTTCCTCTGTGCCCCACCTAGACTCCCCACTCCTCCCTCTGTGTTCACAATACGCATCAAAACTGCCACGCTTTGTCCTTCCTTTTCCCTTTTCCAGCTTCCTCCTCCCCCCCCCCCCCCCCCCCCCTAAATCATGCTGAAAAGGGTTATGACTCGAAACGTCACCTATCCCATGTTCTCCAGAGATCCCGCCTGACCTTCTGATTAATCCAGCACTTTGTGGCCTATTGAGCATTAACTACTTCTGCAATTCTCTGTTTCTACTTATTTTTTAAACTTGAAATATCTTAATAACCTATATTGTTTATTCAATTTTAATTTTGCATTATGTGATTTTAACCTGAGTATCTGATTCCAGCGAACCTTGGATTGTTTCTTAAATTTGTCTTCCACTGTTTGGATGTAACTGAGATGCTTCCAGCTTGTGACATTTCTTATGTTGTTGTGCAAAATAGGATCCATACACCTGTTGAATTGTTATTTTAGTAATGCATCAAAAAGATTTCTAGTCACTGCAAACTCGGGTACATTTAAATAAATCGTTGTTTATAAATGTTGAAAACTAAATAATGACAATTTATTGCATCAGAACAGAATTTAAAAATAATAATCTTTCCACTTTTGATGGTGAAACAGTACAATTTAATAAAGGAGACAGGCAGTCCCCATCTTTACGCAATGTATATCAGTCCAGCGTGATCCTGCAGAATATTTGAATGGTAAGGGGGCAAGACATCTTTACATGGGTGCTGACCAGCAACAGTCACCAGATAGTGATCAGGTACAGAAACCTTTGTTAATTTTGATTTAAAAAGTTTCATACTGTAAATTCACAATCCAATTTTCAGAAAAAACAACTACATTAAAAAAAAGCTGGATTTTTACACCAAGCTGCACACTACAATAGTAAATTACAATTTCTGCCTGAATTTCTAATTAACGTAGAATTAACGTTGCAGATTTTCATTATAGACATAGTCTATTTCACCTGATAGGTGAACCGTGCACTGTGCAACTGACAATGGTCAATTTCTCTTCTGTTCAGTCTTGGAACAGAATATTGCAAGTTGGAAGAGATTACTGTAAATGGAATTTTTTATTGGTGTAATATTTTTAGAAAATATTTTAACTTCTCTTACAAAATTCATCTCCTAAAGAAGATGATTTTATTTGGTTTCCCCCACATTAATCCTGAATATCCACTTCTCCTGTGCCAGCCCTGGGCTTCTGCCAATGCAGCAGGTTGGCAGCATGTACTTGAATGTCTGCTGATTTCAGATTGGGAAAGCTGCTGACAGAACATAAACATATCCCTGTGAGACTCCTGCCTCTTTATAGAAAGACACCTTTGCCCAGTACTTAACACAGCACCAACTGAATACTAAGTGCGGCACTAGTTCATATTGCTCAAACTGGGCTCATACATGACATATTTCTATTGTTTTATCCTTTATCTTGTGAATAAATGATATCTTAACTGCACAAAACCTAAAAGAATTGTGGCTCCCAAAATTAATTTTACCATCTATTGTAAACTGTAAATTAAAAGACAAAATATTATTTTTTTTATATCAGCTGATAATATCCATTTACTAAATTTTTAAATGAGGGAGTCCTGGAACAAATCATTTATTCTTGCTGTTCGGTAGATTTAACATAATGGAGATGAGTGAAAACCATTTATCTCTGATTTAGTGCAATAACCAAAGTCAAAACATATCATCCAGTGGTATGAATATTGACTTCCCTAACTTCAAGTTACCCTTGCTTTCCCTATCTCTAAATCTCGCCCCCTTCCTAGTTCTCTGACCGGTCTGACAGTCACCCTGATTACTTTTTTATCTCTGTATGCTTTGTTGTCACCTTCTCCTAGCTATGAATGATCTATTCTACATTTTCCTTGATCACATCTCCTTTGATGTCTTTTTTTCACCCCTTACCCTTCCTTATCTCTGTCTCCCTCTCCCCTGACTCTCAATCTGAAGAAGTGTCTCGACCCGAAACGTTACCCATTCCTTCTCTCCAGAGATGCTGCCTGTTCCGCTGAGTTACTCCAGCATTTTGTGTCTATCTTCGATGTAAACCAGCATCTGCAGTTCCTTCCTACACATATCAGCAGAATTGGTGAGCCCTATTACTTCAAATGTAAATCAGATACTTTTGGATGGCTGTGTATATTTGGGGGATAATATCACTGTAAAATTAGGTATGATGTGTCACAGGTTTTATTTTGGAAAGAAGCATGCCTTACTGAAAATTAATTTCACAGATTGCAGGGGAAAATAAGGATTGTGATTTGTCAGATCTTATTCATTTTTTGTTATTTTTTTGCAAATTAAAACAAATTTTCATTGTTAAGAATTCTGCATAGTGTGCAGCTTTGGTGATGTAGCCTGTAACTATTTTTTCCTTCATGTGTTTGAATCAGACGGCTGGCAGCTGTGTTTAATTATCTTTTTCCAGCAGACTGGTGCTCTTTAGCAGATCTGAAATGCACCACATCAGGCAGGAGCAGCAAGGAACCAATGTTTTTTTTGGAATCGTAATGCTGGTAAAGCAGCATGCTGTATGAATTAACTATTTAAAGAGACTCTCAACAACAAAGTATTGGTATTTGAAAAAAACAAGCATGCACAAAAATGGAAAGGTGTACTGCTTGTTTGAAGATGCTTGTTCTTTAGATATAAATGTACACTAGCTCATCTTCATAAAAGGTTTAGGATAATGTTTATTATTTATGAACATACAACACGAAAACTTGAGTGGCTGATTATTTTAGGAACATCATGAATGCCATAGATTCAAAATGTTCTTCTATACATTCAGCTGTTCCTCATCACTATTTATCTGACTTATCCAAAATTAAGGTTTGCTTGTCTTCCATCTATTCTGCTCATGCAGAAATGTTCTGCTGGTGAATATTTGGAAGATCAGTGCAATTGTTTCAGTCTCTGTTTGCATTTTTGTTCTTGTTTTTGCCTCAAGCCCATTTTGCAGCAATGCTGAGACCACCTACTTCCTCTTCAGCAATGTTACCTGTTCCGCATCATCCTTTGCTGCTGAAACCATCGTACATACAGTGCCCTCCATAATGTTTGGGACGAAGACCCATCATTTATTTATTTGCCTCTGTACTCCACAATTTGAGATTTGTAATAGAAAAAATCACATGTGGTTAAAGTGCACATTGTCAGAAACCATTTTGGTTTCACCTTGTAGAAATTACTGCAGTGTTTATATATAGTCCCCCCCATTTCAGGGCACCATAGTGTTTGGGACACAGCAATGTCGTGTAAATGAAAGCAGTCATATTTAGTATTTTGTTGCATATCCTTTGCATGCTTTGACTGCTTGAAGTCTGCGATTCATGGACATCACCAGTTGCTGGGTATCTTTGGTGATGTTCTGCCAGGCCTGTATTGCAGCCATCTTTAGCTTATGCATGTTTTGGGGGCTAGTCCCTTTCAGTTTTCTCATCAGCATATAAAAAGAATGCTCAATGGGGGAGTCCAGAACGAGATGCCACAGTTTAAGAATAAGGGGTAAGCCATTTAGAACGGCGATGAGGAAAAACTTTTTCACCCAGAGAGTTGTCTCTGCCTCAGCAGGCAGTGGAGGCCAATTCTCTGGATGCTTTCAAGAAAGAGTTAGATAGAGCTCTTAAAGATAGCGGAGTCAGGGGATATGATGAGATGGCAGGAACGGGATACTGAATGTGAATGATCAGCCATGATCACAGTGAATGGCGGTGCTGGCTCGAAGGGCCGAATGACCTACGAATATATAGCACCTATTTTTGGGTCTATAATTGGGTTCAGATCGGGTGATTTACTTGGCCACTCAAGAATTGACCATTTTTTAGCTTTGAAAAACTCCTTTGTTGCTTTAGCAGTATATTTGGGATCATTGTCTTGCTGTAGAATGAACCGCCGGCCAATGCGTTTTGAGGCATTTGTTTGAACTTGAGCAGATAGGATCTGTATACACACTGGATTCATTATGCTACCACCATCAGCAGTTGTATCATCAATGAAGATAAGTGAGCCAGTACCATCAGCAGCCATACATGCCCAGCACGGTGTTTCACAGATGAGGTGGTATGCTTTGGATCTTGGGCAGTTCCTTCTCTCCTGCATACTTTGCTCTTGCCATCACTCTAATGTAAGTTAATCGTCATCTCATCTGTCCACAAGACTTTTTCCAGAACTGTGGTTGCGCTTTTAAGTACTTCTTGGCAAACTGTAACCTGGCCATCCTATTTTTGCGGCTAACCAGTGGTTTGCATCTTGCAGTGTAGCCTCTGTATTTCTGTTCATGAAGTCTTCTGCGGACAGTGGTCATTGACAAATCCACACCTAACTCCTGAAGTGTGTTACTGATCTGTCGGACAGGTGTTTGGGCTTTATTCTTTATTATAGAGAGAATTCTTCTGTCATCAGCTGTGGAGATCTTCCTTGGCCTGCCAGTCTCTTTGCGATTAATATGTTAACCAGTGCTCTCTTTCTTCTTAATGATGTTCCAAACAGTTGATTTTGGTAAGCCTAAGGTTTAGCTGATGTCTCTAACAGTTTTATTCTTGTTTCGCAGTCACATAATGGCTTGTTTGACTTTCATTGGCACAACTTTGGTCCTCATGTTGATAAACAGCAATAAAAGTTACCAAAGGTGATAGAAAGACTGGAGGAAAGACAAGGTGCTGAGAGCTCTCTTAAACCTGCACTGTGCAATTACAAACACCTGTGAAGCCATGTGTCCCAAACATTATGGTGCCCTGAAAAGGGGGGGGGGGGGGGGGGGGGGGGGGGGGGGGGGGGGGGGGGGTGGGGGGGGGGGGGGGGGGGGGGGGGGGGGGGGGGGGGGGGGGGGGGACGGTGGGACTATGTATAAACATTGCTGTGATTTTTACATGGTGAAACCAAAATGTATAAAAATACCCTTTAATAAAATCTGACAATGTGCACTTCAACCACATGTGATTTTTTTTCTATTCCAAATCTCGAATTGTGGAGTGCAGAGGGAAATAAATAAATGATGGGTCTTTGTCCCAAACATGGAGGGGACTGTATTTTTGTTACCATCAGACAACCGCAGCAGCCTCCCAAGTTTTACTTCTTTATCTATGTTCGTCAGTTTCACCCATTACTCCTATGCATGGAGTCTTACATTAACACCTGCTTAAGGTGTACTCCAGCACTATGTTTTTTGATGAATCAGCATCTGCAGTTCCTTGTGTCTCCACTTTAAACATTTACATCCTCATTTTGAAATACCTTTAATCCCCTCTACATCTAAGTATTCTCTCCATTCCACTGAGATATTGGTGTTTCTCAAACTGTTAATTCTAGTGCATTGTATTATAATCACCATCATGGATTCCAATGTCTTGAGCTGACAATACCCTAAATGTCTCCTCTTACCTCCTTTGAGACACTCCTTAAAAACTGACCTGTTTGACTGAGCAGTTGGTAATCTGCCAAAATATGTGGCTCTATGTCAGATTTTGCATGATAATCCTCCTGTGAAGTATCATGAGATGTTTTGTTGCATTTAACATGTAATGCAAATGCAAGTTGAGGACAAGGGCGAGTATTTTAATAGTATCCCTCAGGAAGCAAAGAGATTGACTGCTTAAAATAGCAGGACAGTCTTATGAGCCATTTAAATTAAACTTTGCTTTCTAGCATATTTGCTGCAAAATAGATGGGATTTCTCCTGTTGTACTGCTTTTTTTTCACATTCATTGATTATTGCAACAAATACAACAGTAGATTAATAAATCAATATTTTTAGCCTCTTGATTTAAATTTATTTTGAATTTATTGAATATTAATTTATTTAATCTTTTTAAACACTAACTTCTAATCAAGATGTGTAACCAATTAGAATGTTAAGTTAACCTCATGCATTTTTATATCAATGGTCATACAGTTAAAAGCAGTGCAAGGATTAAAGAAGGATGCAATGTAGCTGATTACAAATCAGCTCAGTTTTCCCGACTGAAAATGCGAAAACCAGAATTATACTGTAACGTGGTTTCACAGTTACCATAGAAACTAACATCTATGCTAATTGTGTCTTGAGGCATAAATTGGTCAGCTGCTTGCAACAAAGCACCCAAGCACACAACTCTCAGTTTACACTGGCATTAGTGCCCTTGCAGTCACTGTTTTAATCCTTTTATTATTGTCAATGTTTAAGATGTTATATATTTACACGTGTAGCATAAATTAAAGAAATTGATTAAAAACAACATTGTTATTTAAAAATATATATAAATGTGTATGTACACATACACACATCATTTTGAAATTACATATTTTATAGAAAATAGTTGTTGAAAATAGTGCATTGAAAACATACGAAGGTTGGTTGAAGCATAATTGGTCCAATTAGCCATTTTCATCCTAAACTTACTTAAAAAACTGTGTTTTTCTTCAGCATGTGAGTCCAATAAAAGAAACTTAAGCTAGATGCGTTTGCCAACAGCATCAGTAGGCTAATTCAAATTTACCAACATTTCATCTGTCTGTTTACCTCATCAGAAACAACCCTTTCTCAATCATTTACATATCTCCCAATCTTTTGTCATAAATACAAGTACCCTTGGCAGATCATGAACATCTATAAATGATTTTCATTTGTAAAATATATTATTCTTAAGCAAAACACAAAGTGCTGGAGGAACTCATTGAGTCAATAGTCAGATTTATTCGTCACATATACAATGAAGTACAGTGAAATGAGTCAGGCATCTTCTGTGGAGGGAATGGACAGATGTTATTTTGGGTCAGGACAACTTCTTCACTACCTCCATTGACCCACTGAGTTCCTCCAGCACTTTGTGTTTTACTCAAGATTCCAGCAAATGCAATTTCTTGTGTCCCCATATCTATATTACTAAAACTCTTCTCTTGTTTGTGTGTGTGTGATCTGGGCACAATCTGGTTAATTCCTATTTTCTTCCAAACGCTAGGTCACAGCCTTCCCATTCTACTCACATTTTTCCCGTTGAGGCGATAAATATCTTCCCGTCGCATTCCCACCTTTATTTCTGAACTTTTTAATCATTTAAAGTTTTTTTAAAAAGCCAGAAAACTCACCCATTTCGGAAGGAAAACCCCAATGATGTCACAATGGACTCGCAAGGCAGGATGGGACACTCCGGGAGGGAGGGGCACTCCAGCACTCGTGCGGCGGCTGCCGGCGCCCGATGCCCGACACCTGGTAGCGAGGGTGGAGCCTCGGGCCCTGGCTAGAACCGAGGCTGGTGCTCAAGCTGGAGTGAGGGCTGAGCCCGGGGCTTGGGATGGGGCCGTGACCGGGGCCGAGAAAGAAGCCGCCGCTGGAACCAAGGAAGAGCCTGGGACCGTGGTCAGGGACGAGCCCGGAGATGAAGTCGTAGCCTGCACTATTGCCCAGACAGCGGCCGAGCTGACGGCTGCAGTCTACAGCCAGGGCCGGGCCGAGTACGAGTCCCTGCCGCTGCTCTACGACCTGGGTAGGTCCTGGGAAGGGAATGGGAATGAGGGGAGGAGGATGAGGGAAATGAGGAGGAGGGAGATGGGGTGGGGAGTGAGGTGGTAGAGGGAGTTGGGGGAGGGGGGGGGGTTGTGGAGGAGGGAGATGGGAAGGGGTGGAGGAGACAAATGCCCCCTCCCTCTACCCCCCTCCCTCTACCCCCCTCCCTCTTTACTCCCCTCACTCTTTACCCCCCCTCCCACTCTACCCCCTTCCCTCTCCCTCCCTCACTCTCTCCCTCTCTACCCTCCCCCCCAATTCTACCCCCCTCTCTCTCTACCCCCCTCCTCTCTCTTTCTCTCTCGCTCTCTACCTTCTCCCTCTCTGCCCCTCTCCCTCTCTACCCCCTCCACCTCGACTCCACTCCCTCTCCCTCTCTACCCCCCTCTCTCTCTCTCTCTCTCTCTCTCTCTTTCTACCCCCTCCCTCTCTGCCCCTCTTCCTCTCTACCCCCCTCCCTCTCCCTCTCTACCCCCCATCTCTACCCCCCCCCCCCCCTACTCCCTCTCTACCCCTGCTCCCTCTCTAGGGAATGAAGAAGGAGGGTGAAGAGGAAGAGGAGGGAGTGCTGGGGGAATGAGGAGATATAAGCCACGCCTGCGCAATTGGGGGCTATGAGTGAGTGGTGCAATATTACGTTAGGGGACCGGCTTGCGTTGGGGGAACGGGTGAGTGGTGGAATCTTGCATTGGGGGATCTTGCATCATTTGTGTTTTGCACTTGGTCTAGTTATTTTTTAATTTTTGTCAAAATGGTATGTGCCCGTTTTTTGAACCTTCAAACTGTTAGACTCCAAATTAACTCCCAAACTATTCTCCTTGGGAGAATGAGCTAATATTCCACTCTATATTGCCTTGTTTCAGGAGATGTATAGACAGCATCCGACAAAGATCCTCCATAATGTCAGAAATAATATTGCACTCAATGTTGATTCATGAGATACCCATTTAATATGTCTGTGCAATCCATTTCGAGATTCACCTTGACCGGTGCTTTCTTCTTACTCTTTCTGTCCTGTATCCCTATCTGCATTATTTTACAGTCAGCTAGATTAGACTGTTTCTGCCAATCGATTGTCTGCCTCCCCAAGACACTTGTCAGATGAGACGATTCTTCATCCTAGGCACTTTGATGTCAACAATAAATATCGAGATGGATTTGCAGGTAGCCTCCTTTAGGTCATTTATTAAAGTATCACTCCAAATATCGTGCTTGGAGGATACCTTCCAGACATACAGACTTCATTTCCTTTTGTCAATTTCTGTATGTTTTCAGCAGTGCTTTGTTGATTTTAACTAATTATAATAGCATCTTACCCACTATATCATGTATATTCTCACTTTTGAAGATCTTTTGAATCTATCATAAAATCTATAAAATGGCATTCAAACATTGCAGTTCATTTTCTTTTAGTTTCAGAGCAGGAACAATAAGAATTATGATAACATTTCCAGTTCTTCAATGTTTTTTTGCCAATATAAATAATTCCATTGCTTGGATTCTCCTTTATCAGTGCTTTATTTGCCAATTGAAGTTTGAAGAGGTGTATGAGAAATATTGTTAATAGTGGATAATTTTGTGAAAAACAAACGAGTTCCAGCCCAAAATAAATAAACAATTTCCACTTGCTGTTCAAACAGACAAGACAAACTTTAATATAAACATTAAATAATGCAAAATTAGTATTAAGTGTATGTGCGTGGTTAGACCCTAAGTTGTGATTAAATGTTGTATGGCTGTGTATTAAAAGGATGAAGCAACTAGGGTGGAAGATGTAACACAGAATAGTCCATCTTTAAAATAATTTGGTTCTATGTTGCATTAATAATGTTGTTTCCACGATACTTTTAACATTTTCCATTCATATTTTCCAGTGTTGCATTGATTTAATAAATTGATTGTAATAGTGCAGTAATCTAGAAATGTTAGTTTTCACCCTGATTTCTAACTTTCACGGATGATGACTAGAGTTGACAAATTATGGTCCAGACGTCTGCTCCAATAGTTAAATATAATGGAATCATTTGTGTTTTGCAGCAGAAATTTGAAATAGTTCTTCCACGCCTGTTATGAGTGATGTTGCTATGCATGTGCAGTGAGGGTATACAATGCTTATTATGACATTGTGCAGCACTTAGCTTGATGTCACCTTTTATAATATAAATAATGAGGCACCCATCAGTGGGCATGCAAAAGCTTGGTTCAATGTTATTTAAAAAAAGCTTCTCTGGTCCACTAGCAGGGATTCTGCTGAATTTACTGGTAGGTGGTTCATCAAATTTTCTTTTCAGATGATTGCCCCCACCACGCAATTCCTTTTGATCATCTCCCCAAATTACCTCAACCAGGCACTTTTGATTATTTCCATTGAGGTGGTGGAGTCTTTATCCTGGATCCTCTCCCCTTTACTCTTTGATGATTCTTACCTTCACAGAAACCACTTACTGCTCTCTTTGATTTTTACCTCCCTGGTCCTGAAACCTTTCCTTAACCACTACCTTTCCACTACCCAGATCCCTTTGTCCGTCACCTCCACAATGGTAGAACATCACAAATGTAACCTACATTTGTTGCAAGCAGCACCTTCTTGAATATTCTTGAAGGTTCTACTTCAGTTGTACAGGGTCTTGGTGAGACCACACCTGGAGTATTGCGTACAGTTTTGGTCTCCAAATCTGAGGAAGGACATTATTGCCATAGAGGGAGTGCAGAGAAGGTTCACCAGACTGATTCCTGGGATGTCAGGACTGTCTTATGAAGAAAGACTGGATAGACTCGGTTTATACTCTCTGGAATTTAGGAGATTGAGAGGGGATCTTATAGAAACTTACAAAATTCTTAAGGGATTGATGCAGGATGATTGTTCCCGATGTTGGGGAAGTCCAGGACAAGGGGTCACAGCTTAAGGATAAGGGGGAAATCCTTTAAGACCGAGATGAGAAAGACTTTTTTCACACAGAGAGTGGTGAGTCTCTGGAACTCTCTGCCACAGAGGGTAGTTGAGGCCAGTTCATTGGCTATATTTAAGAGTGAGTTGGATGTGGCCCTTGTGGCTAAGGGGATCAGAAGGTATGGAGAGAAGGCAGGTACGGGATAATGAGTTGGATGATCAGCCATGATCATATTGAATGGCGGTGCAGGCTCGAAGGGCTGAATGGCCTACTCCTGCACCTAATTTCTATGTTTCTATGTTTCTATGTCCATAAGGGAAGGCTGCCACTTGTCCTTCCTTTATGGCAGAACTATTAATATGTCTTCTCTGGTTATTTTATGGTGATGTGCATTGTGTTCAGCAATGGAAAAGAAAACTGTTGGGTGTGTATCTGATTTATAGATTGAGGGAGTGATTTGAGGCAACATCTGAATGGAAGGGAAATTTTAGTTACATGTTCTGTCTGCAGAATTTCCCTATTAAGACTGAAAGTTCTGGTCTGACTTGTTTGGTCATTAGAATTCTAGAAATACAGAATGAGAAAAAGATGCGCAGTTTATCATCTTAGTAGCTTGATCAAAACGTAGCATCAAGATCTATCTAACTGACTAGTTTGAGGACAAGGCTTCCATCTGCATTATTCTTAATCAAGAATATTGTATGTTCTTTTTAATTTTAAAAAGAAACTATAAATCAAAATAATATATACATCTACAGAAACAATGCAAGGCTTTCTTGACATTCATATTGTTGGCTGGTCTGCATAGTACTAATGTTGCGAAGTCTATTGGAAACATTTGAGTGTCATCAAGTGAATATGTACAAAACTCCAATGCCACTCATGTATCCCCTTGGAACAATACACCCTACAAGTGTTTGATAGGCTGTTGCACAAGACACAACCCCTCCGTGTTTAATGACAGCAGTACCTTAGATTGCAGTTCTTCCCCACAAACTCCCCTTGCGTTGGAATGCCAATCTTCGATGCAACCCTGAGCAAGTGGCAGCCTTCCCTTATGGACATCTTGTTGTACTGGAAGACCAACAAGTTTCAGGCAGACTAAAGTGCGTCTTTCACATTGATGATCTTCCAGCAGCACTTGATGTCTGTCTGGGTATGCTTCCCTGGGACAACCCCAAGTTTGGAGAATCCCCTGTAATGCAGCTGCTTGGGATGAACCCCGACAAGAACCACTGCATTGTTTTACAACCTTCTTTGCAACCACAGTCTGTAAAGAGGTGGGTGGGGTATTGTTTCATCCTCATGGCAGCTGGCTCGAATGGCAGTGTATGCTGGGAGTAAAAGTGCAACCATGCAGGAAGGTTATGTCAGGTATGACATGAAAGGCCAGCAACACAACCGTACCCAAAAAATATTTGAGTTCATTTTGCATCTTTCATGACCTGGACACCCCAGAGCAGTTTACAACAAATGCAATTTATCTGAAGTGTAACCATTGTAGCAATCAGCCAATGTTCATCCAGTAAAGAGTTAGGAGAAACAAATGAAATAATGATGTTGATTAATGTTAAAACCTAGGCGAATACCAGAGGCAACTTTTACGCCCTTCTCTGTCCTTTCAAAAGAATAGATTTTTGATCTGAAAAATGAAATCTGGGTCATGCAGACAACTTCAGTTCTACATTATTGTTTAGTTTATTAGCTGAAACTTTGATATGGACTGATAAAGACTATGCTAAAAACAAGTATTCAGTGACCCCCAGCACAGCTACCATCTTTTAGAACAAATATTGAAAATGTCCGAAATGTCAAAAAATGCTGATCATACTGCATCTGTAGGAAGAGAAACATTGGAAGACCGTTTTGTCAGAACTGGGAAGGAAAAACATAAGCTGATTGAGCAGCAGGAAGGATAGGTGAGGGGGATGTCTCTCATTGAGTAAGATTAGGTTGATCGTGGTGATAAGCAAGTTTAACTGGTCATTGCTTAAACAGGAGCAATAAGGAAGTGAGAACAGTCCAAGTCAAGTCATGTCAAAAGAGTTTATTGTCATGTGCCCCTGACAGGACAATGAAATTCTTTCTTTGCATAGCACAACAGAACATAGTAGGCATTGACTACAATTATATATGTAAATACACACATGAATGAATAAATTGATAAAGTGCAAATAACAGATGGAGGGGTATTAATGTTCAGAGTTTTGTCCGAGCCAAGTTTAATAGCCTGATGGCTGTGGGGAAGTAGCTATTCCTGAACCGGGTTGTGCAGTCCTCAGGCTCCTGTACCTTCTACCCAAAGGTAGAAGGGAGATGAGTGTGTGGCCAGGTTGGTGTGGGTCCTTGATGATGCTGCCAGCCTTTTTGAGGCAGCGACTGTGGTAGATCCCCTCGATGGAAGGAAGGTCAGAGCCGATGATGGACTGGGCAGTGTTTACTACTTTTTGTAGTCTTTTCCTCTCCAGGGCGCTCAAGTTGCCGAACCGAGCCACGATGCAACCGGTCAGCAAGCCAACCGAACAGACATTAGAACATAAACAAAAGAATGTAGGAGTTGCAAAATGCAGCGTAGTTCAGGCTTGGGGATTTTTTCCACATCCCGAGGAAAAAGGGCAATAGGCAAGCTTCTTCTTCTTTTGTGTGGCGTGCTCAGCCTAAAGTTGTAGGACAACTTGTTCTCTTTGATTTTCCGTTTGTGCACGTCGAGTTGATTGCATTAGTCGAAACAGGGCGGACCACGTGAAGGTTGCAATCTTCCACCCCTAAAGGCAAGCTGAGCCAATATCACAGATGAATGACTAATACAAACAGAAATAAAGTCACCAGAAGTTGTGGAATTTGACATCAATGTGGCCAGATGGATGATGAGGGGCAGTTCCTCCAGTCTCATGTTAACAGTGCAGGATGCCACAGATGGGGAGAATTCTCCATCTCAGTGAGCAGAGCAGAGTCTCAAATTCTCTCGTCATCCAAGCTTCCTTATGCCTCCCTGCCTTGCCCTTCACTCTAACAGGAACGTGCTTGTCCTGGACTCTTGTCAGCACACTTTTAAAAACATCCCACTTTCCAGATATTCCTTTTCCATCAAACAATCTGCTCCAATCAACTTTAACGAGTTCTTGTTCGATTCCTTCAAAGTTGGCCTTGCCCCAATTTAGAATTTTAACCCGTGGGTCCTGGCCTGTCTCTATCCATAACTATCCTAAACCTAATAGAATAGTGGTCTCTGTTCCCAAAAGGCTCATCCATGAACCCTTCATCCACTTGCCCCTCCTAATTTCCTGAGACAAGATTAAGCGTTGCCCTCTGCTCTGTAGGGCCCTCTACAAATTGCCTGAAGAAACCTTCCTGAACACATTTGACAAATTTTGACCCGTCTAAACCTTTTGCACTATGACAGTTCTAGTTAATATTGGGAGAGTTAAAATCTCTGACTATGACAACCTTTTTAGTCCTGCAACTTCCATTGACTATTTAGGGGCCTGTAGTACATTCCCAACAAGATGATCATTCCTTTCCTATTTCTCAGCTCCACCCATATAACCTCACTGGATGAACCACTAATAATGTCATCTCTGACCATTGCTATGACATCCTCCTTAATCAATAAAACAACACCCCCTGCACTTTTACCCCCAACTTTACCTTTCCTGAAGCATCTGTACCCTGGAACATTTAGCTGTCGGTCCTGACCCTCTCTTAACCAGGTTGCAGTAATGGCTATGACGTCCCAGTTGAGCATACCTATCCATGCCCTGAGCTCATCTGCCTTACTCATTAGGTCTTTTGCATTAAAATAAGTGCAATTCAAACCATCAGTCCCTCCTCGCTCCCTGCCTTTCTCCTGCCTATTCTGTCCATTGAACTTACATTCATCACCACCCATACTGACTTCCAGCCTCTCACCTGCCCCGGTCCTGCATAGGACCCTATCCCCCTCACAATCTAGTTTAAACCCATACGTTTCCTCCCAAATCCCAAAGACACGGGGTTGTAGGTTAATTGGCTTCTGTAAATTGCCCCTCCATGTGCAGGGAGTGGATGTGAACGTGGGAAAAGGTAGAACCAGTGGGTATGGGGATCGATGGTCAGCATGAACTCAGTGGGCCAAACGGCTTTTTTCTATGCTGCATCTTTCAATAAACTCAGTCATCCAATTTCATCTGATGCAGACACCATTGTTACGTTCTGAACCTTCTGGATTTGTAGTCGGCAGGGCAGTACTCTGCATATCGCCAACAGGGATGTGTTGTGCATACTAACATGCTGTTAGTGCCCCCTTAAAACTGTCTAGTGAAGGTGATTTGACTATATTGTTGTCTAGTTTATTCCATTCCCTCAAGGTTCTTACAAAGAATGAGTTTTTATAAATATCTGTCCTGGCGAATGGGGTTTCTATTTGCATATCATTTCTCTTTCTTGTTCTCCTTTCTGTTGAGTATGTTATGTATCTATCTGCAGTTATTGTTAATATTATTACAGTTATCGTTTTGTTTATTTTTCTTGTAGCTAACTGTGGGTCAACTTCCAGAATAATTTAATACAGCCATAACTGAAAATGTAGTGTTATTTCCTGAGGGTGCCTGGGAACAACTTCAATGCAGTGATTTTGTTTTGGGGTGTTGCTTAGCTGAATACTTCTTGTGAGCTGCCCGGTGATTGTCAATGATGTCACCCTGACCGTTTGATGAAAATTCTTCCTTGTAATTGAGCTCGCTGACCATTATCCAGTTAGTTTGTCAGAAGCAGCAGTATTCATGTGCAAAGGGAACACTAAGCAAACCTTTCATTCCAAGTTAACGGAAATTTGCACTTCCCTCTCTCCAAAAATAACTTAAATAAAGCATGTTTAAAATGTCCTTGAATTGAAATGTGGGCGAGTGAATGGTCAATTAAGAATATAGGATGATTCATTTCACTTAGAATGGTAAAGAGAACAAAGCTTTGCTACTGTCAGGTAGCAAAGAATATTATTCTTCATTCATTCTGACTGTTTTGATATATTGACTTATGTTTTACAATTTTCTCTCTTGAAACGATTCTTCTGTGCAAATCCTATATCAACCAAAAACATTTTTTTTAATAGAATGTACTCCAGCTTCGGTCCATAAAATATATTTTAGAGATTATTTCATGACTGTTTAAATGATTGATTCATATAAAAGCTGCAGTGTGGTGTTATTCCCCTTTTAACAAAATAACATGTTGTCCCAAATGCCAATGTGCTGGCTTTAAGTACAGTAGAAATCTATTTCCTTTTCTCTTGGCATTGTTCCAGTTAGCCCTTGGGGTGGTCTCTCATCTGCAGTGCATTAATCACAACCACTGCATAGAAAAAAACATGGGGTGTTGGCCAGACTAGTTTCCTGTATTTGGGATAGGCGTAATTAACAACTGGAGGCTTTGCTTCTCGGCTTGAACATGTTCTGATTGTGGAATCGTGCTATTGTGCTTTGAAATATGTTGTTAATTGAAAAAATAGTGAACACAGCTATTAGTATGATGACTCATTAGTTTCTTTGCAACTTGTGATGATATGCCTTTTCTTAAAAAAAACGGCTATCAAAGGTTTAACTCATTAGATATATGTTTCAACATGACAGCCTGTAAGAGTCTGCAAAGGACTTTGCAATGCAGCTGCATGGTGATAATTACCAGTCTGCCAGAATTAAGTGCATGGTGAGTTCAATTAGCAATCCCGATTATTACTTCATCACAGTGTGCAGAGTCCCTCCCTATTAACACTTGGGTGTCAATCCAGTGTACACCCTATGCCTTAGTGACAGCTTCACTGAAAATATTTAAAAGATCTTAAATGTAAATGAAAGCAAAAATGGAGAAATCAGTTTCCAAAAAGACTATCAAAGCACAAGACGGCATTTCATATATTAAATTGAATTTGGATTATACATTTTCTGAATAACCTTTTATTTACATTTTGTCCCTTTTAGTACAAAAGCTACTACCCTCCCCCTCCCCCACCCCCCCCCCCCTCCCCTCAACTCTCTTTCTCTTCTGCCACAATCTTTTCTACCTTCCTGTGGAAAATGTCGCTCTTAAATGTACATAGAATATTTTACAGCCAGGCACACTGCATTTAATTGTATTTCAAAAATAAATTGAAATGAATTAGCTGAAGCCCACCTCCTTTCTACAAATGGAGTTCATTGTACCTTGGTACAAGTAGCAATAATAAATTTAAACCTAAGCCTTCTATATCCCTTTCCTTTTTCCTTAAATCTGGAGTCATGCCAAAGTCCATGAGGTAACATCCTCCTTCCATCTGCAAGTCAGCCACTGTGGAATGAGCTTATTTAACGTTGTGTTTTCCAGTGTTTTAGAATTTTAGTATGATTTTGCATTTTCTTTATTTCTCACATTTCTTCTCATGCACAAGAAATGCATGAAGCAAAATTTTCAGCAAGATTAAAACATTTTTTTTTACATAGATTAATTGTAAAACCTGTTTAAAATATTTCCAATGTGTGCGGAGATGGAATGGAGGGACACATTGTTGTCGAGGAAAGTTTTGGTGAATAACGAAAATTGAATACATTTTTAAATGAGCCACTTCCTAAATGTCAGCAATACTGTTTTTAAATGACTTGGATGTTGAGGATTGTGGTTATCCAGATGTTTGTAGAGTTTATCCAAATAACGAGAAACTGAAAAATCAGAAAGGACCTGATGTGCTGGCTGATATCAAGCAGAGGACAATGTTGTTTCTGAGATAGTGATCAGGGAAACAGCTGGAGTTCCCACAGATCATTACCCACAAGATTTGCAAAGAATTCTCTTGTTGAGTACAAACTGCTGTACAGTGGGAGCATTAAAGGTGATATTCCCACAGTAGATTAGCTTCTAAAGATTTGGTGTTGAGACTTGTGACTGTAGAGTAGCCATTAGGCATCGAGGCTGTGGATGTGCATCTTTATAGATGATCAACATCAGCAGGACAAACTCCAATGAGCTTGACGGTTACATAAATTATCATGAAGCATCATATTTAACAAAATAAATTAGACTGATCACCATAACATATTTCAAGAAAATTGTTCTTCAAAAGAAAGCCCCATTTGATCCATTTATTCTCTGTCAGGTATAAACATAGCGTGTCTGTCACATTTAGAAATTTAATAAAATTGCCCTGAACATCACCAGGTCTGCCCAGAGCAATATATTCACTGAAACCTTTAAATATTGATTCAGCCAGAGTTTGCAAGGGTCTATTTAAGTCCTGTGACCTGCATGGGGTAGGTTGGTGTTTGCACTGTTTTGGATGCATATTCTACACCAAGCTATCCATTGCAGTTTAAAAGGTATACATCAAAAGTGTTTGTCAGGAGGTCCACACACCCAAGCAGGGTTGTGTACCTGCACACATGTAATCTCTGATGTCAGGTGGTTATCACCATCTTTGCGTTTTGCATCTCATGTTCTTCGGTGCACCTGTCTTCAGTAGGATGTCAGGCCCCATCCAGGAGCACGGGATTTCTGCCTAAGAATTTGCAGCTCTGAATACATTTGTCTTGTGCGGACAGGCAGCGGTACCAACCGTGGCCAAGAAGCCTGGAAAATGCTGGGAATGTTAGAAAGCTGCCATAATTGGATCACTGAAATTTTTCATCTGTGACAGGCGTTCAGAAAAGCCCCAAGGACTCTGAGGTTAATCGTAGTTTGCAAAAACAAATCCTTTGTTCTTGCTTTTGAGAAACGTGAGAAGTTTAAATAAAAGTGAAAAGATTTTACTATGTAGCAGCAACTGTGTTATTGTTTGTAATGAAAGCTTCTTAGAAAACAGTCCCTTTGACTCCAACAGCCAAGAGGGATTGTGGAGAATCCTTCAGAAATGTATCTGTCCTCAGAAATGTTGTCTCTATTCTACATCTGGGACATACTTACAGGTAAGCCTATAGTCTAATTTACTCAATCAGTGCAGATTGGGTTCAGACATGTTCACATCTCAATCATACTGGCTGTATTGTAGCACCTCATCTCCAACAATCTGATCTACAGAATGCACAAACCAGGGTGAGTCACTGACCTGCAGTATTTGGACACAATTGTAGATGAGCTCCAGATCTTCATTCCCTGAGCTCTGCAAGAGACGGACCTTACACTAAATATTTGTAAGAGGACAGTGACCCCACCCAGAGAAAACTGCCTCTTGTCAATACAAATCTTGGAAAGCATGGATCTCTTGCCATATCTCTGGAACGATCAGCAGGAACTGATCATCATCTTCGGTGCACTTGTCTGAGGAAAGGAGTGGAGAGCATATCATTCATTAAGCTGACGATCAATTGGGCAGCGGCGATCTCTAGCCTCTTTAAAATTTAAAGACATGGACAAACTGCATGAAATCTTTAAAGCAGAATCTGTCAGACAACCCACGACAGCAAGCACCTCATGCACTGGCATCTCTGGCCTAATCTATGAATTCCTCATAGGCTTCAACAGTGACTCACCTCAATAACCACAAACCCAGAGTGGAAGTAAGGTATCTTCAATCCCATGGTCTGCCCAAGATAAGATAATAATAGAATATTGACTGGCCTTGAGGGGGATACGACATATATTGCCTGAAGTAGATTCATATTGCCCGAGTCGAAGACGAGGGCAATATGGATCTAGTGAGGGCAATATATGTCGTATCTCCCGTAAGAGGACAGTCAATATTGTTATTATTACCCATATCAGACATCTAGAGGAAAATTTGAACATCTCAGCTCGGCGGACTTCCACGTAAAATTTAACCAAAATGGACGCGGCAGTCTTCCTGTCTGCCGTTTGAATATTCTAAATTTCCCACGCAGCGTCACGTTGCCGTCACGTTGCCAAGTTCCCGGATGTGAGACCAGGGGAATATAAGACTATATTCCCCGCTGTTTTAACAGGTAAAGTCCATAGGCGTTCGCAAGAAAGGGGAATACAAGAAAATATTCCCCTGTTACCCCTGCTGGCAGTAAAAACGAAGGGAATACAATTTTGTAAAAGCATACCTCAGATGTGTGATATGGGTAATAATATAACTTATGCAATTCAGATTCCAATATCTGCCGATTACTTTGTAATTCCAGTTGGGTAGACTTAAGTGTCTATGGTATTCTGTTTATGGGCATCTTGAGAATAGGAAATATTGGCCTTGATCATGTATCAGGTCATGGATGTTTGGAGTTTAAATCACAGTTGTGCAACTGTAGCATGCTACACAGTACTTGTCAAATCAGTTTGTGCTCTACCAGATATACTGGAAACATACAGAGGTCATAAGGAGTAATCAGAGCAGAATTAGGCAATTCAGCCCATCAGGTCAACTCCGCCATTCAATCATGACTGATCTATTTCTCCCACCTAACCACATTCTCCTGCCTTCTCCCCATAACCCCTGACACCCGTACAAACCCGAACAGAGGAGACAGCTCTTGGTCAAACCACTTGTATTACTGATTTGACGCTTGCCATGATAAATTGGGATGTGATCATCCAGATAATATATAAGGGAAAACTGATTTAATAGAATAAAAAAATCCCATCTCCTGTGTTGAAAGCGATTGTCAATTCATTGCACATTTGTTGGGGATTGGAAAGGATTAAGCAACATGCCAACTTGGTCAGCATGGCCAAGATGGGCCAAAGAGATGGGAACTGTGCGATAGAGCTTTTTGTGCAAATGCAAAGGTGAGGTGAACAGTGCCTTTTCTGTTCTGTAATTGTGAGCTTGAGAGTTATGTTCTTCTGGACTTGCAGCATGACAGAACGTAGAAGATGTACGAGTAGTGCTTGGTGGACAATCACTAAAATCTTTGACTCTGGAATCAGTCAGGGCTCGTCTTTAAGAGAGCCACAGCATGCCACTGTAAGAGGTCTTCAGGGACAACCTTTTTTACACAAAGGGTGGTTGGTGTGTGGAATGAGCTGCCGGAAGATCAGCCATGATCATATTGAATGGCGGTGCAGGCTCGAAGGGCTGAATGGCCTACTCCTACACCTAATTTCTATGTTTCTATGTTTTTTCTATGTAAGAGGTAGTTGAGGCAGGTGTTTAAGAAACATTTAGACAGGGATATGGATAGGTAGGTTTAGAGGGATATGGGTCAAATGCGGGCAGGTGGAACTAGTGTAGATGTTCGCATGTGCAAGTTGGGCTGAAGGGACTGTTTCCATGCTGTATGACTCTGTTCCTCCAATTTATACGTTTCAATAACAAATAAGATGCCTAACCTATCACTTCATTTTTCTTCCAGTTTTTCTTGATATGATACATTACTGGTGGCAATCCATGTGCCACATCTAAGATATTGTTACAGAAGTAGATTAACTGCTACAATATTATTGTTGCAGGTTTATCAAATGATAATATGAAGTTTTCCAAAAAAAAAATCATAAATGTCATAAATTTAGGGTAGTGTGATGGTATTCAGTATAGTTAATTTGTCTGTAATTGGTAGTCATCTAAAGCCACTTAACTATTGAATGAACCTCATGCACGGTTATTTACAATTGTGATTTACTACCATAATTTGTCATGAAGTTACAGTTAATTTATAAAATTGTATCATAGTTTTTAATTAAATTGACAAGATATCAATTTAGTCTGAAAATATTGTGCTGAAACATTGCATCTCTCAATTCACTATTCTCTGAAGATAAACGTTGAAAATTAGAAAGCAGCAGTTAGTACCCGTGTGCATTGCTTACGTCACAGTTTCGATCAATATTTCTGATGCATCTGAACTCAGTCAGGTTATCCATATTGTTAAATTCCAAAGGCTGACTGATAATCTGTTCTTTTAGATTAGCCACAGCTTTGTTGATCAGTTTCTTCAGAAATAATTATTATCTAGTTTAATATACTTTTGTTTATAATTACCCATAATAAATCTATTACTGCTGTGTTTCAAATAGAAAAAGTAATTGTTGCACATTTCCATGAATTATCTGATCAGCTTAATCAATTTTAATTTAAATTGCTTATGCTGTATAATGCTGTCCGTGTGTGTCTGGAACAATTTACTCATCTGTCAGTATTATTACAGTTATGATTTGTAACAGATTTGTTACCTTGGTATTTGTTACATCACATTTCTGTAGGATGCCTTTCATTAAAAGCTTCTAACTTTGAAATCAAATATGTATTTACTAATATTCATTAAAAGTAGATTCCAAAATATTATTGGTAGTTATTTTAAAATACTAATAAAGTAACACTTAAATTGTGTATATTTAAATAATAATATCACCATCCCATGATAGCTTAAAATTGCATCACTTAGTTATTTCCAAGCTCCTGGTTTTCTCACAGATCATCCTTGATTCACAAATCTTTCTACCTAATTTTTTTTCTTGATTGCCCATTCATCCATCTAAAATGATTAAAACAGGTGAATGCACTCGCATCATTATCTTGTCAAATACTCTAGTAAACGAAGAATTTGCAACTGGCAATTCAACAATAAAACAATTATACATTTCCTTTTTCTTTTTTGTTGTCCCAGACCGACTTGAAGTCATTTAAACCTCTGGAATTCCATTAGACATTGTTACCATGCTGATCTTGATAGACAGAAATGCCGGAGAAACTCAGCGGGTGAGGCAGCATCTATGGAACGAAGGAATAGGTGACGTTTCAGGCCGAGACCCTTCTTCAGACCTATTCCTTCGCTCCATTGTCTACCTTCGATTTTTCCAGCATCTGCAGTTCTTTCTGAAACATGCTGATCTTGATGATAGATTTCAGAAGTTTATTTAACAACACTTTGCTTGTGATATTTAAAGTTATTTTATTGCTGAATATTAAACTGTACCAAAATTTCAATCTTCTTCTCAACTCATAACCATTGAAGACAACTGTGGTATCTGTGCCACTGTGCTAACTGTAGTACAATGAAGGTCTCAGTGGAATATCAAAATTTCCAACAAAGACCTCATGATCCTATAGAATCGGTCAACACAGAAATTCCCAATAAAGATATTTTAATGTTTTGTTGGAATTGTGATTTAATTATCGGTAGTTACAGGACAGCATCTTTTACTTTGGTCTCAGAATCTACCAACTGGTCCCACTTGAATATTACTGATGCACAAATCATTGTTCTACTTAACTTTTCTCCCACTTGACCACCCAGCCAATTAAAATGATTACATCAGGTAATCATCATTATCCCGTTAAACACTCATGTCAGCTAAATATCTGCAATTGACAATTCATGTTTCCAGCCTTCCTTAGTTGGATTTCTTAAGTTAATACTGAGTTTATTCCAAGTACTGAACCTTGGTTACTCAAATCCATCTAAAGGCAGGCTTGTAGATAGGTCAACTCATCCCATGTGCAGCTGATTTCCACAGTGAATCATGACACTAAAGTGCATTTTAATTCAATCAAAAAATCTGAAATAAAAGCGCAACAGGTTAAGAGAAAAAGAAAATGAATTAGTGATTTAGATCAAAAATCATTCTTCTGAATTATATTGTGTGTTTCTGGTAATTTTAATTGTGAGTTTTAATTTCCTTCTTTCCAGCAAATAATGTGTATTCTAGAGATTCAATTTTCTATGTCAATTCTATTCTATAAAGTCTTCGGGAAAACCATAATTGAAGGCTGATACCAAAATTTGAATATCCCTGTGTTGCTACTTGCTCTTCCTGTTGGAAGTACAATTGCCAGTGGAAATGTAGCTCTGTGGTAGTTGGTGCAAACCCTGATTAAATGTCTGTAGTTGGCATAATTTAAATATTTTTGGTAAGCTGCCTGAAGTATTCCTTCCTGTCCTTGGGAACTTGCCAGTGGGAGGACTGCTGCTTGGGTAGTCAGTAATTGCTGGATCATGATAAAGGCAGGGCAACAAGGTATTTGTTCAATATTCATTGATTGCCAATCCTACTCTGGTTGTTTAAACATTCGTTTGTATTGTTCCTTCTTCAGCAATGCCTGTTCTGTTCCAATTCTTGGTCTCCTGGGTTGCTGAAGGGCTGACAGCCGAAACTGTAATCATGTAAGGATGTCAAATATGAACTCAATAAATCGAAGCACGAATAGGCCACTCAGCCCATTCATCAGCTCTACATTCAACATGATCATAGCTAACATTGTTTCCGCCCTATCGCCATGTTCCTTCATACATTTAATCTTCAGTAATTCATTGATTCTGATTTGAATGCATTGAATTCATGAGCTTCTATAGCCCTCTGGGTAGGGAATTGCAAAGATTCATCGCCTTTGTGTCAAGAAATTTACCCTAATAACAATCCTACATGACCTATCCTTATTTTGAGACAGTGATTTCTAGTTATAGGTCCTTAGCCAGGGAAAACATCGTCCCTGCCAAGCCCTCTAAATATTTTGTATACTTCGATAATGTGTCCTCCCTCTTGCCAAAATCTCAAGAATAAAGGGTAGTGAAACAAGGAACTGCAGATGCTGGTTTACAAAAAGAGACTCAAGAAGGATTCAACCTGAAATATCACCTATCCATGCTCTCCAGAATTGCTGCCTTACCCGGCTGAGTTACTCCAGCACTTTCCACAATGTCTTTGCTTTCCTCAAGAATAAAGGCTTTATATACTGAATATGTGTGCATATGAATGAGTTACTTTCATAGGTGAAACTAGTCTGGTGAATCTTTGCAATGCTCTGTATGACAAGTATGTGCCTTTTTTTTAGATGAGGAAACCGAAATACACAAGTCTCCAGGTGTGGTCTCGTCAAACCCTTGTAAAATTGTAGAAACACATCTTTGCTCTTGCACTCCTGTAGCAAAGGCCAACACACCACTTAGCTTCCTAACTGCCTAATGCACCTGCATCTTTCAATGACGTGTACTACGGCATATAATTCACATTGAATATTAACACTTTCCAATCTGTCATCATTTCAAAATAACTCAGCATTTTACTTTTTTTTAAACCAACGTGATTAACCCCGCACTTTTTCATATTGTACACGTATTGTACTCTATTTGAACTTATCACTCACTAAAGTTGTCTGCAGCCTTGAAGTCTCTTTGCATTCTTTTCACTGCCCGCATTCCCATGTTAATTTCATGTCATTTGGGGACAGTGGTACTCCATTAGTCACAACTTGCCAATCTGATAAATACTGTTTATTCGTCCACCACATTTTCAATACCAGTCCATCAGTATTTTCATGTCAATCACTAGTTTATATTTGGAGATGTAGTTGCAGCATCTGGCAGAAGCACTGCTAGGAGTGTGGAACTTTGCATGAGACGCACACACACAATCTTGCACGTCTACCTCCTGAGTAAAACTTCAGAAACAGACATTTTCGAGCATTTCTCTTAATATTCTTACCTCATCGGTGTATAACTTTTTTTAGTAAGGAAGGTCAGATTGCCAATCTATATGATCACTTCCATGGTAGTGGAAGTTCTGAATTTCCTGAGAGGTCTCATCATTGTCATTCTGATTGTGCTGTGATGTTGGACTTGCACAATACCAGGGCCAATTTCCTGCTGTCTCCCAGTGATTATGTTGGGAGATCTGGCCACAGAACCCACGCTATGTTAATCTTGGTGCAGGTTCGGTGATTTCATTCATTTCAATGGAGAGGAACAGCTTCAAGGGATTGGATCAATGTTCAGGCAGTTTAACTGTTTGAATTAATTGAGTTCATTGAAATATATTTAAGTATTCTTCCAGATAGGGTTACTAAATGGATATCCGTGATGCCTCTTGACAGATCAAAGCACTTGCAAACATTTCTTACTGATACTGATTGAGATCAACTGCCAGTGTATGCGAATGAAAGACAAACCAGTAAAACGGAGGTGCTTTGTGTGAATTGTATTGGTGAAACATCTCTAAACAAATACAGAGTAGTGTGAGCAAAACCTTTCTTGCTCATCTGATGCAGTATTCTGTTGCTTTTCTTCATGCAAATAAGTTTCCTGATTCTTTCTTCTACTGCTCTCCTGTCTTCTAATGCCCTCCCAGTCTTTGTACACAAATACCTAGCATGCATTGCAATCATATTATTCTGATCTAGTCACATTTGCCTAAGTTTGGCCAATATGCCGCTAAACATTTTCCTATTCACGTACCTCTCTAAATATCTTAATTGTTGCAATTGTTCACATACCCCTCCAAATGTCTTAATTGTTGCAATTGTACTCTATCATATAAATATAGGCCAGTGAAGCTTCAGCTCCACTTGCCAATATTTATATGATAGAGTACAAATCAAAGGTGTTAAGATAATCATTACTTTAAATACAGGCAGGGGGAGACAGAAAAGATTTTTAAAAAAGACCAATGAAAGTAAAAGATATGGACACATTGGGAAAAGAATTCTGTATTGGACTCGGATTCATATCAGTTTATTTGACATATATACCAGGTGCTGTAAAATTCCTCATTCGCATGAAGCTCAGAAAGAGAACGCGTGGGAATGACAGATATAACCAAGAACACAATGGCAAATGCAAGCAGCTATATTGTGCAAAGATTGTAGTGCAACATTAAAACTGAAGTGTAATAACAGAATATTTGAATAAGGTAGAGTCAATCCATTGAATTTAAAGATGCACACATCTGCAAGCTATTGGTTTATCATTGGGGTGGAAAATAGAAAGGAATGAGAGGATTTCAATGACTAGGGTTACACAAAAAGCTGGAGAAACTCAGCGGGTGCAGCAGCATCTAAGGAGCGAAGGAGATAGGCGACGTTTCGGGTCGAGACCCTTCTTCAGACTGGTCAGGGATCAGGGAAACGAGAGATATAGACGGTGATGTGGAGAGATAAGGAACAATGAGTGAAAGATATGCAAAAAAGTATCGATGATAAAGGGAACAAGCCATTGTAAGCTGTTTGTGGTGTGAAAATGAGAAGCTGGTGCGACTGGGGTGGGGGAGGGAGATAGAGATAGAGGGAATGCCAGGGCCCGAGGGCTGAGGGAGAGGTGGGAAGGGGAGGAGACAGCAAGGGTTAACAGAATTGAGAAAATTCAATGTTCAAGCCCAAAGGATGCAGACTCCCCAAGCGGAATATGAGGTGCTGTTCCTCCAGCTTGCGGTGTTGCTCACTCTGGCCGTGGAGGAGGCCCAGGACCGAGAGGTCGGATGCGGAATGGGAGGGGGAGTTGAAGTGCTGAGCTACCGGGAGGTCGGGTTGGTTATTGCGGACCGAGCGGAGGTGTTCGGCGAAGCGATCGCCAAGCCTCCGCTTGGTCTCACCGATATAGATCATCTGGCATCTGGAGCAGCGGATGCAGTAGATGAGGTTGGAGGAGGTGCAGGTGAACCTCTGTCGGACCTGGAAGGACTGCTTGGGTCCCTGAAAGGAGTGGAGGGGGGAGGTGAAGGGACAAGTGTTGCAATGACTAGACGGTTCTTGTTATTCACTGATTTATTGTCAGTGGATCTGCATACTTGCATTGTCAGCCGTGTATTACTTGGAGGGTTAGCAAACACTGCCCTTTCCTCAAAAGCCTTTTCCTGCATAGACCAGTGAATCCTGTTTGCATGAGATGGATATTACATAGAAACATAGAAATTAGGTGCAGGAGTAGGCCATTCAGCCCTTCGAGCCTGCACCGCCATTCAATATGATCATGGCTGATATTGTGGTGTAATATTGTGGTGGCAAATGATGAAATATCAAGAGTCTATCTCCACTGAGATATGGCTAGTATTGTGGCAGTTGCCAGAACCCAGTGGGTGGGTCAGAGTCAGGAATTCAGTGGGTGGGTTCAGAGCAACACCGTCGCGCAGCTGGTCCTTACCCCACAGCTCCAGAGACCCGGTTTGATCCTGACCTCGGGTGCTGTCTGTGTTGATTTTGCATTTTCGCCCTGTGGGTTTTCTCCAGGTGCTCCGGTTTCCTCCCAAAACATGCGGGTTGTAGATTACATGGCATCTGTAAATTGCCCCTAGTGTGTAGGGAGTGGATGCAAAAGTGGGATAACAGAACTAGTGTGAATTGGCGATTGATGTTTGTCGTGGACAAGGGGTTAATTTTCAGGCTGTTTCTCTAAACTAAAACTGAAGGTGAGGAAGATGAGTATGTTTGTAACCAGAATCGGGGTCTTTAGTTTGTGCCACCCGAATATGGGTAAATTCATGGCTGGAGTTTAGGAGCTTTGGTGGTTGTGTTAACAAATTTGCAATTTGCTGCTATTAATGGTGAGAAAAGCCAGCAGCTCACCTCCCTGTCAGATTGCAGGAAGCCTGAGGCAAGCCATGTTTGTTTTGACAAGCTGAAATTTATGTGGATATTGTCAAATTAAGGTGGATAAATCACCAGGATCTGATGGATCTATTTGAGGTTATTGAGAGAGGCAAGAGAGGAGATGTTGGTTCTTTATTTAAGAAGGGAAGTCTCTCTACTTCCTTCTTAAATAAAGGACCAACATTGGCTACTCTCCAGTCCTCCGGGCCCTCACCTGTGACGAGAGAAGATGTAAGGATCTTCGTCAAGCCTCCCACAATCTCCTCTCTTGCCTCTCTCAGTAACCTCCAATAGATCCATCAGATCCTGGAGATGTATCCACCTTAATGCTCTTCGAGGCCCAACACCCTCTCCTTCTTAATCTCATTCTGCCCTTGATCATAGGATATCTCCATACCTATCCCTTATGGATAATATGGTGTAATAATGAACAATAAAATAATAATATAGCTTCTAAACATTGCGATGAAGTGGCTGGGAATAGGCTACTTTGTTTGCTTAGCACTTGAGTGTTAGTTGCAAAACTGTATCACTCATTTGTACAGCACAGAGTGGTTCTGATCAATTTCTTCCCTTATTTTTAGTCTCCAGAACAAAGTGAAGAGGAGGATGGAACTAGCTTCCCAGGAACAAACTATATTGCTGTCGCTGATTTACCAAAGGTTTGTGCCTTTAGTTATCCACATTTAAATCTAAATTACTTCTACAAAGGAAATTATTATACAAAAATAGCTTCATTTACTTTTTTTATTGGAGTAACAAACATTCCATATCTCTTCACTGTGTTAATGTCAATCGATATCATTAAATTCCAAGCTATTAGAATAACCGAGAACAATAAGTGAGCAACTGCCAATTATACCGTAGGCAATCGATGAAATTGTGCAGAATTAATAATAACATGATATTAGAAAATCTTCCCAATGATGCACTTCTTTCTCAATTAATGATGTTGCTGCACTTTGGGGGAAGAACAACGTACTGTATCATGTGCACCCCAGATGGCAAAATAAGAGACATTGCATATGTTTGGAAAATAACCTTTGGATGAAAATATAGACCCGTGTTCCCACTGAGGGAAATATAGACCCGTGTTCCCACTGAGAAAATATAAAGAATTTATATTCTTGCCATTTCAAGAATATAAATATTACTTTCATGGGGGAATTGAAACATAAGTAATGTTATCTAACACATGTGGGGATTACCACGACGTGAGCTGAAATTTGTTTTGTGCACACGAGATGTGGACGTGCTTCCACCTGAGTTAATAAGCTGAACGGAACCAACCGATGGCTGATGGTGAGCAGCTGATGGCTGAAAATAAATTGAAGCAGCTGCACACGACTTTCAACAGCAGTGTCTGGTCGCCATAGCAACATCCATCTGATAAGTACTACTGAGCTTTCCACTGCAATACTGTGACACAAAGCATGTTTGTGCAGCATACAGATTCATGACTGCTGTTAGAGCTGAGGCACATCCCACCTGTAACATTTTGAACACAGTGCTACCTTTATGAAGCTCTCTTTTAGCAAAAATATCCACCAAAACTATTAACCAGTTCTGCTGTCTGTGTGTGAAGACTCTGATTGGAAGTGTTAAATATGATATTGTTTCCATTCAGTAAAAGCTCAATATCGCTCTAAAGCATAATTGTTGATGATGCACTCTGCCATTCATTAAATAAATAGAATGTTCAACACTTTCCTCCTTCCTACGTATGTCTCTCTCTCTCTCTCTCTCTCTCTCTCTCTCTCTTTCTCTTCCCCTCTCTTTCTTTTCCTCCTTTTGCCCCAACCTCTCTTCCCCCTCTCTCTCCCACCCCACTCTCTCTCTTCTCCCAACTCTCAATCTATCCCCCTTTCTCTTTCCCCTTTCCCTCTATTATCTCTCTTTCTCTCTTCCCCTCCCCCCCCAATGTAATCATTTTTTCGATAAGCTTGTCCAATAAGCAAGTTCGGTATTTTGCTAAACGCAAGGAATCATGGGATTTGTCAAAGGTCATTCTGGATTTTAAAAAACGAACGCAGTGCTGTTTAAACTGTGTATAAATTGTTAACTGTTCTACCAAGGAATTAATCTAGAATTCTATCTACTCAGAAGCGTCCTTTCTTGTTCTGCTGTTCACACACTACTTCGACAGTCCCAATTCTAGTTCAGTTCATTAATCTACAATTATGAGATGTTCAAACAGTTAAAAAATTATTATTTTCATTTATTCCTTAATGTGTCAGCTACTGGTATAAGAAAATATTACTTGTGTTTAAAACATTTTCTTATCTTTATTCATAATTTATGTGTAAAAATATATTTAATCTGAGGCAGGAAGCGACTGTATCAGTGTGATGTGGCCTGATGCTTTACCTACAGGCGGTGTGAATATAACATTAAGGCAAAGATTCATCTCCAAGGAAAACTGAGTACCCGGGAAATTTGTTAACTCTTGAAAAATTTTAAACATGTTTAAAGATTTCCACGAGTCAAATTTACAGTTGATGTTAAAAATTTAAACATTTAAACTTGTTGTAAGAACGTAGTAGCCCGTGAGTTTACCGTGGTGATTCGTGAGTCTACCGTGGGCACTCTTTAACTCAGCGGGCAGGCAGCATCTCTGGAGAGAAGGAATGGGTGATGGGATGACATTTTCAAATTTCTCCAGCACCATGTGTTCACTTTTCGTGAACCAGCATCTGCCCTTTCTTGTGTATGACATTATTTGTATCCGTGGCAGTTGATTGTCGCACCCTTCAGTTTCCCAGGGGGTCGGGACAGGACTGGAGTTGGGAGGGAAAGTTGGGGGGGGGGGGGGGGGGGGGGGGGGGGGGGGGGGGGGGGGGGGGTTGGGGTGATTTAGTACGGGAGACAAGTAGTGATTGCCCATGGGGTTCACTGTCAAGGACTTTATAATGCAGAGAGCATTATAAACAGTGGAGCGATTAACCCTGGAAAGGGGGGAAACTTCTCTCTGAGTTGGACCCAGGAAACTGAACCTGAACAGAACACAATCTGTAGTTTTACTAAATGCTTTAAAAAGCTTTAAGTTATAGATTATGGACAATTTTAAGTTGAGTATGGACAAATCCAACGAACCACACTACATTATTCTTGAATAGATAACTTTGAATATGTGATTTTAAAAAACGGAAACAACATCTACAGTGCCTTGTGTCTTGGCAATTCATGATTCTCCACGCTGGGCAGAGAATGGGATTTGTAAGCGGCTAACTTCATTCTATAACTTGGAATGTCACATTGGCGGCGCAGCAGTGGAGTTGCTGCCTCACAGCGCCAGAGACCCGAGTTCAATCCTGACGACTGGTGCTGTCCGTACGGAGTTTGCACGGTCTCCCAGCGACCACGTAGATTTTTTCCGGGTGCTCCAGTTTCCTCCCACATTCCAAAGACGTGCAGGTTTGTATGTTAATTGTCGTCTGTAAATTGCCCCGCAGTGTGTAGGATAGAACTAGTGTCCGGGTGATTGTGGTCAGCATGGGCTTGGTGGGCTGAAGGGCCTGTTTCCACACTGTATCTAAACTAAACTAAAGGCCCTGAAGAAGAGTCCCAACCCGAAACGTCAACTATCCTTTTTCTCCAGAGATGCTGCCTGACCCGTTGAGTTATTCCAACACTTTGTGACCTTTTGTGATAAGTTAATGCTTCAACCCTTTCTCGAGGAATGGGAATTAGGGGAAGCAGTAGGAAATATGTTGTTTGGCATTTAAAATAAATAGATTAGTCAGTATAGTAATTATTAAGTCAAAGTTACAGTTATGTAAGTGCAACTGCGGTAGAAGTGAGGAGAGGGGTGGGGTAATCAGGGGAACCAAATGTATAATTAGCCGATCTGGAAAACGAGCAGAACGACTGGACGAGGATTTGTTTGATGCCCAACCCAAAATGCTGGAGTAACTTGGCGGGTCAGGCAGCAACTCTGGAGAGAAGGAATAGGTGACTTTTCGGGTCGAGATCCTTCTTCAGAAGACGAGCCCTCATCCGAAATGTCACCTATCCACGTTCTCCAGAGATGTTACCTGGCCCGCGTTGTTACTCCAGCTTGTTGCGTCTACCTTCCGTCTAAAGCCTTGGGATCGTTGCCCTTCATGTTGGCGTGGAGGGGGAGGGGGGTATTGTGTTGTTTGATCGCCCCCTGCTATCCCAGAGACAGGGAGACACAGCGGCTTTTGAGACTGGTGGGCAATCACTACCAAAGTACTCCCCCCCCCCCCCCAACCTCCCTCCACCTCAACTCACGCCTGGGCACCAAAGCAGCTCAGGAGGCGAACCCTGAGCTCCGTCTCCCAACAATTTGATGTGCAACTGATGTGAAAGAACAGCGGCCGCGTTGGCCGGCCGGCACCCGGCATGGACTTCTCAAAACCCTCACACACGAAAAGTGTGTGCGAATAAACAAAAACAAGGAATAAAACCAAAGCCCGGCTTGAAAGGCAACTAAAAATATATTCCGCTTAGAACGAGCAGGCGCGGAAACATCCGTCCTCATTCAAAGATTTCATCTCCCGTCTTCCCGCAGTGTATAGACCTGGCAGTAAATTCAATTAAAATATAACAAACCTTCGCCCTCTGGTCTTCTAACTACGTGATGTGTGTTTCAAACAAAGCATAAGTATAACAGCTCTGGCACTGGAGGGTGCCCATTTCCCTTTGTAGGTCATAAGAATAGATGCGGCCGCGCTGAATTCTATCTTTAACTCAAAGCCGCAGGATCGAGATGCCTTCTTTAACACTGTTGCTTATTAAAACATACCTTCATTCACGGTTGGCTCAAGAGTAACGGGAGAGGAACTTGGTAACTCGGGAGAGGAACTTGGAACATCGCAGAAATTGGCATACCCGTGGGAACTCGGTTAAATACTCGAACATAAACTTGGAATCTCGTACGTAACCACGAGTCTTTTTTTTCTTTCACTTGGGGTCACTCGTGGGTACGCTCGCATCGTGTGACAGGGCTTTTAAGCCAACCCACCTTGAAAGTTTAACTAGCCTGTTTGAATCCAATCTGAACTTTCCAACCTTCCCCTCACACAGCACATTCTCCTTGTTTCCTTCAATCCAGCGAGATTGTTTAGATAGGAATGTAATGACTGTCTCAAATTGGTTGACCACACAGCGTGTAATTCTTGTATATCAACATTGAATTTGAATGGCTGTGACTCAGGCTAATGCCAGGGATTTGATAATTGACAGGTTTGTTCCAGGCATTCTTGCGTTTTCAAGGCTGGTGCTGTATTGAATCAATAATATAAACAGATACAATTGTGGATTTGTGCAGCCTGCAGTACGCTGTGGCCTACTGCTGACATATTTGATGGATAAATTTATTTATAAATCTCATTTAAATGAATACACAGGTCTGTACACACACAGTAACTCACCTGGCGAGAATGTTTATCCCGAATGACCCATGACCTGGGTATGTGTAGTTGTAATACCGAACTCGCTTATTGAACACAATATTAAAAACTTTGAAAACAGATTTGGCATGTCGCTCTTGTCAGCTCCTTAAGACTTTGAATTCCAGCCCTAAAGCGTTGACAAGAGCATACCTATGCCATGTATTAACATTGACAAAATGCATATTAATTAATAGAATTACAGTAAAAAGATGTCTGGCCCCAAAACAATATTAGTTGCACAGCAGAATGCAATTAACAATCATTCATATTTTATGTTACCTAACTGTCACTGTTTCTAGGTATTCTAACTGTAGAACATAACATTTAATGTATTTAAAAAGCAGTGTCATTCTATAAGTGAATTGAAATCTTTTGATTCTAAATAGATGTGTATGTGGTCTTTTTTTTCCATATTTGATCATTTGCAAATTTTAAAGATTTTAAAGACAAGGAAGAAAAATTATGATTAAAATTTGAACACCACTGGTCGTTTGGTGAGGCTTTGTAACGAGAGTGTACATCTTATACCTGCTGCTGCAAATTACCTCCAGACAAGCTGTTAAATGTTTTTCTGCCTGATTATCATAATTCCTCAGTCATTGCTTGAAGGAAATATTTTAATGGAATACAGCAGCCAGGAAGTTATTTTTAACAATTGGTAGTGTGGGGAAGCAAGGCTTTTAAATCTGTCATAGAGTGCAGAACTCTTGGACCAATCAAATAGTACATTGCACCTTTATTAGTAATACAGCGCAGAGTTCTTACACCAATCAAACCTTATAGTGCTGTTAGGCCAGTCACACAGAGTGAAACTCAGACCAATGAAACCGTATATAGCTTTTGGGTTAACCATACAGTGCTGAGGTTATGGACCAATTGTGCAGTGCAGATACTACAGCTCGTGATGCTCCTTCCCATATCCCTGAAAAATAAGAACATGTAGAAGCTGCATAATGCTGCAGTAAAATATTAACTCGGTTACTATGGATACAGAAAAAGGTAGGGAAATAAGTGACTACCACAGCACTGACAACATCACTAAAGGCAACCGATGAAATTGAGCAGAATGAATTATAACATGATACTAGAAAATCTTCCCAAAGAGGCAATTCTTTCTCAATTAATCACTGCAAATTAAAAAAAACAAAAATCACTACAAAATCAAAAATTCTGCCAGTTGCAAAACCCCAAAAAATGTTTTGTTACTCAATAACATTTTGTATTGTGTTCTTCTGCTTACACTTTCTCAGTAGATTTTTTTTGTGTAAAATTGTAGGCTGGCAGCAGTTAGCACTATTCTTTGGTGACTCAAGTGAAATCCAAATTGTTTTTTTTTTGTATGTACTCCTTTTCCTGGAGTATACAGTGCCATAATGTTTGGGACAAAGACCCATCTTTTAGTTATTTGCCTCTGTACCCCACAATTTGAGATTTGTAATAGAAAAAAATCACATGTAGTAAAGTGCACATGTGATTGTCAGATTTTAATAAAGGCTATTTTTATACATTTTGGTTTCACCATGTAGAAATTACAGCAGTGTTTATACATAGTCCCCCCATTTCAGGGCACCATAATGTTTGGGACATAGCAATGTCATGAAAATGAAAGTAGTCATGTTTAGTATTTTGTTGCATATCCTTTGCAAACAATGACTGCTTGAAGTCTGCGATTCATTGACATCACCAGTTGCTGGGTGTCTTCTCTGATGATGCTTTGCCAGCCTGTATGAGGTAGTATAATGAGGTAGTATGCAGTTCATTCTCTCCTCCACACTTTGCTCTTGCCATCACTTCCCTTCACTTCCCTGAACCTCACCCGGACTTGCACCCATTTCTCCCTTTCTCCCTCCGCTTCTACCTATATGCCTTCCTCGGGCTTCACAATTAATACCCCTTCTATCCTCATCTCACTCTTTTTGTCTTTAACGTCACCTAAACATGTCCCCCAATGATGCTGCCTAATCTACTGAGTTACTCCAACACTTCATGTTTTTTTAAATTAAGATTGCTTGTGTCTGCGAACACATACCACAGCACATTGATGGCATGACTTGAGATTCAATACGATTCATCACTATCCTATTGTGTACATTGGACTTTGTCTCTAGAATTGTTAATGAGAACTATCTTTCCCTTTGCTCAACCTATTCTAGTTTCAGATATTATGAAATAAACCCTTGAATTGCCGATGCATAGAAAGCCAAGTGCTGGTAAATGGAATTAGTGTTAGATAGCTTATTGATGGTCAGCAGTTCATCTAATGTTTCTCATTGGAATATCTAATATAGTATTGTTGATATTAGAGCTACCCGTATTTCCCGGCAATGAAGATGCTATTTTTTACCCAAAAATAAGGCAAGAACACTGACCTGCGTCTTGGAGGCCGAAGGTTAGGTTGTTAGCCAAGAAAGACAGACTTAGCTATCCCTCAATACAGCAACATCAAGAACAATGTTGCTGTACAAAGGGATAGCCAAGTCTATCTCTCATTGCTAGCAGCAGATGGGAAGTGACTGTAAAGTGGGAAGCAGCTGTAAAGGGACAGCGCCACTGGGGGAAGAGTTCCTTTCATAGCGTGGCCCGGGGAGGGAAGTAGTTTGGGAGGCTGTGAGTGGCCGCTGGGACTGGACAGTGGAACCGGCCACCACCTTCTGCCGGTCCGCATGCCAACCAGCCACGGTGTCCTTCGGCACAGGTGCAACCGGTTGAGGTGGTGGTTAGTGGGTAGCTACTGGGCGGATCTCCCCCCTCCCCCTCCCCTCTCCCTCCCTCCCCCTCCCCCTCCATGGAACTGCAGCTAGACCCGGGGCTCGCAGGCAACCTGGGCATTACAGCCTGTCCCAAGGCAGGCGACATGGGTGCTACAGCCAGTCCCGGGGCTCACAGGCGACCTGGGAACTGCAGCTAGTCCCGGGGATGCGAAGGATCTGGAAACTGCAGCCAGTCCCGGGGCAGGCGATGTTGCCGACCCCTGGACTAAATCAAACCCATGATCCTGTCCCACCATCGTTTTTTCAAAATTTAGCAACTTAAATTGACAGTGCGTCTTCGACACCGGTGCGTCTTCATTGCCGGAAATACGGTACATTGTTTTTGTTGAAAGGCCGATGTCAATAAATTTCTTGATGAAATCGGTGACTACTGATGTGTACTCATTCAGACTGGCTGGTGTGGTCTTGAACATATTCTACATGGATGAACAGGTGGATTCCGTTTTTGCTAAGGTCCAGATCCAATGCTTTCAAAGTAGGATGACCTTTGTATTGTACATGAAGGCCAAGTGTGGTCTTTGTAATGCTATCAGGGATGCCATGAATGAATTCATGGCACAATTCAATCAAATAGATGACAAGAAACAGTTACAGGGCCTGAATCCCATCATCACAAGCTACCAGCTGAAATCTATTATTATTCCATTATTGGACTGAAGTATTTTTTCGCATCATTTTGTCATTCAACTGTTTTGCATTTGTCATTGTAGTTATTGTTGTATCTTTATTATTTCATGTTCTTTTTGCTTTATGCACTTCATGTGAGCAAGGAATTTCATTGCACCAGGTGTATGTGACAATAAATTACACTGACTCTGAGGATTTGTTTCTCAGCGGGTTTATTCGATGGCAATTTTGGCGTTGGCAGACGTGACAGATAAAATTTAATGCAGAAAAGTGAGAATTAATACATTTTGACAGAAAGAACAAAAAAAGACTATGTAGGCTAAATGATCATTTCTATGGGGTGTGCAGGGGCTCGGGACTTAGATGGACACATACATAAATCTTTGTAGTACCATGTCATGTTGAGAGAGCAGTTAATATAGCATTTGCGAGTCTAATTCATATATAGAGGCATAGAGTGCAAAACACAATTATATACTTAAACGTTATTTGATACAAACCACATATTACTTGGAGTATTGCATCTGTATCGCCACATTTTAAGTAGTAAATGGAAGCCCTGGAGAGGATCCAAAAACATTTACAAGGATATTTGCTGAGATGAGGGATCTTGGTTACCAGAGTAGACTGGCGAAGCTGTGGTTGTTCTCTTTGGAGAGGGGATTTTATAAATGGTGTACAACAGCATGCCAGGTTTAGACAGAGGAAGTAGAGGGAAGATGTTCCCATTCGTAGCTGGCTTGAGGAGCAGGGTGCACAGGTTCAGAGAGACGGGGTTAAAGACTCAAGGAAGGAAGGGGGATTTAAGGAAAAGATTTCTTTATTCAGGGGGTGATTACGCTTTGGAATTTATTGCCTGGAATGATAATGGAGACAAAATCAGACAAGGCCTGGTGACCGTGCCACCTCCTCGCTTGCCGCTCTGACCCCTATCATTGCTGACAGGCCAGGAGAGGACAGTCCCCAGCATCATTGGTAACGGTTGGGTCCAATTCGCAGATATTGGTTTGGCCAACTGAAGCCTGTCAGTGTACTCGCTATAACACCCAGGCATTCCAGAGAGAGGGGAAAAGGGTGATGGAAGAAGGAAGAGAAAGTGGTGTGCCTCGCAGCTAGCTGTGTTCACTTGTAGCAGGTTCCAGAAAGACCAAGCAACTCTTGACCACCAGTGCCACCGGTTGGTCAAGCTGCTGCCGAGAAGAAACTCTAGACATCCAGCTTCTCTACGTCTTTCGGAGGGCCTCTGTGGCAGATGCCTTCCGGAGTCTGAGCCTGGGCCTTGCGGGCCGGAGCCTCACGAGTTGACGAAGCCGTAGCCAAAAGGGCCCTGGGTCTGCGGAGCCTGTGATTGAGGCCTGGGTGTCATGGAGGTGTCCGGAGAGGACCTGGCAGCGATCGTGGAGAAGTCAGAGTGGCGGTCGATGATGCCGCCGACCGACGGACGAGGACGGACACGTGGAAGTGAGGACGCCGCTGCCGAGGGAAGGAACAAAGGAGGACCCGGCGTGAGGTACCGCCATGAGGGAGGGGGAAGAACAATGGACAATGTAAGACCCAGCATGGGGGGAGCGCCGTGAGCATGTGGGGTGGGGGGGGGGGGGGGAGGGAAGAACAAAGGGGGGGGAGAAAAAAGAGTGACCTGGCGCAGTTGAACTTTGTAAGCGCCCTTTATGGGTGATTATTTGCACACCTTGGGTATGCAAGCAAAGAATTTCACTGTGACTTGTCACATGTGACAATAAAGTATGCATTAATTCATACTGAGGCTAAGGTGCACCAGGTGGCTGGTGCAAGCCTGAGACACAAGTGTTTCTTTCCTTCCATGGACTTCAAGGGACTGCGCCCTCACCCAGAGATAAAGACTAAGCCGCCAGGATAATCCAGAGGCCACCAATGCTGCCTCTTCACGCCCCAAAGCTGAGCGGCCAGCATAAGCATGGGACCGCCAGCGCCTCCTCTCGAAGCGAGGGTGCACTGCAGGGGTCAGCCTGAGATCACCATGTCTCCTGCTTTGAGACTGGGATTGAGCTTACCGGACAAGCCCAGTATCGCCAGTGCCACTACACATGCACCCTGAACATGAGGGATAGTGCCTTTGAGTTTGGTCTTTCTTGTCACTGTAAAATAAAACATATGTGAGTTTACCCTACTACAAGTGTCGGTGTGATCACTGTCATAGCATCGTTAGCAACGCCAGACAGGTGGAGAATACGGGCAAGACCACACTGGCAACTTGCATGGTGGAAGAAGAAATTTAAATGGAGGATTGATACTGTTTCCGAAGCTTTCTCATAGAAACATAGAAAATAGGTGCATTTTGGCCCTTCGAGCCTGCACCGCCATTCAATGTGATCATGGCTGATCATCCAACTCAGTATCCCATACCTGCCTTCTCTCCATACCCCCTGATCCCTTTAGCCACAAGGGCCACATCTAACTCCCAATTAAATAATGAACTGGCCTCAACTACCTTCTGTGGCAGAGAATTCCAGAGATTCACCACTCAATGTGTGAAAATATTTTTTCTCATCTCGGTCCTAAAAGATTTCCCCTTATCCTTAAACTGTGACCCCTTGTCCTGGACTTCCCCAACATCGGGAACAATCTTCCTACATCTAGCCTGTCCAACCCCTTAAGAATTTTGTAAGTTTCTACAAGATCCCCTCTCAATCTTCTAAATTCTAGCGAGTACAAGCCGAGTCTATCCAGTCTTTCTTCATCCTTTCTTCAAGTCCTGACATCCCAGGAATCAGTCTGGTGAACCTTCTCTGCACTCCCTCTATGGCAAGAATGTATTTCCTCAGATTTGGAGACTAAAACTGTACGCAATACTCCAGGTGTGGCCTCACCAAGACCTGTACAACTGCAGTAGAACCTCCCTACTCCTATACTCAAATCCTTTTGCTATGAATGCTAACATACCATTTGCTTTCTTCACTGCCTGCTGCACCTGCATGCCTACTTTCAATGACTGGTGTACCATGACACCCAGGTCTCGTTGCATCTCCCCTTTTCCTAATCGGCCGCCATTCAGATAATAGTCTACTTTCCTGTTTTTTGCCACCAAAGTGGATAACCTCACATTTATCCACATTCTACTGCATCTGCCATGCATTTGCCCACTCACCCAGCCTATCCAAGCCACTTTGCAGCCTCCTAGCATCCACCTCACAGCTAACACAGCCTCTCAGCTTCATGTCATCTGCAAACTTGGAGATGTTGCATTCAATTCCCTCATCCAAATCATTAATATATATTGTAAATGGCTGGGGTCCCAGCGCTGAGCCTTGCGGTACCCCACTAGTCACTGCCTGCCATTCTGAAAATGACCCATTAACTCCTACTCTTTGCTTCCTGTCTACCAGCCTGTTCTCTATCCACATCAATACTGAACCCCCAATACCGTGTGTTTTAAGTTTGTATACTAATCTCTTATGTGGGACCTTGTCGAAAGCCTTCTGACAGTCCAGATATAACACATCCACTGGTTCTCCCTTATCCACTCTCCTAGCATCCTTGAGAAATTCTATAAGATTCGTCAGACATGATTTACCTTTTGTAAATCTATGCTGACTTTGTCCAATGATTTCACCACTTTTCAAATGTGCTGCTATCCCATCTTTAATAACTGACTCTAGCAGTTTCCCCACTACCAATGTTAGACTAACTGGTCTGTAATTCTCCGTTTTCTCTCTCCGTCCCTTTTTAAAAAGTGGGGTTACATTAGCTACCCTCCAATCCTCAGGAACTACTCCAGAATCTAAAGAGCTTTGAAAAGTTTTGATTCTCGGTGTTGATTGGGCTCCATTTTCCTGATGTGCCACTCAAAAATTCATAAATTATAGGAGCAGAATTAGGCTATTCGGCCCATCAAGGCCAATCTGTCATTCAATCATGACTGACCTATCTTTTCCTGAATCCCATTCTCCTGCCTTCTCCCTATTACTCCTGACACCGCACAATCAAGAATCTATCATTCTCCGTCTTAAAAATATCCATTGACTTGGCCTCCACAGACGTTAGTGGCGATGAATTCCACAGATTCACCAGCTCCTGACAAAATAAATTCATCCTCGTCTCCTTACTACAGATATGTCCTGGGGAAAGGGGGAGGGGAGTGAGGGAAGCAAGGGGAGGAAGGGAGGGGGAGGGAGGAGGAGGGAGGAAGGGAGGCATCTCCCTGCAAGCTGTGTTTCCCTGTCGCAGGGTTGAGGAAGACTGAGTTGGCAGTAGATTTAAAAGCATGATCTTAATGTGTCATAATCACAGGATTAGTCTTTGTGTTAGAAACATTTTGGGGAAAATCAGCATGTCTTTGCATGGGATATAACTCCTGTCTCACTAATTTGAATTTTTTGAGAGGGTATCAAAAGAGATTGATGATGCCAGGAAAGTAGATGTTGTATGTGTGAACATTAGAAAAGCACCTGGAAAGTTCCTGCATGGTAGACGATACCAGAACGTTATGCCACATAGGATCCAAAGAGTTGGTCAATTGGATCCAAATTTGGCTTTGTGATACGAGGCAGAGGGTAGTAGTAGAAGGATGTTTTTCTGATTGTAACTCTGTGACCAATGATGTGCAGCTGAGATCGGTGCTTGGACCTTTGCTGTTTGTGATATGCATTAATGATTTGGATAAATGTAGGAGGTATGATTCGTACGTCTTTCAGATGACACAAAAGCTGTTGGTGTGCATAGTGAAGAAGGTTGTTTAAGGATACAATAGGATATCGAACAAATGGAAAGTTGGGTGGAATTGGCAGATAGAATTTAATCCCAACCAAAGCAAAATAATGTATTTAGAAAAGTCAAATAGAGTTGACATATACAGTAAATGTAGGGCCCCAAGGAATATTGATGAACAGAGAGACCTAGCAATCCAAGTCATAGCTCCCTGAAAGTGATAATACAGATTAATAGGAGGGTGAAGAAGGCGTATATCATGCTTGTTTTCATAGATCTGGGCATAGAATATAAGAATTTGGACGTCATGTCACAACTTTACAAAATACTGGGTAAGCCACACTTGGAGTGTTATATGCAGTTCTGGTAGCTACACCATAGGAAAGATGTTATTTCACTGACAAAGAGATTCATCAGGATATTGACTGGATTGGATGACTTGAGTTGTAGGGAGAGATTGGATAGTTAGAGCTTGTTTTCCCTGTAATGAAGGAGGCCAAAGGGTGACCCAATTGAGGTAAGTAAAATTGCAAAAAGCATAGCTAAGGCATCACGAGGCATAGATCGGTTAGATGGTCAGAATCTTTCCTCTTGTGATAGGGGTATCGAAAACAAGAGGACATAGGTTTAAGGTGAGAGGAAAAAGATTTAAAGGTGGACTGAGGCTTACACAGAGAGTGGTTGATATCTGGAACTCACTGCCAGAGGAGGTGATGGAATCAGATACAATAACTAACTTTTAAGACACATTTAGACATAAATAAAATAATCCTCATGCGGGCAAATGGAATTGCTGCAGATAAAAGGTTTGGCATGGATACAGTGGGGCGAAAGGCCCATTTCTGTTCTCAAACACTATGATTTATGTGAAAAGGCACAATAGGTACTTCATAGTCTTTGAATATAACTCACCTCTGCAAATTGCATCAATTTCTCCTTTACAATTTGAAAAAAAAGACATCTTGTGCACCAAATTTTATGACCAGATTTGAATATTTCTTCCATCAGGTCTATTCCACAATTGTACTTGATGGAATGTTGTTAACATTGAAGGAGGTGGAAATGTTGAGGAAATTGTTATTTTTTGCATACTTTTGCAATATAATAGAATATCAAACAGGTTTCTAGCCTCCTATTGTCGCATGGCTGGGAACGCAGGTTTTCATGCGAGCTATAACCCCTTGGGTTCTCATATAAAAATGTTCACACTGTAATGAAGCCATGTATATTTGTTGATCACCACAGAATTTGACAAAGAGATACCGTTGCTAAGAATGTATGAAGAGCAGAGCAGAAACAGTGTGAAAATGTTTCGCAGTAAAACACATCGAACATAATGCATGCACTACACCTTGGTTGCCATTCTTCTTTGAAAGGATTTATTTTGTTGGGTGCTGACAGTCAGAGAATGAAGAAAGCATACTTTTCTATAATGTGACATTTTCATCAGATTAGCCAGGTTTCTTTCAGTCATTGTTGTCATGTTTCTGACAGCATCAGGACTGAATCATTACTCGTCGAAGCTATGTTGTTATGCTTAATAGTTTTACAGATTTTTTATAAGATTGTCTCCTAAAATCACATGGAGGTTATTTCAAGAAAATGGCTGTGTGGAACAATCCTCTTACTGTGTACTGCACTCTACTGGGCATTCACAACATAGTACAAAAATAATTTCTGAAACAGCTTAGGAAAAGTAATCATGATTTTATACCTCTCTAGAAGATCACCCCTCAGCCCCCTTTGTTGCAAGGAATAAAATCCTTGCTTCCCAAGCTTTCCCCAAGAATATTGCTTTTTGACATTAAGATTGTGATTCTTTTAACATCTGTGGAAAATAAATCTACAGGTAAAGAATAATTTAACAAAAATGTATTTCAATAACTAACTCAATAGTCAAGCGTCATCTACAATAGTGAGTTTCAGAAGCAGGTTAATTTGTCAAAACACCAGTGCCATGAACATGAAATTCCTTGTTCACAAGAAGTTCATCAAGTAAACAGTATTGTGGTAATGATAGATAGAGTCATACAGCACGGAAACAGGCTCATTGGCCCTTTCGGCCATGTCAACTAAGATGACCCATATAAGCTTTGGTCCATATCCTTCTAAATCTTTCCTGTCCAAGCATCTTTTAAACACTGTTATAGTATCTGCCTCAACTACCCCCTCTTGCAACTTGTTACATATAGTCACTACCTTTTGAATAAAAAAGTTGTCCCTGCAGGTCCCTATTAAATCTTTCTCCCCTCACCTTAATCCTCTGATTCTTGATTCCCCTACATTGGATAAAAGACACTGTTGATTCCTCTCATGATTTTATATACCTCTATAAGATTATATACTCCTCTATAAGATCAACATTTGTTCATATAAGTAAATATTTTAATTGTGAAATATATTACAGACAAATACACGGAAGGTAATTTGTAGCGAGGGCCTGTAATATTAATGCATAGGCATGAGTTGAGTGGAAAGTGTAGTCTTTTCCTCTTTCACCATGAATATTTTCCCCCTCCCTGTGTTGTGCTTCTGGATGAGCTGACCTCGACTAAGTCGAATGCCAACAACAATGTAATGCTGCAGATTGGCAGATGCAATCCAGATTTTATTGCTGACCATTACTCCTTTCACCCTCCCATGCAAGTAAATAAATTGTTTTTCCGTGGAGTCATGTTGTACTGCAAAAAAAAATTACAGCATATTATTCTTTCTATTAATTTTGCTTTCGAACCTCTTGGAAAACAGTAAATCTTAGAGCCAGTTATTTCCATTTCCTTTCTTGGCTGCCAGCCATACCAACATGCAAGTGCAGTTACTTAAAATTAATTCAAACTGTGTTGCCAGCAAGACTATAACTAACCAAGTATGATAGAAAAATGGTGCATTAAGGATTATTAACTGTTTTTACTCCAATTAGTTTGTAAATTAGCACAGTTCTCTTTACCAACTGAAAGGTGAAAGAACTACCAATTGTAGAGCACCTTTCACATCTTCATTCAACTAAAAACTATTCCACCAATAAATTACTTTTAAAACATAGACAAAATATAGTTGCATTTGTGAGTAAATATGGCAGACATTTTGTTCAACAAGTCCATTAAGTTCCACAAAAGATGAACATAGAACAGTGGAGCACAGGAACATGCCCTTTGACCCACAATGTCTGTGCCAAAAATGAAGCAAGACCAACTCTTATCTGCCTGCACATAGTCTGCATTTCCCCATTCCCTGCATATCCATGCGCCTATCCAAAAGTCTCTTTACTGCCACTATTGTATCTCCACCATCGCCCCCAGCAGTTGCAGCAGTTGCCCCTTTCATCTTGAACCTTTTCCCGCTCGTATTTGATATATCTATCCTGGGGAAAAGGTTCTGGCTGTCTACCCTAATCAAATGTCAAGTTAGTCATATTTTTAATCTTGCTCTGTGATGTAGAAATGTTGACCAAAGCAACAATGTTGATACTTAAAGGGGCCTATTGTTACATTTAGATCCACATTTCCACATACCTTTAGATCTCAGGATTTTCCTTTATCTTGTCTTCCAGAACTATCTTGTGTCTTTTTGCTCTCCTGACATCCTTCCTAAGTGTACTCTTACATTTCTTGTATTGCTTAAGGAATTTGCTTCATCTCTGTAGCCTTATGCCTTTTTTTATTCTGACCAGGGCCTCAATATACTTGATCAACCAAGATTCCATGAATCTTCCAGGTTTGTCCTAACAGGAACATGCTGTCATTGAATTCACCCAGTATCACCTTTCAAACCATCCTACTTGCCAGACATCCTTTTACATGTATTTAGCATCGCCTCAGCTTTCTCACCCCAGCCTAGTCAGTCTGTAGGAGGGTCTCTGCAAGTTCCAGTCTAAAACCTTCAAAATTGCCATTTGATTCCCTATAATTGGCAAAATCACTGAAATACTCTAATCACTAAGAAAACTTCCAACTTCTAAAACATGCAATATTCTGTATTCTTAGGCCGTATCATTTTCTTAAATTATAATTTTATTGCTTGCTTTGAACTGATTATTTTTGATGAGCTAAAGTCATTAGCCTGTACAATGTTGATTCATGTTTTTACTGAAATCAGTGGAACATGAAACAAAATGTAGTTAGCTGCTTCAGTTTCACTTTTTTTTCCCTTTAACTTTAACTCTTTCTACATCAAATCACATGCATCCCACACTGTGGGTCAGGTGGCACAATGCAAATGACTGTTCTTGGGATTGTATCTCTCTTGAATATCTCTGCAATTGAAAGAGTTATGTAATTGTTATGGACAAATATGTAGCATTTCACAGTTCAATTTCTGCCTCTCCTCTTTTCCAAATTTCTCCCCCACCTACAGTCAGTCTGTAGAAGGTTTGCGACCCAAAACGTTACCTATCCATGTTCTCCAGGGGTGCTGCCTGACCTGCTGTTACTCCAACACTTTGTGTCTTTTTGCGTATTAATCATCACCTGCAGTTCTTTGTTTCTACTCATAGAATTACAGAATAGTTACAGCCATTTGACCCGATTGAGTCAGCATTGGTTATATACAGTGGCTTGCAAAAGTTTTCATACCCCTTGAACTTTTCCACATTTTGTCATGTTGCAACCACAAACATTAAATGTATTTTATTGGGATTTTATGTGATAGACCAACACAAAGTGGTGCATAATTGTGAAGTGAAAGGAAAATGATACATGGTTTCCAAATTTTATTACAAATAAAAAACTGAAAAGTGTGGCGTGCAAAAGTATTCTGCCGTCCTGAGTCAATACTTTGTAGAAGCACCTTTCGCTGCAATTACAGCTGCAAGTCTTTTGGGGTATGTCTCTACCAGCTTTGCACATCTAGAGACTAAATTTTTTGCCCATTCTTCTTTGCAAGCTCAGTCAGATTGGATGGAGAGCGTCTGTGAACAGCAATTTTCAAGTCTTGCCAGAGATTCTCAATTGGATTTAGGTCTGGACTTTGACTGCGCCATTCTCACACACAAATATGCTTTGATCTAAACCATTCCATTGTAGCTCTGGCTGTATGTTTAGGGTCGTTGTCCTGCTGGAAGGTGAACCTCCGCCCCCGTCTCAAGTCTTTTGCAGTCTCTAACAGGTTTTCTTCCAAGATTGCCCTGTATTTGGCTCCATCCATCTTCCCATCAACTCTGACCAGCTTCCCTATCCCTGCTGAAGAAAAGCATCCCCACAGCATGATGCTGCCACCACCATATTTCACAGTGGGGATGGTGTGTTCAGGGTGATGTGCAGTGTTAGTTTTCCGCCACACATAGAGTTTTGCATTTAGGCCAAAAACTTCAATTTTGGTCTCTTCAGACCAGAGCACCTTCCTCCACATGTTTGCTGTGTCCCCCACATGGCTTGTGGCAAACTGCAAACGGAACTTCTTATGGCTTTGTTTCAACAATGGCTTTCTTCTTGCCACTCTGCCATAAAGGCCCGATTTGTGGAGTGCACGACTAATAGTTGTCCTGTGGACAGATTCTCCCTCCTGAGCTATGGATCTCTGCAGCTCCTCCAGAGTTACCATGGGCCTCTTGGCAGCTTCTCTGATCAATGCTCTCCTTTAGCTGGACGGCCATGTCTTGGTAGGTTTGCAGTTGTGCCATACTCTTTCCATTTTCGGATGATGGATTGAACAGTGCTCCGTGAGATGTTCAAAGCTTGGGATATTTTTTTATAACCTAACCCTGCTTTAAACTTCTCCACAGCTTTATCCCTGACCTTATCTGGTGTGTTCCTTGGGCCTCATGATGCTGTTTGTTCACTAATGTTCTCTAACAAACCTCTGAGGCCTTCACAGAACAGCTGTATTTATACTGAGATTAGATTACACACAAGTGGACTCTATTCACTAATTAGGTGACTTCTGAAGACAATTGGTTGCACTGGATTTTATTTAGGGGTATCAGAGTAAAGGGGGCTGACTTTTGCATGCCACACTTTTCAGTTTTTTATTTGTAAAAAAATTTGAAAACCATGCATCATTTTCCTTCCACTTCACAATTATGTGCCACTTTGTGTTGGTCTATCACATAAAATCCCAATAAAATACATTTACGTTTGTGGTTGTAACGTGACAAAATGTGGAAAAGTTCAAGGGGTATGAAAACTTTTGCAAGCCACTGTATGAGCAATTCAGCCAGTTCCATTGCTCTGCCTACACCCAGTGGCCCTGATTAATTTTTCTATTCATTTACTGATCCACTTCCGCTTACATGATACCATTGAATTTGTCTAGTACCTCTTGCAATGCATTCCTAATGACGTTTAAAAAAATGTTTCATGTCATTTTTTAAATTCTTGCGCCAATCTCCTTCATTCTTTGTTCTCCAGTTCTTGTCCTGCTGCCAATAGAACCAGTTTCTCCCTGTCTCTACCGTTCATCATTTTAAATATATCCATGAGATCGCCTTGCAACCTTCCCTGATACAAACGGAATAGCAGCAGTTACTCCTATATGATCACATGAATAAATCTCTTGTCCCTGGAATCATTTGAGTAAATCTCGCCTGCCCCCTCTTCTAAAGCCTTTATATCATTTCTAAAGTGCAGTAGCCAGAACTAATCTCAGTACTCCAGTTATGGCTGAACCAATCTCAAATTATATAATCTTCATATCCAATCATGTTGCAACAGTTCATTCCAAAGAAATGTGCAAAACAGCCAGTCCAATGCATTGGTTGTGTGTTTAAACACAATGGTGATATATCCAATTAATTATTCTATTTCCTTTATGCTTCATGCTCTAGATTTTTTTTTCCAGTTTTCAACAAGATATTTTCAGTGTGATTAAGCCTCTACTAACATAGATTTTACTTCAGAGTCACGTGAGTGATTCCGTGAAGAAGCCCCTCCAGTGCGCATGCGTGTCATTACGTCAAACGCATGGCGCACTGACGGGCTGGAGAGCGCAGCTCCACTAGCGGTAAGTTCAAACACCCGCAGGTAAGTGTTTTAAACTTTACTGCGGTGTGCTTAGGTTCTGTGAGGCTGGTTACAGGAACCAGCCTCACTCTTCCAAAATGGGAAAACTAATGAAAAGTAAGGCGAGGGATGCCGCCGTTAAAAGTAAAAAGCCTGCCAGCGGGACCGCGGTCAGCGGGCGTACACCGACTCCACATACGTCGACTCCAGAGATGCCGGCAGTACAGCCAGCGGCAGCAACTCCGGTGCCTCGGAGCACTGTGGCCGCTCCAGTCGGGAGGAAGGCCAAGAGAAAATCATCCAGGCCTGTCGACTCTGATGAGTCAGACCAGGAAGACTCCCCTCCTACCAACAAAAGGTTTGGGGATGTCTGGATAAGATAGAACACCTCCTAGAGAAAATGCTCAACCATGAGGTCTTCCAGCCAGGGTTTTTTACCCCCAGGGTTCCCCAGCAGCTCTCAGCAGCAACCTCTACCAGATGACCGTATCGCAAAGAGCTATACCAGCAGGAAGAACCATATGCCTACGAGTCTGCATGGGGACCCATACCAGCAGCGCCATGTCAAAGGCTGCATGATACCTCCCTTGGGCATGAGCCGGGAGAGCCAGGGCGGTATGACTGACCCTGAAGTTGGTGATAGTGCTGAAGAGCATACACCAAAGCACACGAGCTTTGCTCCAGGTGTGCCTTAAGTGGCAAGTAAATTCACCATACCGGCTGGAACTGGTGAGGAAATGGAGCAGCGCCATGTCAAGGGCTGTATGATATCTCCCTTATGCATGAGCAGGGAGAGCCAGGGCAGTATGATACTAACCCTGAAGTTGGTGGTATAGCAGAGAAGCATACCCCAAAGCCTTGAGCTTAGCTCCCGGTGTGCTGGTCGTGGCATGTAAATTTGCCATACTGGTAAGGCAAAAAGTTTGGCTAGAAACATTAATTACATGACCTCTCACCAGTTCCAAGAATTAACAATGGATGAAATATCCAAACGATATGAGACACCTGTAAATTGTGCATCACTCGGAGTGCCCACTGTGAACCGTCCATCCGGGGGCAAATGGGTGCAACCATGCGATTGCATGAACCAAGGCTACAGAAAGCCTTAAAACTAATCGGATCAGGTATAGCGGGTTTTGGGCAGTCAGTCGAAGGGGCACCACTATCAAACTCACAGCGGACATGTTAGCCCTGCTGAGTAACGCCCACTTTGAGATCAACTGCCTGACCAAAAACGCCATCAAGCCAACTTTGAATCCGAAATTTGCAGCACTGTGCAGATCATCCAACATAGCCACCAAACTTGTTGTTTGGTGAGGTTCTGGCAAAGTAAGTCAATAACTCAGAAGACGAGGCGAAGACTGTGCATGATGCCGCCTCGTCAACCATACCCCTTCAGATGGGTCACAAACGCTGGTGCGGGGCAAGCTCCCATTACTACGCCTTCAGAATGCACCAGTGCACATCTCCAGCAAAACTAGGAGGCAAAAAAATCCAACAACCATGGCGGTACAAGCAGCTGGACTTGTCCAGGACATATCCTCTAGAGACCAGTCACCAGTAGGGGGTAGTTTGCAATTATTATATCGGAAAAATGCATATTATTCAGTAATAAAATTCATTACAATTATCGCAGATATTGAAAATTAGTTGGATGCGACAGAGGTGGCAGTTAAAACTTTGCCAAAATGGGTAAACCTCAGCCTAGCTTGTTTACAAAATTGTGGAAACCAGTATGGGGGACTACCACGGGCTCAGAATCACTTGTGATGGCATACTTGCATGATGTTCTGATCATAGGCAACACTCAGGAGGCAGCTGAATTTCTGTTTCAATTACCAAACATATGTTCGAGAGGTTGGGCATTCATCCAACCAAATCCAAATTGATGTCATCTAAGAATCGTTGACTATTGGGATTCTTCATTGATCCAACCAACATATCAGTGACTCTACCTATGGCCAAATGTTTAGAAATAGGCCTGCAGCACTCTGGTAGAAGAACAGCAACCCTCCATCCTACGAGTGGCTAATGTTATTGGCAAATTAATAGCAGCCTTCCCTGGAGTGCAATCTGGGCCTCTGCACTATCAGAATATGCAACGGGCTAAGGAACAGGCACTCAAAAACATGCAAGTCATTTCGATAGACCGGTGCAGTTGACAGCCCAAGCTATCACAGGTGCAAAGGTGGATAACAAATGTCTCACGTTGCTCTAGTAACATTCTGAGCAAACAAACTTCAGCTGCGTTACAAGCTGAGGTGAGTGTTTCAGGACGGGGAGCCACTGATAACAAAATTCCGGCCGCAACAAATGGAGTATGCAAGAAGCATTAATCCTACAGACTCATGGTGATAAAATATTTGGAATCGTTGGGGCATTCTATGCCCAAAAAAGCGTACTGTTCAACAAATGCATGATTTACATATTCAGCTCCAGATTGACAATACCACAGCAATTGCATATATTAATTACATGGGTGGAATTATCATTGGAATGGTCATTATCATGTGATAATCTGGCTAAACCCCATCTGGCACTGCTGTATTACTAGGAACATCTGGCTCTCAGCAATCTACCTACTAGGTGGAGATAACGTGGTGGCAGACACCAGGCCACGTAAATTTAAAGACAACATAGAATGAATGTTGAATCCAATTTTTTTTTAAAGATTGTCACCCAGTATGGATTGCCAGACATAGATCTGTTGCATCCAGATTAAATCACCAGTTACCTAAATATGTCTCATAGGAACCGGATCCAGGGGCAGTAGCGGTGGATGTATTCCCGCTACATTGGGGAGGTATGCTCTTCTACGCTTCCCCATTCTGCCTTATCAGTCAACGTCTCACCAAAATTGAGCAGGGCTCCGCCTCAGGCGTTTGCTAGTCCCCGACTGGGCCACACAACCAAGGTTACCATTGGTTCTGAGACTAATGACACAGCCATTCATGGTTATCCCCAAATGCAGCAACTTGTTGCTTCACCCTGTGACAGGAAAGAGTCACCCTTTCCATGATCGTGTTAATCTGTTGATTGCAGATTCTGACGAGACCTTTCCAGGGGCTCGGACTATCGAGGCGAACCGTGGATGTGATAACTACGACCTGGAGGGATAATACTAAATAACAATACGTATCTCATATATAAAAATGGGAGATGCTCTGCTTACAGTCAAATATATATCACACTGCAGTCATATCTGATGTACTGGAGTTCCTTGTTACATTACACTTTGACGAGCAATGGAGTTATAATGCCTTTAATAGTGCTCGGAGTGCATTGTCCTCCTATTTATGGCAGGGGTCAGGACAACATTCTGTCGGATCTCATCCATTGGTGTCCTGATTCATGAGAGGTATTTAACAAGAACCCTCCTAGACCTAGATATACGTGAATCTGGGATATGAGCATAGTTCTCACACTGCTTCATCAACAGGCTCCGATTACATCTCTGTTTCCAAAAAACTAACACTTAAACTGGTCATGCTCATGACATTCGTTTCATTTTCTGTAAATAATATTACGATTTATGTATATGATCTAATTACACAAAGCAGGCCAGGGACGTCCAGGACAAAAATGAGCTTTAGAGCACACCCCATTCACCGGTGACTATTTGTAGTTACGCACCTACGTCAATATTGAGGTCACCAAGATTCTTAGAGGCTCCAAAACAACGATGCTCATCAGTCACAAAAACTCATAGACAGGTGTTGGTGTAGACCATTTCGAGGTGGCTGAAGCAGGTTTGGATTCTGCTGGAGCAGACACTGATGTGTTTAAATCTCACTCCACCAGGCTGGTATCAACACCGCAGTGAGGGCACTGGACGCCACTGTCCAGATCCTTGGGGCCGCAGGATGGTCTAGTGAAGGGATTGTCAACAGTTTTATAACAAACCTATCCTCACGAAGGAAGCGTGTGGGCATGTTATTTTGGGTCCTGTTTGTAAATTCCCCCTAGGAGAAAGGGGTTGTTATTGCTTCTTTGGTTATTGAGACATTAATTTGTATAATTCAAACAATGTTCAATACATTATTTGTTTATCCTGTGTCAACCGAAGCAGTGTGTCGTATGGAACTGGATCTACGGCATGAAATCACAGAGCTTTGAAATCTTCACGGAATCACGCATGTGACTCTGAAGTAAAATAGTAAGATTAAACGAGAACTTACCAATTTGAAGTTTGATCTTTATTTTATGAGGAGTTACAGTGAGCGATTACGTGCCTTCCACTCCCGGCCCTCATAATTGCAAAGATCATCTGGTAGTTCTAGTCTTCTGAGTCTGACTATATCACTTCGACTGTAGTTACTGTGATTTCACGCCACTGCTTTGAAGATTGACGCGCATGCGCACTTGCGGGGCTTCTTCTATAGCCATGGGTACGGAAGCATTGCTAAGAAAATAAGCATAGAGAATAAACTTAAATAAGGGATTAAAAGAAGGGGATTTACACAAACAACATGGAATATAGGAAAAGATTAAACAGAAATGAAATGAACAAATTCAAATGGTCAATAAAATATATTAATTGCGTAAGAGATGAATAAACAATGTATGAGACAGGCAAAAAGGCAGATTCAAATGAAGAAGAAAAAAAAATGACAGGTAAAATGTAATTTGTGTATCCAGGCAGAATGAACTATACAGTGAAAGAAAGATACAAAAAAAATGAGTAAATCTCAGGCAGAACATTATCACACTAGCTATGAGGCATCCCAATGAAGCACATCCGAAATTTGGATAGCAACCCTGTGGATCCAAAAATGTTAGGGATGGCCAACAGAAGTGGAACACAGGGACGTGCGGTCAGGGGAGGCAGAGCCTCATCTGTCATACTCCCAATGAAAATAGCTGTTAAGAAAAGTAAAGAAAAATAATAATAAAATAAAATAAATATAAAGACAAAGATTTTTCCACTGATCTGTGTTATAAATGTAATTTCTATATGAATCTAATAATTTTTTATAGTCAAAATCGCCAAATTTGCTCCGCTGCAAATACAGGGAGAGATGAGAGGTGAGGCAGCGACGAGCTGAGCCTCCCCTCTGATTGCGCGGACAATAAGCGTGTGCCTGTTACTATCTCTGTATGTCACCAATATAATGTTTGTAGATCCCTTCATTACATGTCCTCACCTTCCATAGTCCAGGTAACGTATTTCACATATGAATATATTAAATTTGTGCTCGCTGGTCTCATCATAAAACTGCAATGAAAAGACACAGGGGAGGCAACGATCACATCTGCCTCACAAGGGGGTGTGTCTCAGCCCACGTAATTGACGCTGCCTCGCTCTCTCTCCACGTTAGCTAGCTTCAGCAGCGGCGACGCAGCACTGGATTCCACCGCAGGCAGCACTGACTTTCCATCCGCAGGCAGCATTGACATTCCAGCCGTGGGCGGTGTTGACCTTAACATTGTGGGGGTCGCCAGCATTGAATCTCCGCCCAGCTCGGCCTGTGGACTTCGGAAGCCGTGGTCTCCGGTAGGGAAGTGGCTGATTCGGAGGCTCTGGGCCGTAGTGGCGACTGCAGAGGCCTCAATAGGATCTGACCACGGGTGAACAGAGGAAGAGGACTGAACTTTCAAAGTTCAGTCCTCTTCCTCTGTTCACCCGTGGTCGAGGCCTGTTCAACTTTGGTGCTTTCCCTCGCAGTGGGAAACGTTGATTCCGCTGTGGGGGGATGTTTTTATGTTTAATATTAAATTATATAGTGTTGTGTTTATCTTTTTTGTGTGCTGCATGATAACTCAAATTTCACTGCACCAATTGGTGTATGTGACAATAAATGTCCTTTGTCCTTTGGCTTTAGCAAAAAAATTCCAGCGTGTGTTGTAAAGAATGCTAATATGAAATATGAAACATATGGTTGCCTATCCAATAGTCATTGTGCAATCTGCCAATTGGATGGTGAATTTAAGCTACCTCTATTGGGTTCATATGTGTGTAAATCTGGCTCTGATACTAGCCAGTGCCTTCCCAGCCATTGACCTTATCTCACGTCATTGGTGGAACATGAACATGGGACAGCAGCAGTCTGCAGTATTTTTACGGAGCAATGTGCAGCGATAGAAACAAGCATTTACAAAGAAAACTTTTTTTATTGGGAGATCTCCAGAAATCCTCTCAAGGACCACTGGCTAGATTACTTAAATCCGTGGACCATGGATGTTGTGTGCTCTACCCAGATGTCAATGAAGTTTAACTGCAGCCCCAAAGTAGATATTAAAAACCCTGATTTAGATGTTCATAGAGACTAGCACCTGTTTCTAACAAGCACCTATGTAAACTTGGATTTATCCACCCTCTTCTTCCCAGTGACCACTTTATACACAATTCCTCCATCTGACAGTGCAAGCAGCTAATCTGTTTTAAATCTTTGACTAAGCTGATCTTAGTCAATAATGCTTACGAGTCACATGTGCAAAACACTGAAATTATTTTCATGTTGCCAGGTTTGGCGCAATTTCAAAATTTGTGTCCGTTCACCAAGTCTTATGTTGGATGCTAAAAGCTGGATTGATATTTCTATTCTCTTCCCAGCTTCCAGCATGCACAGAAAACCTTGCATCTATATTGTGCCTTTCACAACCTCAGACTGCTTCAAAGTTGCTTGTGCCAGTGATATAAACAACTTTTTTTGGGTGGCACAACTGATAGAGCTGCTCCCTCACAGTGCTAGAGACCCGGGTTCGATCCTGACCTCGGGTACTGTCTGCGTGAAGTTTCCACAAGTTTCCCTGTTACCCGAGTGGGTTTTCTCCATGTGCTCCAGTTTCCTCCCACATTCCAAAGATATGCAAGTTTGTAGGTTAATTAGCCTCCATAAATTGCTCCTAGTGTGTACAGAGTGGAAGAGAAAGTGGGATAACATAGAACTGGTGAGAACGAGTGATCAATGGTCGGGGTGGGCTAGAGGACCTATTTCCATGCTGAATCTCTAAACTAACGGTAGCATAGTCGTAGAGCTACTGCCTTAGAGTGCCAGAGATACGTGTTCGATCCTGATTAGGGAAGCTGTCCACGGGTGGAGTTTGTACATTCTCCCCGTGACCTGCGTGGGTTTTCTCCAAGATCTTCGGTGTCCTCCCACACTCAAACACGTACAGGTTTGTAGGTTGATTGGCTTGGTATCAATGTAAAAACTTGTCCCTAATGTGTGTAGGATAGTATTAATGTGCGGGGATCGCTGGTTGGTGCGGACTCAGTGGGCCGAAAGGCCTGTTTCCAAGCTGTATCTCTAAACTAAACTAAACAAGTCCATTGATCTGCTGCCATTGTCGTAATAAAGGCAACTGCTGTAATATAATTTAAAAAATCTGAAACTAATTGTATGGAGCTCATGTTTGGGAATCAACATATCACTTTCTGTGGCATTCCTGTATCGTGCCTGCTGAACTACAGCATGAACCAGCAGTCTGCAGCCCTCAGAAAAGTTTTAGTTTAACGTTGAATTGTCAAAGCAGCAAAGTCATAACGGAGCAGCTTTTGTCCAAATTACCCATATGGCGAGAAATATTATTTTTGCTCTCAAAGGATTAGATATTTTAATTGCTTCAGTATGTCACATCCTCCCTCTTCACATGGATGTAACAGATGTGATTGAATGAACATAAGTTATGTTCAAGTTTATTGTTGTAAATGTGGTTTATCCTTGTGATCATTTTCTGCCACATAATCGATGCATTCTTCCAGTGTTCCTTTCCAATATTTTCTAATTTCTACAATTCTAATTTATAGTTCTCAGTAAAATGACTGTAGTGAGTCTCAACCATTAAAACCCAGTATTCCTAACCTGAAACAAAATCAAAAGCATCTCAGTATTTTTGAGCAGCATGTGTAAATTATATTTTCCATAGTACTGCAACGTACTTCATAAACTTTAATAAGGCTGTGCTGTGGATTACATTTTCCTCTTAAAACATTTACTAAACTGTAGCTCATGCCTCTGGCACAATGCCTTTTTTCCATTGCCAGGCCAATAAAGTATTATACTGATTCCAAAAAGTATGACACGCATCTGACCAGAAAAAACAAAATGCTGTACTGAAGCCCGAGCCAGTTAAAACCACTCAGGTTTCCAGCACTAAATACAACAGATTACCCTTTCATTTTGCTTCGTAACTTCAAATGTAGCGTGCTTGGCACAAAAATGTTTGTCTGGAAATCTGTCTTGGCAAGAGGCCTCGGTATAAAAATTCTGCAGACCTCAAGAAAATCCACAGCCATTGCCAGGAAAGTTGATCTCTGGGCTTTGCATGAACTGTTTAGTGTTTTTGAGTGAAATGTTGCATTGGCAGTTCTCCCTGTTGCAAAAATCTCTGTTACAAATAACTTTGCAAAGTAGTTGTTTAACTTTGAGAAAACTTTAAATGTTACCAGTTTGGGTTTATTCATGGACCAAAGTTTGGCATCCCACAGATCTGAAATGTACCGAGGTCATGTGACACCCACTGCTAAGGGAGATGGAGAGTACTCAACATGATCACAAAGTGAAATTGGTGGTTGACTCCATGATGCATGTCACTTGACCTCAGCTTGTCAAATTCAGACAGGCATATCATAACTCGGCCACTACTTTAAAATCTTTGCTTCAGCTTCATCTTTTTTTTAGCCTTTTTGACAAATGCAATGCTTTTTGTACAGTTGCCTTCCCTTTCTCTCCTCCCAACCATTACAGAATCCATCCTGTAAACATAAAATATCACACAAACAAGCGGTGATGTGTACAGCAAAACATATTGGAGTACACAGAAAACCCTTGTGCTTTTCCTTCTTAACACCTGACGTTTCAGTGTACATACTTTTGTCATATCTCTCTATGGCCATGTGATTTGAGATATTTTGTTGTCATAATCGCACTTAAAGAAGTAGGCATGAGAAGGTGTATTACATTTAAAGAAGTATCACCATCTTGTGAACCACGTTGTATAAACACTTATACTTTCAAAGATTTTGGTTTGAAATTTGATAAAACATTCTTACTGATGCTAATATTTGTAATGTAGATTACTTTGTTCAGCAATTCCGCTTTTTAGATATAACTTTTATAATCCTACAGCATTCTGGTCCGTATAAGAGCACCACAAAATGTACGAAATCACCAGACTTTAAAACAGCTTGATTTATGAAACATTGTGCTGCAAGCATATGTCCCCATAGCAACCAAACCGTTACCAGATTTAGACCAGCCAATCAAAAATGCTCCTGTCATCGCAGCCCAGACAAGAACAGGAGAGCAACATTTTGCAGTAGATGTCATGAACTCACCACATGTTATTGAATGTATTTTTTCCACAGCACTTCTACTCCTTGGCATCTTAACAATTGGATACATCGTTATACAATCAGTTTGCATTTATTTCTGATCATGATCAGAAAGCAAGCTTATATGCATCTGAGTAATACTAAAACTTCAACAGCAATTCCAGCTGCAATGCCCAGCCAAGAGTGTCCTGTTGGATACAGATCAATTTCCAAAATGAACCCAATGTGATTTTTGTTTACGCAGGCCATAGAATGTCACAAAATGTTGAGGAATTATTCCACCTCTCTTTGAAAAATGCTTGAATACCATCCAGTGACCAGTACAGGAATGTAATGCATATCTTTTATGATTAGCTTTGATGCTTCATCATTACTTGGAGGTGTAGCTGTGTTGTTGCTGTGATGTAATCGAAAGAGTTCCACCTAACAACACTGTTGGAGTGTATTAATAAAATGGATTGCAGCAATTCAAAAAGACTCCACTACCTTCTCAGGAATTATGAAAGTTTTGCTTTGCCTGTGCTGCCTGTGTCTGATGAACGCATAAAAAAATGAAAGAAAGCAAACATTTCCCATTCCACTCAAATTTCCAGCTTACCTTTCTATTGAAATCAAAATTGTTCAGTTTTACTCCAGAATCTAATTAAGAAAATATGGCGCTGTTTGTTAAGCTTTGACAGAGCTTTATTGGTGCACAGCAGCTGCCAAGGGCGGAGAATTAAAACAACAGACCATTAAATAGTCAGATTCAGGCTTGTGGACATTAGGAGGGTTTTACAGTTAAAGCACCCAATCTGCAATCTGCAATTTCTTAATTCCAGGTTTCAGTTTTTATATCAATAATTTAGGTGGGAAAATATCATAATTTATAATTTCCAAAGAAAAACTGAAAACTGAACAAATGAGTACTTGGCAGAGCCCCACTGTTTGTTCCACAAGGGTGACCCTGATCTTTTGTTGTTTCCCCACTTTAATTCTCCATTCCACTTCCACTCTGGCACCCCCGCTCCCCCCACCTTGGTTCCGTTTCATACACTGTACAATCAAAGCCCAAACTGAGCTCAAGGCACATGCTCTTCCATTTCGGCTTTACAACCCTTGGAACTCAGTATTGAATTCATGAATTCCTTGTCTGAGTCCCTCATTTTTCTCTCTCCACACATGCTTCATGATCCGCTGAGTATTTCCAGCATTCTCTTTTGTTTTAGATTTCCATCAGCTGCTGTGTTTTACATGTCACAATTCAAATATGAATTCTCCCTCTCCACTGCCATCATTTATCTCCCTCCATTTATACAGTTCCAGAAAGATAGGATCAAATTATTATTTTTCCTCCTAGATAACACCAAAACTAATCACATCACCTGAACAATCCTGGCCTCCACCCTTTGTTTCCTTTTGCTCTCGACATTATTATATCTCTCTGCAACTTTAAATATGTTTGTTTTCTCACTATTCTGTTCAAGGATTGTTAACCTGAAATGTCAACTCTGTTTTTCTCTCCATAGATGCCGTCTGACTGCTAAATATTATTAAGTAACAGAACAATGTATATCTGACATTTTCCAATTTAAACCCTACTTGTTTTTATGTGTTTAGGACCCTGACACTGATACTGAATATCAAGGATCACCTGAACCAGCGATAGAGTTGGAAGGCTTTGCGGAGTCCATTTCTGCTTTGTACAAAGATCCATCATTTCCTCCTTCTGTTCCTGCCCCTCATCCAGTTGTTGATATTGTAGGAGTGATAGAGCGCAAGGAATCCATAGAAGATCAGCTTATAGAGTGGTAGGTAACATGTTGAAGGCATTGAAATGTTGTGAATTGTATACATTGATGATCTCAACTGAAGCAGAGGGTACTTTGGCAAAACAAATCTTCAATGCAAGTGCCACTTTATCAACCACTGTATATTTAGATTGTGACCATTTGCAGGTGAACTGAGGGCCAGTTCATGGTGCACACCTGAAAACATACTGATGCTGCTTCTTATCCCACCCACATGTATTCAACAACTCTCCCTCAATCACACACATCTCCCTTGTCCAGTTACAAGATACAAGATACATTTATTTGTCACATGTGCCAGTTAGCACAGTGAAATGTGATCACCATACAGCCATACAATAAAATAAAGAACACAACACACGATAGAGATCAACATAAAACATCCCCACACAGCAGCATCAAAAACTTCCCACTGTGAGGTAAGGCACCAAAGTCAGTCATCTTCCTCTGATGTTCACCCGTGATCGGGGCCTTCGGAGCCCTCCGCAGTCGCCGCTATGGGCAGCTTGCCGGGATGTTGGAACTTCGACGTCGGAACGGGAGGCCAACTTCAGCGGCTTGGACCTCCAAAACGGCCGCTTCCTACCAGAGTCCGCGGCTCCCGACGTCCCCAGGCCGCACCGGGCTGAGATTCACGCTGGCAGCCCTCGGCAGATGGCCCCAGGGCTCAGTGATGTCGGTCAGCGCCTCCCGCCCCTGGAGCTCCGCTTACCACATCCCTGCGATGTTGGAGCAGTGGGCCCAACGCACCGAAGCTTCAAACGGTGATCTAAGTAGGCATCGCCCGCTCCGCGGTGAATCCAGCGCCGCGCCGCCGCTGCCGAAGCTCTGGTCCAGTCCCTGGTCTCCGGTAGGAAAGGCCGCTCCGATCCAGTGGTAGGCCGCGAGGAGGGGGTGCGAGGACGTGACACGGAGAAATAGTCGCATCCTCGCCAGAAAGTGACTGGGAAACTGTTTCCCCCTTACCCTATCCCACTCCCCCACGTAGAAAAACTAAAGAATCCCCAAAACAAAACTGTTAGACAAACTAAAATAAAAAAAGATGGGGAAAAAACGGACAGACTGTAGGCAGAGGCGCCTTCAACGAGGCAGAGGTGCCTCCCCTCATCTCCTCACACCCACTCCTAAATCATTTTTAGCTTGCTCCCTCTCTTGCTCCGCTCTTTAACTTTCTGCCACCATCCCACATATTCCCTCCCTCTCTCCCACATTCTGACTTCCTTCAGCCTGTTCCTAGCCATCGTCCAGCTCATGATCTCAAACTGGCCCTCAGTTCATGGTGAAAACATTCCCAGCCCATACCGGTTCTGGTCACATTGTGGCCTACAGCTCCCATTCCTTCTTCTTCTTGTGTATGGCGTGCACAGCCTAAAGTTGTAGGACAGCTTTTTCTATTTGATCTTATTTGATTGTGCACGCTGGGTTGATTGCATTCGTTAAAACAGGGTGGACCACGGGAAGGTTGCAATCTTCCACCCCAGCTCCCATTCCCAGTCTGCTGCAATGGTGGCCCTTCTATTCCATGGCACTCCATCAGTACACCTGATCTCATACTTGACCTCACTGTATCCGCACACATGACCACATTCCTGGACACAATCCACCTGCAAACGGTCACAATTGATAAGGTCCCGCATTTGATAAGGTCCCACATAGGAGATTAGTGGGCAAAATTAGGGCACATCGTATTGTGGGTAGAGTGCTGACATGGATAGAAAATTGGTTGGCAGACAGGAAACAAAGAGTAGGGATTAACGGGTCCCTTTCAGAATGGCAGGCAGTGACTAGTGGGGTACCACAAGGCTCAGTGCTGGGACCACAGCTATTTACAATATAAATTAATGATTTAGATGAAGGGATTACAAGTAACATTAGCAAATTTGCAGATGATACAAAACTGGGTGCAGTGTGAACTATGAGGAGGATGATATGAGAATATAGGGTGACTTGGACATTTTGGGTGAGATGGCAGATGCAGTTTAATGCAGATAAATGTGAGGTTATTCACTTTGGTAGCAAAAACAGCAAGGCAGACTATTATTTAAATGGTGTCAAGTTGGGAAAAGGGGAAGTACAACGGGATCTGGAGGTCCTTGATCATCAGTCAATGAAAGTAAGCATGTAGTACTGCAAGCAGTGAAGAAAGCGAATGGCATGTTGACCTTCATAACAAGAGGAATTGAGTATCGGAGCAAATAGGTCCTTCTGCAGTGCCCTAGTGAGACCATACCTGGAGTATTGTGTGCAGTTTTGGTCTCCAAATTTGAGGAAGGACATTCTTGCTATTGAGGGAGTGCAGCTTAAGTTCACAAGGTTAATTCCCGGGATGGCGGGACTTTCATATGCTGAGAGAATGGAGCGGCTGGGCTTGTATACTCTGGAATTTAGAAGGAATAATCTTATTGAAACATATAAGATTATTAAGGGTTTGGACATGCTAGAGGCAGGAAACATGTTCCCGATGTTGGGGGAGTCCAGAACCAGGAGGGGTCGTAGATCATGCCAGCAACTCACTTGCCGCGACGCTCCGGGCGCAGAGCCACCGCATTGTGGCCGGGGGGAGAAGTAGCTCGGGTGGCTGCGAGTGGCCGCCAGGACTGAACAGCTCGGGTGGCTGCAAGCAACCGCCACCTCAGCTCCTTTTGCTGGCCCCCCGCTCACCTCTGGCAGTGCTCTCTGACTGAAAACCTCTCTCCTGCCGCTGTTCAGACGGAGAGCACTGCCAGAGGTGAGCGGGCTGGCAGAAGGTGCTGAGGTGGCGTCCGCTGTCCGATCCCAGCAGCCGCACGCAGCCGCCCGAGCTATTTCCCTCCCCGGCCACAATGCGGTGGCTCCGCATATGGAATGCGGCGGCAGCGATGAGTGAGTGAGTTACTGGCATGATCCCCGACCCCCTCCTTCTCAATGCTCCTGCCCTCCCTGCAACTTTATCCCTGATCAGACTCCCCACATGCTGTGAAAGGAACTGTGGCAGGACGTTCATATGAAGAAAGACTGGATAGACTCGACTTGTACTCGCTAGAATTTAGAAGATTGAGGGGGGATCTTATAGACTTACAAAATTCTTAAGGGATTGGACAGGCTAGATGCAGGAAGATTGTTCCGAATGTTGGGGAAATCCAGAACAAGGGGTCACAGTTTAAGGATAAGGGGGAAGTCTTTTAGGACCGAGATGAGAAAATCATTTTTCACACAGAGAGTGGTGAATCTCTGGAATTCTCTGCCACAAAAGGTAGTTGAGGCCTGTTCATTGGCTATATTTAAGAGGAAGTTAGATGTGGCCCTTATGGCTAAAGGGATCAGGGGGTATGGAGAGAAGGCAGGTATGGGATACTGAGTTGGATGATCAGCCATGATCATATTGAATGGCGGTGCAGGCTCGAAGGGCCGAATGGCCTACTCCTGCACCTATTTTCTATGTTTCTATGTAACTCTCCCCCCAATTGATCCCTTGAACAAGTATTGTCATTCAATAAGATCACAACTGATTCAACTTGTCCCAGTGTGCTCCCATTTTTCCCACCATCCCTCCACCTGCCGTCACCCTCCACCTCCCACCCATTCAGTAATTCAGAATGAAGGAGATTTGGAAGCCCTGGGCAAATTGCTTTCTTTATTTTTATTTTTTTGAGCGTGAGAAATTCTATGTCCCACCAGCCTTCTTTCAAAATTTACCAACCCAAAATGGGGGGTGCATTTTCATTGCCGGGAAATACGGTACTTTATTAAGAGATTTGGCTTTTGAAGACTTTATAAAAGTCGACTGACAGCTTACGGAGAGAACAATCTGCATGCGCGGTTTAAGATTTTTTTAAAGCCGACTGACTGCCTACCCTGAGTAATTACTCACGGCACGTGCCTGCTGCCAATGTCTCATGCAGCTTGAAATGTAGAACACAGATCTATGCCTTTTTTTTAAAGATCTGTCCACACATTATGAATATTTTCTGTTATGTCATCAAATATTGAAATCCTTATTCCAACAGGGTTGAACAAGAACTCATGTCCCGAATCATTAGTAAGATGTGTCCTGTACAGCCTGTGGAACATGTTATTCATTCCGAAAGTGAGGAGAGTGTGCTGTCATGCTCAGATATTGGTATGTCTCACCTTAACATCAACTTAAAGTGCTGCGCCAATTTAGATTCAAGCTTATCCTAATAATGTTTAATATGACTTATGCAAGGTTGTTTAAGTTAAAGAAGATTGCTTCCTAATTTTTCCATTTTTTCCATTGTACACATTTTGGGATTTTGTAAATTATCGCTATTTTTCAAACTCTTTTATTCTCCGTGTTTTCCTTTGACATTTCATTTTTTTTGCCTGGATGTTGGATGTTAGCAATGTATCTCTGCAAAAATGTCTCTGAGGAGTAATATGCTTCTGATCGTCCACTTTTCCATATTGTAACCAGCTTTGGGAAAATGGCTAAAATTTGACAAATGCTACACGTGGAAGTCATAAGTTTCGAATCCACATTTCTTGCAGCATAATTAATAGTGTGCTTGTACAAATCTTGGCCACACTAGCACAGTACTTACTGTTCGGTGTTGACATTAATTCAAATGTCCTGAACTCAATGTTGGGAGCTTTTTGGATAATCTCTCTTTGATAGATGTGACATATTCCCATGACATCTGCTACCGCCAATGTGTTCCCTCCACCAGTCACATCTTTTCACCCCCTTTTTGCCTTCTGCAGAGACTGCTCCCTCCGCAACTTCTTGGTTCACTCATCCCTTTACAGCTAACCCACCCCCTTCCCAGGTACATTCACCTGAAACTGTAGGAGATATAACACCTGTCCTTATCCCTCCTCCCTCACATCCATCCAGGGACCACAGTAGTCCTTTCTGGTGAGGCAGAGATTCACGTGCACCTCCTCTAACTACATCTGCATGAATTTTGCTTCAGTGAGACCGAGTGTAGACTCGGCGACTGTTTCACTGAACAATTGTGCTCGATGACCCAAGGCCTGCTGGGTCTCCCGGTTGCTAACCATTTTAACTCCTCTTCTCATTCCCATACTGACCATTCTGTCCTGACCCTCCTACATTGCTAGAGTGAGATCGCATACTAACTGGAGGGACGGCACCTCATATTCTACTTGGGTAGCTTTGGGTGCAACTCAATGGAAAAAACATTACATTCTCTGCTTTTAGGAAACTATCCTGATCACTCACAGTTTATATTCCCCCTGTTTCCCAATTTCTCCTCCCTGTGCCCCACCTGGGCACGCATTAATCTATCCCCTCCCCTCTACCTACATTCCTTCCTCTGGTATAACAACTTGCAATTCTTCAGTCTCTTTGTCTCACACCTTATGTCTTTTCATTTCTGGCCTTAGTCCAACCTTCTGCCAATTGAAAAACACCCCTCATCTTAATCCACATATCACTTGCCAGGCTTTATCCTGCCTTTCCTCTTTACCAGCTTTCTCCTCCACCCCGCCAACACAATCATTCTGAACAATCCAGACTGGAAACATCATTTATCCATGTTCTGCAGGGATGCTACCTGACCTACTGAATTATTCCAGCTCTTTGTGTCTTATAACATTTCTGTTGTTTTAAAAAAACCATGTTTTGCGTGTTCTTGTTTAAAGGGAGACATATTTTGTTTTCTTCCCTTACCTCCACCCCCCGCCCCTGTGCCCTACCTAGACTCGCACCGAGTTCTCCCCTCCTCCTCCACCTACATTCCTTCATCTGGCTTCACAATTTGCAATGCTTCAACCCTTTTGTCTCACACCTATTTGTCTTCTTCTCTGGCCTTTGTCTACCACCCATCTATCAGAAACCCCATTTGCTTGCGTTTCCCTTTTACCTTGCCACACTTTGTCTTGCCCCTCCTCTCTTCTAGCTCTCCCTTCCCCCCACCCACAATCAGTCTGAAGTAGGGTCCCGCCCCAAAATGTCACCTATCCATATTCTGTAGAGATGCTGCCTGATGCACTGAGTTACTCCAGCACATTTATGTCTTCTCATATTTCTGTTGTTTAGGGAGAGCCATATTTTCTTGTTTAAACTTTCACTACTAATAAAATGGCACTTTCACAGTAGAGATATGAAATAGGTATCTTTCTTTTCTTCTCTGAATTAAAGCTGAATGATTAGCGTGTAACTGCCATCCTCTGATGGTTGTTAACGAGGCAGCTTTTTCTGCCCCGATTTAATTTGTGAAAACAGGAAATATATAATTTTCTGTCGCATCATTTACTAATGTGCATTCTGTTTGATATGGTTTCCAGAGCTAAGATGTTATTGTTTGCTTCCTCAACAGTAGAAGCTGCTGGAGGAGGAGGCTTGCAGCTTTTTGTGGATGCAGGCGTTCCTGTGGACTCTCAACTCGTTCGACAGTTTGTAGATGAAGCACTTGCTGAGATAATTGCCATTATGCTGGGGCAGCGCCAGAGTGAAAGTAAAACACTCGTACAAGAACCTCCTCAACAAAGGACACCTTCACCGGTTAGAAGTTCTCATATTCCACAAAACATTTTGAGACTGAACACATTTATCTCAATAATGTGTATGAGAATACTGTCTGATATTGGGCCTGAATCCTAATCAAACGCAAGTGGCATAGCGTGGAATTGGGGAGTGATTTAATCACGCCCACTCATCATTTAATTTCTCAGCTTGCACAGCAGTAAATGATGTGTTGCGCTGGTGTGAAGTGTAAGTGTTTTGTTGTCTGAACTAGGCATCATCAGTGATTATTATAAAACCATGCAAAAAAATGATGCTGGTGAATCAAAATGAGCATCTACTCCCCAAAGGTATCAGGGTAGTTTGATGTAAAAAAAGTAGACATGATTTATACTGACTATAACATTAAAAACAACGCAGGGCTTCGATTCACATAATATATAAAGGAATATTCACAATTACTAATGCCTATTCGCTAGAAGTGAGTTTGAAGCTATCTAGATTACTTTGCCCAGAATCCTCAAAAGAAAAATACAATTTAACATTCTGACTGAAAGAATTCTTCTGCATAAAGAATTCCACCCTACGCTGTGTTTCTGAATCTTGCTGTAAAGATCTCAAGAAAAAAATTTCTAAGTGCAAGCATATCTGCTAACATAAAAATGAGGAAGTATTAGGTATTTGGTCTCTTCAACCTGTTCTGTCAGTCAATAAAACCATGACTGATTCTATTGTAACTCCAACCCTGCATGCCCACCAGTCCCCAATTCATTCAGTGCCTTACTTATCAAGAATCTATTTATTGCTGCCTTAAAAGTATTCAAAGTCTACTTCCACTGCCTTTTGAAGAAGAAAGTTTTGAAGACCCATGAACCTGAGAAAGAAAAAAAATCACCCCATCCCTGTCTTAAATGGGTGACCACCTATTTTTAAAGTGATCTCTTTATTTTTGTATTACAGTCACAACAACTATTTTCATACTTGGCATCTGCTGTCATTCCAATCTCGCCACACACGATACATGCACTAAAAATGACATGGCTATTTAGGCTGGTCTTGGAATTCAACTTAACTATATTATTAGAACAAAACACTGCTGTTCTTTGGAGTATAATTTTAGCCTTGCTACATATGCTCATATAAGTGGTATATTTTATAAAATTTAATTGAGGCCTCCAATTAAGAATATACTTCTAACAATCATCAAATTGTACTGCATCTTGATGCTTGAGATGAAGGGACTGTGCTTATTAATTACTGCATCGTGCATCTCAATTTGCCTTTTCTCAATCATCCACTTCTGAGATTTGATAGACAATATACAATAGGTGCAGGAGCAGGCCATTTGGCCCTTTGAGCCAGCGCCGCCATTCAGTGTGATCATGACTGATCTTCCCCAATCAGTACCCCGTTCCTGCCTTCTCCCCATATCCCTTGACTCCGCTATTTTTAAGAGCCCTATCTAGTTCTCTCTTGAAAGCATCCAGAGAACCTGCTGGGATTATCATTATATATATATTGCAGGTAATTTGTGCAGCTAGTCTCAGAATAATAGTATGTTAAAAGTCTACATGGAGAAAAACAAAAACTATATTCATTTATTTCTTAACACCATATTTACAATGAAGAAATTATGCTCATTTTCTCTATTCCTTTGATTGTTTTCATATTGTAGTGCCGCTGCTACTTTTGGACCCTGCCTTGGGGAAAGCCAATTGGCCTTTATTTATTCTTGTCTAACAATCTAGCTTTGATAAAATATGGCAGGAGCAGTATTGTGAACTTATCTTACTGAGCCACAATGCAGTGGAACAGGTGATAGGCCAGTTCACAGGATAGCATAACATCGTCAGAAAACCTTTGTATTGTTTTCTGATGTAAAGTGTTAAAATTGCCTGGAAAAGGTTAGAATACAGTACTTAAACTAACTACTCAGTTTATGTGTCAACGAAGTAGATTATCTTTAAAAAATGCCACTGGCAATCTCTGCTACGAATTTAAATCTGTGGTGTAGAGAAAAGGGAACTTGATTTACATAAGCATTTTGCAATGAAGATAAGTAAACTGCGGGCAAATTTTTTTCTATTTAACCAAAATCTGATAATTTCCAATTGATTCCTTTCTTAGATTAGCATGATGATAATAGAAGGCAGAAGATTTGCTTTAATAAACTTGAAATATTTAGTGCTATCCATTATCTAATGACATCTTGGTTATGAAAGGCGGAAGACTGAAAGGCCTATCCCACTTGACGATTTTTTAGGCAACTGCTGACGACTGGTTTTGTAGCAGGTCACTGAAAAACCGGCGACTGGGCTAATGGGCCTGTCCTACTTAGGCGATTTTTTAGGCAACTGCTGGCGACTATGACAATGGAATTCACCGAAGTCAGCACCAGCGACAACCTACTTCACCTGGCGACAACCTACGTCATCCTGGCGACAACCTACGACAGCCTACGACAGCACCTACGTCAGGAGAAGACAAGCTACGACAAGCCCACGGTCGCCGACTGTCGCCGAAAGGTTTTGAACATTTTAAAATCCAGCGGTGACCAGAAAAACGCTACGACTCTTTGGCTGACTGAGGAGACTACTCACGACCATACAGGCGACACCCCAGTGACCATGTGGTGATAGCCTAGTTGTCGGCAGACGCCTAAAAAATCACCTAAGTGGGACAGGCCCTTGTGAAGCACTAAAAATGTACACTCCAAAATATATAGCAGAAATGTAATTTTAATTTTTTTCTGATTAACTTGTTTTTGTCGAACGAAAAGGCTGCGTGGTTGAACATTTAACATTTATGGCCACAAATTTGATACAACCAAGTTTATAAACCTGTGGTATAATATTATTGTTTCTTTTTAGAAGATAAAGATCTATTTATATATTTTTTACATAAGCATTTATTTCTTTGTGAAATTATTTTAAATGGTCGGTAAGTCAATTTTGTTAGCACCACAAAGTGTATCGTTAGAAGAAATAACTTTGTCATATGGTGGTATTCTAAGCCACCCTGTTCTTTGGTCTGTACAGAGTTTTTCATCTCAATCAGGGCCTCATTCATGCCACTTGCAGCTATGCGTGTCAAGGATTGATATTATGCCCATGAGGTTTTAATTTAATTTATTCAGATATGTATAAAATCATTCAGTGTTTATAAACAGTCTTGAAAATATTTTAAAATATAAAAGCAAAATTGATTGAAAGGATTTTAAAATCCTTACATATCAAAAACTTTGATACTTATATGAAAGTAAAATAATTTAAAGAAATAAACATTCAGCTCCCCCTCTGAAATAAATGTGGTCTTGAATCATTGCCTCACATTCCCAGCAGGTAATCCTGTCTTTCCCATTGGACCCCATCCAGAATCATGCATTTGAACCGAGTGGCATATCCACTGGCAGCTGTGGTCAATAAATCTTATGGGTGATCCATACAAGCCTGAACTTGTGTGGTAATAACTGAATGTTAGCTATTCCCTTCAGAACTGTTGGGCCACAGTTACCAGGATATTGGTCCAATGTTTTCTAAACAATCCGCATACTGAATTTATTGTAGATTTGCATATCAAATCTCCGGTCTTCACGAGGCTATTGCGCTTCATCGTCATAGTGGGGAGTTCCAGGATGGGCTGGAAAACTTTGCAGAGAATTAAAGTTCAAAAGTCCTGCAATTATTTTTCAAAATTAGTTGCTAACATATTGAAATTGCTAGCCAGTCTCACCCAAATTGTAAGGCAATCTGTCATGTTCGAGCTCAGTGCAGAGTTGCATGTGTTGGTGTGGATTCATAGATGCAATCATTTTAAGCTCATATAACCTCCGAAGTGCTTCAAATCAAAACAAAATCTTGGTCTGACTGCCTGATTTATTTGCACTTTACCATTCCTACAGATAATGCTGATTCCAACACCAGTTCCAACACCAAGACAGACTCCATCACCTCCAGCTAGAAATGCTACCCTCATTCAAACACCAGAGCTCACACCCCAAAGTTCTGTTGAGAACGAATCAGAATCTGAACCAGAATTGGAACCTTTTGTGAAGTCACCACTAAGTGAGTAGAAACCTCCCTGTGAAGTATGCTGTGTTTTCCATAAGGTGGAAGATAATATTGATAATATTGGTATTAGTACTGATTTATTATTGTCACGTGCACTGAAATATAGTGAAAAGCTTTTCTTCAATCAAAATCAAAATCAGATGGTATTACACATGAATACAATCAAACCATACACATGTACAACAGGCAGAACAAATAAATAAATGCTAAAAGTGCAGAATATCATTTTCAACATTGTAATGTGCCCTTATGTAGAATTTCATTGAGTTTACTTAGATATTAGAAAAGATCCAGCTCATTATATTACATAGAGAATACCCTTAAACAATTATCAGGAAAATTATTGAACAATCATTCCTTGTTATATATATCTTATGTTTTTGTTATGTCTCAGGATTCATTCAATTGTCCATTCATGTCTACTTGATTCATGTCAAGCTCGACAGGATCTGACTAAGTGTGTCATGTTCAGGCTGGGTCAGGCCTACATTCTGGTAATGCATTCACTTTCGGGGTCATGCTGTACTGACCCAGGTCAGTATTTTATCCATATTTGGATTATTTACTTTATAGGAAAGTAACATTCATTGAGTTGATAGATTCAGATCCATTTGTTTGATATATCATTATTAAACAAATTAGTACCATGTTTGAGATTGTTACATTTAATGATGGCTAAATTGAATGTGGGATAATCATCGGTGATCATTTAAAATCAAGTATGATTGTCTTCCTGGTGGATGCTTTCTGTGGGTCTTGTGATGACTGAAGAGGCTGATCCTGGAGGTTCAGATCTTTTGAGGGACGTCGCATGGTATGTCCCTCCAGGAGGATGCCTGTGCACAACAGCTTTTAGCATGAGAAGACTGGTGCACAGACAGCCACTATAGAGTCTTTGACAGAGACAGACCCAGGTCCAATGTCATGGACTCTATGATGGATGGGAGTCTCTCCCTGCTGCAGCCTTCTCCCTCCTCCTTAGCCATTGTGGTGCTCCATCCATTGCCCAGCAACCATCCTCCACCCATTTAATCATTGAGGTCTTGATCTTGGGACATGCTTTGTTAGGAACCTCCCCCTGCCATCTGCCCACGATGGTTAACCCTGCGAGGATCTTAGCTCCAGATGATTTTGCTCTCAAGGGAAATTGTATAATTATGTGCAGTTCTCATTGCCCCATTTGAGGAAAGATGTGCAGGCTTTGGAGAGGGTGCAGAGAAGGTTTACTAGAATGCTGTCTGGATTAGAGGGTTGCAGCTACAGGGTGAGGTTGAATCGACTTAGGGTGTTTCTCTGGAGCATTGGAGGTTGAAGGGAGACTTGATAGAAGTACATAAAATCATGAGAGGTGTAGCTAGGGTAGACAGAGCCTTTCTTTCTTAGTGGAAATATCCAACACCATAGGGCATTGCTATAAGGTGAGAGTGGGAAAGTTTAATGGAGATGTGCAGGGCATGATTTTTTGCACAAAGAGTGGTGGGGGCCTGGAACACACTGCCTGAAGTGGTGGTGGAGGTAGACATGATAGTGGTGTTTAAGAGACTTGGATAGGCACATGGAAGTGCAGGGAATAGAGGGATTAAGGATCATATACAGGCAGATCATTTTAACTTGGCAACATGTTCTGTACAAACGGCTGAAGGGCCCGTTCCTGTGCTGTACTGTTCTGTGTACTGATCCATCAGGATCAGATTGGCTTATTTGAGTTGTGTTTTGGTCTTGTGGTCCAACAGACCTCTATCATTATGTAATTATAATTTCCCATGTGTGACAAGAAAAGATTGTTCAAAAACATTGCTCCGGTAGGAAGATGGTTTTTAAGTGGATAGGACATACATGCCCTCAAATTCAGTTGGCATCCTGCTGATTTCCCACTGCAACTCCCAGTGCAGCCAACGGAACGTCCAGGGAAAAAGTACAGGTGGTTTGAATGTGCTGTTTTTCCCAATGTCCTGCCAGATTTATATCAATTTGATTGTTGCTGAGAAGCTGAGTCATTAGGTTGTTGAAACAAATTGGGTTTAACTGACATGGCACTGAGCTAAAAGATGAGTTTCAGTTCGTAATCCATCTTTTAACATTAATTCAAGTCAGGGCACACATAATGACAGTATAAGTTCCAAAACACAAATTTACCTTGACGTTCAATGCTCCGGTCAATTTTTGATCATCGCTTTAACCAACCTCCTTTTCAATAACTTCTCTTTTGACTCCTCCCATTTCCTCCAAATACAAGGCGTAGCTATGGGCACACGCATGGGCCCCAGCTACGCCTGCCTCTTTGTCAGGTATGTCGAACAACCCTTGTTTGCGGCGTACCAGGGCCCCATCCCCGACCTCTACCTCCGTTACATTGACGACTGCTTTGGTGTCACCTCCTGCACCCACACACAACTGACTGATTTCATCCGTTTCACCACCAACTTCCATCCGGCACTCAAATACACCTGGACCATTTCCGACATTTCCCTACCATTCCTTGACCTCACCATCTCCATCACAGGGGATACACTCCTGACCGACATCCATTATAAACCCACTGACTCCCACGGCTACCTGGACTACTCTTCCTCCCACCCTGCTTCCTGTAAGGACTCCATCCCCTATTCCCAATTCCTCCGTCTACGCCGTATCTGCTCCCAGGATGAGGTGTTCCACACCAGGGCATCACAAATGTCCTAATTCTTCAGAGAACGGGGATTCCCCTCCCCTACTATAGTTGAGGCTCGCACCAGGGTCTCTTCCGTACCCCGCAACACTGCCCTCTCTCCCCATCCCCCCCACTCGCAACAAGGGCAGAGTCCCCCTGGTCCTCACCTTTCACCCCACCAGCCGGCACATACAACACATAGTCCTTCGCCTCATCTTCCCATCTCCCCCCCGTCTGCCTTCCGCAAAGACCGCTCCCTCTGCAACTCCCTTGTCAATTCTTCCCTTCCCTCCCGCTCCACCCGTTCCCCGGGCACTTTCCCTTGCAACCGCAAGAGATGCTACTCTCGTCCCTTTACCTCCCCCCTCCACTCCTTTCAAGGACCCAAGCAGTCCTTCCAGGTCCGACAGAGGTTCACCTGCACCTCCTCCAACCTCATCTATTGCATCCGCTGCTCTAGATGCCAGCTGATCTATATTGGTGAGACCAAGCGGAGGCTTGGCGATCGTTTCGCCGAACACCTCCGCTCGGTCCGCAATAACCAACCGACCTCCCGGTGGCTCAGCACTTCAACTCCCCCTCCCATTCCATATCCGACCTCTCTGTCCTGGGTCTCCTCCACGGCCAGAGTAAGCAACACCGCAAATTGGAGGAACAGCACCTTATATTCATAGAAACATAGAAATTAGGTGCTTGAGCAGGCCATTCGGCCCTTCGAGCCTGCACCGCCATTCAATATGATCATGGCTGATCAACCAACTCAGTATCCTGTACATGCCTTCTCTCCATACCCCCTGATCCCTTCAGCCACAAGGGCCACATCCAACTCCCTCTTAAATATGGCCAACGAACTGGCCTCAACTACCTTCTGTGGCAGAGAATTCCACAGATTCACCACTCTCTGTGTGAAAAACGATTTTCTCATCTCGGTCCTAAAAGACTTCCCCCTTATCCTTAAACTGTGACCCCTTGTCCTGGACTTGCCCAACATCGGGAACAATCTTCCTGCATCTAGCCTGTCCAACCCCTTAAGAATTTTGTAAGTCTCTATGAGATCACCGCTCAATCTTCTAAATTCCAGCGAGTACAAGCCGAGTCTATCCAGTCTTTCTTCATATGGAAGTCGTGCCATCCCAGGAATCAGTCTGGTGAACCTTCTCTGTACTCCCTCTATGGCAAGAATGTCTTTCCTCAGATTAGGAGACCAAAACTGTACACAATACTCCAGGTGTGGCCTCACCAAGACCCTGTACAACTGCAGAACCTCCCTGCTCTTGTAGTCAAATCCTTTTGCTATGAATGCCAACATACCATTCGCTTTCTTCACAGCCTGCTGCACCTGCATGCCTACTTTCAATGATTGGTGTACCATGACACCCAGGTCTCGCTGCATCTCCCCTTTTCCTAATCGGTCACCATTCAAATAATAGTCTACCTTCCTGTTTTTGCCACCAAAGTGAATAACCCCACATTTATCCACATTATACTGCATCTGCCATGCATTTGCCCGCTCACCCAGTCTATCCTAGTCATCATCACAGCTAACACTGCCCCCCAGCTTCGTGTCATCCGCAAACTTCGAGATGTTGCATTTAATTCCCTCGTCCAAATCATTAATGTATATTGTAAATAGCTGGGGTCCCAGCACTGAGCCTTGCGGCACCCCACTAGTCACTGCCTGCCATCCTGAAAAGGACCCATTCACTCCTACTCTTTGCTTCCTGTCTGCCAGCCAGTTCTCTATCCACATCAATACTGAACCACCAATACCGTGTGCTTTATGTTTGTATACCAAACTCTTGTGTGGGACCTTGTCGAAAGCCTTCTGAAAGTCCAGATATAACACATCCACTGCTTCTCCCTTATCCACTCTACTAGTTACATCCTCATAAAATTCAATAAAATCTTCAAAAAATTCCGCTTGGGGTGTCTGCATCCTCTTGGCATGGACATTGAATTCTCTCAATTCTGTTGACCCTTGCTGTCTCCTCCCCTTCCTACCTCTCCCTCAGCCCTCGGGCTCCTCCTCCTCCTTTTTCCTTTCTTCCCCCCCGCCTCCCCCCACCCCCCATCAGTCTGAAGAAGGGTTTTGGCCTGAAACGTTTCCTATCTCCTTCGCTCCATAGATGCTGCTGCACCCGCTGAGTTTCTCCAGCATTTTGTGTACCCTCCTTTTCATTCAAATTGTTGAACAATTTGAGGAGAATTTCCAGCATTGGTAATCTTAAGAGTTTTATTTCCTCTGCTTCTCGGAAACTTAACAACCATACTGCCTCTTGCTTGGGTTACACAAAAAGCTGGAGAAACTCAGCGGGTGCAGCAGCATCTAAGGAGCGAAGGAGATAGGCGGCGTTTCGGGTCGAGACCCTTCTTCAGACTGGTCAGGGATCAGGGAAACGAGAGATATAGACGGTGATGTGAACCCTCGATTCTCCAGCATCTGCAGTTCCTTCTTTAACACTTTGTCTACTCCACTGCGATATCTCCTCAAGGTATCCCGACGGAGACAGTTTCACAACCTCCTCTCTAACTGCTCCCCCTCTGTGATACCCCCTTCCCTCCAACTCTACGACCACATCCTCACCCAGACTCGCTTTATCTCTCCACATCACCGTCTATATCTCTCGTTTCCCTGATCCGTGACCAGTCTGAAGAAGGGTCTCGACCCGAAACATCGCTTATCTCCTTCGCTCCTTAGATGCTGCTGCACCCGCTGAGTTTCTCCAGCTTTTTGTGTAACCCTCGATTCTCCAACATCTGCAGTTCCTTTTTTAACACTTTGTCTACTCCACTGTCTCTTGCTTGTTCTGAATTATCCAACTAAGAACCTGTTGTTGATTTGAAGATGCATGATGAGAAAGTTGTCATTAGCAGTCAACTAAACCTTTTATGCAAACTGTAAAAACATGTGGTTAAGATAGAGTTAGCACTGAAGTTGTTTTTTTTTTACAGTATATAAGTTTTCTAATAAGTGCAAGAACAATTGTTGTAGAACTCTTCCAAACTATGGGTTTGGTTGCACTTGGAGATTATTTGGAGAAGACTCTAAGAGACAGGAGTTAATCACATTTGGAAAAACGTGTGGGAAAATCAACATGGCTTTGTATGGGGGAGAGCATGTCTCACAAGTTTGATTACGTTATTTGAGGTAGTGACACAAATGGTTGATGAGGGTAGGACTATGGATCTTTTCTACATATTGGACTTTAGTAAAGCATTTGACAACATCCCTCATTGTACATTGGCCCAAAATATGTCATTATGGGATCCATGATGAGTAAGTAAATTGGATCCCAAAACTAGCTTAGTCAGAGAAGTCAGAGCGTAGTGGTGGTGGAGTGTTCTCTGATTATAGTTGTGCAAGGATCAGTTCTGGAATCTTTGTTGTTTGTAATTTATGTTAATGATGAAGAAGTTTCTGATGACACGCAAAATTGTGAAGTAGTGGATGGTCAGCTACAGCTGTATCTAGATCAGTTGGAGATTTTGGGAAGAGAAATGGCATATGCAGTTTAATCGGACAAGTATGACATATTGCATTTGGGGAAGTCAAATGCAAAAGAGGGTATATAGTAAATGGCAGGATCTTTAGCAGCATTGATGAATAAAGGGATCTTGGGATGCAAGTCCATGGCTCCATAAAATTGGTAACGCAAGTAGATAGGGTGGTGAGGAAGGCATCCTTGCTTTTATTAGTAGGTGCATTGGGTATGAAAGCTGGCAAGTCATGTTGCAGTTGTGTAAAACCTAGGTTATGTTACTGCAAACTGTTCATAATCTGGAAACAAGGCCTCAAAATAAGTTCAGAAGTGGCAGGAGATGTAACCAACTCTGCAGCAGCCAGAAAGTCCATTCCGCCCATCTCCCAAATCCTTGTTCAAATGTACGCATTTGGAGAGAATGGGAAAGTAACAATGAGATGAACATGATGGAGGGCCCAGTTGACTACTTGTGTTCTGGTTTCTTATGTTTCAGTGGAAAAGGCACTGGATAAATTGATTTGGATGTTACTGGTGAGATTTTAAGATGTTAGGGTTTATTCACCAAAGCGGGGATGGTGAAGGAATGGTGTGACAACAGTGTTAGAGGCTTCGCACATGTTCATACAATGATTAGAATAGAAAGCTTAATCATGAGCTAAGTGTAAAATAAATTTGAGTAGAAATTCAAAACACAGTTGCTTACCAAAGATGGTTTGAAAGCAAAATTCTCAAGCAGAAATCACAAGTGAGGCAGATCTACAAAAAATCTTTTGGAAACACTTGAATTGAGAGAAACATTAAAAAAGTATGGCAGAAAAACAGGACATGGGGATTAGACTGTGTGACTTTTCCTGCAAAAATTGCTGGCATCAACTTTTGCTGAATTACTTGCTGTATTGTTACATTTAATGGATCTTTGTGGAGCAGAGCTGTTATTGTTTGAAGACAGGCTTTCTATTTTTTTTTAATGTAATTTAGCAAATTGTGCACATTAGGTCTTGCCTAGACTACTTGTGGAAGAGTGAGTTACTATGGTAACTAGCTATGCTATCAAATAGACCAGAGCATATTGATACCAATAGATTTATTTCAAGCTTCTCTTCCAGAAAGCTTATAAGTTCAGCGAACCTGTCATTGCAACAACGGGTTGATTGAAGGTAGTTCAAAGGAAAAAAGTGGAAGAAATGATGTATCCTCCTACTGAGAAAGTAACAGAAAATTGAAAGCAAAGACATCTATAATTCCTCTATTATGTGCCTGGAGACGTACATAAATAACTTGAATGTTGAGATAAAAAAAATAATAGAAGTAGACTCCAGAAGTATCAGGACGGAAAGTTTAAGTAGGTCGGGTAAAATCGGGAGATGAGGCGAAGTGAATACCGAATGAAAGGGGTTGTATTTAAATGCACTTACTACAAGATTTAAAGTGGATGAGCTTGTAGCACAGTATGAAATGGGTAAGTATGATGTTGTGGGAATTACAGAGACGTGGCTGCAAGGGGGAGCTAAATAATCAAGGTTAGGTGGGAAGAGGGGGCGGGATAGCTCTGTTGGTAAGGAATGAAATTCAGCGAGGGGTGACATAGGATCATTGCAAAGGTTAGTGGGAAACCAGAGGATTGGGAAGCTTTTAAAGAACAACAGATGGTAACTAAAAAGGCAATCCGGGGAGATAAGATGAAATACGAAGGTAAGCTAGCTAATAAAATAAAAGAGGAGAGGAAAAGTTTATTCAGTTATATAAAGAGTAAGAAAGAGACAAGAGTGGGCGTTGGACCACTGGAAAATGATGCAGGAGAAGTGATAATGGGTAATAAAGAAATGGCAGAGGAGTTGAATAACTTTTTTGTGCCAGTCTTCACAGTGGAAGACACCAGCAATGTGCCTGAAATTCAAGAGAATCAGGGGGTGGGAGTTAGTGTAGTGGCTATTACTAGGGAGAAGGTGCTTGGGAAGCTGAATGGGCTGAAGGTGGATAAGTCACCAGGACTGCACCCTAGGGTTCTGAAAGAGGTGGCTTTAGAGAATGTGGATGCATTGATGGTGATATTTCAAGATTCACGAGAGTGAGGAGTGGTTCCAGACAATTGGAAAATTGCTAATATTACCCCGCTGTACAAGAAGGGAACAAAGCAGAATAGTGGGAGCTATAGGCTGATCAGTCTGACTTCAGTGGTGGGTAAGAATTTAGAGTCCATTATAAAGGATGAGGTTACAGAATACTTAGAAGTTCATGATAAAATAAGGCAGAGTCAGCATGGTTTTGTGAAGGGGAGATCTTGCCTGATGAATCTGCTGGAATTCTTTGAAGAAGTAAATAGTAGGACAGACAAGGAGAGCCATTGGACGTTGTTTACCTAGATTTTCAGAAAGTCTTTGATAAGGTGCCATAGTTGCCGAGGAAGATGAGAGGTCATGGAATCAAAGGAAAGATACCAGCATGGATAGCAGTTTGGCTGGATGGGAGAAGGCAAAGAGTGGCAATAAAGGGGGCTTTTTCTGATTGGCTGCCAGTGACATTCGGAGTTCCACGGGGGTCGGTGCTGGGGCCACTACTCTTCACGTTGTACATTAATGATTTCTCATTACACGTTATACATTAATGATGCACTCTTTCCAGCTGAACAACATCTTTCCCATAGCAGGGTGACCAAACTGAACAAAATATTCCTTATGAAGCCTCACCAAAATCATGTACAATTGTAACATAACATCCTAACTTCTACACTCAATACCCTGTCTAACGAAGGCCAATGCATCGAAAGCCTTCATGACCACTCTGTCTGCTTGTGACACCACGTTCATGGAACTATGTACCTGCACTTCTAGATCCCTATGCTCCACAACACTCCCCAGGGTCCTGCTGTTCACTGTGATGGTCCTGCTCTGGTTAAACTTCCCAAAGTGTGCTCCTTAGTAGCCAAAACTTTAGCAAGTTCCTGTCTCATACCATCAAAGTTGGGCTTGCCCCAATTCAGAAATGTAATTTGTGGGCCCACCCTGTATTTATCTATAACTATATAAAAACAAATAGAACAGTGGCCGCTGCTCCCAAAAAGGCTCGCCCATGGACATTTCAGTCACCTGCACTTCCCAATTTCCTAAGAGCAGATCAAGCTGTGCCCTCCCCCTTGTCGAGCTCTCCACCTATTGGCTGAGGAAACTTTCCTGGACACATTTCACAAATTCCACCCCATCTAAGCCCTTCGCACTATGATAATTGCAGTCTACACTGGTAAAGTTAAAATCCCCTATTATGACAACCTTATTAGTCCTACAGCTGCCTGCAATCTCGTGGCATATTTGTTCTTCTAATTCCCGTTGCTATTTGGGGAGCTATGGTGCACTCCCGACAAAATGATCATCCTATTTTTATTCCTCACTTCTACCCATATAGCATGGACGACCCATCAGTAATGTAATCTCAGTCTACTGTAGTGACATTCTCTTTAATCAATGAAGCAACACCCCCTTTTCTTTTTACCACCACCTCTATCTCTGCTGAAACATTAAGCAGCATGTCCTGTCCATCTCTTAGCCCAGTTTCTGTAACAGCTACAACGTCCGTCGCATGTACCTTTCCACGCCTTGAGTTGGTCTGTCTTACTCGTCAGGCCTCTGGCATTAAAATAATTACAATTCTGTCCAACAGTCCTTCCTTCCTCCCTGCGTGCACTTGCCTATTCTGTCCCCTGAACTTTCCTCAGTTTCCATTGAGACTACCAGCCTCTCGTCAGCCTCCATCCTGCAATGGATCCCGCCTCCCTCCCATTCTAGGTGAAATTACTGTGCAGATCAATGCTATCTGTTTTGACAACAACGTGTGGGCCTAATTTTGCCTTTAGTTCAGAATTGCTAGAACTGCCCTATAATGGCAGTTAGCAAAATGTTATGCTCTTCCTGTAAAATATGGAGGATCAATGAGAAGTCGTGTCCCTGATGATTACGTTTGCAGGAACCGTGTTCAGCTCCAACTCCTCTCAGACTGCATGGATCAGCTGGTACAACAGTTGCTCACTGAGGGCAGAAAGTGTTAATAATAGATTGGAGTTTCAAAGATGTGGTCACAGCACAGGTCCAGCCAGGTAGAACAGGCAGGCAGGCACTGCAAGGGTCTCCTGCAGCAGTTCTCTTCTCTGACTAGTATACCAATTTAGATATTGTTGGTGGAGAGGGGCTTGGCCTAAACAACAGCAGCACTGAGATCAGTTGCACTACAGATGGGTAAGTCAAAGCCTCGGTGAGGTTAGCCTAGGCTTTCACCGATAGACAGGTTTTCACACAGAGGGTAGTGGATATATGGAACAATCTACCAAAGGCAGTAGTTGAGGCTGGTACTATAACAACATTTAAAAAGCATTTGGACAGGTACATGGATAGGAAAAGCTTAGAGGAACATGGGCGAAATGTAGGCAGGTGCGACTAGTGTAGATGGGGCATCTTGGTCGACATGGGCAAGTTGGGCCGAAGGGCCTTTTTCTGTGCAGTGTGACTGGGACTCAACTCAGCCATCTGACAATTTAATAGGCAGGACTTCCTCTATTGATACCACTGGTAATCCCGCTGATCTCTATCTCCTCTCCACCCTCCAATCCATGTGTTGCTTCTCTATTTTTATGCCATGTCAAGTTTAGGACCTCATGGTCAAGACTGCACCCTGCTTTGTCCACCAACGCTTATTGGGGGATGGGAAAAAAGTTGACGGATTTATATTCCACAGATGGCCACTGACCACAAAATCAGTTAATTATTGTCAATAACATTGTCAATAAAAATAAAATCTTTTTTTTCGTTTATCTTAATTTTTCAAATGTTTTATTACTGTTCCAACTGTGGCACAATAGATAACACCCATTATGTTTAACACGGCTGTAGATGATGTGGGACTGAAACCTGTGGAAAAATCCAGCCCGGTCGTTACTCCTGTTATCACACCGACTTCCACCCATTCAAGAGTATCCACACCTTCACCGATCACGCAGCCGATCTTAAAGACAAGTTCAGCGCCTTTGCAGACTCCTCCAAATCCCTGGGGAGATGCAGAACTCCCCTTAGAGGAAGAAAATCCTAGCCCAGCACAAGATGCAGCACCACAGCCAAGAGCCATGTAAGTGAAAATGCAATACTTGCTGTCAGCAGCTTTTGATCAATGTAACTGCCCTCATAAACATTATATGCAAGTGCTATTGCCTTTTATGATCATTCTGCTCACACCCGTGCTAACCTTTGCTGTCAAATCATCTTGGGTACACAAAAGGTTGGAGAAACTCCGCGGGTGCAGCAGCATCTAAGGAGCGAAGGAGATAAGCGACGTTTCGGGTCAAGACCCTTCTTCAGACTGGTCAGGGATCAGGGAAACGAGAGATATAGACGGTGATGTGGAGAGATAAAGAACAATGAATGAAAGATATGCAAAAAAGTATCGATGATAAAGGGAACAAGCCATTGTAAGCTGTTTGTAGTGTGAAAATGAGAAGCTGGTGCGACTAGGGTGGGGGAGAGATAGAGAGAGAGGGAATGCCAGGGCCCGAGGGCTGAGGGAGAGATGGGAAGGGGAGGAGACAACAAGGGTTAACAGAATTGAAAAAATTCAATGTTCAAAGGCCTGAAGCCTCCACGTTGCTAACTCCTCCCACCACTCTGCTTTTAATGGCACTGGGTCCTAGTGCCTTTCTCCCCAGCCCCAGTAACCTTAGTGGCTATTCCACTGGGTCTTCCCCATCCACCCCTACCATGTTACCCCTGCTCTTCCCCATCCACACCACAGCTCCCATAACCCCCCACCCCATGACCACCCTCCACCCCCCCACCACACAATGCTCCGTCCTCAGTGCACTCACCTGCCTTCCTCCGGCCACAACCCCCATCCTTGCCGCGTGTTCACCATACCTACCCCCGGACCTCCCCCTCTCCGATTCTGAAAGGTCGGTCCTCAGCAGAGGTCTTACCTCTGTCCCCCTCCGTCCCCACCTCAATGCGTTCCGCGCCCACCACGACTTGGAGCTCTTCTACCGTCGCCTCCGCCTCACAGCGTTCTTCCACGGGAAGAAGTCCTCGCCCCCCACTGATGATCCGTTTTCCTGTCTCCAAAGTACCCCCTCCTCTTGGACCCCCCCTCGTAGCCTTCCGGCTCTAGAACTATTTGTCCAGAACTGCCGTTAGGACATCAACTGCCTCGACTTCTCCACTCCCCTGTCTCACTCCAATCTCTCCACCCCCGAACGTACTGCCATCGACTCACTCCGTAACAACCCAGACTGGGTTATCAAATCCACCGAGAAGGGAGGTGCCGTGGTAGTCTGGCGCGTCGATCTCTACAAAGCGGAGGCCGCGCGCCAACTCTCGGACACCTCCTCCTACTTACCCCTGGACCATGACCCCACTGACGAACACCAGGCCACCATCTCGAGCATCCAACCTCATCATCTCCCAGCCCCGCACTGCCCGATTTTACCTTCTCCTCAAAATCCACAAACCCGACTGCCCTGGCAGACCCATTGTCTCTGCCTGTCGTGCCCCACCGAACACATTTCCACATACCTTGACGCCATCCTATCCCCCTTTGTTAAATCCCTCCCCACCTATGTTCAAGACACCTCAGACACTCTCCGTCGTCTCCGCGCATTCCATTCTCCAGGCCCCCATCCTCTCATCTTTACCATGGACGTCCAGTCACTCTACACCTCCATCCCCCGCCAGGACGGTCTCAAAGCCCTCCGGTTCTTCCTCGACCAGAGGAGCAACCCATACCCGTCCACTGACACCCTCCTCCGCCTAGCAGAGTTGGTCCTTACCCTCAATAACTTCTCTTTAGACTCCTCCCATTTCCTCCAAACACAAGGCGTCGCTATGGGCACACGCATGGGCCCCAGCTACGCTTGCCTCTTTGTCGGGTACGTCGAACAATCCTTGTTCTCGGCGTACCAGGGCCCCATCCCCGACCTCTACCTCCGTTACATCGACGACTGCTTTGGTGTCACCTCCTGCACCCACACACAACTGACTGACTTCATCCATTTCACCACCAACTTCCATCCGGCACTCAAATACACTTGGACCATTTCCGACATTTCCCTACCATTCCTTGACCTCACCATCTCTATTGCAGGTGATACACTCCTGACCGACATCCACTACAAACCAACTGACTCCCACAGCTACCTGGACTACTCTTCCTCCCACCCTGCTTCCTGTAAGGCTCCATCCCCTATTCCCAATTCCTCCGTCTACGCTGCATCTGCTCCCAGGATGAGGTGTTCCACACCAGGTCATCACAAATGTAAAATGCCGCCACAACTGTCAAATCATCTTGAATGGTCTTGAAAATTAGAACCCTCCCCCTTTTTCTCCTCTGTCTTTCGCAAACTCCACCTGGATTTGCACCAATTTATCCCCTAGCATCCTACCCCTCTCCCCTTCCATTTATATTCCTTCCTCTGGCCACAATTCACACCTCTTCTCTCCTTATCTCACACCTTTTGTGTTTTCATCTGCGGCCTTTGACCAACCATTTGCATATCAAAAATCCCCACACCTGTATCCACCTATCACTCGCCATGCTTTATCGTGCCCCCAACTCTCTTTCAGCTTTCATGTTGGTCCTACAATCAGTCTGAAGAAGGATCTCGACCCAAAATGTCACCTATCCATGTTCTCCAGGTGCTGCCTGACCCACTGAGTTATTCCAGCACTGACTTACATTGGCTACTGCTCTTATAAAGTATAAACGCTTTAAAAAATATATTCTTGCATCATTCCATGAGTTAATTCCTCCTTCATCCACCTACTTTTGTGTTCTTCTGTATCTGGCACAATGCACAACCCCACATTCACCTGTGCCAATCAACCCTTACCCTGGAACCATTCAGCATCAACACATTCCAGATCTTGCCTCACCCTTTCCTCTCAGGTCTTTCTACTTATCTCTCCCATTCTAGTCCTGAAGAATGTCGTAAGTTCATTTCCCTATATAGATGCTGGCTGACCGCTGAATTCCCCCAGCCATTCGTTTTTTGCTTAAGCTTCCATTATCTGCAGTCACATTTGTTTCCAGATTCACCTGTGCTTTCAGTTACCTATATTTACGCCCTGAAATTTCCTTCCTTCCTGTACATCTCTACTTCTGTCATTCCTTGAAAACATTGCTCCAAACATACCTTCCTGACCAAGTTTTTTGTCACAAATCCTTCACTTAATAAAACGTGTGTCAAACGTTGTCTGGTGACTTGAATGTCAAGCAGCTCCTGAAGCCTACAAGGAGTGATGAGAATGTACGTTGTATTTATTTTCTCCTGCCTGTTTTCTTCCCATTTCTTTTCCTTTTTTGAAGATACAGCTAGTGGGTGACGCTTGGATTTGGAGGAACATACAACAGGCAATAACAATTAGCTCCCCTCATTACTTTCTGTTCTGTATTCCTTGTCTATCAACCTTAATAAAAAGGAAAATCACAGTGTTTGACTAGCTGTCAATAAATCAATGCATATTTTATGCTGTCAACAAAGGATAAAATAACCCAAAAAGTCTCGTTGAACATATACAGTATCTGCAATGTATATTGCAAAAGTTACAGAGAAGTCGTTTTGTTTCCAGCACTTTTATGTTTTGACCAGTATCTAGTCTAAAACAATTATATTATTGCCGGTTGTTGAAATTGTGTTGTGGTTTGACTGGCACACACAATTGTTAATACATACTTAATGGAAATTAACAAGCTAAATGTTGAACAATTTCATATTTGACTATAAAATGTTGAGCTCTGCTACTGGAATAACTTCAATCACACACAGTGATTAAGATCCAAAGACGTTATTAGCATTACAGCATTGGTAACTTCATCTTAACACATAACTCAAGACTGAGGAAGTAAGGGAAGAGGAGCTTTCTGTTAAACTAGTGGGCGAAGCTGCAAAGTATGACTCATAACATGCGTGACAGTGATCTACAAAAATCAGTCTTTGTTGGCCTGTAAGGCATAGAGGAGCCACCATGTGACAGCTTCTCTTGTGCTGCTGCAGTACCACGATGGCAGTAACCTCTGCATGACAGCTAGTATTTCATCCAATTCAGTAGTAGCATTAAATTCCACAATCATGTAAAGGCTTATAGTATCTACCATGTTTGTCATTCCCCTGTGGCTTGGAGCGAAATAAAATCTAGCATTGTGACAACTCAAACCATATGTTACAAAACATTTCCATTCACATCAGATGATTCAATTACAGGAGCTTTCTGGCCGTTATAACGTATCATCTGTAAACACTGAAGGACACTGTCCCACAAGCAGTGCCTTAAATAACATACAGAATAATAGATTGATGAATGTAATTTGACACGTCTTGTTGTTTAGATGATGCTGGTAAGCGTCTCATGTGTCACGATCAATTTCCAGTTGAATGCCTTGAGGTGTTACTGCTTTCAGATGCACTCTGGCCAATACTTTGTACTCTCTGTGTGCACTAGATATGCGGGAAAGCTACCAGGGTACTTTTGTGACTTCAGTACTGGGTTAATTTGTCACCAGAAGATAATAGAACAGGTTTAAATAAGATGGATACGGAAACCTGAAACTCAACCGTTCAGTCAGAACTACCATAGATTCGGGGGAAACTGTGCAACAGAACAAAAGTTAGAAAGGGATTAATGGAAAAAAATAGTCAGATTCGGAATAAAAAATAAACAAAAGCCCAAAAGGAGCAAATTAAATTGAGAAGTGCATTGAAGAAGAAGGTAATGTTTAAAATACTTTACTACTTCAGAACAGAGACAATATCATGCACCCAGCTCTTTTTTATGGATTAGACATTAGTTTTTTTTAAAAATATTGTTACTTCTCAATCTAGTCATATTGAGATTTTGTTTTTACATCAATTATAAAACATAGAACTAATGCACAGGAAAAGACCCTTTACCCTATCATGTCATGTCTGCGCCAACCTTTGTGCTAATCTGACTAATCCCACCTCTCTGCACATGGTTTGTATACCACTATTCCATAGTCGTTCATGTGTCTGATAAAATGCATTTCAAATATTGCTATCGTAACTGCTTCTTTATATCCAAAAATCAACTTTTTTCAGAATGAAATAATATATTCAAAACATAAATTTCAAAAAACTCCTCATACATTTTCTTTGTCCATACATTCAATACTGGCATATGCTGTAGTGTTTTCCCCTTTCTTTACACAGAACATCCTTCCCTTCATGTGGCCCCCTGAGCTAATATCCCTTCCCTTGTTTGAGGGATGTCCCTAGAGGTCCAGCAGCAGAAGGACCCTAGGTTATGGTCCTCCCCACAGAGCTTTGGTGTTGGCTGCACTAAGCATCAGTGTGTTCACTGGAACAATGGAACGGGCCAGTCGGCAACATTCCCTGATGTACGTCTCGCTGTGCCGGGAAACCAACACGTTTCAGGCAGCCCAAATAGTGTCTTTCACTGAGTTGATGATATTCCAGCAACCTTTGATAGCCATGTCCGAATGTGTCCCTGGGAACAGCCCTAAATCAGATAATTATCTTGTGGACCTACTTGTGATAAACCATGACAAGGATCCTTGCATCTTTTTCCAGTCCCTCGCAAATCCACTACCACATTCCAGGCACCCACATCTGTCTATATTGAAATAACTTCTCTCACATATCACCTTTGCACTTTCCCCCCCTAACCCTAAAACTACGCCTACTTGTAGATAACAATTCCATCCTGGGAAAAATATCTATTCTATGTCTGCCTCTCATTTAATTGTATATAATTCTGTCACATCCTTCAGCCTTTGACACTCCAGAGAAGAAAAATCCCAGTTTGCCCAACCACTTATTATACCTAATACTTTCTAATCCAGTCTACATCCTGGCAAATGTTTTCTGCTCCCTTTCCAAATCCTCCACATCCTTCCTATAATGTTGCGACTGGAACTGCACACAACTCCAAATGTTTTATGTGGCTGCACCATGACTTGCCAACTTTTCTACTCAATGCCCCAACCGCGAAAGACAAGCATGTCTTACCCCTTCTTTAACCATTGTTGCTTTAACCGTGTTGCCATTTTTGGCATCTTTCATATATTTCATCATCCATTATTTTCCCCGTGTTCCATTTTTTGCTTCTATTACCTGTTATGACTATTTGTCATAAATACTTTAATTCAGTCATGAAGTATATGCACATGGATTTGCACATGCTACATTACAACATACTGCCTGAATTCTCTACTTTTACAAAAACACAAAGTGCTGGAGTATCTCAGCAGTCAGGCAGCATCTTTGGAGAGCACGGATTCTGACCCGAAATGTTGCCTAGCCATGTTCTTCAAAGATGTTGCCTGATCCGCTGAGTTACTCCAGCATTTTGTGGTTTTTACTAAAAATCCCAGCATCTGCAGTTGCTTGTGTCTACTTTGATCTGTCCCTTGCTCTTATTTTACCTTCAGTTGCAAATCCTATTTTTGCATTTGTCTTTCACTCTAGTTAAATAATCCAAAGGCTCACTTAATATAATCATTCCTTTTTGCTTTTACTCACAAAAAAGTATTTGAACAAGCAATACCCTTTGTCAAAACTGACTCTTTCGGTCAAGAATTGTAAATTTTGGTTATGTCCTGATTCTTAATCCTTCACAACAGATGAAATTAAGCACTAACCACATGGGTGTCTTGGCTGTTCGTATTTCTCATTCTACCAGCGATCGACAAAGAAATCTGAAGACAAATGTGTTCCTGACAAGCCTCATGATCTGAGAAGGTCACATGTGTGCCCATAAAAGACGCACATGCCTACACACACATGTTTTAGTGCACCAAATATGTAGAATAGATGAACCTATTATGCAATGTTGAGCCAAAACAATAAATTAAGGCTCATTAGTCTTTCAAGTTTCAGAGTTATCTCTTGGAATAAATATTTATTTCTCCTCTAGATTTCTATATTTATTTATAAAGGATTTTAAATGTATTAATTTATCCTTATTCTTGCTAGCTCGTTTACACCAGGAATTATAAGGATAAATTATGTTATTACTATTTGTTTATTAATATCTATTATCTTCTATTTTAGTATCATGTCAGTCGCCAAAGACGAGGAACCCGAGAACTTAATTTTGCCACCTCCACTCTCAACTGCCCCTGTCATTCCTCCAATGCACGTGCAAACTCCAGCACCCCATTGTCCATCAGAGACTCCATCTGCGTCCACTGAAGAAAGCAGTTCAACAATCTCCGTCACCGAAACCGAGACTGCTGATCGAAATATCTCCGAAGGAGAGATCCTGTTAAGCTATGGGCAGGTGGCTGCAGCAAAAGGTATAACCATAGCAGCCCCATTAAAAGCATGTGACCATAAATTTGTAGGAGGTAGATCATTGCACAGTACTGTGGAAACCATGAGTGATGTGCCATGTTGGGAAATACTAGCCATAGTTCTCTGAATGCCACATACACTTGAGAACTGAATGGTGCAGCATATAAACTACCTTTTCACCTTATCATATGTTTAATATGCACCCAGACTAACGTGATGCATGATTACTTTTCTGGTTGTGAAGTGTTGTTTGATTGGAGTTTGGACAAATTCATCCAGATGTCCATGGGGGCAGATACACAGCATATAAAGTGCCTATTTGCGATAAACTACACAAATTGAAAAGAACCAGTGTGATAAACCAGAACAAAGGCAAGTTTAATCATTATGATAGAGACATGGAGTTAAATGGTATGGAATTTGACCCATCTGCAAGAAATCTTCAATTCCTAGATGCTTCAAGTGCTCATCTGGACTCCTCAAGATCTAGACTCATCATTCTAGAAGAAATTACACTATTCTGAACTTTGTCATGACAAAAGATTACCAGTGAGTAAAGATAATGATTCAAAGATATTCTCAAAACCTCTTTGTAACCTGTCCAGTAATTTGGCGGAAACCTTGACCCATGACTACTCATATGAAGAAAGAACATTCTGGGGTTGAGAACCTCAAGAACATTTGCCAGTCACACATAGAAACACAACACATCCCAACCTACATCCCATCCATGCTGTCAAGCATCTTCTGCTCATCTTTGTCAGAATCAGTAGGTCTCACATTAGCGTCATTGGCCGTTACAGAACACATGTAATGGAATGGACACAAGCTATCTTTGATTCCAAAGGCAAAAGACAAAGTTTTGGAAGAACTCAGCAGGTCAGGCAGCATTTGTGGCGGCACCGGACAGACGACGTTTTGGGCTGGGACCCTCCTTCAGGTTCATCAGTCTGAAGAAGGGTCCTGACCTTAAACATTGGCTATCCATACCCTCCAAGACGTTGTCTGACCCACTGGGTTTCTCCAGCTCTTTTTGCTCAGGATTCCAGCATCTGCAGCTTCTTTCATCTTTATTTGATTCCAAAGGTCCACCTAGAGAAGAGAGAGAGCACAGTACTGGTTGAGTTGAATATTTAATAGGTTGAAAGCCTTGCAGCGGTCTGTTGGGATTAGAATTTATCGGCATAAACTGTTGAACTGTTGACATTATTATACTTGCATTTCCAGTGATGGAAGGGGGAGTGGGGTTGTTTAAAATCAACACCACAATGGTGTGACATGTGCAGATGAGCCGACACACTGTTCATATAAAGACAAATAGCCTTTCATTTGTTAATGTGTGCTGAATAAATAGTACATGCAATTATTATATGTGCAGGAAGCAAACATTTTCATTCCAGTGATTCATTGTAATTTTTAATTATATCTGTGATTCTGAATTTTCTCTGTTCCGGTGTGTAATTGTTCCTTGCTTGTTTTTTCAGCCTTGGCAGAAGGAGGTATATTTCTTCCAAACTTCAATGATACTCTGTCCAGTACTCTTCTTGATACTCAAGAAATGGTAAGTTTGCAAAAGGTCTGCTTTTGCAATGAATCCAACAAAGTCTTTGGATTACAATTCACTGGTTTCTTTACATTTGCTTCATCTGTGTGTTATCCCTGTGTTCTGCTTCAACGCCTTGGCGTTAGGAAAGTGAAAATCATCATATGCTTCTGTCGTTAATTGCTATCTAATGACCCCCACTGGAAATTCAAGCATACCAGTGTCATTGTCAACAGTGGACAGACGCAGTGTGAAGAAAAGTCTGCCAGGCCTCACTGCACAGTTTGTAGTGAAATTATGACAATTTGCCCAAGGTGTTTGGAGGCCAAGCAGTGCATAAAACAGCCCAGCTTGAAATCAGTGTATTCAGAAAGGGAGTGGGACACAGAATTGGCAGGAGAAATGTAGATGATCTTAGCCCATTCCAGATCAAATCTAAATGTTATAGAACTTGAGTGCTCGATATATCCTTTTTATTTTGACTGAATATTTACAAGTATATTACAGACTGCGTCTGTGAGAGGAATACACAAATGAATTCTCTGATATAGATTAAACTCTTGTGAGCCACTTAGTTTTTGAAGAGCTAATACTCGTCAGAAATTACAAGCTCCAGTTTGCTCAAGTTTTTTTATTTCACCAGTAAATGAGGTCATAATCAATTAATTGCTAAATTATCCCAAAGAATGTGAATTAATATTATCACCTGATTATTGCATTGCCGAAAGATAGAAACATTCATAAAATATAAATTGAAAAGCTTATTTCAAATTTGTATTCCTGCCATTTAACAGAATGTGATGGCATTCAGATTTTGCAAATAAAATGTCAGGGAAAGAAACAACTTAACAGTAAATGTAATGGATGCAAAGGATCGTCCAGAGGTAACGGATGGAAAAGAAACCATCAGAGCTTTTTATATGCATCAGAAAAAGAAAAATCAGGTTATTATCTAGACCATTCCCTTTTGCTGTTCTCAGTGATCCCATGTACTCCTGTGCATTTAGTTCTAAAATTCTACTGGCATGATGAAGGTAAAACCTCATCAGATGCTCAGTGGTCACCACAAACAATTGGAGACACCTGTGCAATATCAATATGGCTGACTTATAACACAACATCGCACAGGAAAAGGTCCTTCAGCCCACAGTGTCTGTGCTGTTACTGGTGCCGAGCTAAACTGTACACATGATCCATATCACTCCGTTACTTGCTTATTCCTGTGCCTTTCTAAGAGTCTCTTAAATGCCACTATCACATCTGCCTTCACCCCCATACCTGGCAGCGGATTCCAGGCACTCACCATGAAAACACGTGCCCTGCACATTTCCTCTTGCCTGAAAGCTATGTCCTCTAGTCGTAGCTACGCCTCTCATAATTTTATTATCTTAAAAGCTGCACAAAATAATGACAACTTTAAACTAATCAATTCTGCTACATCACATTAATTAGTATGTTTAAAACTTCATAACATTTTACTCCTCCTTCATTTTATAACTCTAATAATTTTACCTGTCAGATTTCAGTTTTAAACGTAATTCCCACTATATACAACAGGTGGTGTTTGAGAGTTCTCACACTAGGTTCCAATATCTTTCTCTGGCTCGTCCATCATTTAACTCAGTGGTTGGATCTTTGGAAACGTATGCATCCTAAAATAAGCCACTGCAGATGCAAGAAAATGAAATGAAACAGAAGGTGCTGGGAGTGCTCATCAGATCAGGCAACTCCTGTGAAAAAAAAATAATTGCTTCTCTAATTCCTAAGCAGTTCCAGCACTTACTGATTTATTTCCAGTCAAATATTATCACAATAAACAATTGCTTTTATCATTCTTGTTCTCCAGTGTATCTCCCTTTGTAACCCATCCACCTCACATCAGCACTGGACACTTCCCACTCCCCACTCCCCTCTTCACCCCAGCTATCAGTGAATGCATTAGCCACGGGTTGTAGGCCACCGTTACCAATTTTTCAGCCAGTCAGGAATAGTGGGTTGAACATGAGGTCGGGGGATCTGTGGGTGATTTGTTTATAGAAAGCTTTTGCAGGCAGCATGAATGTCAGAAGCCAGACAAAATTAATCTTCATTGCAGGTGTGTTTTTTTCCCTTTGCCCCTATCTATCCCTTTTATGCGCAGCACGGAGGTGCAGTGGTAGAGCTACAGACACCCAGCATTACAGCGCCAGAGACCCAGGTTCAATCCTGACTATGGGATCCATGCTTGTCTGTATGGAGTTTGTACTTTCTCCCCATGACCCACGTGGGTTTTCTCCGAGATTTTCAGTTTCCTCACACACTCCAAAGACAAATAGGTTTGTAGGTTGATTGGCTTGCCATAAATGTAAAATTGTCCCTAGTGTGTGTAGGACAGTGTTAATGTGTGGAGATCGCTGGTTGGTGCGGACTCGGTGGGCCAAAGGGCCGGTTTTCGCGCTGTATTTCTAAACTAAATTCTCTCTCTCTCTCTCTCTCTCTCTCTCTCTCTCTCTCTCTCTCTCCCCCCCCCCCCCCCCCTCTCTCTCCCCCTCTCCCTCTCCCTCTCCCTCTCTCTCTTTCTCCCCCTCTGTTTTGTTCCACAATGTCATGAGCCATCATGGTGAGTGATGGCAGGCTCTTCAGCTCTGTGGTCTTGGCTGTCAATAGCCTGTTTTGGCATGTCAACTAAGAGGCAGGAGTAAAAGTTACATTTACCCCCAAAATACAAACAAGTTCAGGAAATTGTTGCATGGCTCCAAATCAAGATGATTCAAATTCACGAAGGGACTCCTGACAGTGATTCTGTTAGTTTATTCAGCCACTGAATTGCATGTTCATGGATCCAGCACCAAGTTAGACTTGGAGTAGAATCTTCTTCCCGTTCATTTCAATGGAGATTTTCTGTCTGCAAGGAGGAAAATAATATTAAAAACATATTGAACCCAGTCTGAAGAAGTGTTTCAACCCAAAACGTCGCCTATTTCCTTCGCTCCATAGATGCTGCCTCACCCGCTGAATTTCTCCAGCACTTTTGTCTACCTTAAAAACATATTTGAGTCTGCAGTAGTCTTTCCAATCATTCAGAAGCATTTTAAATTGATTTTATTTTGTGAAAATTTTAAACATGATTTTGTGCTACCTCACTCGTTGCCTGAACTGTTTGTTTTAGTTTAACAAAATTACATGACAGTGCCCACAAGGCCTCAAACATTGGGACACTCGCAGCCAACGTTGTGCCATGCAGATTCATGATCTTCAACCTGGTGGTAATGGTTTTTAGGTTTCTGTGCCTTCTTCCCAATGGTAGTAACAAAATGAATCAGAATCAGAATCAGAATGCCGTTTATTGTCATTTAAACATAGGTTCAAACTAAATTACGTTCCTGCAGTCATAACAACAAAAAAACAAAACACACAATGAACACAATTCCACACAAACATCCATCACTGTGAATCTCAGCGATGACACGGCCGTTTAAGCCGCACCGGGCGAAGTAAGGCCCCGCTCCGGGTCGATTAAACCCCTCAATTCGAGCGGGCGAAGTATGCCATTGCGGGAGTTCTGAAAAGCAGTCTCCCACCAGGGACCCGCGAGCTCGCGATGTTACCGTCCACAGGGCCTGCAGCCGAAGCCTCCGAGCTCCAAAGTCGGGTCGCAGCCACACGCCACCACAGCGTTCCGTGCTCCGAAGTCAGCCAGATGGTGAATCCGCAGGCACTGCGACTGGAGTCGCAGGTCGATTCCGGTTGGAGGCCACCGTCTCCACGATATTAGGCCACAATGACAATGGAGACTCAACAAGGAAAATGTCGGGTCCCCGTACAGGGAAGAGATTAAAATGTTTCTCCCACACCCCCCCCCCCCCCCCCATATATACACAGCTAAAAATAATAAAAAACTAAAACCAAAACATCCACCTAACAAGTTCAAGTTCAAGTGAGTAACAGGACAAAAAGAAAAAAGAAGATAGACGGACTGCAGAGGCCACTACTGTGAGGCGCCGCCATCTTGTATGGTCAGGGATGTATGGGTCTTTGATGAGGTTAATTTGTGAGGATGACCCACCATTGGTGTCGACGTCTTGCTCGTCCTCTGCCAGGTACACATTGAACGAGGTGCGCGATTCCCGAGGCTCCATTCATCTTCTCCAGTAACGTGGTGTCCGGCCTCCCAGAGGCTGGCGAACAGGCCCTTCAAACCCTGGGCAGTCAAGTCCAATGAGGTGTGGGACAAGATGTTCTTTAACCACCCATACAGTGAGCAGCCAGCTGTGCTGTTTGGGGGTAATAGATATACGGGCAGCTGGAAGTTGGCGTACATCACCATGCTCACATGCCAGTGGTAGAATCTCTGATAGCTGCTGCCCTGTGTGTAACAGTCCTGGCCAAACTAGAGTAATGTGGCTGCCAGAGTTTAATAATGGTGACGTAGGCTGGCTGTTAATATAGAGCATGCACATTCGGGTGGTTTTCCTTTCTTCTGGCCCCCATGGATGGTGCAGCCTGTCTGGGTCAATGGGAATCTTGGGTCTGTAGGCATGGGCTCGTTCCTTGCGTAATCACGGAGCCCTGGGCATGAGGTGTGCTCCTGCCGTTCCTTCCTGCCTGCTGGCCGAGTGGGATGGGGCCCCACCTCCCTCCAGGGTTGAGTAGGGTGCCTGCCCATGCAAGAACTCCGAGCCATGGCTAGTAAGGCTTGGCTTCGCTCAGCTTTGCTCGGCTCAACAATTTCCTCATATGTCCAAGTGGCTTGTTGTGTGACTGAATGCTGGGCCTCAGTCTTCTTAGAAAATGTTCCATGACCACATGATCCACAACTTCCCCTGAGGGAGAGAACATGGCAATGCAGTACTTGCCCCTTGATAGTGTCGTAATCTGCAGCCACTGCACAGGGTAAGGAAAAATAAGCCTGCTGGGCCTTACCACTCAGGTACAGAGCCAATATGTGCATCCAACTGCCGCTCCCATCCTCTTTCATCATTCTATTCAAATGTGTAAAAATATGCTTCTACGTCATCCTGCTCTGTCAGTTTGGTGAGAAGCTCATGAGCTAGTGTGGGCATGCCTCTACCTGTATCCCTGGGGTGTGTGTCTTTACTGACACAAAGCAGCAGTGGTTTTGTCACATGAATGAAGTTGTGGGTCAACTCATGGGGCGCTCACTGTTGTTCGATGCTAGCCTCAAATTAATGTTGGATCAGTTCCTCCTTTGTGTGAGAGGCCCGTGTACTCATGCCTGCCTTCTCCACCAGTGTTGTGCCAGTCATGATGGCAGGTTAGCAATGACCGCACTGACACTCGTGTTAAGATGAATTCACACAGTAGGCTTTATGACCAATACTGAACAATAGTGACAAAAAGGTCCAGGTCCACTCAGGGGACTTTGTCATCACTTACTTCCTTCCTTTCTTCCTTGGGGGTTACAGAAAGGCTTCACGGGGATATAGACAGATTGAGTGAATGGCCTAGGACATGAGAGATGGAATACAGTGTGGGGCTTATGGGGTTTAACAGCAAGGATAGAATAGAAAATGCAGGATAAAAAATAGAAAATGCTGGAAAAAATCTCAGCAAGCCAGGCAGCATTTATTGATAGAGAACAGTTGTTAGATTAATGTAGATGAATGTAGAAAAGCAAAACTTTTTTAAAATTGTGAGAGACAGAAAGTACTTGGGGTTAGAAAGAACTTTGTTGTGCTTGCAAATGAAATATTTAAAGGTAACATGCAGGTATGAGCTATTAAAAAGGTAAGGAGACACGAGGAAATACATATGCGGGAAGACACGTTTGTTAGCCTTTATTGCAAAAAAAATTAGAGTACAAGAGTAAAGAAATTTTAGTGGAATTATATAAAATCATGGGTAGGCCACATTTGGAATATTTTGTTCAGGTCTAATCTCCTAAGCAAAGAAATTACATACCGTATATGTGACTGGTGAAGATTTACCAAATTGATATGTGGGACGGGAGCTTATCCTATGAGGAGAAATTATGCAAAGTGTCTTTCCAGAGCTTAGAAGAATGACTGATGATCTCATTGAAATTAGAAAATTCTTACGGAACTTAACAGGATAGACCCTGAGATAAAAATAGAAAATGTTGGATAAAAACACAGCAAACCAGGCAGCATTTGGATAGAGACCAGGATAGAGAACAATTAACATTACAGATCAAATACTCTTCATCAGATTTAAAATGCGTTCTGATGAAGGTTTAACCTGAAATATTAGCTCTACACAGAGGTTGTCTGACCACACCACTGCCATGCACCCAATGCAGGGTCCCAACCCGAAACATCACCTATCCATATATTCTAGAGATGCTCCAGTTTAGGAACTTGACAAGCTAGATGCAGGGAAAATGTTCCCAATGTTGGGCGAGTCCAGAACCAGGGGCCACAGTCTTAGAATAAAGGGGAGGTCATTTAAGACTGAGGTGAGAAAAAACGTTTTCACCCAGAGAGTTGTGAATTTATGGAATTCCCTGCCACAGAGGGCAGTGGAGGCCAAGTCACTGGATGGATTTAAGAGAAAGTTAGATAGAGCTCTAGGGGCTAGTGGTGTCAAGGGATATGGGGAGAAGGCAGGCACGGGTTATTGATAGGGGACGATCAGCCATGATCACAATGAATGGCGGTGCTGGCTCGAAGGGTCGAATGGCCTCCTGCACCTATTTTCTATGTTTCTATGCTGCCTAATCCGCTGAGTTACTCCAGCACTTTGTTTCTTCTTTTGTTAACCGGCATCTACAAGTGCAGGAATGTGGCACAAGGGGAAAATAAAAGTCATTCTTTGTGTGGAATTTGTAATTCTGTGAACCAGTTGTTAAAAATAGAAAATAGAAAATCTATTGGGATTGCTTCAGATATATTTTCAGGGGTTATCTTGGTGAACTTGTCTCAATAACCAAGACTAAAAATAAAGTACTATGTCATTTAACGCCAACAAAATAAGGGTGACCGCCCTAGTACTTTGTAAAGGAACCAAGAATTGTAACTTTGTTAGGTACAAATTATCTTGGAAAATATAGTTCAGACATGAGATAGGATGTTACTGAGGGTAAAATAACAGTTATATAACAAAATCTCAGTTTATTTACATTTCTCGTTTTTCATGAAACTCTTTCATTTACTTAGGATGAAGATCCTCCCAGTGTGGGACAAGTCATCTCAAAGTCACGCAAAGGATTACATAAATACTCAATTGGCACAATGTTATCCAAAGTTGGCCACTGTCCATTTGCTCCGCAAGAAGTCCATCACCCTGAGGTAAAAATAAGTAGTGTACGTTCTGCTCTGCTTGTTGCTTTAGATGAATTTTCTTTTAACTGAAATATGGCATCAAGATAGAGTCTGAATGCCTTGGGCCTAACAGCCTGATGTCTATCATGGCAAGATGCTCTAAGGTTTCCGATGATCACTGAGAAAGAGAAGCGTTTTTCGAAATGATGCTTCCAAAGATGAGGGCTATATTTTACAATCTCAGTTAAGTTTTTCTGAGGAAGTCACCAAGGTGGTGCATGAAGTAATTCAGGTTGTCCTCTACTTCCAAGAAACAATGGATTTCATAAATCAGAATCTGTTACATCATGAAGAATTTGACATTCCATCAGTCAGAAAGTTGTAAACACCAGGCAGTTCCATTGCTTCCAGACCTGTTCAAATTATCGAAAGGGTTGGAGCGTAATTTTCCATCTTATTTTTTCCTTTCCCAGGAGATTACATGACCGCTAGAAAGTAGAAAGTCCTTGGTTATGTATGAACATGCAAATTTAAACCTCCTGCTATTTAATAGGTTTGTGGCTGATCGGACTGTAATGTCAATTCCACATTCACATCTATCCGCAGTAATGTTTCAATCTCTTGCTTATCAAATATCTACCTCTTGCCGCTTAAAAAAGATTAATATTCAAAGATTTCTCGATTGGCCTTTGAGATGCATATGAAATATTGTCGTCTGGTCTCCCTACCTAAGTAGGAATATTTATGCAAGGTTTGATTGATTGATTTCTGACGGTTTGCCCTACAAGGAGAAATTAAGCAGAATCTCACTGAAAGTAAAACATTCTTATGAGGCCTGGCAAGATAGATACAGGTTTGAATCTTCCATTTACTGGGGTACTTCAAAATATGGATTACCACTCAGGACAGGTCTGGCAAATGGGAGGCTTTTAAAGGTGGTGGGTATATGAAACGACTTTCCAGAGGAAATGGTTGAGGCAGGTAAAATAACAACATTTAGCAGACAAATGTGACTCGCTTAGATGGAACAACTTGGTCGGTATGGAAGAGTTTAACCAAACAGCTTGTATCTTTGCTTGGATGACTCTAACTGAAGATGTTATTTGTGAAAATTGAAATTATTTTCCCAAGTGCGTAGTAGACACCCAGTTGCTGAATCCATGGCAGGGATGGGTGGCTTTTTGGATGTTAAGCTAGTCGGCTCTGGAGATCGGCACAGGGATAAAATGAAAGCCCAGACTTGAAATGGGGCTTGAAGCACTGAAGCGCTAAGTCCCGTAGAAGAAAGAAAAGATGTGCTTAGAGTGGAAAGAAGAAACAGAGACAGCAGGGATGGAAGCTTGCCAGCATCCACATCCTGAGCTAGAGGGCGTCAGAGTCTTTTTTTGTGTGGAATTTGTATTTCTGTGAATCAGCTGTTAAAAATAGAAAAAACTCTGGGGAATTGCTGAATCATATGGGTTAGATTTATTTTCAGTATTATCATTGTGAACCAGGTCTCAGTAGCCAAGTCCAAAAATATAAAGGATCAGTCTGAAGAAGGGTCTCGAACCTAAACGTCACCCATTCCTTCTCTCCAGAGATGCTGCCTGTTACTCCAGCATTTTGTGTCTACCTTCCAAAAATATAAAAGTATCATGTCATTTTGCTCCAACTAAATTAGGGTGCCAGTACGAAAATAATCCCAGAATTGCAACTAGGTAGAAATTGTGCTGAAAATATAGTTAAAAAAGGATGGAATTCAGGGTGAAAAAAGAAGTTATAAATACTGGCCCTGTCGACCTGGACTTTCAAAAGGCATTGGATTTCACAAGTCTGACTATATTACATCAGCAGGAATTTGACACGTTGGTTTAGGAATTTGTTCCATTACTGCAGCCAGAAAGTTGTAAACACTCAGCGGGTCCTTTGCTCATGTCATCTCCCGGAATAGTTTACATTACCTGAGGGGTTGGACAGTAAATTCCCCGGAATTGTTGCACGTTACAGCCCTGCATTTTTCCCCAATAGATTGCATGGCTACTAGAGTTTTTGTACAAAGATAATTTAAACCTGCTCCACCATTTCATTATCTACTGGCTCAACTGATTGGAATATCAACTCTGCATTAACCTTTCGCCACCTTGTCAAATATCTTTCTAGCCTGTCTCTAGCCTCTAGCGTAGGGCGGCACGGTAACACTGCAGTAGAGTTGCTGCCTTACAGCGCTTGCAGCATCGGAGACCCGGGTCCGATCCCGACAATGATTGCTGTCTGTACGGAATTTGTACGTTCTCCCCTTGACCACGTGGGTTTTCTCCGAGATCTTTGGTTTCCTACCACACTCCAAAGACGTACAGGTTTGTAGGTTAATTGGCTTTGTAAGTGTAAATTGTCCCTAGCGTGTGCGTTAATGTGCGTGGATCGCTGGTCGGTGCGGACCCGGAGGACCAAAGGGCCCGTTTCCATGCTGTATCTCTAAACTAAACTGTCCAGCTATTTCTCATAAGACGTACTTATTTGAATTATTAGTCTGGTGCACCTTTCCTGAACTGTTTCCGACACATTAAAGTCCCTCTTGCAATAAGGAGACAAATACTGTACGTAGTAACCCAGATACTGCAGGACGCATGCTTTAGCTACAAGGAGAGGTTGGACAAACTTGGATTGCTTCCTATAGACTGAAGGGAGACCTAATAGAAATACAGTGGCTTGCAAAAGTATTCATACCCCTTGAACTTTTCCACATTTTGTCGCGTTACAACCACAAACGTAAATGTATTTTATTGGGATTTTATGTGATAGACCAACACAAAGTGGTGCATAATTGTGAAGTGGAAGGAAAAAGATACATGGTTTCCAAATTTTATTACAAATAAAAAACTGAAAAGTGTGGCGTGCAAAAGTATTCAGCCCCCCCCCCCCGAGTCAATACTTTGTAGAACCACCTTTCGCTGCAATTACAGCTGCAAGTCTTTTGGGATATATCTCTACCAGCTTTGCACATCTAGAGACTGAAATCTTTGCCCATTCTTCTTTGCAAAATTGGATGGAGAGCGTCTGTGAACAGCAATTTTCAAGTCTTGCCAGAGATTCTCAATTGGATTTAGGTCTGGACTTTGACTGGGCCATTCTAACACATGAATATGCTTTGATCTAAACCATTCCATTGTAGCTCTGGCTGTATGTTATGGGTTGTTGTCTTGCTGGAAGATGAACCTCCGCCCCAGTCTCAAGTCTTTTGCACTCTAACAGGTTTTCTTCCAAGATTACCCTGTATTTGGCTCCATCCATCTTCCCATCAACTCTGACCAGCTTCCCTGTCCCTGCTGAAGAAAAGCATCCCCACAGCATGATGCTGCCACCACCATGTTTCACAGTGGGGATGGTGTGTTCAGGGTGATGTGTAGTGTTAGTTTTCCACCACACATAGCGTTTTGCATTTATGCCAAAAAAATCAATTTTGGTCTCATCAGACCAGAGCACCATCCTCCACATGTTTGCTGTGTCCCCCACATGGCTTGTGGCAAACTGCAAACGGGACTTCTTATGGCTTTGTTTCAACAATGGCTTTCTTCTTGCCACTCTTCCATAAAGGCCAGATTTGTGGAGTGCACGACTAATAGTTGTCCTGTGGACAGGATCTCTGCTGCTCCTCTAGAGTTACCATGGGCTGCTTCTCTGATCAATGCTCTCCTTGCCCGGCCTGTCAGTTTAGGTGGACGGCCATGTCTTGGTAGGTTTGCAGTTGTGCCATACTCTTTCCATTTTCGGATGATGGATTGAACAGTGCTCCGTGAGATGTTCAAAGCTTGGGATATTTTTTTATAACCTAACCCTGCTTTAAACTTGTCCACAACTTTATCCCTGACCTGTCTGGTGTGTTCCTTGGGCTTCATGATGCCCAAGGAACATTGTTTGTTCACTAATGTTCTCTAACAAACCTCTGAGGCCTTCACAGAACAGCTGTATTTATACTGAGATTAGATTACACACAAGTGGACTCTATTTACTAATTAGGTGACTTCTGAAGGCAATTGGTTGCACTGGATTTTATTTAGGGGTATCAGAGTAAAGGGGGCTGAATACTTTTGCACGCCACACTTTTTAGTTTTTTATTTGTAAAAAGATTTGAAAACCATGTATCATTTTCCTTCCACTTCACAATTATGCCCCACTTTGTGTTGGTCTATCACATAAAATCCTAATAAAATACATTTACGTTTGTGGTTGTAACGTGACAAAATGTGGAAAAGTTCAAGGGGTATGAATACTTTTGCAAGCCACTGTATATAAAAGGGATAGAGGCATGGATAATTAATCAGTTAACTCATGACATATGATGAATAAATTCTGGAATAATTCAATTTCTCAATACCAAGATAGTGTTTTGGAAATTAATCTAAATCATAATCTTGGAAATATAAATAAACAATTCCAGTACACTGGGAATTACTGTAATCCCTTGTTTTAACAAACTTTTTTGTAATGGATTTTGGTTATAACAGATGGACCCACTGATGGCTGCCAATGCCACCCCTGGCTCGCACTGCTTCCCTGGCCGCCTACAGCTCCGGCAGCCCATGCCAACCCTAATTCACACTGCTCCCTGGTCACTTACAGCTCCAGCTGCACATGCTATTCTCGCCCCCCCCCCCCCCACCCCCTCTCCAGCTGATTCCAGGCTGCATCTGCCACCGTCGACCATTACCTGCACTCCAGCTGCCCGTGGGCTGCGACCATTGACTCTGCCGAGCCGAGCCTCTCCCATGGCAGCCAGCAGGCCAAGGCCATCAACTCACCTGGATTCCAGGCCCAGTTCCGGACTGAGAGTCTAAAGAAGGGTCTTGACCCAAAAAGTCACCGATCTGTGATCTCCAGCGATCTGCCTGACCTGCTGAGTTAGTCCAGCACTTTGTGTTCTTTTGAGTATTAACCGACAACTGCTTGTTTCTACGAGAAACTGTTTGTTTCTACTACTTATACAATTACTTGGTTATAGTGGACAATCTGCAATAATAGACACTATTTCTTACCCCTCACCCCCCTCCCTCCCCCTCCCCCATGGTCAGTTATAGCAAGGGTTTCTGCATTCCCTTTGCATAGATTTTAGCCAATGTATCACTGCTGCTTTTATAATATATTTATACCTCCGAATAATTTGCAAAGCCATGTGGAGATCATCCATTTCATAGACTTGTCAATCTGACATACAGAATGAATAAATATAAAGGTTCAGGCAAGATTGGATTTCACATAATTTATGAATCTCGAGAATCTTCCTGTAATATTACATGCATATTTTGCCCTATTTTGATTGTTGCTAAGCTTTAAATCCTGGCATTGATCTACACTTGCCCTGTAAATTAAGTCCAAAATATTAGATCAGTAAAGCCTGTATCATTGATAAGTGATGCATCTTATGAACAGTGCACAGATTTACCTTGGCCATTCAGTGTGGACATAATCATCTGGTTTGCCTTTGGTAAATTATATATTAACAGGGGGTAATATGCGTGTTCTTTGATCTCATCGGATTATGTGAAAAATTTAAGATTTCATTGTTAGGGGCTTAAATATTTGCAACATTATCTGATGTTGTCCAGAGTCAATAACACTGACATTGCAGTCAGCTACTGTTTCTTCACAGAACTGCTTACATAGTCAGATCAGCATAATTTATTCTAAGTTATTATGGACATCTAATCATTGTGTCATTGACTATGGACAACAGCTTTAAAAAAAACCTAAATTTTAAACCAAGATGTTTAGAGTCAGAGTTCAACACCGACCAACATGTCCTATCTACACTAGTCCCATCTGCCCGCGTTTGGCCCATATCCCTCTAAACCTGTCCTATCCAAGTACCTGTCCCAATGTTCGTTAAAAGTTGCGATTGTACCTGCCTCAACTAACCTCTCCGGCAGCTCGTTCCATACACCCACCACCCCTTGTGTGAAAATGATACCCCTCAGCTAAATGTGCCAAAAGCCTTTTTGACCACCCTGTCTACCTGTGATGCCATTTTCAACTAATTATGTACCTGTACTCCTAGTTCCCTCTGCTCTGCACACTCCCCAGAGCCCTACCGTTCACTGTGCAGGTCCTGCCCATGATAGTGCTCCCAAAATGCAACACTCACATCTCTCAGTGTTAAATTCCATAAAATTGTTGGAAATATATATAAATAATAAGGCTTTTCTTTAAAAAAAAATCAAGATCAATTATTTATTTAACAAGTGTCATTAATTTAATAGTATAAATACAGATGTACTTCTGTAGTTAAAGTTTAGGCTTATTACTCTGACAGTGGAAATGGGAAGTAACGTTATAACGTTATGCAAAGAGCAAAAAATTTTGGGACATGTTTCATGTCCCACCGCAAATAATGCAGACCTACTGCATTTTCAGAAGAAGTAAGAAATCAGTCTGAACCATTAAGAAACTACGAAATTTGTACCATTGATCAACTGTGCTTGACTTATTTCCTCTGCAAGATTTTACTCTTGTGCCATTTCCTTTTTTGCCACGTAGAACTCTGATGATGATAGCAGCACCGGGCAGATTAGTGAAGGTCAGATGCCCAGACTCACGAAAACAGCAGAAAGCATCCTGATTGGGCAGCCACGAAACATCAAACCTCTCTCAATGGACGGTGACATCAACCTCCCGCGAACAAGACGCTCACCATCTCCTGGGCAGCTTCACGTTCAAACAGGTAACCAGTGCAACAAGGCTTGGCATGCTCATCTGAAAACCGAATTCAGTACATTCTGTTCTACTTATACCTTATCGAGCATGTACCAAATCTTTTGGGCAATTAGTATGTTTGGTTTAATTCCTCGAGCTTCATAGTTGGTTGAACAAGATTTCTTTCCTCAGTTGGATACTTAGTATGGACTGATTACAATTGACAGGAATAATTTCTCCTGTATTCATTTTAATGTTACCCCGAATTGCCTGACATCTCTCAGTGCATCTTAGCTAAAAGATGTGCCTGTTAATCAGCAGCAAGGCATTGTTGAAGGGTCTCGACCCAAAACGTGCCCTATCCTTTTCCCACCATAGATGCCGCCTGACTCACTAATTTCCTCCAACAGTATGGTTATTGTTCTTTGCTATTTTATGTTGATATCAAGGTTGTACCAAACTAGTTCACATTGTGCATTACAATGTTTTCTGTAAGAAAATAATGGACAAGGCTAAACATGTTTAACAACAGTTACCCCTCTTTTTTTCTTGAAGCTACTAATAGATTCCTTGTACTTTCTCGGGGAAAAATAATCAAAAGACTGTCATTTATAGGGCAACGTTGCTGCAGTTTCCAGAGATTATTTAATCATGATATCAGAGTGAATTCTATGTTGTCCTCACAAGACATATTGGTATTGGTGTCAATGATTAAAAATCCGGAGAAAAGCATTTACTACTTTCGCTTTCTCTGTCATTGGATTCTATTGTTCTTTACCAAGTTTTTTTTTCAATTATCAAGAAATGAATCGCGCTCACCATAGATTTATAAGAAATGGTCTTATAAAGAATTATTGGGATCTGTGGCATGGATATTCCCTTTTATGATTTGGAATCAAAGACCATTTGTGAAGGAAGGGTCTATGCTATCCAGAAACAGTGGCATCATCCAATCAAGCTCAGCAACTCATCTGAAGAAGGGTCTCGACCCGAACCGTCACCATTTCCTTCTATCCAGAGATGCTGCATATCCCGCTGAGTTACTCCAGCATTTTGTGTCATTTTTCAGCGCCTTGCAATATCAGTTTGCAAGGAATTCCAGAACTTTACCTCTGTGATGATGAAGGATTAAAAATATATTTCCACATTAAGATGACATGGAGGGTGAAAGGAAATGTCCTGGTACTTCCTTGGGCCTGCTGTCCTCCTTTGGCGCGATGGAGTTTGAACGTTTTGAAAGATGCTGTCAAGAAAGCTGCCGGCCCCAATGGCATCCCCGGGCGGGTGCTCAGGGCATGTGCTGGACAACTATCCCTGGTCCTCACTGACATTTTCAATCTGTCACTGGCCCAGGATGTCTTCCCCACTTGCCTCAAGACATCTACCATTGTGCCAGTGCCCAAACAATCAGCGACAGGGAGTCTCAACGATTTCCGGCCAGTGGCACTCACCCCTGTCATCGCCAAGTGCTTCGAGCGGCTGATCTTGGCTCATCTCAAAGCCAGCCTCCCCCCCCACACTGGATCCCCATCAGTTTGCCTACCGGACCAACAGGTCTACAGAGGACGCCATATCGGCGGCCCTACACTCTGCCCTGACCCACCTGGACAGCAATAACACCTACATCAGGTTGCTGTTCATTGACTTCAGCTCCGCCTTTAACACTGCCATACCCGCTAGCTTGATCGCCAAACTCAGCGGTCTTGGCATCTCCATTTCCCTCTGCAATTGGACACTGGATTTCCTCACTAACAGATCACAGTCTGTTAGGGTCAACAACCTCACCTCCTCCACTATAACACCAGTGTGCCACAGGGCTGTGTGCTCAGCCCTCTCCTCTACTCCCTCTTCACCCATGACTGCATCCCTAAGCATGGCTCCAACGCCATCATAAAATTTGCCGACGACACCACGGTGGTAGGACTGATCAGTGACAATGACGAGTCAGCCTACAGAGAGGAGGTCCAGCACCTGACAACCTGGTGTGCCAACAATAACCTTGTCCACAATTCCCAGAAGACGAAGGAAATCATTGTTGTCTTTAGAAAGAACAGAGGAGGCAGACACACCCCCATCCATATAAACGGGACTGAGGTGGAGCGGGTCTCCAACTACAAATTCCTCGGGGTACACATCTCGGAGGATCTGTCCTGGTCCCTCAACACCTCCAAGCTGATCAAAAAGGCACAGCAGCGCCTTTACTTCCTGAGGAGGCTCAAAAAAGCCCACCTGTCCCCCCAGATCCTGATCAACTTTTACCGCTGTACCATCGAAAGCATCCTGACCACCTGCTTTACGGTATGGTACAGCAGTTGCACCGTAGCAGACAGGAAGGCACTACAACGGGTGGTGAAAACCGCCCAGCACATCATCGGTGCCCCGCTCCCTGCCATGGATGCCCTCCACCGAAAACGGTGTCTGAGACGGGCCGGGAAGATCATCAAAGACCCCTCCCACCCTAACCATGGACTGTTTGCCCTCCTACCATCAGGGAGGCAGTACAGGAGCCTCAGGTCCCGCACTAGTAGGATGAGGAACAGCTGCTATAACAACACCATCACACTGCTGAACTCGGAGTCCCGCCGATAGATTTCTCCAGTCTCTCCGTCCACATTGTCTGCATTCTGTATCTATTTATATATTGCTATTACTACGAACTGACGCTAAACTGCATTTCGTTGTACCCATACTTGTATCTGTGCAATGACATTAAAGTTGAAGTGAATTGAATTGTGAGTTGCCATAATGCATTATGTAGATGTCACAGGCTCCAGCCACACTGGATTTGGTATTGGTTGAAAGTGCGGTATCAGCTGTCAGTCAAGGAGTTTGTGTAAAGTACACACAAAAAAATACAAATGCTGGTTAATACACAAAATGCTGGCGTAATTGTGCGGAGATCATGCCTGACCTGCTGAGTTACTACAGCACTCTGTGTCCTTTTGTGAGTTTGACAGAAAATGACAGAGGCCTTATCATAGCTACATCAAACATGTACAGTAAATTCTAGATTTATTTCTTAGCCATGTCCTTTTCGAAGCAATATTCATGTGTATAATATGCAAACAGTTTTGGGAAAACATTGACTAAAATCTGATCCGCATTTTAGCTATGTCTCCTATATTTATATACATGTTTACGGAAATAAATTTCTGTTCAAGTTAAAGTGGAACCAATCAAACATTCATTTGTGGAGTACATATAGTACATTTTCTAATCTGATGGCAGCAATATTAACAGTTTTGTATATGTCACTATACGGCAGACTAAATCAGATTTTTGTGATTAGGTATTATTGAAGTAGTTGCTTTTAATTCAGTTGCTGCATTTCAAATATTGGCACCAAACCCTCATAAATTAGACTGTTGTACTCTCTGATTATCAGTAAAGAATTTATATCACAATTTGTTCAAAAAATATTTGCAGCAGACAGTGGTAAATTGCGTAAAGATGAAATCTTTGATGTATCAACATTGCTCTATTTCACCATATACTGTGTAATTTCAATATATGTTGAATGATTTGAATACATTCACTTGTTCTCCTTTCAGAAAGGAATGGAAGAGAATCTGAAGCTAGCTATGGACCTCTGACCTTGGGAGATCTAGAAATATGTCTAGGCTCAGCACTTCAGACCAGACATGTGTTGGTTGCACCTCAGAAGACTCCTGTGACAGGCGATAGAGGACAGGTAAAATTTTAAGACCTCGTAAACCTCCCTGAACAGTTATTTCTGTTGTAATTAAATGTGGAAACAAAAATTAAATAGTTTTTAGAGCAATCTGAAAATCAGTCAGTTTTACAAATCTAATGCATTGAATGAGCAGGAAAAAATGTGGTCGGTGCAGTGAAATGTCAGCAAACATTGTTTCTCTCGCTTCACCTTGATTATGCATTTATACATAGATTGAATAAAAGATTGAAAGATTTTGAGAGTCGGACCTGGGAAGTTCAAGTTAATTTTTAGCTGGTTCTCTGTGCATCTTAGCTTGTAGATTGTTCTTTGGATGCAAATGGTTCAAATTGCACTTAAAATGGGGCTGGTTTTAACAAATCTTTTTGTGCTTTTCATTTTCTCTCACTCATACTTGTGTAGCATTGAATGTAAGTTTTCTATGAACATGCCCAATCAACCATTGTTATCACATGTAAAAAAAACAATCAATAATATTATATTAAACTGTGGTAACTATACAGATGTAATAATCACACTGAAAATGGGTTTATCACTTATTAATGTTAGGTCCATTCACAGTGACTAACAAAATATTATTTTTGTAAAAATGTATTTGAAAAAACTGCAGAATTCTTTATTTGTTATATTTGTGTATTTTAGTTAGTTTATTAGAAAGTCAATTAGAAAAAAATATCCATGTCAGTGATCTTGTGCTTGAATGAACTCTGAATTTTATAACCGTATTCAAATGGCACAAGCAGGCGCAACTGGCTGCAAACTTGCAGCTGTGATTTTGGGTCTGTTTTGTGGACGAGGATCATTTCCGCAATAAATTTTTATTGCCACACAGATTGCAGGAACTTGATATCCATTGGAAATCAGTCTATGAAATGCCTGACATTGGTTCCTTTTTGATGCAAATAACTCATAGTTTTGTGGAAACAAGGAAATTAGGAAACTGGGGTTCCCCTCTTCCATCATAGTTGAGGCTCTCATAAGGGTCTCCTTGATATCCCGCAGCTCCGCTCTTGCTCCCCCTCCCCCCCATTCGTAAGGACAGAGTCCCCCTTGTCCACGCTTTCCACCCCATCAGCCATTGCATACAGCATATAATCCTCCAACATTTTCGCCACTGCCAATAGGATCCCACTACTGGCCACATCTTCTTATCTCCACCCCTTTCTGAATTCCACAGAGACCGTTTTCTCCGAAACTCCCTGATCAACTCGTCCCTTCCCACACAAACCACCCTCTCCCCAGCTACTTTCCCCTGCACCGCAGGAGATGCAACACCTATACCTCCCACCTCGACTCCATCCAAGGATCCAAACAGTCTTTCCAGGTGAGGCAGAGTTTCATTTGCACTCCTCCAACCTCATCTACTGTATCCACTGTTCCAGGTGTCAACTTCTCTACATAGGCAAGACCAAGCACAGGTTCGGCAATCGTTTCGCTGAACACCTCTGTTCAGTCCGTCTTAACCTACCTGATCTCCCAGTGCCTCAGCACTTCAACTCCCCCTCCCATTCCCAATCTAACCTTTCTATTCTGGGCCTCCTCCATTGTCAGAGTGAGGCCCAGTGCAAATTGGAGGAACTCACCTCATATTTCACTTGGGGAGTTTACACACCAGCGGTATGAACATTGACTTCTCCAACTTCAGATAGCCCTTGCTTTCTCTATCCATTCCCTCCCCCATCCCAGTTCTCCCACTAGTCTTACTGTCTCCGACTACTTTCTATCTTTGTCCCGCCCCCCTCCCTGGCATCAGTCTGAAGATGGACCCGAAACATCACACATTCCTTCTCTCCAGAGATGCTGCCTGACGTGCTGAGTTACTCCAGCATTTTGTGTCTACCCATGATTCTATTAGCTATCTGGCTGTAAGATCTTTGAAAATTGTGCTTCGTGAGAAGAATAGGTCGGGTAGATGCACAGAATCTCTTGCCAGAGTAGGGGAATCGAGGACATAGGTTCAAGGTGAAGGGGAAAAGATTTAATAGGTATCTGAGTGGTAGCTTTTTCACACAAAGGCTGATGGGTGTATGGAACAAGCTGCCAGAGGAGGTTGTTGAGGCTGGGACTATCCCAACGTTTAAGTACATGAATACGACAACTTTGGAAGGATATGGACCGAGCGCAGGCAGGCTGGACTAGTGTAGCCAGTGTGGGCAAGTTGGGTCGAAGGACCCGTTTTCACACTATGTCACTCTATGACTCTATAATCTGTAAAATGAGGTGTTTGAGTTTAGTTAGCCAATGATTTTTATGGAACATTGCAGCCCTTTGGCCCACAATGTCTATGCCAAACATGATGCCAAGATAGCCTAATCTCATTTGCCTGCGCATGACCTATATCCCTCCATTAATTCAATGTTAAACAGAACTTTGTGTCAAAACAGTTGCTGAACCTCATACAGCTTTTTTTGGCTTTAGTGAAAAAAACTCTTGTTCTCATTGAGAAAATTTCTGTTTGGATTTTATATTTAGGCAATCATAAGGAATTTAAAGTACCCGGGCCTTGAAGATAATTTGTGCTAGGAAATAATGGTGGACAGAGGGTCAATCCAAGTTCTGTGCATAATTCCAGGATTTGTTGAATCGGAGACCCCAGATGATGGAAGATGCATTACATGCTTACCATGCACAAAAGGCTTACCCTCTGCTGCCATTGTCTTTGTGGAACAAATGGAGGAAGGCTGGCAGGTCACAGGATAGCCTGATGAGGTTTTGTGAAGGTGCATCATCATGGCATTGATTGGGGGCTGAAGGAAGATAAAGAGGACCAGCATCAGAGTCACCATCACAAAAAGATGATGGAGTAGATTGTGCCAACATCTGTCAGAGGGAGGAAACCTTTTGGTTATATTCGCATATAGACTGTGGACTGGACATGTGGTATGGAAGAAAGACCACAGTAGACAAAAATTAATAATTTAAAATTGTCCTGGGTGTGAGTAAGTCCAACTTTATGGGTTTCAGACCTGATCAGACAGGATTCATCTGCTCTGCAACAAGCTCCATATTGATTATTAATGTCTGCGGCCACGTGGCCCTGTGCCGATTATGGGACAATTTTATTGCTTAGCACACACAAACCATAAACAATTTGGTAGAATATCTGCAACAACACTTTAGAATATGCATGAAATATTCTGTTTCATAGCAGTAATTGGAATTATTTATCAAGTAACAGGTTGATGAAGGAATCTTACTTTCTTGCATAACAATCTGAGATGAATTTCTACTTTCATGTCTTTCCTGGTGTAGCATGAGAAGCTACTCGGGTATTAAAACCAGCTGGTCATCAATTGTTTCCGTCATCAGTGGCTTTGACACAAAAGTGTATGTGGTGCAACATAAATTTTAAGTGCATAATATGCAAAGAATATGATTTTGATAGTCAGTGCATCTTTGGGTTGGAGTTTCAGCTTTGTCTTCAAAAGTGGATAATCTACTCTTTAACAATTGAAATTAATGAATATCAAGCTAAAAGTTGGGGAAATTGCTATGCCGGAATATCTCCAAAATTGTGAGGACAAGAATGAACCTAAAGTATGTTTACTACTCAATGCACAATCCTTATAATTTGGCCTTTAAATTTTCAGGTTGTAAAGGGTATTGCTGCTTATACACCATCAAGGGATTCAATTGCGTAAAATGATTTGCTTTTATAACTCAATGAGTGTGTTTGTTTCTCTATCCACACTGTATCTGTGGTAAACCTCTTTAACAAACCCTCCAACTGAGATTTCTAGATTGGTGCAATTGCAGGCTGCATTGCAACGTAAACCCACATGAACTAGGGCCTCAGTCAAAACTTCAACAGTTTGTTTCCCAGTGGAACATTGTGGAATGCTAACTTTCAAACCCATCTGTTAGAGAAGGTATTTGAACCAAGAATCCAAGGTGAAAGTGCAGTATGTCATTTCTGAGCTGTCCATTTTCAGAGTTCTGCCACATCATTGAAAATCCACATATAAAAAGTAGCATAAATTCAAAAATATGGCAATTGTTGCACATTTTAAACTAGTTTCATAAATCCATATTATTATTAAGTGAACAATTCAACATAGAACAAGTCAAAATAAATTTTCATACTATCGAATAACAACAGTCTAGTTTGACTTCAACAAACCTTTAGGGGGTTTATCTCCTTGAAAGAGTACACTACTGGTTCAATTAAATGTAAGGCAATACTTTGGCATCACTTGTCCAAAGTAGACCTGTAGTTCAATGAAAAATGCAGTGTTCTCTGCAACCAATTCTCCTTCCATATAATTTTAGATTCCTTGTAGTGCGAGTAAGTACATTGCGCACATAGTTTAACTAAATTATGGAAAATGTTGTGTTTCTGATTATCTTGTCAGTGCGTCAATCACTTTGCCTACTAGAATCCATTGTGATAATAACATAACTTAGTTATTTACACTGACTAATGGTATTCTGAATGTGAATATATTCAAATTTTCAAACAGTCGATGTTCCTTTTGTTATGCTTCGCAGAGAGTGTGCATCTTCAGTCTTTAGACTTTTTTTTACAGTGAGGATATTATTTAGCTTGTATAATTGAAAGGTGCAAGAGATTGACATGTAGAACATTGATTATCTACATTTCCTGCACTCTAGTTTAGAAAAGGAATTTGATTCTTAATTTATTCTTCGAGCCTTAAAGAATTGGTCATTTTACAAGAACAAGTTTTACCTATTGCTAAATCAATTTTCACCTTCACCACATTTGGGTTAAATAATGAGAATTTGTCACACATGATGTCATTTATGAAGTAATTCTGGTAAACATTTCAGTGGGCTTATTTAGGATATCCTAATCAGAATCGCATTTTTGGTAAAACCATTTTTTACTCAGAATGTTGAGAAAATAAATTTGAATCACTTTTTTCCATGAACATTTATTTAGGGTGATGATATAGCACTAATGGAGCAAAAACCAGCAGCTGCACGAGTGATACAAGTTGAAAGTAGAACCAAGGATTTCCGACCAGGTAAGACAATGCATTTTTAAATATATATTGACACAACTTCCGATAGTACTAACAAATAATCTTTTGATACACGGAAATGGCATTTAATGCTTCCAAAATTATTGTTCAATTTTCAGGTGACCTGTGATTTATTCATCATAGAGCTTAGAACCAAGCAACTTTACATATTTTCCATTCCCATATTAAATCTCCATCTCTCTGTTGTTTCCCCACAACTCAAGTTGAGTGCGGTTTATTGTCATAGAGTATAATAGGTATACGAGTATAATAGGTACAAGTACAATGAAAATCTTGCTTACAGCAGCATACTCGGACGGTAGACACAAAATGGTGGAGTAACTCAGCGGGTCAGGCAGCATCTCTCGAGAGAAGGATTGGGTGACATTTCGGGTCGAGACCCTTCTTCCATCTGAAGAAAGGTCTCGACCCGAAACGTCACCCATTCCTTCTCTTCAGAGATGTTGCCTGACCCGCTGAGTTACTCCAGCATTTTGTGTCTATCTTCGATTTAAACCAGCATCTGCAGTTCTTTCCTACACATACTCAGACAACACACACAAAGCAAATTATACTTAAATTACGTATAAAATATAAAGAAGATTGCAAAGAACAAGATATTAGCGCAAAATCATAATTAGAGACAATAAAAGTCCAAGAGGTGGTCCCTAGTATTCCATTGTCAACATAGAACGAGGGTTGTGCAAATTGGTTGAAGAACCTGAGAGTTGTTGGAAAAAACAAAGAGCTCAAGGAACTCAGCAGGTCAGGCAACATCTGTGGAGGGAATGGACAGATGATGTTTCAAGTCAGGATGACGTTCCGGGTCAGTCTGAAGAAGGGTCCCAACCTGAAACATTGTCTGTCCATTCCCTCTGCAGATGCTCCCTACCTTGCTGAGTTTCTCTGGTAGTTGTCTTTCGCTCAAGATTCCAACATCAGCATTCTCTTGTGTCTCCAATTGTAGGAAACTAGCTCCTGAGCCTGATGGTTTGGGACTTCAGGCTTCTGAACCTCCTGCTCAATAGCAACAGTGAGAAGGGGGCATGGTCCAGATGGTGGGGATATTTAGAGAGTTAAATTTAGAGATACAGTTGTGGAAACTGGCCCTTCGGCCCACCAAGTTCATGCTGACAATCAATCACCTGTACACTATTTCTATGTTATTCCACTTTCGCATTCTGCACACTAGTGGCAACTTACATAAGTAAATTAACCTACAAACCTGCACCTCTTTGTGGCAAGAAACTGGAGCATTCATAGAAGCCTCAGGGGGTCAGGTACGAATTCTGCACAGACAGCACCTGTGGTCAGGATCAAACCCGGGCATCTAGCACTGTGATGCAGCAGCTCTACCAATGTGCTGCTGTGCCACCCGAATGATTTATCACCGAATGATCTATCATTCTTGATGACAGATGCCAACTTCATAAGACAGTGCCTCATGCAAGTGCTTTTGATGGTGGAGTGGGCTGGGCTTGTGATAGATTGAGCCAAATCCACCACTCTCTGCAGCCTCTTGCATTCCTGTGCTTTGGAGTCGCTATACGAAGCCATGATGTAACCAGTCAGGATACTTTCTACAGTGCATCTGCAGAGGTTTGTTTGGGTGTTCAGAGTACTGAATCTCTTCAAACATCGAAGAAAACAGAGGCTTTGGTGGGCCAAGGATAAGTCAGGATAACACCTGAGATGTTAAAACACCTGCGCTCCCTACTTTTTGCCATAAGACCCAGCCATTGTCATTTGTTCTTTTCTCTCAGAAACCAACCTACCCCCCGTAAAGATTATTGTTGAGATGCTGTCTGGTCTCTTATATTTTCAGCACTTACCACTCACCACCAATCACCCCTACCTCTCAGAAGTTCATGAACATGTCATTGCCACCCAATTCACTGCACAACTTCCAATTCCTTGTGCAAAACCTTGCTGCATACTTTGCACATGAATGCAGCAGTCTTAATCTAATTAATGAACCAAATGGTTCATTAATTAGATTGACTAATTAATTTGCTTTCATCTCTGTCCTGTTGGCGGACACATGAAAGCAATATTATAAGATTACACTGCATTTGGTTAGGCTGCTTTTGGAGATAGGATTTACTCCCATTTGAATGGTCAAATTAGGGACAGACAGCACAGCTTTGGACATGATAGGTCATGTTTTACTAACTCGATTGAGTTTTTTGAGGAGGTGATGACGGAGATTGATGAAGTTAGGGCACTGGATGTTATATACATGGATTTTAGTAAGGCTTTTGATAAGGTCACTTGGTAGGCTGATCCAGAAGATTAAGATGTATGGGATTCACAGTAACCTGGTCATATTATTTCACAGTAACCTGGTCATAGAAGTTGTGGTGGAAGGTAAATATTCTGGATGGAGGTCTGTGACTAGTGGAGTTCTGCAGGGATCTGTGCTGGGACATTGCTGTTTTAATATATATCCTGTGCTGTTCTGTGTTATAATTCACAGTGGAGGCCAGTAATCTTGAACCTACCAAGCACATAACCTTGAAAATGTAATAAGCACATTGGATTATACATACTATAGGTGTTTACAGATGGCTGCAAGAACTGTTTTAATAATCTGTCTCTTATGCTTCTTTGCTGCAGGGAATAATCTATGTAGGGCTATGGCCCAACAATTATTAGTTTAATTTATTGTCACGTGTACCGAGGCTCAGTCAAAAGCATTTTGTAACCCTGCTATCCAGTCATACTTTATTACAATCATGTGTACAGATCAGCGAATGACACAGAATCATTTTGGATATAAACCAATGGTTACTAGTCACTCTGGCACTGCATCCCATATATTAAAGATCATTGTTGATTAGTAGTGTTCAGGAGGCTAACTGGTTGGGAATGGATGCCTCTGCTAACTGCCTAATTTTTCACTCACTATCCACAGAGATGTCTTTTCCAATCTAGGTCATTTAAGAAAAAGCGGCTGATTGCTTTTTTTTCGTTCTTGCTCTAATCTCTTGTACGAAGATCAATTCTGGTGCTGACATCCCCTCACAATCTTAGTTTGTGCAACCAAACTGTGTAGGCTGGAGATTGAGCTGAAACCTTCCTGCGTTTCTATACCTCAAACCACGCCAAAAGGGAATTTAGTCACTGATCCAGTTAGAAGTTCAATCTATATTCAAATAAGAATGTCAGAACTGCAGGTTATTTCACAGTGCTGGGTGAGAGAATCCGTTAACTTCACCTTTGCCTCAGAGCAATATATTGCTGCTGATTATACAGTAAGAATAAGTCGAGTTTTTAATTGTCATAGGTACCGACAATGGAATTCTTATTTGCTGCAGTTTAACATGCCTATAAATGCAATAACACATGGATAGTATATAATAACTAAAAATACAATAAATTATCTATGCTGCATGTAGCCTGATTAAAATGGAAGAATTTCCCAATTTCTGATAATAGCTGCCTATTACCCATATTTTCCTCCTTTTACATATAAAATAATGTTAACCTGCTGAGTTTCACACCCCTTTATTAAGGATTTCCTCAATATTTAAGGTTTATTGATCAATTATGTCTTCAGAGATCTGTTTCTTGGGGTAGAATCCTAACGACCTATAAAATAAGCAGAGAGCGGTAACGGCAGGATAGATACTTAAAATTGCTGAGGCCAGTCGAGATTGGAGATGAAAGCAAAAATTCTTCAAGTGTCACTGCCACCACAGTGGATCTGTTAGTATTGTAACTTGCTTCAGATGCAGTATACTTGGAATTAAAGTCATAGAGCGTGTAACAGGCCTTCAGCCCAACTTGCCAACACCAACCAACATGTCCCATCTACACTAGTCCTACCTGCCTGTGTTTGTCCCAAATCCTTCTAAACCTATCCCATCATGTACCTCTCTAAATGTTTCTTAAACATTGTGATATTATTTGCCTCACCTACCTCCTCTGATAGCTCGTTCCATACACCCATCACCCTTTGTATAAAAAAAATTAACCCCCTAAGGTTCCTTCCATCCCCCCTCATCTTAAACCTATATTCTCTGGTTCTCAATTCCCCCACTCTGGACAAAAGATCTGATCTATTTACCCGATCTATTCTCTTGATTTTTTACACCTCTAAAAGATCACTCCTCAACCTCCTGTGTTCCAAGGAATAGAGTCCGAGCCTGTTCAACCTCTCCTTATAGCTCAGGCCCTCAAGTCCTGGCAATATCTTTGTAGGTCTTCTCTGCACCCTTTCCAGCTTAACAACATCTTTCCCATAACAGGGTGACCAAAACTGAACACAATACTCTAAATGCAGCCTGACCAATGTCTTATATAACTCTAACGTGACCTCCTATACTCAATACTCTGATTGATGAAGGCTAATGTGCCAAAAGTCTTTTTGATCATCCTAACTACATGTGACGTAACTTTCAAGGAACTATGTACCTGCACTCTTAGACCCTTCTGCTCTACAACACTCCCCAGGGCTATACGTTCACTGTGTAGGTCCTGCCCATGTTAGACTTCCCAAAATATAACATTTCACACTTTACTGTATTAAGCATTAATGATCACACCTGCCCAACTGATCAAGAGCCTACTGCAGTTTGTGACAACCATCTTCGCAATGGCACAATACTCACTTTAGTGTAATCTGCAAACTTACTTATCATGCCTTATACTTTCTCATCCAAATCATTGATATTGGGTTACGGGAGAAAGCAGGAGAATGGGGTTGTGAGAGAAAGATAGATCAGTCATGATTGAAAGGGTTGAATGGTCTAATTTTGCTCCTATGACATGAATTTATGGAAACGGGGCCTTTGCCGACCAAGATGCCCCAGATAAGCTAGTCCCATTTGCCCGCGTTTGACCCATGTCTCTCTAAGCCTTTCCAATCCATATATTTGTCCTTTAATTCTCTTATTTCCAAATATTTAAGATTAAAAGCATGTAACGGTAATCAAATTTTAAATTAGCTATGATCCAATTGAACTGGCCTGAAGGAGTAAAATGCTTACTCCTTTCCAATGTTTTTGTTAACTCTCTCAAAATGTCCTGTAGCGATGTTTTGAAACTGCCTCCGTTATTCCAAATTATTACATTTGAGCCCATCATATTATTTCAACCCATTTTATCAATACGTTTTTGTATAGATAAAATAGGTAGAAACTCAGAGGGTTCAATGGAGGGCAGACTTTTCTGCACTGCAGTTGCTATTTACTGCATTACCACAAGATGGCAGCTGTAGTCAACCATTATTTTGGATTATCACAAAAAATAACCTGAATTGATTGCCAAAAGCTGTTTTAAGGTTGTCCACGAGGAAATCGTTTACTTAAATTTTGATACTTTGACAAGCCACAGTTTATTCATCTCTTATAGTAAGCTACTTTCTTGTCAGCACTTTGTTCCTGCAGTACATTCATTGAAACCTACACAGTTCAAATACGATACGATATGATAGAACTTTATTTATCCCAGGAGATTAATTGGTGTGCCAACCGTCACAAAACACAACAAGATACATGATACATGAAATTATAGTGACGAGTGGAAAGTCCATGATTAGGGATGTGCAAAGATTAGGGGGGAGGGGAGAGGAGTCGGTCTACCCCACGATAGAAGGGGGAGGAGTTGTACAGTTTCATAGCCACAGGGAAAAAGGATCTACTGCGGCGTTCTGTCCTGCATCTTGGTGGAACCAGTCTGTTGATGAAGGTGCTTCTCAGGTTGCCCAGTGTGTGTCATGGAGGGGGTGAGCTGCATTGTCCAAAATGCTCCACAGTTTGAGGATCATTCTCTCCTCCAAGACTATCTCCAGTGAATCCAACTCCACCCCAGGCCGAAGCAGATCTTTCTAATGAGCTTGTTAACCCGGCCGCAGCCTTCGCCCTGCTTTGCTGTCGTGTGCTGGGGTAGAAGATGGCACTGGCCGCCACCGATTGGTAGAACATCTGCAGCATCTTACTGCAGACATTGAAAGAGCGGAGCCTCCTCAGAAAGTACAGACGGCTTTGTCAAATGCCGGTGAACTTAAATTAAGTTTCTTGTTAGCTTTTGTAAATAGAGGATAGATCCTACCATCAATGTAACAGATCTAACCATAATATTGATTTAGATCTCAGCTGTGATTTTTTTGGTCGGTGCAGGCGCTGCAACCGGCAGCCCTGCCAGCAGCGGGTTCGTTTTTTTCAACTTTTAAAATTTTTTTTGTGTGTTTTAATGTATGTTTTTAATGTTTCTTTGTGGTCTTGTGTGGGGGGGGGGGGGGGGTAAGGGGGAAACTGCTTTGGTCGCCTCCTCCACGGAGTGGCGACTTTTTCCATGTCGCCTCCCCCGTGGCCTAACATGGAGGATCGGCACGGCCTTTCCCGGAGACGTGCCCGGGGCTTCAGCGGCGGGCGCAGTGCAGACTTTCGTCGTGGAGCGGGCGAGCCCCCACCGGGGGTCGCCGGAGGGGAGTGCTCCGTTCACTGGCCCGCGGCAGCCTGAATCTGCGTTCTGCGGAGCTCTAGCTGGCGCGGCGACCGCAGCCTGGGATCCCTCGTTGGGGACCCGGGAGGAGAAGAAGCTCCGACCGCCGGCCCGCGGCCTACTTCTACTGCGGGAGCGGCGGGGACTTAACATCAGGAGCGGGGTCCCTCGCCGGGGACCCCCCGGAGAGGAGCTTCGACCGCCGGCCCTGCAGTCTGCGGTGTTTCTGGCTGCGGCACGGCGGGAAATTTAAATCTTCGGCCGCCGGCCTGCGGCCTACACCAACCTGAAGCCGCGGTCTCCGGTGGGGCAGCAATGATTCAGGACTTACCTGGACTTTATCTGGACTTTATCTTGTTAGTACATCACGACACCCACAACGGCGGCTGCGGAGGGTTGAGGTCCTGACCACGGGGGAAAATGGAGGAGGACTGGCCAAATTTTGTGCCTTCCACCACAGTGATGAATGCTGTGGTGGATGTTTGTGTTACATTTTTATTGTGTTTTTGTGTGTTCTTTTTTCATTGTACCGCTGCTGGCAAATTCATTTCACTTGCACTTTATGTGCAAGTGACGAATAAAACTGATATTGATTGATATTGATATTGATCTGAAAAGGTTAAGCACCAACAGAAGAACGAGTAAACATTGGAAGCCTGACTGGTCTCATGGCCCCAGGTATTTTGTACTGGAGTGTATTCAGAATTGTAGGAGCAAGTAGTCTACTTATCATTGTGGTTCGGTAAGAAGGTAATAAACAAATCAAAAGAAAATACACAAAATGATGGATGACAATATTATTTTGTGTACATGCTGTATTTCAAGAGTCAAGAGGGTTAATAGTAAGATTAAACGAGAACTTACCAGTTCGAAGTTTGATCGTTATTTTATGAGGAGTAACGATGAGGGATTACGTGCCCTCCACTCCCCACCCTCATAAAATAAATGATCATCTGGTAGTTCTAAATCTATGATGAGCCTTACTATCTTACTCCGGCTATTGTGTTCTGTGTTTTTCATGCCGCTGCTTTGAAGTATGCCGTTCTAGCGCCAGGCGGGGCTTCTTCACGTAATCCCTCATCGTTACTCCTCATAAAATAACGATCAAACTTCGAACTGGTAAGTTCTCGTTTAATCTTACTATTTTACTTCGGAGTCACGTGAGTGACTAAGTGAAGATTTTGAAGCTTCTGTGTTTTCCATGTCGTAGAATTCTTCCATACGACAGTCCGGCTAGGTCAACACATACATGAGTAAAAACCTTTTACCAGACCAGTTTTAGTTCTTTCCATAAATCTTTTAATGATAAAAGAACATATAATAACCCCCTTTTTACATCTGGGGAAACCATTACAAAATGATAAAAGATATGTGATAACATAATCGATAATATCAATCGATAGTGAAACAAAGCAGGTGATTATAGTGAACCCAACACCGCGTGTCCAAAGCCTGTCATTGTGTGAACAGGTTTATTGTAGAACTTTGAAAAAGTTTCTTCTTTACACCACCCTGCGGTTTCTAAAATGTGTTCGAGTGGTACGTCCTGTAACTTCGCCGTGGACGTAGCTGCTGCCCTGGTGGAGTGAGATTTGAACACATCAGTGTCTACTCCTGCTAAAAGTAACACCTGTTTTAACCACCTTGAAATTGTTTGCACTGAAGCTTTTGTGTGTGGTTTCTTATGCGTAATCATTAATGTTTTTTCATCACCTCAAAGAGTTTTGGTAACTTTTATATATTGATTCAAATGTTTAACTACACACAACGTTGGATCAATAGGGTAAGCTTGAAACATTACCTTTGCTCCAGTCCTCCCTGGTCTGCTTTGTTTGATCAGATCGTAAATATAAAACATAATGTTATCTGCAGTCACATGCATACAGTCTAAACGTAGCATTTGTAATGTTTGCACCCTTTGAGCTGAACCAATGCCATTAACATTACTAATTTAAATGTTAACTTTTCCAATGATAAAACTTCGATTGGAGTCCATTGCCTAAGTAAAGTAAGTACAATGCTGACATCCCAAATTTCTGTATATCTTGGTTTGGGTGGATTTTTGTTAAAGATTCCTTTCATAAATCTGGATATTAATGGATGTGATCAATTGATTTCTGGTCAGAGATTTGTCCTAAATAAGATGATAAGGCACTACGTGCACTATTAATGGCACTATAACTTAAGTGCCGTTCAAAATGCAACTCGGCAAGGAACTCCAATATGTTTGCAATGTTCACAGTATGATAGGATATATTTGATTGTCTACAAAAATTTTCCCATTTCTTTATATGTGTCATATATTGTCTCTGAGTGCTATCTCGCCATGAGGCGACTATAATATCCATAGTTCTATCCGACAATCCAAGCTCTTGTAGTGGTCTGGTCAAAACCTGCAGATTAACAAATTCATATAAGCATGTAATGGATGAATTTCTTTGGTTACTGGTTTTATTAATAAATCACTGCTGCTAGGAATTGACATATATGGTTCTTTAATCATGTTTAACATCAATGGGAACCATGGTTGTGTCGGCCAATTTGGAATTACCAATAATCCTGTGGCAGAATCTTGTTCTATTTTCTTCAGACATTGCTGAACCAGAGCAAATGGCGGAAAAGCATAAAAGAACATATTCCCCCAATGTAGCGAAAAAGCATCTACTGCTACTGCATCTGGATCTGGTTCCCAAGACACATATTTAGGCAATTGATGATTTAATCTTGATGCAAACAGATCAATATCTGGTAACCCATATTGAATCACAATTTTACTGAAAATTACTGGGTTCAACATCCATTCTGTGTTGTCTTTAAACACCCTTGATCTATTGTCTGCCACCACATTGTCTTTACCTGGGATATAATTTGCCGAAATCCAAATTTGGTGCTTAATACACCACTGCCATATCTGATTGACCAGACAATCACACGATACCGATCTGACTCCACCCATGTGATTAATATATGCAACAGCTGTTTTATTGTCTAATTGTATCAGTACATGCAGATTCTTTTTTGTATAACAATAGGCTTTTAACCCATAAAACGCCCCCAATAATTCTAAATAGTTAATACCATATGTTTGGAGAAACATTTCCTCTTGGACAGTCCATCTGCCCCCACAGCTGGTAAATGAATCTGTTGCCCCCCATCCAAGAGCACTAGCATCTGTTTGTAAAATTACTTCAGGCTGTTGTATCAGAATGTTTTTAGCAGCTTGTGGGACATTTTCAATCCACCATTGCAATTCCAATAAAACTTCTTTTGTTAATTGCATAGGCCTATCAAAATGGCCTGCTCTCTTTTTTAGAGCTCTTATTTTGTCCCTTTGAAGGTTTTGGTAATGTAATGGACCAAATTCTACTGCAGGAAATGCTGCTACTAATTTACCAATAACCTTTGCTACTTCCCGGATGGAGGGATAAGGTTTGTGAATGAGACCCCTTACAGGTCATTAAAATATCATCAATCTTATCTGTTGGCAAAGTTACTAACATAGTAACTGAGTTAATCACAAACCCCAAATAGTTAATTGACAGTGCTGGCTGCAGCTGGGACTTAATTGGATGAATCAAGAAACCTAACTTCTCAAATAAAGTTTTAGTTGCTGAAACTGATTTTTCAGCTGATTCCTGATTACTATTGATGATTAAAATGTCATCCAGATAAGCCATAATGATGTGCTTTTGTGCTCTTAATTGTGCTAAAGCTGGTTTCAACAGCTTTGTAAAGAGCCTGGGAGCTGAACTTAACCCATTTGGTAAAGCTTTGAATTGCCACAGCTGTCCCAGCCAATTAAATTTTAAATACCTTCGAAAGAACTGGTGTATCGGTACTGAATAGTACGCATCCTTTAAATCAATTGTAGTCATATAACAACCGGCTGATATCAATGTCTTGTAGTGTTGAATGTTTCCCTCTTAAAATAAATCGGGGAAGGTAGTGCATCCGTGGATAACAAGGGAAATCAGGGATAGTATCAAAGCAAAGGATGATGCGTACAAAGTAGCCAGAAAAAGCAGCATACCAGAGGACTGGGAGAAATTCAGAGACCAGCAGAGGAGGACAAAGGGCTTAATTAGGAAAGGAAAAATAGATTATGAAAGAAAACTGGCAGGGAACATAAAAACTGACTGCAAAAGTTTTTATAGATATGTGAAGAGAAAGAGGTTAGTTAAAACAAATGTAGGTCCCTTGCAGTCAGAAACCGGTGAGTTGATCATGGGGAACAAGGATATGGCGGACCAATTGAATAACTACTTTGGTTCCGTCTTCACTAAGGAAGACATAAATAATCTGCCTGAAATAGCAGGGGACTGTGGGTCAAAGGAGGAATTGAGTGAAATCCAGGTCAGTCGGGAAGTGGTGTTGGGTAAATTGAATAGATTAAAGGCCGATAAATCCCCAGGGCCAGATAGGCTGCATCCCAGAGTACTTAAGGAAGTAGCTCAGGAAATAGTGGATGCATTAGTGATAACCTTTCAAAAACTCTTTAGATTCTGGAGTAGTTCCTGAGGATTGGCGGGTAGCAAATGTAACCCCTCTTTTTAAGAAGGGAGGGAGAGAGAAAACGGGGAATTACAGACCAGTTAGTCTAACATCGGTAGTGGGGAAACTGCTAGAGTCAGTTATTAAAGATGGGATAGCAGCACATTTGGAAAGTGGTGAAATCATTGGACAAAGTCAGCATGGATTTACAAAAGGTAAATCATGTCTGACGAATCTTGTGGAATTTTTCGAGGATGTAACTAGTAGCGTGGATAAGGGAGAACCAGTGGATGTGGTATATCTGGACTTCCAGAAGGCTTTCGACAAGGTCCCACATATAAGAGATTAGTATACAAACTTAAAGCATACGGTATTAGGGGTTCAGTATTGATGTGGATAGAGAACTGGCTGGCAAACAGGAAGCAAAGAGTAGGAGTTAAACGGGTCCTTTTCACAATGGCAGGCAGTAACTAGTGGGGTACCGCAGGGCTCAGTGCTGGGACCCCAGCTATTTACAATATATATTAATGATCTGGATGAGGGAATTGAAGGCAATATCTCCAAGTTTGCGGATGACACTAAGCTGGGGGGCAGTGTTCGCTGTGAGGAGGATGCTAGGAGACTGCAGGGTGACTTGGATAGGCTGGGTGAGTGGGCAAATGTTTGGCAGATGCAGTATAATGTGGATAAATGTGAGGTTATCCACTTTGGTGGCAAAAAAACAGGAAAGCGGACTATTATTTAAATGGCGGCCCGATTGGGAAAAGGGGAGATGCAGCGAGACCTGGGTGTCATGGTACACCAGTCATTGAAAGTAGGCATGCAGGTGCAGCAGGCAGTGAAAAAAGCGAATGGTATGTTAGCTTTCATAGCAAAAGGATTTGAGTACAGGAGCAGGGAGGTTCTACTTCAGTTGTACAGGGTCTTGGTGAGACCACACCTGGAGTATTGCGTGCAGTTTTGGTCTCCAAATCTGAGGAAGGACATTATTGCCATAGAGGGAGTGCAGAGAAGGTTCACCAGACTGATTCCTGGGATGTCAGGACTGTCTTATGAAGAAAGACTGGATAGACTCGGTTTATACTCTCTGGAATTTAGGAGATTAAGAGGGGATCTTATAGAAACTTACAAAATTCTTAAGGGGTTGGACAGGCTAGATGCAGGAAGATTGTTCCCGATGTTGGGGAAGTCCAGGACAAGGGGTCACAGCTTAAGGATAAGGGGGAATTCCTTTAAGACCGAGATGAGAAAGACTTTCTTCACACAGAGAGTGGTGAGTCTCTGGAACTCTCTGCCACAGAGGGTAGTTGAGGCCAGTTCATTGGCTATATTTAAGAGTGAGTTGGATGTGGCCCTTGTGGCTAAGGGGATCAGAGGGTATGGAGAGAAGGCAGGTACGGGATACTGAGTTGGATGATCAGCCATGATCATATTGAATGGCGGTGCAGGCTCGAAGGGCTGAATGGCCTACTCCTGCACCTAATTTCTATGTTTCTATGTTTCTATGTTAAAATGTTTATACTCGACAAATGTATTAAAGTTTGTAAGGTCCAGACTAATCCTGCAACCACCATCTTTTTTACTTCTTGGAAATATATTTGACACAAATTGATGTTTATGTTCAACAGTTTTTTCAATAACACCTTTTTTAAACAATTTGTCAATTTCCACATTAATTTCTGCCTCTTCAATTGCAGAAAACATGAAACCATAAGCAGGTTTATTTTGTACCGGAGAGTTAACACCTTCTTTAAATGTTATAATAGCTCCTGAAACTGTTTGTAAAATAAACCGATCAGATGTGATGGCAAGCCATTCATCATAAAACATTTGTAATCTCCCTCCAACTGGAGATTTGTCCACAGTTTCTTTAAGAATTGAATAAATTTTTTGTACCTCTCCATATGAACGTGGTGGTCTCCTTCTCCCCGTATACGGGTGAACATTAGGCTGTGTCGGATGGTAATATTTTCTTATCATATTCCTGCCTCTGTTTCCAAAAATCAAATCCCCTTCTTGACGAAAAATACCTTTTTTGTCCAAAAACGAAAGGTCTCATGTGGCTAATAGATTTAGCCTCTTCATCCATTTCTCTTATTTGCTTAGGCAGGTTCTCTCCAAATAGATAACCAGGAGCTTGAACACCACTTGATCGACACAGACCTGCAAACCCTGGATGAAATATGGGCCGAATCGCAATTTTCCTCATACAATTAATTTCATAGAAGGAATTGCACAATAAGCCCAAAGTATCTTTTTGGATTTTAACCATTTCCGACCCTTCCATTTGCCTTCCAAAAAGCAGTAATGGCAGCTGAAATCAGTTTGAGGATTCTTTGAAAATCTTATTTCTTGTCCTCTCATGCCTGGAGTCATAGGCGTCCATATAGACGGATTAACCGTAGGTACCTTCAATGAGGTGCAATTCTCCGGTGTTTTATATAATTCTGCTGTTTCAACCATCACAGAATCTTGAAGTTGGTCAGATACCATATAATTAATACTGGCAGCTAGGTTTTCTTCCATAGCCTCACCACTTCCTTCAGGTATAGCAAATTCTTTTGCCATATCAGGCACATCTGGCCTCTTCTTTTTTATTCGTGGTGTGCACTCATAATCCACATCACCACTTGCAGGGTCTGACTTTTGCAGCCCTGATACACTTGGAATTATATCCAATGAGACTTCCTCCGCCCTTAATCCTGGGTCTGGAGTTTCAAATTCCCAATTTGGCACATAGCCATATTCTGGATATTCAAACCCCTCAGGGTCATTTTGGGAAACTTCTGGGTACTGTGACCCTTGTCTCATTATATTTTGGAGTACTTTCTCCATATGTTCCATTTTAAGCCATGTAGCTTAATTATCCGGAGGACTTTCATTATCAGAGTCATTATCAGAATCCACGGGCCTCACGGATTTCTTTTTACTTTTTCTAGGAACATTTTCCTCCGTGGTTTGCATTTCTGGAGAAATTATAGTCTCACTAACGGGTGAATCAGCGGCCACCGGTACCGGAACCGGATCCGCACTAAACTCTTGTCCCGACTCTTTAGCTTCACCCCGGGACGATCTTTTTACCCGCGAAATTTTCCTTTGAGACTTCTCCATTTTTCTTTTTTATTATCTGGCTAAATCAGTACGCCAGCGTGACTCTGATTTTAAATTTTACTTTCACTTTTGCTGGTTCTACCAGCGTAACGTCTTTTTTAGAACGTCCCCTCTTTTCCCTGCACTTACCTGCGGGTCCGTTCCGGCCGCTGCGAGGGGCTGCGCTCTGCAGCTCTTGCTTCTGCCGTCAGCGTCGACGTAATGCCGTTCTAGCGCCAGGCGGGGCTTCTTCACGTAGTCACTCACGTGACTCCGAAGTAAAATTGTCATTCGTACTGGCATCGGAACAATAAAATTCCTACTTGCTGCAGCTCAACCAACCCATTAATGCAATAAAACACAAAAATATAATATACAATGAAATAATCACTGTAGGTCTAGATAGCCATAACAGTACAAAACTGAAGTCCATAGTGCAAACAAAAACACAGTCCATAAAAGATTGTAGTTGCTGAGGTGGTGGTTAGTGTTGTGCATTGTTCAAGAGCTGGATCGAGGCTGGGAAAAAGCTGTTCTGGGATCTGGTGCTCATGGTGTTCAGGATCCTGTACATTCTTCCAAATAGTGGTAACTAGACTAAGTGGGACTCATTGGGTCCCAGTCACAACACTCACCTGTTCCCCCAATGCAACCCGTACCCCAAAGCATTATTCCATCACTCACCCATAGCCCCTAACTGTGCAGGCGCAGCTCATTTCCCCTCATGTCACAGCACTCCCTCTCTCTCCTCTTCATGTGTGGGAGAAGAGGAGGGGAGGCGGGTGAGAGGGGAGTGAGGGTGTGTGTGGGCAGGGGGGTGGAGGTGGGGGGGGGAGAGCGTGGGTTGGGGGAAGGAGGTGTGGGGTAGGAGGGGAGGTGTGTATGTGTTGCGTCTCTTGTAATCTTCAAACGGGGGCTGTCGGGGGCCGGTGGGGGAGGGGGGAGCATCCTGCACCCGACAGAGGGGGACGGCTTCAGGCAGGGCCTGTCGGGGTCCGGGGGGGGCAGCGCTGCTGTGGCCTACTGCTATAGGACCATCTCCCCCGGCCCCCCTTTCCCCCTCCCCTGCTGCAGGACACTCCTCTCCCACCATCCTCCCCCACTTCCCCCCCCCCCCCCGAAACTCTCCCAAGATGAGAGTTTTATACGTATACTAGACCAAGTGCTTCAGTCGCGAAAATCGGCCGCGGGGGAAAAAATGGCGGTGTTTTTGGAGGCGAGCGAGCTGAAGCAGCTGCCGTTATGGTGTTTGGCCAGCAGGAGGTCACAAAATGAGTGAGTGAGTGAGTGAGTGAGTGAGTGAGTGTGTGTGTGCGTGTGTGTGTGTGTGTGTGGGGGGGGGGGGGGTGGTGAAGGATTTTATTTTAAAAAGTGTACATAAAAATGTCTAAATGTAATGAGGAGTGAATGGGTGAATGTAAAAGTGTAATGTGTAGCAAAATGGAAAATATCTCTGGGTTTGAAAGTGTGGTTTTGGCGAACCATGAAATCAAAGGGCAAATCTGACACACCTGGTCGGTAGACACACACGCACAGAGTTTTAATAGTATACTAGACCAAGTGCATCTGATCCCCGAACGTGCTTCAGTCACGAAAATCAGCTGCGGGGAAATAAAATGGCGGCGTTTTTGGAGGAGAGCGGGCTGCAGCAGCTGCAGTTATGGTGCCTGGCCAACAGGAGGCTAGAAAATGAGTGAGTGTGTGTGGGGGGGGGGGGGGGGGGGGGGTGGTTGAAGGATTTTATGTTAAAAAGTATACATAAAAATGTCTAAATGTGTTGAGGAATGAATGGGTGAATGTAAAAGTGTAATGTGCGGCAAAATGGAAAATATCTCTGGGTTTGAAAGTGTGGTTTTGGCGAACCATGAAATCAAAGGTTTCCATTTTTACATTTCTGCCTTCAGGTTTAAGGATTCTGGGAGTTAAGGATTCAGTATTTATTAGTATTTATTAGTAAAGTTTAAAGGATAAAGTTTTGTGTGTTTTAAAAAAAAAATTTAATACAGAATATTAAATCCGGGAGTAAGATATGTCAGTGGAGATTGGCCCCGTGGTTTGTTCAGCCTGCAACATGTGGGAGATCAAGGATATGGTCGGTGTCCCTGGTGATTACATTTGCAGGAAGTGTGTCCAGCTGCAGCTCCTGGCAGACCACATTGAACGATTGGAACTGCGGCTGGATTCATACTGGAGCATCCACGTTGCGGAGAAAATTGTGGATAGCACGTACAGTGAGTTGGTCACACCACAGGTAAAAGGTAAGAGGGCAGAAAGGGATCAGGTGGCCAATAGCCAGCAAAGTAGTAGGCAGGTAGTGCAGGGGTCCCCTGCTGTCATCTCCCTCCTAAACAGGTATACCATTTTGGATACTGTTGAGGGAGATGGCTCATCAGGGGAATGCAGCAGCAGCCAAGTTCATGGCACCATGGGTGGCTCTGCAGCACATGAGGGGGGAAAAAAGAGGGGAAGGGCAATAGTAATAGGGGATTCAATTGTCAGGGGAATAGATAGTCGTTTCTGCGGCCGCAAACGAGACTCCAGGATGGTATGTTGCCTCCCTGGTGCAAGGGTCAGGGATGTCACTGAACGGCTGCAGAACATTCTGGAGGGGGAGGGTGAACAGCCAGTTGTCATGGTGCATATTGGCACCAACGATATAGGTAAAAAAAGGGATGAAGTCCTACAAGGTGAATTTAGGGAGCTAGGAGATAAACTTAAAAGTAGGACCTCAAAGGTAATAATCTCTGGATTACTACCAATACCACGGGCCAGTCAGGGTAGAAATAGGAGGATATTGCAGATGAATACGTGGCTGGAAAAATGGTGCAAGGGGGAGGGATTCAATTTTTTAGGGCACTGGAACCATTTCTGGGGGAGGTGGGACCTGTACAAACAGGACAGTCTGCACCTGGGCTGGAATGGAACCAATGTCCTTGGGGGAGTGTTTGCTAGTGCTGTCGGGGAGGATTTAAACTAATGTGGCAGGGGGATAGGTACAAGAGCAGAGAGGCAGGTGGGTGTAAAATGAGGGTCGAAGCAATAGGGAGCAAGGTGAAAAATAAAAGTGGCAGGCAGACAAAACCAGGGCAAAAATCAAAAAGGGCCACTTTTCAACATAATTGTATAAGGGGTGAGAGCGTTGTAAAAACAAGCCTGAAGGCTTTGTGTCTCAATGCAAGGAGTATTCGTAATAAGGTGGATGTGAAGGAGTTGAACGTGCAGATAGCTATTAATGATTATGATATAGTTGAGATCACGGAGACATGGCTCCAGGGTGACCAAGGCTGGGAGCGGAACATCCAACGATATTCAATATTCAGGAGGGATAGAGAGAAAGGAAAAGGAGGTGGGGTAGTGTTGCTGGTTAGAGAGGAGATTAACGCAATGGAAAGAAAGGACATTAGCTTGGAGGATGTGGAATCGGTATGGGTAGAGCTGCGAAACACTAAGGGGCAGAAAACGCTGGTGGGTGTTGTGTACAGGCCACCTAACAGTAGCAGTGAAGTTGGGGATGGTATCAAACAGGAAATTAGAAATGCGTGCGACAAAGGCAAAACAGTTATAATGGGTGACTTCAATCTACATATAGATTGGATGAATCAAATTGGCAGGGGTGCTGAGGAAGAGGATTTTTTGGAATGTATGCGGGATAGTTATCTAAATCAACATGTAGAGGAACCAATGAGAGAGCAGGCTATTTTAGACTGGGTATTGAATAATGAGGAAGGGTTGGCAGTCTTGTTCTACGTGCCCCCTTGGGCAAGTGTGACCATAATATGGTTGAGTTCTTCATTAGGATGGAGAGTGACATTGTTAATTCAGAAACAATATTTCTGAACTTAAAGAAAGGTAACTTTGAGGGTATGAGACGTGAATTGGCCAAGATTGACTGGCAATTCATTCTAAAAGGGGTCATGGTGGATATGCAATGGAAGACATTTAAAGACTGCATGGATGAACTACAAAAAATGTTCATACCAGTTTGGCAAAAGAATAAATCAGGGAAGGTAGTGCATCTGTGGATAACAAGGGAAATCAGGGATAGTATCAAAACAAAGGATGATGCATACAAAGTAGCCAGAAAAAGCAGCATACCAGAGGACTGGGAGAAATTCAGAGACCAGCAGAGGAGGATAAAGGGCTTAATTAGGAAAGGAAAAATAGATTATGAAAGAAAACTGGCAGGGAACATAAAAACTGACTGCAAAAGTTTTTGTGGATATGTGAAGAGAAAGAGATTAGTTAAAACAAATGTAGGTCCCTTGCAGTCAGAAACAAGTAAGTTGATCATGGGGAACAAGGATATGGCGGACCAATTGAATAACTACTTTGGTTCCGTCTTCACTAAGGAAGACAAATAATCTGCCGAAATAGCAGGGGACCGCGGGTCAAAGGAGGAATTGAGTGAAATCCAGGTTAGTTGGGAAGTGGTGTTGGGTAAATTGAATGGATTAAAGGCCGATAAATCCCTAGGGCCAGATAGGCTGCATCCCAGAGTACTTAAGGAAGTAGCTCCGGAAATAGTGGATGCATGAGTGATAATCTTTCAAAACGCTTTAGATTCTGGAGTGGTTCCTGAGGATTGGCGGGTAGCAAACGTAACCCCTCTTTTTAAGAAGGAAGGGAGAGAGAAAACGGGGAATTACAGACCAGTTAGTCTAACATCGGTAGTGGGGAAACTGCTAGAGTCAGTTATTAAAGATGTGATAGCAGCACATTTGGAAAGTGGTGGAATCATTGGACAAAGTCAGCATGGATTTACGAAAGGTAAATCATGTCTGACGAATCTTGTGGAATTTGTTCGAGGATGTAACTAGTAGCGTGGATAGGGGAGAACCAGTGGATGTGGTGTATCTGGATTTCCAGAAGGCTTTCGACAAGGTCCCACATAAGCGATTAGTATACAAACTTAAAGCATACGGCATTGGGGGTTCAGTATTGATGTGGATAGAGAACTGGCTGGCAAACAGGAAGCAAAGAGTAGGAGTAAACGGGTCCTTTTCACAATGGCAGGCAGTGACTAGTGGGCTAGCGCAAGGCTCAGTGCGGGGACCCCAGCTATTTACAATATATATTAATGATCTGGATGAGTGAATTGAAGGCAATATCTCCAAGTTTGCGGATGACACTAAGCTGGGGGGCAGTGTTAGCTGTGAGGAGGATGCTAGGAGACTGCAAGGTGACTTGGATAGGCTGGATGAGTGGGCAAATGTTTGGCAGATGCAGTATAATGTGGATAAATGTGAGGTTATCCACTTTGGTGGCAAAAACAGGAAAGCAGACTATTATCTAAATGGTGGCCGATTAGGAAAAGGGGAGATGCAGCGAGACCTGGGTGTCATGGTACACCAGTCATTGAAAGTAGGCATGCAGGTGCAGCAGGCAGTGAAGAAAGCGAATCGTATGTTAGCTTTCATAACAAAAGGATTTGAGTATAGGAGCAGGGAGGTTCTACTTCAAGTGTATAGGGTCTTGGTGAGACCACACCTGGAGTACTGCGAACAGTTCTGGTCTCCAAATCTGAGGAAGGACATTATTGCCATAGAGGGAGTACAGAGAAGGTTCACCAAACTGATTCCTGGGATGTCAGGACCGTCTTATGAAGAAAGACTGGATGGACTCGGTTTATACTCTCTAGAATATAGGAGATTGAGAGGGGATCTTATAGAAACTTACAAAATTCTTAAAGGGTTGGGCAGGCTAGATGCAGGAAGATTGTTCCCGATGTTGGGGAAGTCCAGGACAAGGGGTCACTGCTCAAGGATAAGGGGGAAATCCTTTTAGACCGAGATGAGAAAGACTATTTTCACACAGAGAGTGGCGAGTCTCTGGAACTCTCTGCCTCAGAGGTTAGTTGAGGCCAGTTCATTGGCTATATTTAAGAGGGAGTTAGATGTGGCCCTTGTGGCTAAAGGGATCAAGGGGTATGGAGAGAAGGCAGGTATGGGATACTGAGTTGGATGATCAGCCATGATCATATTGAATGGGGGTGCAGGCTCGAAGGGCCGAATGGCCTACTCCTGCACCTAATTTCTATGTTTCTATTTTTCTAAATTTAACACACACCCGGTCGGTCGGCAGACACACACACACAGAGTTTTAATAGTATACTAGACCAAGCGCAGACCCGTTGGGTCTGGTCCCCGAATGTGCTTCAGTCCCCGAGTACGAGGGAGGGGAGAGGAGGGAGGGAGGGGGGGTTTGTTAACGAACTGAACTCGCTGTGGAATGAATCCATTAACGGAGCGACTCTGCTGGTGGATTGGAAGTTGTCCCTGCCTTCCCTCTGGCTTAAGGCAAAGATCGGCTGTTCCCCCGCTGTATTTCGGAGCACGGCGAAAAGCAGCGGTGGAAGAGGCGATCTTTGTCTTGAGCAAGCGTGATAGAGCCGGGCCGGGGAGGGGGGGGGAGTGGAGGAAGTGAAATCGGCAGTAAAATAAGCCAGGCGGCAGCAGCGTAAATCGCCAGCGGGGAAATAAAATGGCCACAAAATGAGTGAGTGTGTGTGTGTGTGTGTGTGGGGGGGGGGGGGGGGGGGGGGGGGGGGGGGGAGTGAAGGATTTTATTTTAAAAAGTGTACATAAAAATGTCTAAATGTAATGAGGAGTGAATGGGTGAATGTAAAAGTGTAATGTGTAGCAAAATGGAAAGTTTCTCGGGGTTTGAAAGTGTGGTTTTTCGAACCATGAAATCAAAGGCCAAATCTGACGTACACCCACACGGCCGACACACACACAGAGTTTTAAATAAGTACTAGACGAAGTGCAGACAGGTTGGGTCTGATCCCCGAACGTGCTTCAGTCGCGAAAATCGGCCGTGGGGGAGCCGAATCGGCAGGGAAAATCGGCCGCGGGGAAAATAAATGGCGGCGTTTTTGGAGGAGAGCGGGCTGCAGCAGCTGCAGTTATGGTGCCTGGCCAGCAGGAGGCCAGAAAATGAGTGAGTGTGTGTGGGGGGGTGGGGGGGTGGGGTGAAGGATTTTATGTTAAAAAGTGTACATTATAATGTCTAAATGTAATGAGGATTGGGTGAATGTAAAAGTGTAATGTGTGGCAAAAAGAAAAATATCTCGGGGTTTGAAAGTGTGGTTTTGGCAAACCATGAAATCAAAGGGCAAATCTGGTCCCCCCACACACGGTCGGCAGACACACACACACAGAGTTTTAATAGTACACTAGACCAAGTGCAGACCCGTTGGGTCTGTTCCCCCAACGTGCGTTTGCGAGGGGTGGGGGCGGGGCAGCATGTCCCTGAGGGTGGGAGAGGGAAGGGGGAAGGGGGAGGAGGGGAAGGTGAGAGGCGAGGGGTTAGGGAGAAGGGGAGAGTAAGGGGTAGGGGAGAGGTGGAGAGAGTAGAGGGGGAGAGTGAAGAGGATGAGAGGGAGAGAGGTGGGGAGAGAGGGGGTGAGAGAGGAGGGGGGAGAGGGGGAGAGGGGTATCACACAATGGAACGTGCTGGAACATCAGGCGGGGAGGGGGGGCGGGGCTGGTGCAAGGGCAGATGTAAATGAGATCCGTTCCGATTGGACATCTGTGAGCATTGGGCATTGTGACATCACACGATGGAACGTTCACCAACATTCTATGGGTGAGAGCAGTTTGATCATTTTGAGATTTTGAAAAATTGGGGGTGGGGGAGGATTTTATTGAAAATTGCGTACGTAATGAGGAGCGCCTTTGTGAATGTACAAGCTTAACGTCTGGCGAAATGGAAATAACGGCGGCGTCTGAGGGTCCGGTTTTGGCGGAGCAGGGAATCAAAGGGCGAAAATCTTATCTGAAAAAAAAAACGGAATGTGACAGCCAGTCGGCAGCCAGACGGCGGTCGGCAGACACAGTCATCGGCAGCCGGACGGCGGTCGGCAGACACACACAGAGTTTTAAAAGTATACTAGACCAAGTGCAGACCCGTTGGGTCTGTTCCCCCAGCGTGTGTTTGCAGTGGGGGCGGGGCAGCATGTCCCTGAGGGTGGGAGAGGGGTGGGGGAAGGGGGAGGGGAGAGGAGAGGGGAAGGTGAGAGGAGAGGGGTTAGGGAGAAGGGGAGAGGGGGAGGGAGAGAGAGTGGGGGAGAGAGGATGAGAGGGAGAGAGGTGGGGAGAGAGAGGGGGAGAGAGAGGAGGGCGAGGGGAGGGAGAGGGGAAGAGTGGGGGGAGAGGGGAGAAGGGTAGCAGGGAGTGGTGCAAGAGCGAGGGGAAGGGGGTGGGGGGGAGATGGGGGGTGAAGAGGGGTGGGGGAAAGAGGGGGTGGGAGGGGTGAGGAGAGGGAGATGGAGAGGGGGTGGGGGAGGGTTTGAGAGGGTTCAGGGAGGGGGTGAGGGTGGGGGAGGGGTGGGGGAGTGGTGGGGGAGGGGGAGGAGAGAGGAAGGAGGGGAAGGGGAGGAAAAGGGGAAGAGTGTGGAGGGAGGGGGAGAGGGGTAGGGGAGAGAGAGGGAAGAGTGTGGAGGGAGGGGGGGAGGGGGAAGAGTGGGGAGGGAGGGGGGGAGCGGAGAGAGGGGGAAGAGTGGGGAGGGAGAGGGAAGGGAGGAGGAGAGAGGGGTGGGGGAGGGAGATGGGGAGGTGGGGGGATGGGGAGAGAGAAGTGAAAGTGGGGAGGGAGGGAGGATGAGAGGTGTAGGGGAGAATGGTGGAAGTGGGAGAGAGAGAGGGGAGGGGGTTGGGGAAGTGGTGGAAGAGGGAGAGGGATAGGGAAAAGGGGTGCGGGGAAGGGAGGGGGAGGGGAAGTGGAAGAGTGGAGGGGAGGGGTAGGGGGATTGGTGGAAGAGGGACAGAGGGGTAGGAGGAAGGGGGTGGGAGGGAGTGGTGGAAGAGGGACGGGTAGGAGGAAGGGGGGCGGGAGGAGAGAGAGAAGGGACAGGGGGAGAGAAGGAAGGGGGTGGGAGGAGGAGGGGGGTGAGGGGGGTAAGGGGGGTTAGAGAGGGGTGCAGGAAGGGGATGGGAGGGCGAGGTGAGAGGAGGTGGAGAAGAGGGGAGAAAATGGAGAGGTGGCGGGGAGAGAGGAGAGGGGAAGGAAGAGGGGGAGGGGAGAGGTGGAGAGAGAGTGGAGGGAGAGAGTGGAAGGGGAGAGAGAGGAGGGGGAGAGAGAGAGAGAAAGGGGGGGAGGGAGAGGGGAAGAGTGGGGAGTGAGCGGGAGTGGGGTAGCAGGGAGTGGTGCAAGAGAGAGAGGGGTGGGGGGAGATGGGGGTGAAGAGGGGTTGGGGAGGGGGAGAGAGGGGGTGGGAGGGAAGGAGGGAGGAAGATGGAGGGGGGGGGAGAGAGATAGATAGATAGATAGATAGATAGATAGATAGATAGATAGATAGATAGATAACTTTATTTTGTATACTTCTTATAGATGAAATAAGAGTGTGACTAGGGTGGTGTGGGCCTTTGATGACATTAGTTATATTTTTAAGGCAGCAACTTCTGCAGATCCCTTCGACTGTGGGGATGTCAGTACCTGTGATGGACTGGGTAGTGTCGACCACTCACTGTAGTATCATTCATTCTTGGGCATTTGTGTTACTGAGCCACACTGAGTCTCTGCTGAATACCTATAGAGGTTTGCTTGAGTATTCGTTGACATACTGAATCTCCTAAGGGAGTAAAGGTGATGATGAACTTTCTTTGCGATTGCATCAATGTGCTGGCTCCAGGACAGATTTTCAGAGATATGTACAACCAGGAAATTGAAATTGATGTTGTTGACTCTTTTCAATGGTGTTCCATCGATGAAGCAAGGTTCATGACCTCCGGCATTCCCGTCCTGCAGTCAACAATCAGCTCCTTGTCTTGTTAATATTGAGGGCAAGATTGTTGCTCTGGCCCGAAACGTTGCCCATTTCCTTCGCTCCATAGATGCTGCCTCACCCACTGAGTTTCTCCAGCATTTTGGTCTACCTCCTGTTAATTTCCATCTTCTACTCTGACTCATTACGCGTTATTCATCCCATCTTCTGTGATTTTAAAGATCACGTTGGAGCTGTCCCTGGCTGCACAGCCATAAGTATAGTGAATGGAGCAGGGGACTGACACACAGCCTTGAAGTGCCCGTGTGCTATTGGTTATCGAGGAAGAAGTGTTGCCAATTCAGACTGATTGTTGTCTATTGTTTTAAGTTGCTGATAGTGTCTGTTGCAGAAGGAATGCAGATTACGATGCTGAAAGATTTTTCTGCTTTTCGTTTAAATAGAATCATGATTTTCATTGTTTGCTTGAATGATTGGATTGACAGAGAAGGCTTGAGTATTCCTATTGAGAGATTTCCGGACAAGACAACTTGCCTTCAGTACAGAATTATCCGTACTGAATAAAAGATTCATATAAAACTCTTCACAATCTCAGGACATCCGGAAACATATTAGCTTTTTGCAGACAATTAAGTACTTTTGAAGTGCAGCCGCTGTTGTAATGTAGGAAACATAGCAAATGTACACAATGATAATGATCTGATAATCTGTTCTGGTGATGTTAATTGAGCATTAAATCTTAGCCAGCACAATGTGAAGAACTAATATGTTTTCCTTGGAAATCATGCTATCAGATCTTTTATGTACACATGTATGGGAAACTGGGAGTCTTGATTAATACTATATTTGTGGGTCAGCCTAGTTTTTGTACCCTTGTGGATCATGAAGACACAACCTTTGAACTCAAAAGGTAGAGTATTTCCAATTGAGCCATGGCTTACACTCAAAATAATGAGGGAGAAGATTGGATTTGATTTCCTTCCACCACAGTCATGAGTGAGGAATGCTGGGAGCCGCTGTGGTGGATGTTTCTGTTAAACTTTATTTTATGTGGCTATGTGTCTTGTTGCTTTTCACTTAGTATGGCTGTATGGTAACTCAAATTTCACTGTACCTTAATTGGTACGTGTGACAATAAACTGACCTTGAACCTTGAAATTGCGTGCTCATATTCCAAAAGAAGGCTTAAATGGCTTTTCTAGCTTAGAACTTACAGACAAAGAATTAAACGGGAACAGGAGTTGTTTTCTTTCCTATTTCCGGCTTTTTCTGTTTTCTTGTTAGATTTCCAACATTCACAGAATTTTCCATTGCAGCCTTAAGTCAGATATTACCATTTTGCACAATTGGTAAACTCTAACTTTGGTTAAACATTTTAAATTACAAACAAAACTGAAGCTTTCCACAATATTTATGATTTTAAAATTTAAGTTAAAAATATAAGGGAAAAAAATCATTGATTCTGAATCTCTAGATAATGTACAAAAAAAGGAGACAGGCTCTGGAAATCAGGGCTACATAGCTACGACTTTGCTCCTGATCCTATCTCAACACCAGGTCGCTGATTTCATAGAATCGGTAAATGTGCCTTTATTTCTTCCTTTATTTCTGTGCTTTTGGTGGGCTGGGACAAACTATTCAATTTGGATTGGAGAACCAAATTGCTAACAAGTAAATAGTTTTCCTCATTGTAAATGTTGGAGTCTTTGGGTGCTTTTTCAACACAGGTGGCCATTCAACCCATCAAATTCACGCTGCCCCCCACCAGAGTAATTTTATCATTTCCATTCCCCTCTCCCTATTTCCTCAAGGCTGTGCAACATTTTCTCAGACGCATCAACTCCCTTTTGATATTTTTGCCACTTACCTATACTATCGAGCAATTTAAAGTAACTCACTGGCTTGTTTTTGAAATGTAGAAGAAAACTTAATAAGCTTATTGGCTGAAACCCGTGGGAAAAGTGGGTCAGAGGGAAAAAAACAATTTTAAACTGAGGAATTTGATTTGTAAATTGGCAAATTAGGCAATTTATCAGCCAATATAAGCAAGGTTGCTCTAGGTGAGCAGCCTTGTGAGAAAGGTGTGAAGGGCCTGTCCCACTCAGGCGTTATTTGCGCGTCATTTACGCAACATAATTTACGCGTCAAGACGCAAGACGCGCGCATTGTGATGGTGCGTAACGCGTGCATGCGCGTGGTGAGATGTGACATAGGCAGTGACGCGCGGTGAGCCCGCGGCGCTCCAGGATTTTGGGATTCACGAAATCTTCGCGCGCCACCTGCGTGACAGGCAAATGACGCCTAAGTGGGACACGCCCTTGAGTCTTTGGCTCGAGAGTCTTCGGCGAGGAGGCTGAGGAGAGGAGACTACACAAAAAGCTGGAGAGGATGGTACGCTGTGAACACATGACAGATAAGATGAGGCAGGGTTATGCTTGCAGAATGTGGGAGGCTAGGGACACAGATGGAGCCTCTGGTTCAGGTTCAGCTTCTGAAGGACCATGTCCAGGTTCAGCTTCTGAAGGACCATGTTGGGGGCACTGGAGAAGCAGCTGGATGACCTCAAGGCCATCCAGAAAAACGAGTTTCCTGGACAGGACCTAGAGTGAGGTGGTCACGCCGAAGATACGGGAAGAAACAAGTTGCGTGACTGAGAGAAAGGGTGGTAACTGTGGAGTGCAGGAGACCCAGGTGGCTGTGCCTAATAAAAACTGGTAAGCCCTCTTGGGAACTGTCCGAGGAGCCGATGTTTCCAGTCCGAGCGGCGAACACGTCGGTGGCTCCAATCCTAGAGATGGGACTCGACCGGCGAGACCGGCGTCGGGCAGAGCCTTAGTGGCGGGTGATTCCATTGCTCGAGGTGCGGACAGTAGATTATGTGGCGGCAGACGAGACGCGAGGATGATCTGTTCCCTCTCTGGTGCCAGGGTGCAAGATGTCACGCACCAAATTCAGAACATCCTTGAGAGGGAAGGTGAACAGCCGGCAGTAGTTGCGCACGTAGGCACAAATGTCATCGGAGAGAAGAGGAAGGAGGTTCTACAACGTGAGTTCAGAGAGAAGACTGAAAAGCAGGACTTCTAGGGTGGTTATCTCTGGTTTGCTTCCAGTACCATGTGCTAGTGAGGACAGGAACAGGGAGATAGGGGATCTGGATGTGTGACTGAGGGGCTGGTGCAGGGAGCAAGGATTTAGATTTATAGAACACTGGGATCTCTTCTGGGGAAGGGATGACCTGTACAAAAGGGACGGGTTACACCTTAACTGGAGGGGGACCGACGTTCTGGCAGGCAGGTTTGCTAGGGCTACACGTGTGGGTTTAAACTAAATAGTGGGGGGAGGGATTGACAAATTGGGAGTATAAAGATGGAGTTGAAGGGGAAGTGACTACAGGAAAAGTTACAAAAGACTCTCGAATTAATGGGAAGGAAAGCTCGAGAAGGGATAAGGTCAGGGCCAATTGCGAGCAGTGCGAGAGAGGAGGTGAATACAGAGGTTAAAGTGTTGTATATCAATGCGCAAAGTATAAGAAATAAAGTGGACGAGCGTGAGGCTCAGGTAGAAACTGGCAACTATGATTTTGTGGGAATTACAGAGACATGGCTGCAAGAGGGCCAGTGATGGGAACTGAATATTCAATGGTATACCTCCTATCGAAAAGACAGACAGGTGGGCAGAGGGGGTGGGGTAGCTGTAGGTGAGGAATGAAATTCAGTCCCTTGCAAGGAGTGACATTGAAACAGGAGATGTGGAGCCAGTGGATAAAACTAAGGAATTGTAAGGGTAAAAATACCATAATGGGACTTTTCTACAGGCCCCCAAACAGTAGCCTGGACATAGGGTGCAAGTTGAATCAGGAGTTAAAATTGGCATGTAGTAAAGGTAATGCTACGGTTGTTATGGGAGATTTCAACATGCAAGTCCACATTAGGCAGGAAATGGTGTTGGCTAGACTGATGGGACTGAAGGCTCATAAATCCCCAGGGCCTGATGGTCTGCATCCCAGGGTACTTATGGAAGTGGCTTTAGAAATCTTGACCGCAATGGTGATATAATTCAATGTTTTATAGATTCAGGATCACGATCAGTTCCTGTGGATTGGAGGGTAGCTAATGTTATCCCACTTTTTAAGAAAGACGAGAGAGAGAAAACAGGGAATTATAGACCAGTTAGCCTGGCATCAGTGTTGGAGAAGATGCTGGAGTCAAACAAAAAGATGAAATAGCGGGACATTTGGATAGCAATAACAGGATCGGTCCGAGTCAGCATGGATTTACGAAGGGGAAATCCTGCTTGACTAATCTTCTGGAATTTTTAGAAGAAATAACAAGGAAAATGGACAAGGGAGAGCCTGTGGATGTAGTGTACCTGGACTTTCAGAAAGATAAGGTCCCACATAGGAGATTTGATAAGGTCCCACATAGGAGATTAGTGGGCAAAATTAGGGCATAATGGTAATGGGGATATAGTGCTGACATGGTAAGAAAATTGGTTGGCAGACAAGAAACAAAGAGTAGGGATTAACGGGTCCCTTTCAGAATGGCAGGCAGTGACCAGTGGGGTACCGCAAGGCTCGGTACTGGGACCGCAGCTATTTACAATATACATTTAGATGAAGGGATTCAAAGTAACATTAGCAAATTTGCAGATGACACATAGCTGGGTGGCAGTGTGAACTGTGAGGAGGATGCTATGAGAATGCAGGGTGACTTGGACGGGTTGGGTGAGTGGGAAGATGCATGGCAGATGCAGTTTAATGTGGATAAATGTGAGGTTATCCACTTTGATAGCAAAAACAGGAAGGCAGATTACTATCCAAGTGGTGTCAAGTTGGGAAAAGGGGAAGTATAACGGGATCTGGGGGTCCTTGTTAATCAGTCTATGAAAGTAAGCATGCAGGTACAGCAGGCAGTGAAGAAAGCGAGTGGCATGTTGACCTTTATAACAAGAGGAGTTTAGTATAGGAGCAAAGAGGTCCTTCTGCAGTTGTGTAGGGCCCTAGTGAGACAGCATCTGGAGTATTTTGTGCAGTTTTGGTCCCCTAATTTGAGGAAGGACATTCTTGCTATTGAGCGAGTGCAGCGTAGGTTTACACGGTTCTCGGGATGGCGGGACTGTCATATGCTGAGAGAATGAAGCGGCTGGGCTTGTATATTCTGGAGTTTAGCAGGATGAGATGGGATCTTATTGAAACATAAAAGGTTATTAACGGTTTGGACACGCTTTAAGAATAAGGGGTAAGCCATTTAGAACGGAGACGAGGGAACACTTTTTCTCACAGAGTGAGTCTGGAATTCTCTGCCTCTGTGGAGGCAGGTTCTCTGGATACTTTCAAGAGAGAGCTGGATAGGGCTCTGAAAGATAGCGGAGTCAGGGGATACGTGGAGAAGGCAGGAATGGGGTACTGATTGGGGATGATCAGCCATGATCACGTTGAATGGCAGTGCTGGCTCAAAGGGCCAAATGGCCTACTCCTGCACCTTTTGTCTATTAGACGGGAGTACCAGTAGATACCAACATGGAGGGAACATGCAAACTCAACACAAACATTACCTCCGATCAGAATTGAAACTAGGTTTATGAAGCTTTGTTGCAACAGTGCAAACTACTGTGCCACTCGGACATCCTGAATTCAAGAGCACACTATAAATGAATGACTTATTTATTACTTTCCTTTCTATTCCACTTTCTTTCCTTTTCAATCTGTTGCACTGACTTAAATGTGCAATGTCTGCCTTCACATCTGTCCGGAGATTATAGTATAACCTATTCAAAAAGCAGGTTCTTGAAATCTGCAATGGAGTTAGAAAATACTGGAAATATTAATAAAATCAGGCAATATATATTAGGCAGTTCACACCACCAGACCAAGCAGCTTCCTTCCCTCTGATATCAGGCTTCTGAACAGTGTTCCATAAGCTGGGGTACAGACCCATTGCGAATAATGGACCTTGTCTCAGGAGATACAAGATACATTTATTTGTCACATGTACCAATTGGTACAGTGAAATGTGTGGTCGCCGTACAGCCATACAAATAATAAAGAGCACAGAACACGATAGTCTTTAACACAGACATCCCCACACAGCTGGATCAAATTTTCCCACTGTGAGGGAAGGCTCCAAAATTCAGTCATCCTCCTCTGTTGTCCTCCCGCTAGTCAAGTCAAGTTTATTTGTCACATACGCATACGAGATGTGCAGTGAAATGAAAAGTGGCAATGCTTGCGGAATTGTGCAAAAAAAAACCCTACAAAACAGCAATTTTAACAGCAACTACAAAACAGCAATTTTAAAAAGACACAACACAGCAGTAAATTGGTACAGTAAGTTAGTCCTTGGTGAGAGTTTACAGTCCTAATGGCCTCTGGGAAGAAACTCCTTCTCATCCTCTCTTCACAGCATGACAGCGGAGGCGTTTGCCTGACCACAGCAGCTGGAACAGCCTATTACTGGGGTGGAAGAGGCCCCCCATAATGTTGCTGGCTCTGGATCTGCACCTTCTGATGTGTAGATCCTGCAGAGGGTCGAGTGTAGTTCCCCTAGTGCTTTCGGCTGAACGCACTACTCTCTGCAGAGCCTTCTTGTCCTGGGCAGAGCAGTTCCCGAACCAGATTGTGATGTTTCCGGACAAGATGCTTTCGACAGCCGCTGAGTAGAAGCACTGGGGATCCTCAGAGACTCTGAATTTCCTCAGCTGCCTGAGGTGGTAAAGGCGCTGCCTTGCCTTACTCACCAGTGCGGCAGCGTGTGATGTCCATGTCAGATCCTCTGAGGGGTGGACTCCCAGGTATTTAAAGCGGTTCACCCTATCCATGGTATCCCCATTTATCTTCAGTGGTGTGTACGTCCTCGGATGTTGTGCCCTCCTAAAGTCCACCATCAGCTTCTTATTTTTTTTGACATTCAAGAGGAGGCTGTTGTCCTGACACCAGAGTGCCAGATCAGCCACGTCTTCTCATTATTTTCAGTGATCAGGCCCACCATCACAGTGTCATCAGCAAACCTGGTTATAGAGTTGGAGCTGAACCTAGCCACACAGTCATGTGTGTACAGGGAGTACAGTAGGGGGCTGAGGACGCAACCCTGGGGGGGGGGATCCTGTGCTCAGGGTGAGGGTCTTCGATGTATTTCCTTCCATCTTGACTATCTGGGGCCTGGCGGTGTGAAAGTCCAGGACCCAGGCACACAGGGGGGTGTTAAGCCCCAATTCCAGCAGCTTCTCAGCAAGTCTGGTGGGGACTATCGTGTTGAAGGCTGAAGTAAAGTCAATGAACAGCATCCTCACATAGCCTCCCTTCTGGCTGTCAAGGTGAGAGAGCGCAGTGTGCAGAACCTGGGAGACCGCATTGTCCGTGGATCTGTTCGGACGGTATGCGAACTGTAGCGGGTTCATGTTGCGAGGGAGGAAAGCACAGATGTGTTTCTTGACCAGCCTCTCCAAGCATTTCATGACTACCGAGGTGAGGGCCACCGGATGGTAGTCATTCAAACAAGCTGGAGAGGCATTCGTTGGTACAGGTACAATGATGGATCTTTTGAAGCAGGCAGGGACCATGGACTTGGCCAGGGAGAGGTTGAATATTGTAGTGAGCACCGGAGCTAGCTGATTAGCACAAGACTTAAGTACTCGCCCAGATATGCCATCTGGGCCTCCAGCTTTCCTCGTGTTCACACGTGTCAGAGCCTTCCTCACGTCGTGCTCGGACAATGAGAATGCTCAGCTACAATGCTGAGAACTATATTCTGCACTCTGTACCATTCCCTTTGCTCTATCATTTGTACTTGAGTTTGGCTTGATTGTATTTATGTGCAGCGTTATCTGATTGGTTAGCATGCAAAACAAAGCTGTTCACTGTGCCTCAATACATGAGACAATAATAAACTGAAATCTAAACATAAACTTTTAACCTAAATCTAAAATTAATCTTTGTGAGTAGAGGGAAACACTGTTAATGTTTAAGCTTGATGACATTTCTTAAGAATACCTTGTTATAATCTGATTTAATTTAATGAGCATCTGCAACCAAGTGCAGTCTGAAGGAGAGTCTCGACCCGAAACGTCACCCATTCCTTCTTTCCAGAGATGCTGCCTGGCCCGCTGAATTACTCCAGCTTTTTGTATCTATCTTTGCATTTCTACAAAAACAGTTCAATTAATGAACTAACTTAAAATTAATGTTTTATGCTGATGTGATGCCACATTATTGATTGCAAATTTCAAATTGTGCCATTTTTCCTTGACCCAGTAAACATTTGTTTCCAAATGGTATCTATTATGGTCAGGTATTGCTGCAGATGATTGTGAAATGTTCATGGCTAGTAGTTTTAGCATTACCTTTAAATGCTGATTTCCTAAAAAGCCATCAAATTTCATGAAAGTATTTTGGAGTTAGCATGATATCTATCATGTTGCCAATGGTTTGCTTCACTGGATTAAGTGACAGAAGAAATAGTATTGCTTAATCTGATATCTCACAAACTTTTATCTTATAATCTTTGCATTTATTCTATGAAAATGATTGGACATTAAGTCACCTGTACTGTAAGTCAGAGGCTTCTATTTTAGTTAGAAATTCTTGCAAATTAGAATTGTACAGCTTTAAGAATTTGACATTTTGTCCTCTGAGCCGTGATAATTATTTAATTAACAAATGGACCAAAGACATATTGCTGAATATGAGAACTGTCGGCAGTATCCTGCTTTAAACTCTGGTGTCTTCTTCACAACACCTGTACATATCATCTACACAGGCATGTGCCGTCAGGGTAGGCAAGGTAGGCAGTGCCTACCCTGACTAAAATGATAAAATAGTAATTATTTTATATATAAATATAATATAAATAAAATATATATAAAATGGTCATAAATAGTAAAGGCACGGGAGAATTATGCCTCCCTAAGAGATCAATCTCTTAGGGAGGCATAATTCTCCCATGCCTTTCATCAGCAGTACGTTTTAAACACGGAAGCATGTGCTACTCACGTGCCGTCGATGCTGCTTCAAGCCATCAGTGGGAACGGTCGGTAAAGGCAGCTGAAACTCTGCCTTTACACTGTGAACTGCGTGCATGCGCTGCGTTGCGCACTGCGCATGCGCACCAGCCTACTGCGCATGCGCGTGCGCAAGTTTCTTAGCGGGATTTTCAAGGGTGGATAGTGATTACCTGAAGAGTTTCACAAAGCAACCTTATGGATATTTTTGCTGCAAACAAAGAGAGAAGAATGGATTTTGTGCACAAATAATATGGTAATTTTTTTTGAGCTATATGTTTTTAAATACTTTATTAAGTGATAGGACCTATTGAAAACAAATTACACGATAAAAGACGAGAGAATAATCTGCGCATGCGCGGTTTCCACGATTTTAAAATAGCCGAATGACAGTACACCGGTGAGGGAACAATATACGCATGCGCGGTTTTCAAGATTAAAAAAATGCCGACCGGCAGTTTACCGGGGAGGGAACAATGTGCGCATGCGCAGTTTCAAGATTTAAAAAAAGCCGACTGACAGCTCACCGGGGAGAGAATAATCTGCGCACGCGCGGTTTTCAAGATTTTCAAAAGCCACTGCCTGCCCTGGCAGATTACTCACGGCACGTGCCTGCATCTACATCAATAGAGAGATTGTAAAGCCCATACCAAATGCTGAGAGAGGTTTATACTGACATTAACAAATTCACAATCCACAGGAACAGAAATGCCTTTTGTTAGAAGTAGTTGGGATTGATACTGTTCTTGTCCTTTTTTGATTGGCCAAGTTTGTGAGCTAGTCATGTGAATGACTTGATTGTTTCTTTGCATTGGCTTCATCTAAGCCCCATCTGTTTTACATCAGTTAGGCTTCACAGCCAAACACACTGCCTTCCCTCAATCCTGACACTTGTAGACCCCTCTAATATCAAAGTAAGCACAAAAGAGCTGTCTGGATTGGCTGCACAGTTGTGCTTTACAGCTTGGAACTATTACCAGAAAACAAGCAACATGGATCTTGAACCAGCGCATATTCGCATCAACTCCATATGTGCTGTGAACTGTTCCGTCAACAGGTTTGAGATTAAACACGATACATGTGGATCAACATATAAAATTGTGAAATAACCATATTTTGATTCATAACCAAAGAGCTGCAGTTCAATGTGTTTCTATAATAATTGTTACTATCTTCTTATTTGCCACTTTTTGCATTTATCAGACTGGTATCTGCAGAGTACACTACACAGCCAGGCTACAAAGTATTGCTGATTCCTTGCAACCCAACAACAATATAAAATCTCATGTATTTAGATAATTGAGCAGTGTGTGTGAGAGCATGTGATTAACTTTTCAGGACGTTTCATTGACATTACATTGTCAATTATATTCATGCTCCTTCAGAGCTCAAATGTGTCAGTACTTTTTCTGCCTGATTTTCACCCTGGTCTCACCTTTACACGATCCATCTCTGACTCTTCCCTTTCTGGGTTTTTCTGGCTTGTCAAAATTTGTGAGAAATAATTCATTGCAAGCTCAAAAACTCCCACAGCAAATTATTACTACCGCTTCCTCGCGCCCCCCTCCCCAATAGACAGGATTATCTCACGTTAATGACCTGGAGCTTAACAGCATAGCATTTGCGATGATATAGATGAGTTGTCAATACTGATAGCTACCTATGTGCAAGATCTAATAGCTATTAGAGAGACTGATTTGCATGGTAACCAGGACTGCATGCTCAGAGTTCCGATTATGCAATGATCCTAATGTACAGGCCAAAAGGGAAAGGAGGTGAGGTAGCATTATTAATCAGGGAAGGTGTCACAGTGGTGTTGAGTCATGGTAATGTAGAATCAATTTGGGTTGAAAATCATGAATAGCAGGGGAAAGAAAACACAGGCAGAAGTTGTCCATATGCCCTCAAAATATGATCTCGCCATAGGGCGAGGCATAATGGGGAAATATGTAGGGCATGAGAGGGAACTGCAATTAGCAGCAGAGATTTTAATCCACATATTGATTGGATTAATCAAATTGGCAAAGGTATAATTGAAGAAAAAAATTGTGGAGTGTTTCAGGGATTGCTTCTGAGAATGGTACATAACGAAACTTACTTTGGAACAGACTAATTTAGATTTGGTCATGAGTAATGAGGAAGGACTAATAAGTCATCTTGTGGATAAACCTCCCCGAGGAAGTAATTAGCACAATATAATGGAACACCCAAGTCAGTTTGAGAATGGGAAATTATTATGGAATGAAAGTGGAATTGGCTCAGGTGGACTGGGGAAAGAAGATAAGGGACAGTTCAGTTAATGAACAATGGCATATTTTCAAAGAGCTGGTCTATAACACTCAGCAAGAATTGACCTCAATTAGTAAGAGGGATTCCACAAGAAAGATGAACTATCTGTGGTTAATAAAGAAGATTATGGATAATGTTAAATGAAAGAGTAAGGTATACAAATTGGAAAGGGCTGGTGGTCAGCCAGAGCACTGGAAAGTTGTTAAGATTCAGCAGCAAAAGACTAAAAAGTTCAAAAGAATGAAAAAAATTGACAGAGAAAACTGAATGTAATAATAAAACAAACATTCAGAGTTTCTATGGATATAAAAATAGGATGGAGGCAGATAAGGTTAATGTTGGACTCTGAAGAGCAATGCTGGTGAATTAAAACAGCAAGTAAAGAAATAACACATACATTATATCAATTTTTGTATCAGTCTTTACTGTGGAGGATACGGCAAATGACCTGAGACTACTTTCACATAGCATGGAGAAACTTGTAAAGATCCCAATCTCCCACAGGGCTAAAGGCAGACTAATCTTTGGGACTCGATAGTTTGATGCACGACATACGTGAGGTTCAGGATGCTTGCCATGGCATCAAGGTTCGCGATACCCTCGCAAACAGGGGGGCCACTGCAGGGAGAGCTAACTGCCAGCATAAACTACCTCACGTCGCACCAATTGCAGGAACAAGTGATGGTGGAACCAACTACAAAGTACCATACACCTAGAAATTGTGCATTCCTGAAAGTGCCGGCAGTGAACAGCCCTATCTGGGGGGGGGCATTAATGCCCAAGAAATGGAACTCCAAATAATTTTTTTTTTAAACTGGCTTCAGGCATCAAGGCATTTGCCAGATCTGTGGATGGCGGACCCTTATCGGACGTCCAGCAGAATGGCCTGGCGTTGATGTGTATGCACACTTCGAAATGAACTGCTTTCGGACCTGCCTTAAATCCCAAATTTGCAGGGTTATGTAAGGCCAGAAATGTCCAGCCGCCGAATCTTCTGTTCGGGGAAGATCTACCCAAACAGATAAAAGACCTGGATGAGGAAGCAAAAGCTGTCGGGCTAATTAAGGCACCAACGACAAGCACAGCTTCACCGTTTCGGTGACAACACCCCTACGCCTCCATCAGCAGTAAGCGGTTCGCTAAGCTGGTGGCAGCTCAAAAGCTGTTTTCTCTGGGCAGAGGTCTGTTTAGGCCAAGGCCCAAGCCGGCCCTCATGGAAAATGTGCAATCCACGCACCCCGGCTTACCCTCCAAACCTCGAGGGCAGAAATAGAACCCGCATCAGGGGCCTTTGGGCCTACCATAAGACCGGTAACCATGGAGATAGGTGGGTCTGGTTCTTTCCAGAACATGTGGTGAGTGGACCAGTTACAAGTTGGTGGTAGATTACACTTGTTTTTGCAGGATAACAATGGGTGACATCAGATTCATTTATACTGCAGTATACAAGGGTTCCAAATTGAATTTCCTCCCAATTCATTGCCACCCACAAAACATACCCCAAGCCGGGCATTTGTTCATTCCAAACAAGGTTTGGATATACAAGCTGTAATTCACAAAAGAAAGATGGAGGATGTCGGATCATCCTTGATTTAACACAAGTAATTCTTATGTGCAGTGCAGACATTTCAAAATGGAAAACTTCGTTACTGCCAAACAACTGATTTCCAAAGGATGCTTTATGGCATGCATCGATTTCAAAGATGCATACTATTCGGTGCTCATTCACAGGGATCACCGGAGATATTTGAAATTTAGCTGGATGGGGCAACTGTGGCAGTTTAAAGCGTTGCCTAACGGGTCAACTTCAGCCCAGGTTAATTTACCAAATTATTAAAGGCGGTGCTTGGGCTGCTCAGAGCTCAAAAACACATTGTTATGACATATTTGGATGATTTTCTCATCATAGGAAAACCGCTGGCTAAATTAGATGTTTTCAGCCACAAAAATCATATTTGACAAGTTGGGATTTCTCATCCATCCAGTTAAATTCAAGTTGATACCAACTAGATGTCTGGGTGTCATGGTACACCAGTCATTGAAAGTAGGCATGCAGGTGCAGCAGGCAGTGAAGAAAGCGAATGGTATTTTAGCATTCATAGCAAAAGGATTTGAGTATAAGATCAGGTAGGTTCTACTGCAGTTGTACAGGGTCTTGGTGAGGCCACATCTGGAGTATTGCGTACAGTTTTAGTCTCCAACTCTGAGGAAAGACATTCTTGCCATACAGAGAAGGTTCACCAGACTGATTCCTGGGATGTCAGGACATTCATATGAAGAAAGACTGGATAGACTCAGCTTGTACTCGCTAGAATTTAGAAGATTGAAGGGGGATCTTATAGAGACTTACAAAATTCTTAAGGGGTTGAACAGGCTAGATGCAGGAAGATTTTTCCCGATGTTGGGGAAGTCCAGAACAAGGGGGTCACAGTTTAAGGATAAGGGGGAAGTCTTTTAGGACCGAGACAGAGAGTGCTGAATCTATGGAATTCTCTGCCACATAAGGTAGTTGGGGCCAGTTCATTGGCTATATTTAAGAAGGAGTTAGATGTGGCTAAAGGGATCAGGGGGTATGGAGAGAAGGCAGGTACAGGATACTGAGTTGGATCATATTGAATGGTGGTGCAGGCTCGAAGGGCAGAATGGCATACTCCTGCACCTATTTTCTATGTTTCTATGTTTCTGGAGTTATTAATTATTTGGGGTTTACCATTAACTCCATTAATATGTCTGTGACTCTGCCCTGGGGCAAGAGATTAGAATCAATAGAAGCCGGTAACAACCTTGTTGTTATGGAACAGCCATCTATTCGATAGGTGACTAATTTGTTAGCTGTTTTTCCAGCTGCACAATTTGGTCCTTTGCATTATCAGAATTTACAACGTGCAAAGGAGCAAGCACTCAAATACCATTTAGGTCATTTTAACAGACCTATGCTATTACCAGCTGAAACTATATCAGAATTACAATGGTGGACAACCAATATTCGGCATTTCTCCAGTAACATTTTGGTCAGTAAAACTCCAGTTATATTACAAACTGATGCTAGTGCTCAAGGATGGCGAACTACTTATACCATCCCTAGTTGCGGTGGCAGATGGGATGTGCATGAGTTATCAAATTCTTCAGTTACATGATATCCACTACCTAGAGATGCTGGCGGCATTCTATTGGTTAAAATCTTATTGTTGGAATATGCATACTCTGCATGTTTTAACTGCAGATTGACAACACTACAGCGGTGGCATATATTAATCACATGGGTGGAATCAAGTCGGTATCCTGTGATAATTTACCTAACCTTATTTGGCACTGGTGTATGGGGGAAAAGCTTTTGGATTTCAGCTACCTACTTGCCAGGTAGCTTTAACATGGTGGCGGACACCAGGTCACGCAAATTCAATGACAACACAGAATGCATGTTGGATCATAAAGTATTTAACGATATTATTGTTCGGTATGGAACACCGGAGGGGCAGTGGCAATGGATGCATTCTCGCTACACAGGAGGAATGTCCTTTTATGCCTTTCCTCCAACTTGCCTCATCAGTCGGGTCTTGCAAAAAATCCAGCAAGATTCCGCTTCAGGCATTTTGATAGTGCCTGACTGGCCTACGCAGCCATGGTTCCCGCTGATGTTGGGAATGATAATAGAACCTTATATGGTTATTTTTAAAACACAGAAATTTGCTGGTTTATCCTGTGACTCGGGAAGCCCACCCTCTGCATAATAGAATCAATTTTTTGATTTGCAGACTCTAAAAACACCTGTCCTGAGGCTCGGGTTGTCAGACCGAACCATGGACGTGATCACTGCAGCTTGTAGGGATAGCAACAAGAAGCAGTACATTTCCTACATCAGGAGATGGAATGTGTTTTGTTTAAATTCTAATATAACGTATAATACGGCACGGATAACTGACGTCATGGAGTTTGTTTCAAAATTATTCTTTGACAAAAGATTAAGTTTTCGCGCCATTGACTGTGCCAAAAGTGCCTTGTCAGCATATTTGCTGCTGGGATCGGGACATCACTCTGTCGGGTCTCACCCTCTGTATTAAAGATTCATGGAGGGTATCTTTAATACAAACCCTCCCAGGCTCAGGTACACGGAAGTATGGGATGTTAACATTGTGTTAACACTACCTCGCCGGTGGACTCTAGCTACATCCTTATTGTTAGCTCGTATAAGGTAGTTATGCTCATGGCGCTAGTTTCAGCGCAACGCTTCCAGTCCTTGCATAAGCTACGGCTGGGCAGAATGTTTATATCTAACAACTAAATAACATTCTATGTAATTAGCTAATTAAACATAGCAGACCGGGGGTGTTAGGTCTACAGCTGGAATGCTGGCATATCCTATGGACCATAGATTGTGTGTTGTCACACATATCAATATTTTAAGGCTACAAAGAGCCTTAGAGGCACTGAGCTGGCAATATTCATTAGCCACACAAAACCACACAAGAGGGTTTCAGTACAGACCATCTCCGGATGGTTAAGACATGTGCAGGAGTAAACTCTGATATTTTTAAAAACCTACTCCATCAGGGCTGCAACAACATCAGCAGCGAGGTTCATGGGGGTTCCGCTGGACCGCATCCTAGCAACAGCAGGATGGTCGAATGAGCGGACTTTCCAAACCTTTCATAATAAACCGATTGCCAGGCCGGGTTCGTTTGCCAACTTAATTTTAAGTTCTGTTCAATAATTTGCTTTCCCGAATGTAGTGATCGCTGTTATTATTATCATTTACATCAGCATGTTTTAAATCTATGTCATGTCTGAATGCGTTATCTTTTCAATCATTTCTGGTCAACTAATGCAGTGTGTGGCATGGACTCGTGTTCGCGGCATGAAATCACAAAGCTTTGAAGTCTTCACGTAGTCACTCACGTGACTCCGAAGTAAAATAGGAAGATTTAACGAGAACTTACCAGTTTGAAGTTTGATCTTTATTTTATGAGTTATGAGGGATTACGTGCCCTCCGCTCCCAACCTTCTTCTCATAAAGGTCTTGTGGTAGTTCTAGTTTCTCGAATCTTCCTATAATCAGTTCAGCAACTGTTTTCTGTGAGTTCACACTGCTGCTTTGAAGGTTGACACGCATGCGGGCTGGCAGGCTTCTTCACGTAATCCCTCATCGTAACTCCTCATAAAATAAAGATCAAACTTCAAAATGGTAAGTTCTCATTTAATCTTCCTATTTTAAGCTTTAATAAATCCCTTTTCCACTTGCCATGCCCGTCAGCTGCGCTAAGAGTGGGTGGGGGGGGGGGGTGTTGAGGGGGGGATGGAGTAGTATGTGGCGGGTGGGAGGGCAAGGGGAGGAGTTGTGGGGGGGTTGAGGGGAGGATGGGGGATCAGGGGCGTCACAATGGGAACCCGTCAGCTGCGCTGTTTGGGGTGATGGGTGAGTAGTGAAATATTGCATTGGGGGGTCGGGTTAATAAACAATAAACAATAGCTGCAGGAGTAGGCCATTCGGCCCTTTGAGCCAGCACCGCCATTCAATGTGATCATCCCCAATCGGTACCCTGTTCCTGCCTTCTCCCCATATCCCCTGACCCCGCTATCTTTAAGAGCACTATCAAGCTCTCTCTTGAAAGTATCCAGAGAACTGGCCTCCACCGCCCTCTGAGGCAGAGAATTCCACTGACTCACAACTCTCTGATGAAAAAGTGTTTCCTCATCTCCGTTCTAAATGGCTTACCCCTCATTCTTAAACTGTGGCCCCTGGTTCTGGACTCCCCCAACATCGGGAACATGTTTCCTGCCTTTAGCGTGTCCAAACCCTTAATAATCTTATATGTTTCAATAAGATTCCCTCTCATCCTTCTAAACTCCAGAGTATATAAGCCCAGCCGCTCCATTCTCTCAGCCGAAGACTGTCCCGCCATCCCAGGAATTACCCTTGTAAACCTACGCTGCACTCCCTCAATAGCAACAATGTCCTTCCTCAAATTAGGGGACCAAAACTGCATACAATACTCCAGGTGTGGTCTCACTAGGGCCCTGTACAATTGCAGAAGGACCTCTTTGCTCCTACACTCAACTCCTCTTGTTGTGAAGGCCAACATGCCATTCGCTTTCTTCACTGCCTGCTGTACCTGCATGCTTACTTTCATTGACTGATGAACAAGGAGCCCCAGATCCTGTTGTACTACCCCTTTTCCCAACTTGACACCATTTAGATAATAATCTGCCTTCCTGTTTTTGCTACATAACCTCAAATGTATCCACATTAAACTGCATCTGCCATGCATCTGCCCACTCACCCAACCTGTCCAAGTCACCCTGCATTATCATAGCATCCTCCTCACAGTTCACACTACCACCCAGCTTTGTGTCATCTGCAGATTTGCTAATGTTACTTTGAATCCCTTCATCTACATCATTGATGTCTATTGTAAATAGCTGCAGTCCCAGCACCGAGCCTCGCGGTACCCCACTGGTCACTGCCTGCCATTCTGAAAGGGACCCGTTAATCTCTACTCTTCGTTTCCTGTCTGCCAACCAATTTTCTTTCCATGTCAGCACTATATCCCCATTACCATTATGCCCTAATTTTACCCACTAATCTCCTTTGTGGGACCTTATCAAATGTTTTCTGAAAGTCCAGGTACACTACATCCACTGGCTCTCCCTTGTCCATTTTCCTAGTTACATCTTCAAAAAATTCCAGAAGATTAGTCAAGCACGATTTCCTCTTCGTAAATCCATGCTGACTCAGACCGATCCTGTTACTGCTATCCAAATGTGCGGCTATTTCATCTTTTATAATTGACTGCAGCATTTTCCCCACCACTGATGTCAGGCTATCTGGTCTATAATTCCCCGTTTTCTCTCTCCCGCCTTTCTTAAAATGTGGGATAACATTAGCTATCCTCCAATCCACAGGAACTGATCCTGAATCTATAGAATGTTGGAAAATTATCACCTATGCATCCACGATTTCTAGAGCCACTTCCTTAAGTACCCAGGTATGCATACCATCAGGCCCTGGGGATTTGTCAGCCTTCAGTCCCATCAATCTACCCAACACCATTTCCTGCCTAATGTGGATTTCCTTCAGTTCCTCCGTCACCCCAGATCCTCTGGCCACTAGTACATCAGGAAGATTGTTTGTGTCCTCTTCTGTTGCTCTTTAAACATTACCCAATTCACTCTTGCTTCCTGCTCATTTTTGCGATGTTGTACTTCTTCTCGTATTTTTATACAGCCCCTGATGTCCCTTGTCAGCCACGGTCGCCCCTTACTCCCCTTGGAATCTCTCTTCCTCTTTGGAATGAACTGATCCTGCACCTTCTGTATTATTCTCAGAAACACCTGCCATTGTTGTTCCACTGTCATCCCTGCTAGGGTATCTTTCCAGTCAAATTTGGCCAGTTCCTCCCTCATGAATCCATAGTCCCCTCTATTGTAACACTGACACCTCCAATTTACCCTTGTCCTCCAATCGTAGATTAAAAGTGACCATATTATGGTCACTACCTCTTAATGGCTCCTTAACCTCAAGTTCCTTTATCAAATCCGGTTAATTACATAATACTAATTCCAGAAATGCCTTCTCCCTGGTTTGCTCCAATACAAGCTGCTCTAAGAATCCATCACGGAGGCACTCCACAAACTCCCTTGCTTGGGGTCCAGTACCAACCTGATTTTACCAGTCTACCTGTATGTTGAAATCTCCCATAACAACCGTAGCATTACCTTTACTACATGCCAATTTTAACTCCTGATTCAACTTGCATCCTATATCCAGGCTACTGTTTGGGGGCCTGTAGATAAGTCCCATTAGAGTATTTTTATCGTTACAATTCCTTACTTCTATCCATACTGACTCCACATCTCCTGTTTCATTGTCACCCCTTGCAAGGGACTGAATTTCATTCCTCACCAACGGAGCTACCCCACCCCCTCTGCCCACCTGTATGTCATTTCGATAGGAGGTTTTCCCTTGAATATTCAGTTCCCAGCCCTGGCCTTCTTGCAGCCAAGTCTCTCTAATTCCCACAACAGCATACTTGCCAATTTCTAACTGAGCCTCAAACTCGTCCACTTTATTTCTTATACTTCGCGTTGCATTGGGGGAACGGATGAGTGGTGGAATATTGCATTGGGGAATGGGTTGCGTTGGGGGATCAGGCCTCCTGTGTGACTGGGACCCATCGGGTGCCACTTAGTCTAGTAAGATTATAAGAGGCATGTTTTCCATTGATGCAAATGGTTGGGGTTTAAGAACTGGAAGGTTTTATTACAGTTGCAGAGGGCGTTTAAAGAATTGCAAATCTGCATTTATCAGAAAACAATTTTTGGGATGTTCAAGAATATTTCCTGATACCTACTGTAGTGTGTCCAAGGATACTGCAGGAGTTTCATGAGAAAATGTAAGATGGGCCAGGGAACTAAAGAACGGCAGTTATTATCATCCAAAAAGATACTGCTTATGAACTTCTTAAAGAATGCTTGATAAAATGTTGTTTCAGAAATGTTTGAGAAAATTAGATACTATGACATAAAAGAGCACTTAACAATTAAAAGCAAAAAAGTTAAACGGCTGGAAGAACTCAGCAGGTCAAGCAGCATATATGGAAGCAAAGGGATGGTCGACATTTCAGGTTGAGACTCTGCATCAGGACTCAACCCAAAATGTTGACTATCCCTTGCCTCTGCACCCTTTCCAAAGCCTCCATGTCCTCTCTGTAATGGAGGGACCAGAACGGCACACAATACTCTAAATGTGTCCTACGAAGCTGCTACATGAATTCCTGGCTCTTACATTATTCAAAAACAAGGCATATTTTTCTCAATTGCACACAAATGTGTCCTCTGCCTTAATGCTGTTGCACCTTTCACTTGCAGATGTGTAAAATGAGCTGTGTGTTTCTTCAATATTGTTGCAGGTAACTACCAGCAATCCCAGCCGCTGTAATAAGTGGAGGATGATTGACTGTTACTTTTATCTGAGGCACAGGACTTAAGCTGGGCATTACATATATTGGCAGTTAAGAGTTAACTGGAGAGTTGGAGAGTGGGAGGAAATTGGATAAGGATGAGAAAAGAACAGCAATACCCAAAAAAAACAAATATGAGGGGTGTGATTCAGTGGGGCTTAATAAAACACTGCTACTAACCTTGGGAAAGCAGAAGTTGGCAGGTCTAAAATAAAAGTGATTATAATTGAAGTTTAAATCTAGGCTTGGTGTATTCTTCTTGATCATACAGTGAGTGCTTGCATTTGTAAAATATTATGGAGTGAGCTAATTATTAATTAGCAATTGCAGAGATCCCATTGCAATGCACAAGGTAACTTGGAGTCCACTGGTGTGGTCCAGTCTGTCCACATTGGCGTCATCTTCTATTTCCATTTCTCTTGATCTCCATGTCTCTCTCTTTGTCCTGCTTTTTCTCCCTTGGTGCTTATTCTGCCCTTTGGTTTCATTGTTTTCCCTTCCCAGTGTCTGCTTTGATTACGTGGAAGCCATTGCAGAGGTGGCATGCTTTTCATATTTTCTTCTTGAAATCTATTTAACGCATTTGTATTTTTGTACAATGTTCCTCCATTTTATTTCATTAAAACTTTCTTCAAATGTAGCAGATGTTATGCATTTTTGGCAAAGCACAGCACGAGAGCCCGTAGAGAGGCAGCAGCCAAGGCAGCTTTTGAGGCTCAAAGTGGAAAATCAGGAAAAAGACTATAAAAGGTATCTGGAGCAGGGCCAAAAATACAGAAGGCAATGAGAGGCATTCTACGAAGCAGACAGGAAAGCCTTGGGCTACAAATTGAACCTTAAATCCTTTGCATGCAGTCATGATGCTGTACAGACCCCAGTGTGTTCATTGTTTAGTTTTGCCTACAAAATACCAATGCAAAATGTATACTGTGGCCCTAACTGCTCTTTCTCCCCATGGATATAAAGTATGTGAATGTTTGGGGTTATCACTAGACATGGATTTAGCCAGGAATATATTATTAAATCAAGCCCAAGGTATATCAGCGTTTTTTTTACTCGTTGAACAGTATAATTCTTCATTATTTCAACAAACAGTTGGTTCGATTTATTAGCAATGCATTTTCCTTGTGGGCATATTTTCACTTTTACAAGTATTCAGCCAAATCAGAAGCAGTATTGTTGACAGCCTGGCTTTACTGGCTGAAAAAGTTTTCTTTTTGAAACATGTACAAAAGTATAAACAGAAAGCGCCTAAAATGCCCAGCAGGTCAGGCAGCATCTATGAAGACAGCGATAGCATTTCAGGTCAATCAATCTTTAGAGTCTGAGTCTTAGAGTCACACAATGTGGAAACAGACCCTTCGGCCCAACTAGCTCACACCAATCAACATGTCCCATCTACACTGGTCCCACTTGCCTGTGTTTGACCGTTATCCCTCTAAACCTGCCCTATCAAAATTACTTTTAATCGTTGCGATAATCCCTGCTTCAACGACCTCCTCTGGCAGCTCATTCCATACACCCACCACCCTTTGTGTGGTAAATGGTCTCTATTCAGACAGATCAATACATTTGTAGATGACACAGAAGTTGTTGACCGTGCAGGAGCAGTCTTAGGCTATAGAGTGATATTGATGTGTTGATGAAATGGGCTGAGAAATGGCAGATGGAATTTAATGCTGATAAATGTAGGATGTATGTTTACAAACTCTGCTCAATATGTAATCATTCAACTTGTGCATGTTTTCACCAACTGTTTTTCTAATCTTCTCCTTGTTGTCTTGGCATGGTAGATGTTCAACCTTTTAGCCCAAGTGCCAGGTTTTACAGTCCAAATCTAACTGGCAAATGCACAGCCAATGCTTTGATGCTATCTGGATTAATGTTAGCTCAATGTGAACCACTGGGAAAACCATGGGTTGATTTATAGACAATAGGTGCAAGAGTAGGCCATTTGGCCCTTCGGGCCAGCACCGCCATTCAATGTGATCATGGCTGATCATCCACAACCAGTACTCCGTTCCTGCCTTCCCCCCATATCCCCTGACTCCGCTATCTTTAAGAGCCCTATCTAGTTCCCTCTTGAAATTATCCAGAGAACCGGCCTCCACCGCCCGCTGAGGCAGATTTTATTGATATTTATGTACAATCCTACAACCCGACAATATAAGAAAAGCTGACTGGTGTAGTGGCACCTAGTGGTAAAGCTGTGTATTCAGAACCTTCATCATTGGTCCGTTCGTTCGCGGACTTTTCAGTATGATCAGTAGCTAGTGCTCCTCATGACTACAGGAGCTTAGATCATTTATTCCTGACCAAGTACACGTGTAGTCAGGGTGTTGTTCGCTAATAAAGAACATTTTGCTCTACCTACATTGGTGATCCCGTCGATCAGAATGTTTTTCAGATCTGTTATTATGAACAGAGAACCTCGACGTCAACCCAGCAAAATGCAGTTTTGCTAAAACTGCCTGTTTTCTGGGCGGTACAACTTCATGTGTGGTTCTAGCACATTGAGGCCCAATTTCAGATTCGGCAAATTGTCGCTGATTCGACTAAATGCTTCTATGTGGTGGGCACGCTGAACCAAGAAACCGTCATCCGATTGATTCCTATTCTTCAACCTCCGCCTACCGACGACAAGTACGAGGACCTCAAGGCACTTCTGCGTACTTTCAGGCTCAGCCGCCGCGATTGATCCTCCAGGATCCTGCACATGGACGACCTCGGTGACCGCAAGCCGTCTGTACTGATGAGCGAAATGCCGACGTCTCCCAACCATTGTTAGGCGCCGACTTCCTATGGGCCTACTCCCTGCTGGTCGATGTGAAGGGTCAACGTCTCGTTCATTCTGAATCCCTCCAGCCCGCATCGTTGCGGCTGCGGTCCGCTCCAACCCACACCTCGTCTCGGTGTCTCAGAGGACGACGCGTACGCTCAAATTCTGGCCGATTTCCATGAAATCCTGACCCCCCCCAGTTTGAATCGGCCAACCCAGACACAGCAGAGTACACCACATCCCCACCACCGACCACCATGCCACGCACGGGCACGCAGGCTCCCGCCTGACAAGCTGCGGCTTGCCAAGGAGGAATACCAGCGCATGGAGGAGATGGGTATTGTGCGGCGTTCCGACAGCCCATGGGCCGCCCCACTCCATATGGTCTCCAAGGCGTCCGGCGGGTGGAGACCATGCGGGGACTAGCGCCGCCTCAACAATGCCACCACTGCCGACCGCCAATCCATCTCTCACATACAGAATTTCACAGCCCGTTTGGACGGGGCTAAATATTTTTCTAAAATTGATTTGGTGCGAGGGTACCACCAGATCCCTGTCCACCCTGATGATGTGCCCAAGACCGCCATTATTACTCCTTTTGGACTGTTCGAATGGTTGCGGATGCCGTTTGCCCTCAAAAATGCCCGCAGGCCTTTCAGCGGCTTATGGACATGGTCAGACGGGGGTTAGATTTTTTTGTTCATCTATCTCGATGACATTCTGGTCGCCAGTCGCTCCCGCCAAGTGCACTGCGCTCACCTCCAGTTGCTGTTCCAGCACCTCAGGGACCATGGCCTCGATATTAATACCGCCAAATGCCAGTTCGGCCTCGACTCAATTTCCTTTCTCGGTCATGGTGTTACCCAACAGGGCGGCAACCCCGCTCCCCGCCAAGGTGGAGGCTATTCGGCAGGTTACCCGGTCAGCCACATTGAAAGGGCTCCAGGAGTTTGTGGACATGATTAATTTTTATCATTGTTTTGTCCCAGCGGCAGCCCGGGTTATGCAACCTTTGTTCCAGTGTCTGGCAAGCAAACAGTGGGAACTGGTATGGGATGCGGAAACCACGGCCGCGTTTGATGGGGCCAATGAGGCGCTAGCCAACGCCACAATGCTCGTTCACTCACGGGCCACTGCCCCTACCGATCTCACCGTAGATGCTTCTGACACCGCTGTCGGGGGGACCGTTCATTGACGATCACTGGCAGCCACTTGCCTTTTTCAGCCGGCAACTGTGCCCCTCCCCCCACCCGAGTGGAATTACAGCGCTTTCGATCGCGAGCTCCTAACCCTCTACTTGGCTGACCGGCATTTCCGATATTTCCTGGCGGGCAGACCCTTCACGGCCTTCACTGACCACAAACCCCTTACGTTCACTTTTGCTGAAGTGTCCAATCCCTGGTCTGCTCCCCAACAACGGTATTTGGATTTCATATCGGAGTTCACCACCTGTATCCAGCACGTGGTGCGTAAGCATAACCAGGTCGCTGATACCTTATCTCGCCCTGCCATTAATGCCGTTCTGACTTTAGCTCCGGGCATTGACTATTCTGGCCTCACCACTGCACAATGGGACGGAGACGAGATGCTTCCCTGTCGCACCGCCATTTTGGGTTTGATACTGGAGGACGTCCCACTAAGACTCTCGGGCGTTACTGTCCTCTGTGATGTCTCCACGGGGCAACCGCGACCTATCATTCCTACTGTTTGGTGGCGTCGCATTTTTGATTCAGTCCACGGCTTAGCACACCCTTCTATCAAGGCAACTACTGCATTGGTGGCGGCCAAGTTGGTCTGGCACGGCCTCCGCAAGCAGGTCGGTGCCTGGGCCAGGGCCTGCATCCTCTGCCAAACCTCCAACGTCCAGCGCCGCGTGTGCGCACCTCTGCAAGATTTTGTCGTCCCTCAGCACCGTTTCGACCACATCCACGTCGACCTTGTGGGTCCCCTACCACCGTCCAGAGATGTCACCCACCTGCTCACCATTGTGGACTGTTTCACCCGGTGGCCTGAGGCCGCTCCCTGACACTTCCGCAGCGACTTGTGCTTGAGCTCTCACTGCCCACTGGGTGGCTCGTTTCGATGTTCCTGCCGACATCTCCTCGGACCGGGGTGCCCAGTTTGCCTCTGCGCTGTGGACGGCCATGGCCCAGCTGCTCAGTGCTCAGCTGCACCACACTACGGCGTATCATCCTCAGGCTAACGGCCTGGTAGAGCGTTTCCAACGGCACCTGAAGTCCTCCTTGAAGGTGCGGCTCATGGGTCCCGATTAAAGTACCCGGCGATTTTATTCCAGCGGCACGTGGGCAGCAGGAACCACCTTTGTCTGTGCTGGCGCTCCTCCGTGAGCAAGTGGGCAAGCTGGCCCCTGTCCTGACCTCTCGCCATGAGGTTGCCCCTTCCTATGACCCGCCTGCCCAATTGTTTTTCTTCGCAGGGACTCGCACCGGACTCCACTGCAACGTCTTTACGAGGGTCCTTTCCGGGTGTTGCAACCCGGCGTCGAGACTTTCGCCCTGGATGTCGGGGGCCGGCAGGAGTTCGTTTCGGTGGCCCACCTTAAGCCAGCTCACCTCGATGTCGACCACCCCGACATGTTGGAGGCCCAGCCCCATCGTAGAGGTCGTCCGTTGACGCACCACCTCTTGGAGATGATGGTTCCAAGGAACTTAAATGACTCCATGGATGTGACTGTGGTGTTGTTGATGATGAATAGGAGAACGGGTGGGGGAGCTCTCCTAACGTCTACTATCAATTCCACTGCCTTAAGAGCATTGAGCTCCAGGTTGTTACAAGGGCACCAGGACGCTAGCTGGGTCACTTCCTGTCTGTAGGCAGATTCCTCCCAATAATGGCAGTTTTAGTAACGTTCTCAAGGTCCAACCTTTGATAGCAATAACTTCTCGTAGGATGTAGTGGAGATATAGTTCATGCATTCACCGAGCTCCGGAGATAGTAAGAATGTCTTCTGGTCGTTGAATTTGATTAATTCGTTTTTATTGAAATAATACGAAACAATGATATAGTCCATCACTTTCCATTCTTCAAAGCTGTTCCAATCATATCCTAAACTTGCTCTAAACCCGTAATCATGTCCATGACTCATAGCTCATGGGTCAGCTCATGGGTCAGCTCATGGCTCGGCTTATGGTAAAACTGTTATCCATACAATCCCACGAGGTAAACTAAAACTAAATTAACTAAATATAGGCACACCCCTCTACTTATTAAATCCCACCTACAAAAATATCGACAAAGACTAAAATATTAAAAATGTTAGACATTGGCTATAATATACTGACTTAAGTTTAATGCCTCCTACACTCCCCAACCTGGATCAGTCGAATCAGGGTTGTGTCTTCCACAAACTTGAGAAGCTTGACAGAGGAGTCTGTGGAGGTGCAGTCTTTGGTGTAGAGAGAGAGAAAACAGAGGAGCGAGTACGCAGCCTTGCGGTGCTCCTATGCTGAGGGTCTGCAAGTCCGAGATGTGCTTTCCCAGCCTCACATCCTGCTTCCTTTCTAATGCTTCCAGACCTCAAAAAAATTCCTGGAATTTGATGGTATTTCCCGGCCCGGTAAGCCTTCCCCAACTGCGCATGTGTGACTACCGTCCCAACTACGCACGTGCGGATACCGGGCCCACTTCGCATGCGTGGGGAGACAGCGTCCCTCCCACGTAACCGGCGCCTATTTCAATTGTGACGTGGCTGACGGGCCTCCCCCAACTGCGCAGGCATGGATGGTCGTAAATAAACAGGTACATACTCTTTTCTGCAAATCATCTCGCAGGCCTGATTGGACCCCTTCGCGTCTCTGTGCGCAGTGGGCCCTGTATCCGCGCATGCACTGTTGGGATGACAATCGCACATGCGCAGTTGGGGAAGGCTTACTGGACCGGGAAATTTCCTAAATTATTTTCCTGAAATTATTTTATTTCCCTAAAATTACCTGAAGGCAACCTGAATTTCCTGAATTTTGGGTAATTTCCTTCAAAATGGAAACACTGTTCCTGTCTGTCAGGAAGTTGATGATCCACTGACATAGGGGTTCAGGCACAGTCAACTTGGAGAGTTTGGAGTATAGTAGCTCTGGCACAATGGTGTTGAATGCAGAGCTGAAGTCAACAAACAAATCCTTTCCTAGGTCTCCTGGCGGTCTGGGTGCTGGAGGATGAAGTGCTGGCCTAGGTTGACTGCGTCATGCACTGATCTATTGGCCCGGTATGCAAACTACAGAGGGTCCAGCAGGGGGTTTGTGATATTTTTCAGCTGGGCCAGCACGTCTTTCAAGGGTCTTCATGATTACAGAGGTCAGTGCAACAGGCCTGTAATCATTAAGACCAGTAATCCTTGTGTTTTTGGGTACAGGGACAATAGTGGAGACTTTGAAGCAGGCAGGGGCAGTACAGGTTTGCAGGGACTGGTTGAAAATGCCTGTGTAGACCGGAGCCAGTTGTCCGCCACAGTGCTTGAAGGGAAAGGGGGAAACATTGTCCGGTCGTGGAGATTTCTGGCTTTTCTGTCTTCTGAATAGCCTCTCCACCTATTGTTGGTGATGGAGAAGTGGCTAGACTGATGTTGGACAGCATGGAGGGGGTGGGTAGTGAATGAGGGCCCAGTCTTTGCAGACTGACGTCAGGCTGTAAGTGGGTGTTAAGTGGTGATTGGAGAGGGGTGGGTGGGAAAGGGCCCAGTCTTTACAGACTGGAGTCAGGCTGTAAGTAGGTGTGAAGTGGTGGAATTGGGTTGGGAAGGTGAGTGGGGTTTGTGTTTTGCTCAAGGTTCCAACATTTACTGTTTCTTGTGTCACCTAGGCCAGAATTTTCTGTATCTGTATTATGTTGCATGTAGTGTCGAGAGTGTTTTAATTTCATGTATTCTGAAACAAACAATAATAGTGCAAAGCCAAAAACAATGCCCCCAGGTTTATGTAATTCAGGGCTTATTTGGAGATTGTGGAGTTTAATAACCTGATGGTTGTTGGGTTGAAGCTGCTTCTGAACCTGGACTTTAGTTTTCAGGCTCCTGTACCTCCTTCCCGATAGCAGGAATGAAATGAGAGTGTGGCCAGGGTGGTGTGGGTCCCTGAAGATGCGAGCTGCCTTTTTGAGGTAGCGACTCCTGTAGATTTCTTTGATGGTGGGCAGGTCAGTACCCACCATTTGTTGTAATTTCTTTGTTCCTGGGCGTTCGAACTAAGCCGTGGTGCAACCAGTTAATGTGCTCTCTGCTGTACACCTGTAGAAGTTCAAGAGAGTATTCGCCAAGGAATGCAGTGTGATCAGTTTTAAATTGGATGTAATAACAGAAAATGTTGGAAACACTCAACAAATTAGGTACCATTTATGAACAAAAAAACAGTTACCAGATACTGTTTCCAGCTTTTTTGATTTTGTTTCATATTTCCAGCCTCAGCAGATTGTTGTTTTTCAGATAATTGGACGTGTGATCAGTCATTCCCTGATTTGTGTCTGTGCTTTATGAATGAAAACAGCTTCATCTGCCTACAAGTGTTTATTTGCCGTTACTAGTTTCTATGCCAGACATTGGCGTCGCGTGCACAACGCGAGGCTCTGTGTTTCCGTAGTTTTAGCAATTTTTTTTTTAGTCCTGTTAATAATTAACCTAGTTTTCGCCCGGAGCACTCGAGCGAAGACTCTGTACGGCCGTCAGGAGCTACTGGAGCTCGGCCGTCTGCATGTAACAAGCCGCAGAAGCGACTTTCAACTATCGTCAGGCACCGGGGTAGCGGGCCAGCTCTCCCGACAGGAAGTGGCGCAGGGGAAGCGCGGAGGCTGTCGAGCGAGGCTGAGATCAAACCCGCACCAGCCAGCTCTGCCCAGCAGAAGTCGACGAACTGCGGATCACCACACACAAACGGATCGCCGACTGCAACGCCATGGTCTTCACCGAAACATGGCTCACCGACAACATCCCGGACAACGCCATCGAGCTGGAGGGGCGTGCTGTCTTCAGGGCCGATAGAACAGCGGAGGACTCCGGTAAGACCAAGGGCGGCGGACTGTGCATTTATGTGAATAACTCATGGTGTACAGATGCTGTCAGGATTGGTAGTCACTGCTCTGCTGACCTGGAATACCTGATGATAAAGTGCAGGCCCTTCTATCTGCCCAGGGAATTTACATCGACTGTTATCACTGCAGTCTATGTGCAATAAGGAGCTGCAAGCTGCTATCAGCAACAACTAACTGCACACCCAGAGGGGGCTTTTATTGCTGCAGGTGATTTCTCAAAACTGTACTCCCCAATTCCACAACATGTCTCTGCCCAACCAGAGGTAACAAGAGGACCTAGTATTCACCAACATTGCTGATGCATACAAAGCCTCCCCCACCTGGACAGTCTGACCACCTCTCTCTGTTCCTGCTCCCCAAATACACACCTCTGATCAGACGTGTGAAACCTTCCGTGAGGTCAGTGAAGGTCTGGCCTGAGGGGCTGTCTCTGTCTTACAGGAACAGTTTCAGCAAACAGACTGGAGTCTGTTTGCCACCCAGGCCACCTTCAACTCCCATGTGGACATTAACTCATACACCTCAACCGTTCTGGACTACATAAAATTCTGCACGGACAACGTCACTACACACAAAGTAATAAGGACCTTCCCTAACCAGAAGCCGTGGATGAACAGGGAGGTCAGACTCTGCTGAAGGCTCGCGACGCCGCTTTTTAAACATCCAGGGCCAATCTGAAAAAGGGAATCAGGAATGCTAAACTTAATCACAAACGGCGGATTGAGGAGCATTTCCGAAATAACTCTGACCCAGGCGCATGTGGCAAGGAATCAAATCCATTGCCGATCACCATAAAGTTAACACTCCCCCCCCAGACAATGCCTCCCTTCCTGACGAGCTAAACTATTTCTACGGCTTCGACCGGGACAACAAAACTCCTGCCATCAAAGGTGCTCCACCCCCGCATGAACAACCCGTCAGTCTCTCCACCTCTGCTGTTCAGGATGCACTGAGCAAGGTGAATGAGCACAAAGCTGCCGGCCGATGGCATCCCCGGGCGGGTGCTCAGGGCATGTGCTGGACAACTATCCATGGTCCTCACTGACATCTTCAATCTGTCACTGGCCCAGGGTGTCGTCCCACTTGCCTCAAGACATCTACCATTGTGCCAGTGCCCAAACAATCAGCGACAGGGAGTCTCAATGATTTCCGGCCAGTGGCACTCACCCTGTCATCGCCAAGTGCTTCGAGCGGCTGATCTTGGCTCACCTCAAAGCCAGCCTCCCCCCCACACTGGACCCCCACCAGTTTGCCTACCGGACCAATAGGTCAACAGAAGACGCCATATCTGCGGCCCTACACTCTGCCCTGACCCACCTGGACAGCAATAACACCTACATCAGGCTGCTGTTCATCGACTTCAGTTCCGCCTTTAACACTGTCATACCCGCTAGCTTGATCACCAAACTCAGCGGTCTTGGCATCTCCACTTCCCTCTGCAATTGGACACTGGATTTCCTCACTAACAGACCCCAGGTCTGTTAGGATCAACAACCTCACCTCCTCCACTATAACACTGAACACTGGCATGCCACAAGGCTGTGTGCTCAGTCCTCTCCTCTACTCTCTCTTCACCCATGACTGCATCCCTAAGTTTAGCTCCAACGCCATCATAAAATTTGCCGACGACACCACGGTGGTAGGACTGATCAGCGATAACGACGAGTCAGCCTACAGGGAGGAGGTCCAGCACCTGACAACCTGGTGTGCCAATAACAACCTCGTCCTTAACTCCCAAAAGACGAAGGAGATCATTGTCGACTTCAGGAAGAACAGAGGGGGCAGACACACCCCCATCCATATAAACGGGACTGAGGTGGAGCGGGTCTCCAACTACAAATTCTCGGGGTACACATCTCGGAGGATCTGTCCTGGTCCCTCAACACCTCCAAGCTGGTCAAAAAGGCGCAGCAGCGCCTTTATTTCCTGAGGAGGCTCAAAAAAGCCCACCTGTCCCCCAGATCCTGACCAACTTCTACCGCTGTACCATCGAAAGCATCCTGACCACCTGCTTTACGGTATGGTACAGCAGTTGCACCGTAGCAGACAGGAAGGCACTACAACGGGTGGTGAAAACCGCCCAGCACATCATCGGTGCCCCGCTCCCTGCTTTGGATGCCCTCCACCGGAAACGGTGTCTGAGACGGGCTGGGAAGATCATCAAGGACCCCTCCCACCCTAACCATGGACTGTTTGCCCTCTACCATCGGGGAGGCGGTACAGGAGCCTCAGGTCCCGCACCAGCAGGATGAGGTGTAGCTTCTACAATAACACCATCGCACTGCTGAACTCGGAGTCCCGCGATAGATTCCACATCTGTATTTATTTATCAGTATTTACCTAAACATTGCTATCACTACGTATTGACACTAAACTGCATTTCGTTGTACCCATACTTGTATCTGTGCAATGACATTAAATTTGAATTGAATTGAATTGAATTGAATTTTGTAAAACCTTACTCTCAGCTACTGTCTCTGCTTTCAGTAAAATTGTATTTGTAAGGAATATGTTTAAGAAGGAACTGCAGATGCTGGAAAATCAAAGGTAGTCAAAAATGCTGGAGAAACTCAGCGGGTGAGTCTACCTTTGTAAGGAATATGGTGGTTTAGATGGGTTACTTCAATCAAATTAATTCAATGTTCTCTTAAAATTGCTAGTTTGTCTGGAGTACAAATTTTTAAGGTGATTAGGGATTTCAGATGGCGGGGAAGGGGGTTAGGGAATATGAAGGGAAATACTGTCCTAAAATTGAATATTAAACAGACTTTTATGATATGATTGACTGGTTAATGATTCAGTAAACCCGGATTCATGAATCTTACTTCCACAGTTGCCTGGAAACCATAGTAATGCATCATGCAAAGGTTAAGATTTATGTCACATGGCTAAATTAACAAGCAATATTTTTTCACTAATGCAACTTGCAGAAGGATAAGGCCAATTTTGAAACACCCAAAAGCCACACTAGAGGATTCACTAAGAACCTTTGTGATAATAGTTATTGATGTGACATACAGCAATAGATTAACCCATTTTTGGGCTGTTAGTTGTTTTGGCTGATAGAATTGTTCACTTTAAAACAAGGACCTAATGGCGAGACCTTTTATCATCAGAATTTGCAAGACTTGGAAATAGGAAGGCAGAAAAATGGGGTTGGGATAGATAGATCAGCCATGATTGAATGGTGGAGTAGATTTGATGAGCTGAATGGCCTAATTCTGCTCCAATCACTTGTGACTTTATGACCTGCCCAGTACTTTGTAGCTTTGGTTTGAGGATGGTACTTTGTGGCATTCTCAGGCTTTGGAAATTCTAGAAAGTAACCATGGAGATTAGTATGCAGGGAAATGGGTTGCTGAGGTGTAGGAGCACAAAAAGTTGTTTGACAGAGTCATAGTCATGCAGCACAGAAACTGGCGCTTTGGTCCAACTTGCCCATGACAACCAAGATGCTCCATTTCTACTAGTCCCATCTGCTTGCATTTGGCCCATAGTCCTCGAAACACTTCCTATCCGTGTACCTGTCCAAATGTCCGTTAAAAGTTGCCTCAACTCAATCTATATACCCACCACCTTCTGTGTGAAAAAGGTGGTCCTCGGGTTCCTATTAAATCTTTCCCTCCCTCACCTTAAACCTATGCCCTCTGGTTCTTGATTCCACTATTCTGGGTAAAGGACTCTGGGCATTTACCCAATCTATCCTCCTCATGATTAAGGGAATGATAGCATAAGGAATGTTAAGGTTTTGTGAAGCTTTATGATTAATTTTAGCTTGCTGGATGTAGTGGCACTAGTAGAGAAAAAGGCATTTGGTATGCTTGTTTTCATAAGCCAATGGCATTGACTGTAAGACCTGAGATGTAATGTTGTTTTCATGCAATACGTTGGTTGGATCACAATTAAAAGTATTGTGCATTGTTCTGGTCACCCCACTACAGGCTAAATATGGTAACAATAGAGAGAATGCAGAAGAGATTGACCTGGATGTTGCCTGGGTTGGAGGGTCTAGAGTTATAAGTAGAGATTTGGAAGGCTGGATTTATACTCACTGGAATGTACGAAACTAATGATGACCTTGTCATTGTTTACAACATTATGAAGGGCATAGATAGGTTAGAAACTCAGACTCTTTTCCCCCTGCTTTGGGGAATCTAGAACCAGAGGAAATACAGTTTTTAAATGATAAAGGAGAAATTTAAAGATGTGAAGGGTACGTTTTACACGTACATCGTGGTGAATATCTGCATGAACTAGCAAAGGAGATGATAGAGGCACGTGCATTGACATTTAAAAGGTATTTGGACAGGTCCATAGTTACGAGCCTAATACAGGCAAATGAGATAGGCATAAGAGTCGGTATGGACGAGTTGACGTGGAAAAGCTTGCAGCTGTGCTGTGTCATTCTATGAGTATCTATTGGAAGTGGTGGAGAGGAGCCACTGCTCATGGAGGAAACATAAAATGTATCATGTTGTGTATGGGGTCTCAGTGATCCTGACAAGGTCAGATTACATCGGTGGTTGTAGCATTGGTAAAGGCACAAAATGTTTCCTTAGTTTAGACAGATTAGAGCAGGAGTTCTCAAACAGGGGGGAATTCCCCCCTGGGGGGGAATTTCAGGTTTTCAGGGGGGGAATTGGGACCACAGATTAGCAAACTCAAACTGTTAGAAATAAAGGATTTTCAGTATTATATGCATATTATTTGGAATTCACTTTGTGAGGGAGACAATCTTGGAAAGGGGGGGAATGACATTCTGACATATGGTGAAAGGGGTGCATGGGGCAAACAAGGTTGAGAACCACTGGATTAGAAGATTAAATATAATCTGTCTCAAATCATTAATTGCATATATAAACTACAATTGAAAGACACACAAATGTTGAAAAGTATAGTATGCTTGTGAGGAACCATTGGCTTTGAACCTGAGGTTTCTTCTTGCCTCATGTCTCATTTTGGAAATTTATCGGGAGATGATGATCGAAACTGACCATCAATTCGATTTTCTTTGCATTAATCCAGGAAAATAAACTGGAGGTGAATCTTAATTTTTTTCTAACATTTGCTATGAAACCATTACTGAAGGGGCTGCAGGAATTTGCAGTGAGTTTTCAATGAATCACCAAGTCTTCCATACCATATTTAATATATAATTCATAAAACATTTTAAAAATACATTTCATCACCTGTGACAAAATTTGCATTTTATTCACAGTGCATAAAGCAGGTTGCAAAATCAACATTAATGCAGGATCACGGTTTACATATTAACGAATGAGTCCGATCAAATTTAAGTGAGCCAATGTTTATCTTGTAACACAGCTAAAAGGGCAGAAGAAAATTTGATCATCAAAGAAATGCAAAGTGCATTGGGAGAGATGTTTTGAGATGACCTGGTGCACTTCAGTGTGGCATCTGGCTTTGAAACATATCTTGTAATGATGAGCCACATATCAGCCGGAACTAGTATGTTAAAGTAACTGTTGGAAGGAAAATCTGTCAGTGATTCATAAAAGTTGGATAATGTTGCTTTAAATGGCCCCAGGTGCTCCATTCAAGCTTATGAAGAGAGCATTGGTACTTCAAGAACACCATCTGTGACAACAGATTTGTTATGTATTCCAAGAGTGCAGCTGAAAGTGATTGATGTCAAAGTCAATATAATCCAGCATTAAGGGAAAACATATTTTAGAATAGTTTAGAGATACGGCATGGAAACAGACTCTTCGGCCCACCAAGACCAAACCATCCATCACACAACTTCTAGTTATCCCACTTTTTCATCCACTCCCTACACAATTTACAATAGCCAATTAACCTACAAACCCACATGTCTTTGGGATGTGGGAAGAAACTGGAGCATCCAGAGGAAACTCATGCAGTCATAGGAAGAACGTACAAACGGAGGGAGGTGTGGCGGCGGGATTGTGTGTGTGTGTGTGTGTTTGGGGAGGGCGGTGCGTGTTGGGGGGGGATTGTGGGGGAGAGGGGTGTGGGCGGGGGGGTTGTGTGGGGGAGAGGGGAGACGGGTGTGTGTGTGGGGGGGTGTGGGCGGGGGGGGTTGTGTGGGGGAGAGGGGAGATGGGTGTGTGGGTGGGTGAGGGATTGTGGGGGGAGGGGTGTAGGCGGGGGGGTTGTGTGGGGGAGAGGGGAGACGGGTGCGTGGGGGATTGTGGGGGGGGTTGTGTGGGGGAGAGGGGAGATGGGTGTATGTGTGGGGGGGATTGTGTGGGGAGGGGTGTGGGCGGGGGGGATTGTGTGGGGGTGAGGGGAGACGGGTGTGTGGGTGGGTAGGGGATTGTGGGGGGAGGGCTGTGTGCGGGGGGGTTGTGTGGGGGAGTGGGGAGACGGGTGTGTGGGTGGGTGGGGGATTGTGGGGGGAGGGGGTGTGGGCGGGGGGAGGTTGTGTGGGGGAGAGGGGAGACGGGTGTGTGGGTGGGTGGGGTATTGGGGGGGATTGTGGGTGGGGGGGTTGTGTGGGGAATTGTGGGCGGGGGGGGTTGTGTGGGGGATTGTGGGTGGGGGTTGTGTGGGGGATTGTGGGCGGGGGGGTTGTGTGGGGGAGAGGGGAGACGGGTGTGTGGGGGAGTGAGCTCGGATATAAGACGGGGAAGAGAGGGGGGCCATCACGGGGGAGGAGCCAGCGAGGGGGATCAGAGGGGTAGTGGCTGGAATTGGCGGTGCGATGGGGACTCAGAGCGGGGGCTGGTCGCTGGTCGTTCTCCGCCAGGATCAGAGTCCCCGCTTTCCATTTGGTGACATCGGCAACATCTCCGATGCTGGGCTGGGTCGGGTCTCTGACTCTGGGTGGGCTGGATTGGGTTTCCCACTCTGGGCTGGGTTGGGTCTCCCACTCTGGGCTGGGTTGGGTCTCCCATGCTGGGAAGGACTGAGTCGGGTCTCTGACACTGGGCTGCTGCTTGGGGCGGGGTTGCTTTGGGTCCCTCTGAAAGTCCGGTTGGAAACCTCCGCCGGCCATCCTCTGCTTCATTAAAGACGTGATGGAGCTGGAAGGGGCGGACCGTCCCAGGGAGCGACAGGGGAAGACACTAATCCGCGCGGCTCTGAAAGGCAGGAGAAGAGATTGATCTGCGCACGCTCGTTTTTTAAGATTTTTAAAACTCACTAACTTTTATGACATTCAAACGATCGGAACAAAACTTGGAGCAATCATAACATAGGAGAACAGTGAGTGAACTGGCAAAAAATCGTAGCGCTATCGCGAACCGTTAATGCGCAAATAGAATGACCGCCAAACCGGAACATAACAAGATCAGAGTTTTAGTTATAGTTAGATAGATAGATAGATAGATAGATAGATAGATAGATAGATAGATCCATCCATCTATCCATCCATCCTCAAAGTTAGGGGTGGACAAAAATGAGGATAAATTTATTTGTCAATGGTTGGAAACTCTTGGATTATATGGAGGGATGTTGATTTCTTAATTACATTAAAAACAAAGAACATAGACTTCTGAATAATCAAGTGGAGACAGACCACAGAACTAGATGCTTCTATTTGCTTCCTTATGAAAAATTGGATGACCAGCATCTTGTGATGTGGGTTGACGTGCAAATGAAATGTTTTAAATTTTTCATTGTAAAATCCAGCATATTTTAATTATTTTTAATACTTTATTTATAAATGCTGCCATTTTGCATGATTGTAATTCTTGCCTATTTTACATATGCACACCTTTTTTCATTCCTGATTTTGTTTTAATCTTCTCCACCATCAAAAGTATTAATCACTTTCCAATTTATTTAAAAACACTTGAAATATCACAGGTATCTTTGCTTTTTTTAGGGAATCTTGAGCATGAACGACTCCAGCAAAAAAGGTCAAACTAAAGAACTAAACAAGATTTTGACTTCCTTAAATAATCCGTTTGAAGCTGAAATTTCAAAATGATTAATACTATTTCCAATGAGAAAAAAACCCAGATCTTCAGTTTTTTGAAGATTAAAAAAAATAAAGTACTAAGAGGCCAGGCTCGAACTCGGGTCTCTGGCACTGTGAGCTAGAAGCTTCATCAGCTGTGCCATTGTGCCACCTCTATTTGATGAGTAAATGTCCATAGGAAGTTTTGCAAATATATAGGTGACATTTTTACCACCAAGAATCATTGTTTTATTTTTCTCTCTGTTTGAAATAAAAATTAGGAAGTTTATAAATAAGAATTAGGAATTTTCACCATCCGTGCAAAAAAACCACTGAGGAGCCAGGTGCTCTCACAAGATAACATTGTATTTTTTGCTTGACTACTGACTGTTCAACTTTGTCCAGTGTTAGTTAAAGCAAATAAATATCTTTAATAATGTGGACAAATAGAGATTACAACTTCAATGGAAGATAATTACAAGACTATGGATAAGAAGTTACTAAGTTTGTCACTAAAAGCAGAAAATTAGAAAATATCTACAAAATCTTCTAGCATTATTTAACTGATTTTGTCATAAACCTGGGGATTATAAAGTAAATGTTTACTGGGAGACACCGGACTGCTTTTTCTTCCCTTTATTACTACACATGGGCTTGTGGTGGCTGATAGTTTATTGGTTTTGAATTTTCAGAATGTGAGATCTGAATTATTCTAACATTTCTTTTACCATAATATTACATAGTACAGAATTTATGGTTTTAGTTTGAGTAAGATGATATAGAGAATGTTTGGGGTTGTTATATTTTAAGAGTTCGTCCCCTTAAATTATTTAATGCTTGCAGTGAAATGTTACGTGTACAACAGCAACCATACCCAAAAAAATAATTAATGTGTTGCCAATGAGAAAATGCACGAGGGATGCTTACTTTTTCAAGTTTAGTGCAGTCAATTATTGATTGAAATTCTTTGACATCTGGTCCCAATGCCCAGCTCACTGCTCGCACATCAAAAGGAACTTTATCTTAAACATCTCAACCATATTTTGTTCCATCTGGCCCTAATGGGGGGTGGGGGGGAGAGCTCAGGATGCTACAGCGGTAGGGCCAGAAGCTGTTCCTTGAGCAGTTGCCCTCAGGCCATCCAGTCCCAGCAATATCGGTGCTTGAATCAAGGCATGGAGGTTCTGGGTCTTTGTACATGCTGCCCATCACACCAGAGCCCTTTGGGCCATTATCAATGGTCTGCTCAAATGCAGGAACTAACCCAGGGGAGACCACTATCACGTTTGAAGATGACTTCAACCATCAATGTCTTATCTAGAGCTCAGTGCATTGAGAATAAGATTGCCTGCATGATGGAGCGATATGCCCTGGTCAAGGGGAAGGTGATTTTAGGTCCTAATTAATTTGTATTATTACCTTAATGACGCAGCGTCACTACAATGCTCAGATCTTGATATTTCTGCTAATTTTTCACAAGCATTTTATGCGGTCAGAAATAATCGGTCTCTCCTGTGTTTAAACAGCAAACAAAACTTTGCATTCAGTTTTACTGTGCTATCTTTCACAGTTTTTTAATGCATTTTATACCTGTTATCTGATATTCAGTGAAAAAGGCAGGGACAACTTTATATATATTTTCTCCTTTACTTGGGCTTAATCTGAAGCATGAAGGAAAACGATGCAATGAAATTTGTAGCAAGGAATTCTCAGAATTTAGCTTGAAGAGATAAAATCTGTTTTAACTGACATTTTTTCTTTATTATAGTCTCTGATGATGTCCTTTTGCTCCCTGTATTCAGGTACTGAGGTTGATAGGTCTACTGGACCTCCAGCAGGCCCTTTGAAGATGTCTGTAACTCTACCTTCCATGAATGAAGAGGACCAATCTGGCAGCATTAGCACATTAGATGGTGATGATACTTCTGGAGCGGAAATATTTTGATGCTTTGCGTCCTTTCCTTATAATAGTCTCTACAGTTTTCATCTTTCTGCCAAATGTTTAAAGAAATCTTTTCATATTTTAGTATGCAGTTTTGATACATTTTTATTTTACAGTATCAAGTTGCAACTATACTGCTAAATTATTCCTTTTAAATCAAGGATTATGACTTATCGTTCCAGAATTTTTCTATTTATAATTGTGTTTTAGTCACTAATGAGCAATAAATTTGAAGGTTTGTTCAATTGGAAGACAGATAGCATTTACTCTTATGGAAAAACATTTAACTTAAATGCAGTGTGTGTGTTTTCCTTTATTCTGTCTCCCAGTCTAATTTTTAAGCAGTAAAATATCAATTGCCATTAAAAATTGAAGTGATGAACTGGCTGGCAGTTAAATATGTTCTGCCTACAAGCTGGCAGAAGTTTATTCAAGAAACAGCCTCCCTCTTACAAACAATTTTAAGCTCATCAATTTGCTGTGCAATGATCATTATTACAATCTGTGAAAATCCCTGAATGCCTGTGATACTCTGTAACAACCCTGTGGTACCCTGCACCACAAGACGTGACCAAAGTACATCCGATTGTCATGTGCTGACCTTTTTTTCGTTCAAGCGTGCCTTGCAGAGCAATTGCACTTGGATATACCTTGCAGATTTAACACTGGGAAAAACACCTGATAGCAAGCACTGACCATAAAAGGGGATTAGGAGCAAATGATATCCTGAGTTTGGTCAGTATAACTTTGCACAATCTGCTTTGGACCTTTTGCAATGCAAAACTGGTGTGCTTGCAATCTTCCTGCATTCTACAAGCTATGTTTCCAATTCACAACATTTAATCATTAGCTCTATGTTAATTTTATGGGTGCAGTGGCATTGATGGATTGTGAGGAACAAAGGTGAAAACGAAAACAGAGGTTTTAAGCCAAAATGACAAGACGATTTTACAGGCACTGTTATACAAAGCAGGTAGTTGGAAACATCATCACTAAATTAATCAAAGGAAGTCTTCCTCTGAATATCCTCCTGGATTGGAATTAAGATAAAATGAACTAATCACACTAAAACTGTTTAAACAACCAATAGACTCGAATTTCAACATCCATTAAGGAAATTGACATTATCACTGCAGCTAGTTTCATTATTCATAGAAAATAATTTGTATTGGACACCCATATTCTGATGAATTTAGTAGTGTAGTTGTGGTTACAATTTTGGATCTTAATAGTAATACAAAACTTTAATGACTAATAAAACAAATTCTAATTCCGCGGAGGAGGAGGGGGTGAGGACGTGACTCGGAGAAATAGTCGCATCCTCGCCAGGAAGCGACTAGGAAACAGTTTCCCCCTTACCCTACCCCCCTCCCCCACATTATTTAAACTATTTGGATGAGAATTAACAAGGCATTGTTACTCAGTTTGCAGATGGCACTAAAATAGGAGGTATCATGGGCAGTGAAGAAGATTGATTAAAATTACAGCAGAATCTTGCAATCAGCTTAGTAAATGGGCTGAAGATTGACAAATGGCATTCAATTCAGATAAGTGTGAGGTGTTGCATTTTGGAAAGTCAAACAGGGCACTGTTGGATCCCTGGGAAGTGTTGCAGAACAGAATGATCGAGAAGTACATGTACATAGTTCCCTAAAATTGCCATCACAGGTAAAGAGGGTGTTGAAGAAGGCATTAGGCACATTGGGCTACACCAGTCAGAGTATTAAGTCAAGGGTTGGGACGATATACTGCAATTATATTAGATATTGGTGAGGCTGCACTTCGGAATATTGTGTACAGGTTTAGTCACCCTGCTCAAGGATAGACTTCATTAAGCTGGAAAGAGTGCAGAGAAGATGTTGCCAGGACCTGACGGCCTGAGTTATAAAGTTTCAGCAGGATAGGATTTCATTCCCTGGAGCATTGGAGACTGAGGGATGACCTTGTAGAGGTGTATAAAATCAAGAGGGGAATAGATAAGTGAATGATCATTGTCTTTTTCCCAGGGAAGGGGAATCACAAAACTGGAAGCATAGGTTTAACTTGAGAGGGGGATTATTAACTTGATAAGGGACCTGAGCGGCAGCCTCTTCACGCAGAGTGGTCCATATATGATTGAGACCAGGTACAATAACAACATTTAAAATGCATTTAGGAAGGTACATGAATAGAAAGGGTTTAGCGAGGTAAGGGCCAAATGCAGGCAAATGGGACCAGAATCATTTCGGCTGAAAGATCTGTTTCCATGCTGTATAATTCTGACTGTTTTGTGACTTTGGAGCCAGATCTGAGGATCCCACTGTTTCTTTCTTGCATACCAATCCATGATTGATCTGATGAAAAATGTCTGAATCCCAGAATTGTGGTTGCAGAAACAACTACGGTAGAATATATGGAATTCCAGAAAGATGTGTCAGTAATTCCAGAATGCAATCAAATTCTGGAAGGAATTGCCAGGACAAAAATTACCATTGAATCAATAAAAAAACTGGTTTGCACCCCATGTCGATTTTGGCACAGCATATTGTTATCAATGGCAGCATTCCAGGATGAATTTCCTACATATGAAACATCATGCTGCCCTTACAGAAACATCTTGCTGAGGTTCTCTACATCTTATTGATAAATTTCAACCAGATTTTCAAAGTCCAATGAGAAGAATGGACTCATAAAGCCACAAATTATGTCATGAGGAGATGAGATTAATATTTGCATATAAATGCATGTACATGATGCCATGTATTTTGTAGCACAGAAATTCTGAAGATTGACCACCCATTCCCTTCACGGTTTTGTAAGACAATGAATGCTTTAACGCGTTAATAGAACCAATAGGAACCTGTACCTACATTCTTTGTCAATAGACAGTAGGTGCAGGAGTAGGCCATTTGGCCCTTCGAGCCAGCACCGCCATTCAATGTGATCATGGCTGATCATCCACAACCAGTACCCCGTTCCTGCCTTCTCCCCATATCCACTGACTCCGCTGTCTTTAAGAGCCCTATCAAGCTCTCTCTTGAAAGTATCCAGAGAACTGGCCTCCACTGCCCTCTGAGGCAGAGAATTCCACACACTCACAACTCTCTGTGTGAAAAAGTGTTTCCTCATTGTTCTAAATACCTTACCCCTTATTCTTAAACTGTGGCCCCTGGTTCTGGACTCCCCCAACATCGGAAACATGTTTCCTGCCTTTAGCGTGTCCAAACCCGTAATAATTTTATATGTTTCAATAAGATCCCCTCTCATCCTTCTACGTTCCAGAGTATACAAGCCCAGCCGCTCCATTCTCTCAGCATATGACAGTCCCGCCATCCCTGGAATTAACCTTGTGAACCTACGCTGCACTCCCTCAATAACAAGAATATCCTTCCTCAAATTAGGGGACAAAACTGCGCACAATACTCAAGGTCTGGTCTCACTAGGGCCCTATACAACTACAGAAGAACCTCTTTGCTCCTATACTCAACTCCTCTTGTTCGGAAGGCCAACATGCCATTTGCTTGCTTCACTGCCTGCTGTACCTGCATGCTTACTTTCGTTGACGAATGAACAAGAACCCCCAGATCCCGTTGTACTTCCCCTTTTCCCAACTTGACACCGTTTAGATAATAATCTGCCTTCCTGTTTTTGCTAGCAAAGTGGATAACCTCACATTTATCCATGTTAAACTGCATCTGCCCACTCACCCAAACTGTCCAAGTCAACCTGCATTCTCATGGCATCCTCCTCACAGTTCACACTGCCACCCAGCTTTGTGCCACCTGCAAATTTACTAATATTACTTTGAATCCCTTCATCTACATCATTGATGTATATTGTAAAAAGCTGCAGTCCCAGCACCGAGCCTTGCGGTCCCTCACTAGTCACTGCAACCTTAGATATACCTGTACTCAAATCTTACAGAAACAGGAGAACAATCATTGTTCTGTATATCATTTTATTCTTTTCGATTAGCAATGAAAACCTTCTCCAACCCAGCTTCCTGACCACACAATGCAGATAAAGGGGTTTGATCTAAAAGACAACGATCGTCTGGTGACCAATGTTCAGAGTTAAATATTTCCGAGAACAATGTTTGGAAAGTCCAGATGAAATGGAAGAGGAAATATGCTAGTCCTGATAATTAACAATAAACAGCACTTGTGAAGAGTGATCTTGGGTTGGAAGATTAGGTAATAGTTGTTGAAGATAAGATATAAAAAGGTACACAAATACTGTTGGGGCTGATTTATAAGCCCCTTTAACCAATTAAGGAACAGACTGTTTTAGATTTTGACTTGTGCAATGTGATAGGTTTAAATCTTAAGGGAAAAGTGATCGCAGTATGAAAGATTAATACATTGAGGTCAAGTGTGACACACAAAAGTCAGAAATTGGTCATTAAATGAAATTAAGCCAATCGCATTTGGAATAAAAAAACAGTTAGGCTAATGTAAACCGGAAAATTAAAGAATAACTGCATAAATCTTATCAACTATCTATTTGATTGAGAAATAAAAACTCCATCCTAAAAGTCTCATATGAAACAACAAAGACATGGACCTGTGAAAGCCTGAATATTTCAGAAATGGTCAAAACGTGGTGGGAGATCGCTGTAACATTGTCTGTCCATGATCTCCAGTGTCAGAGCACAGCCTGCTGCCAATCAGTTAAACGGCAGCTCCTCAGTTACCCTGAGGTTAATGTCCGCTATGGGACAAACGCCTAAGGTTTAGCTGTTGTTCCGAAAGAAAATTGTGCCACTGACTCAAACACGTATATATTATCTCGTCAGGTATTTCATGACAGGAAGAAGTTAACTGGAAATGCACTTTGCATCGGGTGACAGGATGAACCCACGAGCTCACACTTCGGTAAATATTTACTAGTAAGGATATCAAATGTCAGAAATTCAGCTCTTTCTGATTTTAAAGTATTTAATGCTTATTACCAATCTGCTAGCAATTATGTCTATTATTGCACAGGCTGTGACGAATTTAATGATAATATTTGATATTCCAAGCTATCTAAAAAATTATTAATTTAGCAATTTTTAAATTGTTGAGAAGACACGAGAAAGCAACACTTGATTGAGATTATACATAAAATTACAGTTGCCCTTTCTCATCTAAATAACTGCTTATTCCCAAAATGTTTGACTATCCCAGTTAATTTAGAACTAATGTCCCTCCAATCTCTTCTTTATTTCAATGATCTGAAAGACTTGTCATTGCAAGCTAGGTTAGCAGTATGAACATATTCCGTATGAATCATTCAATAATGTATCATAGACATTTATCTTGCTTCCACAACTACAACTACAATAATCAATGGACCACAAACAAATGTTTTCATGTGGTGAGATGTTTTAGCAATTCACTAAATTGCTCTGTAAATATAAGTGTTTCTTCTTTGAGAATGGAACCCATCAAAATCAATGTGACTTACCACCCACATGTCAACTGCAAAGAACTAGAATCGATGGCAGGAATTCTTGCTGAATTCACATCCTGTGGGTTGGGGATACTCTCGCCAATATTCTTGCACCAAAGCACTCCTGGTTAATTGTGCAGCTCCATAAAGACCAGAAGCTGAAACTGAAGCTTCTCTGCTTTATATTGATCAACTAGACTAAATGGGACCCGTTGAGTCCCAGCTTCACACGGGAGGGCTGGTCCCCCAACGCAATATTCCACCTCTCCGGCAATTCCAATATTTCTGGCCAGTGGGGGTGGGGAGGAGGAGTTTTCTGGAGCGCTAGCATGGTGTTGTGGGCTGAAGGGACTGGTTTCCAGAGGGCTAGGATGGACATTGTGGGCCGAATAGATTATTGGGCTGGCAGCTCAGTCACTGAGACCACACACACACACACACACAAAATCACACAAACACTCACATACACACACACTCACACAAACACACACGAACAAACACACACACAGTCACAAACACATACACTCACACACACACACACCCTCACAAACACATACAGATGCAGACACTCACACTCTCTGACTCACACACCATATATATGGCAGTAAACTTTCTTGAATACTCACGGCTGAGCGCGGCCTCTCAACTTTGGGGCTTCCGCAGTCAGCGGCGCCTCTGCACTTACCGGAAATTGTGCAATCAGCGCGACCTCTGCACTCACCGGAAATTATGCAATCAGTGCGACCATTTTGTGACTTCCACTAAGCGGAAGTCACAAAATGAGCGGGACTTTTGGATTAAACACAGTCGGACCTAATAAAACATTTATTCCTTCCAAACACAGTCGGACCTAATAAAACATTGCAGTTTCAAGCACAAGCTGGGCAGCAGGCCAAACATCTCATGGCATTGTCATTAAGGGTTAACAAATCATTTATTGCAAGCACATTGCAGACTCACAGTTCAGTTGATTCACAGCTTAGAATGAGAGTTGTGACCTCTCCCTTGCAATCTTGCAGAGTGATTGAGTCACGTCCAGGCATCCGGGGTTTTATAGTCCTGCCCCGGAAAGGGTGTTACTTTCATCGCGGTGATTGACAGGCGAGAGGATCTCAAGGTTTTTTAAACACATAACTTTTTTTTTCATCGATGGGAAAATTCCTCGGGGCCTGCTCAGCGGAGGAGGACTGTGAGTAAGATGGCCAAAAATCATAGCGATATATGGTAGCGTTTTTTCTAAAATCAATATACAGCGCAGACAGGAAGGAAGTGGTCAAGATGAGACTTTTAATTATATAGATATCACCACAGTTTGTGCATTTAACTGTTTAGTCACATAGCAAATATTCAAAACTATTGTGGTTTATTTGGAAGATTGATATTTAGGGGAAGATTTTTAAGCCTCTCACACTGAAGGTGTTAATTTTAGTATATAGTGTGCTAAATCACGGTACATTCTCTTCACACCTCATTGATAACGTGAATGCACTGATTCTATAGCTCTTTACCCTCTTATGTAAAATTAATACATTTTAGCTCTGATTGAAGTAATTGTAGTAAACGACACACGTAAAGTTAAAGTACTAATCCTCTCAATCATCTGCAGCTTTAAGCACTGTGGTTCTGCTTGTACATTGATTTAAAAATAATATTCTGCTAATTTAATAGCGTAAAGGACTATTTAGTTGGGAGATTATCTACTTAAAAGAGGGTTTAGTTTTAGAAGTTACTTTTTCTTGTTGCATTCACAATCATGTTGTATTTCAATTTGGACAGAAACTATCAGGTTGTTTTAATTAATATCTCATAAGTCCATGCAGAAACTAACATGTGAGCTCCGATAATTCTTGAAAAGCTTTATTTTTTACTACGGTAACTGGAGAAGAGGATAGAAATTATGTAAAGAGGGGAGGTCAGGAGATCAAAGCAACCCATTGAATGGTTTTACTTCAAACCAAAGTGGCATTTAGCTCAGAGATCATATTTTACTGCCCGGTGCGTAGGGGATTTCAAGACAGCAGCTAAATGCATCTGAAGAACAACACAAGCTGTCTCATGTGATTTGTGTAAAGTACTGATGCACCTTCTCTAGTACACTGTCACTTTTACACACTCATAAATATGTAGAATGCAAAGCCTTTCATTTCAGATATGGGTAAGATATCTTTACTCTTGCAGTTGAATTACAATTAGTCACACCGTCTTACGATGGGTCTTATTAAGTATGGATGTCACTGGGTAGGTGAAACAGATAAGCCATATTTTCATATTTTTCCACTCTTAATTGTCTTCCAGTTCATACAAATAGGCTAGCCATGATCAACCAGAACTACAGGGAAATAAATATCAAGAAGCAGTGGACACATTGAAAGCTTTTTCTCCAGAAAAGAGTGAGCCTAAAAGAGATGCTAATCTATACATAACTAAAACTGATCTTGTGCTCTTCCGGTTTGCGCGGTTTTTCTATTTGCGCAAAAACGGTACGCGATTCTCCGTTCTCTTGTGCTGTGAGTGCACGAAGTTTCGTTCAGATCGGTGGTAAATTGTAAAAGTTAGCGAGGCTTAAAAATCTTAACAACCGCACGTGCGCAGATCGATCTTCTCTCCTGCCAGTCAGCGCCGCGTGGATTAGTCTCCTCTGTCAGAGGGTGAGGAGGGCACTGGGAGCGGTGAGGAGGGATAGTGGGGGGGGATAGAGGGAATTGTGGAGTGGGGGATTGGAAGGGAGAGGAGCTATGGAGGGAGGGAGGGAGTGACTGAGGGTAGGGGAAAGGAGAGGGAGAGAGGTGATGGAGGGATTGGGGGAGGGGAAAGAAGAGTGAGGGTGAAGAGGAGGGGGGAGAGAGTGCTAGGGATGAGGGGAAATTAGCTGTGCCTGTGCAGTTGGGGGCTATGGGTGAGTGGTGGAATATTGTGTTGGGGGACCAAGCCTCCTGTGTGACAGGGACCCAACGGGTCCCACTTAGTCCAGTTTAAAAAAAAATTAGTTTAGAGATACAGTGCGGAAACAAGCCCTTCGGCCCACCGTGTCTATGCCGACCAGCAATTCCCGCACATTAGCACTATCCCACACCCACACTTTTTACATTTACCAAGCCAATTAATCTACAAACTTATATGTCTTTGGAGTGTGGGAAGAAACCGAAGATCTCGGAGAAAACCCATGCAAGTCACGGGAAGAGCGTGCAAACTCCATACAGACAGCACCTGCCGTAGTCATGATCGAACCCAGGGTCTCCATCGCTGCATTCGCTGTAATGCAGCAACTCTGCAGCTGCGCCACCGTGACCACCACATTAATAAGATAAATGAGGAAACTATGTTTCCACGTGCAGGAGAGTTCAAAACCAGGATTTATAAGTGTAATCAAGACTCTAGTAAATCCATAATAGAACACAGAAGCAAATTATTTAGTCATGGACTGGTAAGAATACATACTTATGAGACCAAATCAACCTGGCTGTGGCAGACAGTTTCGAAAGGACCTGCCAGTGATGAACTGATTCTTTATACAGGTCCAGCGCGTAACAGCAGTCACTGTTGAGGTCTGGTTGTCCAACCCCCAAGATTGGAGAGTCACCTGCTTGGGTCCTCCCCACCTGACCCAGATAAATGCAGGGTAGTGTCCACGAGACCAGCTGACATGCTGAATGCCGCTCAATTCAGACCAATCTTATGACCGGCTCATGAAGGCAGCCCATCAGAACTTCTCAGGTCCAATTATAAATGGACAATAATGCCAGCAATGCCTGCATTCAGCATCCTGAAACTGAATGTGAAAGAGCAATTATTGTAACAACGGCACTTTGGATTTTTGTTGTGGAGGTAGTTTACCAAGATTCCAAACCAAGCAAGTAGCCGTTAATAATTTCCTACAAACAAATCACATATTTAAAGACAAAATGTGTTTAGTTTAGTTTAGAGATACAGCATTGAAACACGCCCTTGGAACCACCAAGCCACACCGACCATCAATCACCCATTCACACAGGTTCTTTGTAATCCCACTTTCTCACCCTAAACATTTGAGGCAATCTTTTACCGAGGCCAATTAACCTACAAACCCGCACATCTTTGGGATGTGGGAGAAAACCAGAGCATCCAGAGGTCAAAGGGAGAAAGTACAAACATGAATTAAACTCAGCTGTACCAGTTGCGCCACTGCATTGTTACCAAATCGACATAATAACCTTGAAGTGAGCCTTATTGAAGCTTCATCCAATAATCCCAACAAGATACCAAAACACCCCTGATAAAATTGTAATTTACATTTTTTGTTCGTTGCAGGCATCTTTGACTAGGCTACAAGTTTTTGATAACTGCTGATTCATTTTGTGAATCTGGTGGTGAGCCTCTTTCATGAACTGCTAATGGTGAAGTTCTTGGTGTCGTCCTGAAGCATCCTGGGTATTTTTTATTATCCTGCTGTACTCATGGCTTGATGATCATCCAGCTTGGCATTCCTAGGTACTGCTCAACTGTGATCATGATGGGGTCAGCCACTGTTGATATTGCGTCTACTCAGATGAACAAAATCTACCACCTTTTCAAACTTGCTGCTGATGTCGGTAAAATAGGAGAGTTTTTTCATAATTGCGGCTGCTCTATTCTCGTGATAATTTGGTTATTTTCTGAAGATCGATTAGCACATTTGCTGGTATTGACACTCAATTAAAACCAGGCAAAAAAAAGCAGCAAAACCCTTTAACCATGAAACATGTATGGGTAGGCTGGATAGTTTAGTGCTATAAATTCTGCATAACTTATGATGATCACTGGGTCACCCTTTACAGCCTATTCTAGGAAACCAAAACCTCTTGACAACTGTTTTGCATCCCCCCCAACCCATAAAAAGATTTGTATCTTTGGTGTGAAGTTCCAGTCAGTGGGGCAATGGGGGTGCAACCTTCACGTGGTCCGCCCTGTTTCGACGAATGCAATGAACCTGGCATGCACAATCAAATAAGATCAAATAGAACAAGTTGTCCGACAACTTTAGGCTGTGCACGCCATATGCAAGAACAAGAATTGGGGCAATGAAATTTTCTTTCAATTTAAATGAATTGGTATAACTTGTTGCACCTACCCATCTGGTATTCAATGGGTGTGTCTCCCTATTTTGTTAACTGGTAAGCTTAACATTGGCTGTCCTGTCAAATGAATTGGAATTCTACAGAATGCATACATATCTGTTCAGCACAGATAATGTGCCCTTAAGGACCTATTCCTATGCCTAACCATTCTATGTGTAGGAAGGAACTGCAGATGCTGGTTTACACCAAAGATAGACACAAAATGCTGGAGTAGCTTAGCTGGACAGGCAGTATTTCTGGAGAGAAGAAATGGGTGACATTTCTGCCTGCAGAAGAGTCTCAACCCAAAATGTCACCCACCCCTTCTCTCCAGAGATGCTGCCTGTCCTGCTAAGTTACTCCATCATTTGTGCCCATCCTTACTGTTCTATGTTTACTCCAGTTAACCATATTTGATTGTAATAACTCTTGTCTTGAAGTTAAACATCTTTACCTGAAGAAATTACATCATTTTGCTTTAGGGAAACTAGTAAGTTTATGTGAGGGAGCAGCATTGTTTCAAGATGGAAAGACTCATCACATGGCAATATCGAGTGAGCTACCATGGCTTTAGTGGGGGCTGCCAAGTCAGGTTACCTTGTGGGAGCTGCTAAGTCAGGTTATGAATTCAGTCCCCAATATAAGGACTTTGGCTGCAGCCACTACAGGGCAGTAGTCAGGGGTCGCTGTGCTGTCCTTTATGAAGTGGATGTGAATTACCCTGCAGTATAATTCTCAGAAGCTCTTGTTCTGGCCCACATTTACACATCAAAAGCATCTGTAAAATAGTTTATTTTCACATTGCAATTTATGGTGCTTTATGTGCAAATTGGTTTCTCTACACCGCAGCATAAAAACACCTCTCAAGGAGAGAATGCACAGCGACGTCCTGAGATCATGAAAGGTTCTAGACGCAGCCAAGTCCCTGCGTCCTTTCTTTCTGATTGTTAAACTATAAAGACTATTGGTTCCAACACATGTGGTCATTAGGGCCCTCAAGAGCAGATCAGTGCATGTTTTTCAGGCAGTTGTCAGAATACATTTATTTAAAGGCAGTCATCCATGTTATCATTCATTGATGCATAAAGAAAAGTTTGAAACTGGTTCTAAAGAACCAAGGAAATCCTGCTGATACTTCAATGAGGGTTGTTAAAGCCATTGAGCATGTATAGGAAGTGCTCAAAATTTTCAGAATAATTTCAGAATGCACCATGGATATGCTGAAGTACCACAATCAGATGTTAAGAGAGGCATGGCAATGCAGCAATGGATGCTACTACTGAAATGGAAACCCAAAATGGTCAAGCAACATCTCTGGAGGCAATAGACAGTTTGTCGTAAGAGGGAGAAAGTGGGAAAAGAGGTGGGGGCTGGACAAAGCCTAGCAAGTGCCATTCCTTCTCTCCGGAGATGCTTCCTGTCCCGCTGAGTTACTTCAGCACTTTATGTCTATCTTTGATTTAAACCAGCACATGCAGTTCCCTCCTACACCTACCAAGTGATAGATGGGTACAGGTGAATAGGTTTCCATGGCAGTTAAATTTGGCTGTTAAATTTGCTGTTCCCAAACAGCTCCAACATTGTGGAATTTGCATGCCCTTCCTGTGAAGGCATAGATTTCCACTGGGGGCTCCAGCTTCCTCTCACATTGCAAAGGTATGCTGATTGGTATGTGAACTGCCTGCTTTAAATTGCCCAGTGAGGGTGAGTGGCAGGAGAGCCAGGGGCAAGTGAGAGTATACAATCCAAGTGGAAATAATTGGGAGGCCGAGCATGATGATCCAGCATAGACTCAATGGGCTGAAAAGCCTCCTGTGTTGCGTGAATATGTAAGTACTGACTCATATGTCAAATTTCACATAAATTTGTGTAATATATTAAGACTCAAGAGTGTCTAATTGTCATATGTACAGACAGCAGAACAATTAAATTCTTACTTGCAGCAGCTCAACAGGCCTGTAAACACAGCACCCACAGGTAATACATAATAACAAAAGAAAATTCAATAAATTAATAACCACAATACGAATGCAAATAACCTGTGGTCTTTAGTGCAACTATAAGCAGTGCATGGAAGTTCTTAGTTAAGGTTAATGTTGTGAAGTGTTCAAGGTTGTTGGGAAGAAGCTATTTCTGGTGTGTATCCTGATCTCAGCAACTCACCATAAACTCTGTAACTAGCCCATTTCACAAGGTGTAATGACGGAGAACCTGGAAGTGGTCAACCAACAATAACAAGGCAATGACTGAACCAAGCTGCTTCTAAAACATGATTTCAAGTTGGCAAAAAATCATGGCAGAGATGAAACAAAAATACCTCATCTGTTTACATTTATTTTCTGCACTTTGCAAGGCCAGCATTTATTGTTCATCTCTAAATAGCCATGAAAGGAGATTCTAAGCTATCCTGTTGAAGGAATGCATGCATATACCATTGGGAGGACTTCTGGTAACAGAGGGATGGGTGACATTTTCCCAAATCAGCAAGCCATACAACACTGGGGCATCCTGCAGGTGGCGCTGCACCCATGCACCCACTACTCATGTTCTTGCTGATATGGTTTGTAGGTTTGGGAGGTGCTATTGAAATAACCTAGGCACATACTTATGTGCTTCTGTTGGATAGAATGACAGTTTATGAAATGTTGATGTTTATAATGTAAGCTGCTTCGTTCAGGATAGTATTGAGCTACTGGGTGTTGATGGAACAGACAAATGGACGGTATTCCTTAATCATCTAGTGTTTTGTGATGCTAAAGTGGCTTTAGGAAGTTAGCAGATGAGTGACTGTTCAATTGATACCCACAATCTGTCCTGCTCTCAAACATTGGTTTTCATGAGGTTGGTCCAGTTCAGTTATTGATCAACGGAGACATGATGAGGCCAGATGGCTGTAGTCTCTCTTGTTGGAGTTAGTCATTTTCTGGTAATTGGGTGGTGTGAACATTACTTACCACTTATCGGGTTATATTTGAATACCACTCAGTCTTGCTGCAAGCTGACATTAACAGTTATTTTTGTTGAGCAGTTGCAATATCATCAAAGATCTACACAACCCAGGCCAGGCACTAATTTCATTTGTTCCCGTCGGAAAGAAGGTGCAGGAGTCTGAAAATCATGAAGACAAGGTTCAAGAACAGCTTCATCCCAAAACCATCAGGCCTTTGAACACTGACATCAATGATGAACTTCTATGTGTAGGGAGGAACTGGTTTAAACCGAAGACAGACACAAAAAGTTGGAGTATCTCGGCGGTTCTGGCAACATCTCTGGAGAAAAGGAATAGGTGACATTTTGGGTTGAGACCCTATGGTTCACTAAGGCCGTCAGTTATTTTTCATTAGTACTGTGGTTATTAATGTATTTTATTATATCTGTGTAAATTGTGTTTACAGACCTGTTATGCTGCTGCACGAAGAATTTAATGGGGTGGGATATTGCAACCTTCACGTGGTCTTCCCTGTTTCGACAAATGCAATCAACCCGGCGTGCACAATCAAATAAGACCAAATAGAACTAGTTATCCTACAACTTTAGGCTGTGCATGCCATACTCAAGAAGAAGAAGAAGAAGAAGAAGAAGAAGAAGAAGAAGAAGAAGAAGTAGAATTTAATTATGCCGTTGTGGGTACATATGGCAATATAATAATCTTGACTCTTTTGAACCAACCCAAGTAACTCCTGCAGTGATGTCCTATGGCTGGGATGTGCCTCCAACTAACACAACCATCTTGCTTTGTGTATACAGTACCATCCAAACTTAGTGCCTGTTCACCAATTTTTCCAGGGCTCCCTTATGCCATTTCCGTTCAAATGCCAATTTAATCTCAAAATAAAGTAACTAACTCCTCTGGAATTCAGCTCTTTGGACCAAAATTGTGATGAGGTCTGGAGTCTGGATGTCATTGCTAAACCCAAACTTGTTATCGGTGGGCAGATTAAATGGCACTGGGAACATGGTTGACAACATTTTCCATGACTCTACTTGGCCACAGGTTAAGGTACACAAGGCTGGAGCGTGGATAATCTTGTATTGTTATTTAAGAAGGGCTGCAAATTACGAGATAATCTCACCACGGTTACAAAAACTGTACACAAATGCTTTCAAAGAACAAACATTACCAGAAACATTAGCAGAATCAATGATTACACTCATACCTATAAAAGATAAAGATTTAGAAGACCCTGGCTCATATAGAGCCATTGCACTGTTAAATGCGGATCAGAAAATATTAGCGAAAACTTTAGCAAGAAGATTGAGTAAATATGTTAGCAAATTAATAAATGCGGACCAAACAGGGTTTATACCCAAGAGATATTCATTAATTTGAGATGTCTGTTTAATATAATGCACTCATACAAAACTGAAGAGCAAGACCTATCAATTATTTCATTGGACGCAGAAAAAGCATTTGATCAAGTGGAATGGGAATGGGAATACCTCTTCAAAGTATTGCAAAAATTTCAAATGGAAGTTTATTTAATGGGTAAAACTATTATATGACAAGCCAGGTACTAGAATATTAACTAATAATATGCTGTCTCCAAACGTTCAACTACCCAGGGGCAATAGACAAGGATGTGCACTATCATCCCTGCTATTTGCTGTTGTAATAGAACCCTTAGCTGAAAGCATAAGAATACATCCGAATATCCACAGTAATAATACAAAATACTCAAATAATAAAATATCACTATACGCAGATGATGTACTATTATATATTACAAAATCGCAAATCAGTATACCAAATATTCTAAATCTAATAGAGAAATTTGGATCTTTTCGGGATATAGAATAAATTGGAATAAAAGTGAAATTATGATGATAAAACCTCAAGATTCGACACACCTTTTAAAATTCCCTTTTAAAATTGCTATAGAAAAATTTAAATATTTGGGAATCGAAATTACCAGAAAATATAAATCTTTATTCAACGCAAATTATATGCCGTTACTTACTAAATTAAATGCCTTGATTAAATTTTGGAAAACACTAAAAACGCATGTCTTTAATAGGCAGAATAAATGGCATAAAAATGATCTTCTTACCACAAATGTTATATTTATTTCAATCAATACCAATATACTTACCTAAAATTTTTTTCAAAAAACTTGATTCTGATATCACAAATTTTATATGGGGCTATAAATCCCATCAAATTCAAAGATGACACTTGTGTAAACCTAAAGAATTTGGTAGACTAACTCTCCCCAATTATTATTGGGCAGTAAATGTCAAAAATGTAATTCACCTGTTGGACAATTCTGCCCAACAGGTGGATTGGGATAGTAATGGAGAGAGAGGATTGTTCCCCTTTTAATATAGGAGCGATCCTTCTCTCACCGATAAAACTGAATAATACAATATACAAGAAAAACCTAATTATTCATAGTACTATTAGAATTTGGAAACAAGTAAAATGAACTCTCAAATTAAGAAACCTATCGCTTCTCTCTCCTATAGTTAATAATCAGTCGTTTAAACCATCCATTATTGATAAATAATTTACCCATTGAGAAAGAATAGGAATTAAAATGTTTGGAGACATGTATGAAATTTTTTTATCATTTCAACAACTGCAACATATACAACCTGAGAAGTAATCAATATTTTAAATATCTTCAAATCCGTGATTATTTGAAAAAACATACACAAGAATGCCAAACTTTGACTCCAGACCCATTAGATGAAGCTATGAACAGAAAGGCGGACTCAACTAACTTAATATCATACTTGTATAATATCATCCTAATTATAGAAATACCATCATCTGATACAATTATAAGAGATTGGGAACAAGAACTATCTATAAAAATCTCGAAAGAGAGTTGGGATAAATACTTGCTATATGTGCATAAATGCTCAATCAATGTAAGACATATCTTAATCCAATTCAAAATTCTACATAGATTATATTATTCGAAAACGAAACTAAATAAAATCTTTCCAAATGTTTCTCCTATTTGTGATAAATGTTTATCTCAAGATGCAACTATAGCACATTCCTTTGTTTTTTGAATACAAATCCAAAAATCTTGGAATGAAATTTTTGAAATGTTTACAAAATTATTTAAAATAAAATTTAAACCTAACGCAGAATTGATTATTTTTGGAACAATGGAAGTCGACTTTCAGCTGACTTTGTTCCAAAAGAGTTTCCTTAATTCTGGCTTAATAACGGCAAAAAAATGTATACTTAAATTTTGGAAAAATGCACCCTCACCAACGTTCAAAATGTGGATTTCAAATATGTCCGAAATGTTACACCTCGAAGACATGAGATTCGTCCTAGCAGGGAAATCAGACCAATTCTTAAAGATTTGATCTCCATTTATCGACTTATTACAAGCATAAGGTGCAACATAACTCTGGAAATAAACTGTTTCAGGACCTGGTGAGGTAAAGATACGAAGCAGGTACATCCCTTTTATCTTATTTTCTTTATATTTTCCTTTTTATATTTTTATTTTTCTTTATATTTTTATTTTTCTTTCTTTTACTCTTTCTCGTGCTTTATGTCTTTATGGGCTCTTTCTTTCCACTTTTTCACGTAATATTAATATCACTCTTATCTAACGTTCTCTATTTTTCTTTCTCTTGCTTCTGTTACTTTTCTATTATTGAAGTTTAAAACAAGAAGTGGTACGTGAAATGTATTATGTTATTTTTGGTTTATATTATTGTACATTACTTCTAATAAAAAAATATATTTTAAAAAAGGGCAGCAAAGAGAACCCAATGAGGTGAGTGAGCCTAACATCAGTGGTAGGCAAATTCCTGGAGGGGATTTGGAAGGATAGGATATTCCAGCATTTAGATACATAAGACCTGATTAGGGATAGCTGGCATTGATTTGTGCATGGAAAATCATGTGTTAAGAGTTTTTAGAAAAAGTATCCCATTTGTGGACATTATCAATGTCTTTGACAAAATTTCACATGATAGGCCTGTCTGGACGCTGAGATCGCATGGGATCCAGAGAGAACATACTAATTGAATACATAATTGGCAGAAGGTGATGGTGGAAGGTTGTTTTATGGAGGCCTATGAGTACTGGTGTGCTACCAGGATTGGTGTTGTGCCCATTGTTGTCTGCCTTTGATTTCAATGATTTGGATGAGAATGTACAAGCCGTGCAGTTTGCAACTGATGCGAAAATAAGAGGTATCGTAGACAATGAAGAAAGTTATCTAAAATTACAACGGATCCTTGATTACCTACGTAAGTGAACGGAGAAATGACAAATGGAGTTTAATTCAGATAAGAACAAGGGGTTGCATTTTAAAAAGTCAAACTAGATTAAGACATTCACAGTGGATGGTAGGGTTCTGGTAAATGTTGTAGAACAGAGAGATCGGAGTAAATAGTTCTCTGAAACCGGCATTGCAACTAGACAGGGTGTTGAAGAAGGTGTTTGGCACACTGGCTTTCTTCAGTCAGGTTATTGAGTACTGGAGATAGGACATTATGTTGCACAATAGGTGTTGCACAAGACGTTAGTAAGGCCACACTTAAAAGTTTTCTGTACAGTTTTGACTACCCTTCCATCAGAAAGATGTATAGAATATTTACAAGAATATTGCCCATGATTCGAGGGCCTGAGTTATAGGAGAAGTTGGACAGGCAAGGACGTTATTCTGCACACAGGAGACAGATGGGTGACATTATGGAGGTGTGTAAAATCGTGAGGGATATAGATATGATGAATGCACCCAGAGACATCTGAGCACAACATCTGTATCATTATCGATTGTGGAAATCAGAGTGAAAAAAAAGTGCAAATCAGAGTGCTTAATAAAATAGTCTAAATTTAGATTGTAAAACCAGGATTCTGACGCTGGGGCATTACAAAAAAGAGGTAGAGGTTGCCAGAATCAAAATCACCCATTGTCAAGTCAACAGTATTTAATTGTCATATGTACTGGAAATGGAACAATATGATTCCTACGTGCGGCAGCTTTGCAAGCTCATTGACGCAATAACACAGATAGATATTGAATTGAATACTTTATTGTCACATGTGACGAGTCACAGTGAAATAGTTACCTCATACAGGGCACTGACAAAGTTACAAAGTTTCCCGTGCCAGGTCCTCCTTTATTCTCCCCCCTCCCCCTCCCCTCTCATGGCGGTTCCGTCATGCCGAGTCAACCTTTGTTCTCCCCTCCCATCTCTTTTATGCAATAATAATATTATAAGTGTGGGGTCGTGTGGGTTTTTGCTAATATTAGCTGACTTTGATGGTGGGGAGGTCAGTATCCATGATGGAGTGGGCAATGTCTACCATTTTCTGTAGCCTCCTTTGTTCCTGGGTGTTGGAGTTACTGAACCAGGTCACAATGCAACCAGTCAATATGCTCTCTACTGTGCACCTATAGAAGTTTGATAGAGTATTCTGCCACATACCGAACCTTGTCAATCATTTCAGGAAATAGAGGTGTTGGTGAGTTTTCTTCATGATTCCAACAAGACAGATATGCACGCCCAGGAACGTGAAGACAGGTGTGTGGCTCCTCGACTTTCCCTTTCTGGTCAACAATCAGTCCTTGGTTTTGCTAACGTAAAGAGCAAGATTGTTGTTCTGGTTCTATTCAGCCAGAACACCAATCTGTGACAACGTTAGCTGTTATTTGTTCAACAACAGTGATATTGTCAGCAAATTTAAAGATGGCATTGGATGTCAGTCAGGGCTACACAGTCAGGACAAAGAAAGAGAAGAGCAGGGAACTGAGCACATAGCCTTGAGGTGCTCCTGTGCTGATGATTATTGTGGAATACTGTAAGTGAAGTTGTGAATTCATACTGCTTATGATCGGCCAATGAGGAATCGAACGTCCGGTTGTATAGGGATGGGCAGAGACCCAGTTCCCTGAGTTGTTAACTAGTTTGGAGGGAATGATAATATTGAACGCCAAACTGTAGTCGATGAACAACAACCTGCCATTGTGTTCTTATTGACAAGTAGGAACTTGCAGACAAGTGGGACTAGAGTAGATGAGGCATCTTGGTCAGCATGGGTAAGTTGGGCTGAAGGGCCTATTTCTGTGCTCTATGACTCCATGGCTCTAAGCAGTGCAGAGCCTGCCAGATCGCATCCCCCGTTCATCTAATGTGGCGGTTGATAAATTGTAGCCAGTCCAGGGCATTACCAAGATAGGAGTTGATATGCGCCATATACTGTACAAGTTCTAAAAACATTTTGTCACCATGAACATTGGCTGTTAGTCATTGAGACATGCCACCTTGTTCTTTCTGAGCACCAATATTATTGATGCCCTTTTAAAGCAGGTGGGGACCTCAGACCATAGTAGTGAGAGGTTGAAGATGTCAGCAAACACTCCAGCCAGTTGGTCCACGCAAGTTTTAACAATGTGGACAGGTATGCTTTTTGGGGCTGGATCTGACATTGGTGACTGAGATTGGTCTTTGGAGCCTGTCGGGGAAGCTTGCAAATCACAATTTCAGATGACCTTGTAAATAGTTCTTATTTTCTGCCACAAAATGCCTTTTTAATTGTTTCTACGAAAAGTAATCCTTTTTTTAAATTACTTGCAGGGACAGCATTCTATTTTGATGGGAACTCTTACATAGTTTATTACATCCAAATTGAAAAGCATTTAACCAAATTATTCTCCTAAATAATCCAGACAATTTGTTAGTCTTATGAATGGTCACAACCCAAATGTCACCCATTCACTCCACAGATGCTGCCTGATCCACTAAGTTCCTCCAGCACCTATTTTTTCATTCAAGATTCCAACTTCTGCAGTCTCTTGTGTCCCCGGGCGTGACCTTTTGGCATTGCCTTTCTAGATACTCTGTTTTAAAAGCAGGAGACTTTTGAATGGTCCTTCCAGAAACTAGGATACAGTCCCGATTTTCCATCCTACCTCATTGCTGGACTTTTTCTCTTGAAAAGTTATGCTACAATGCTGAGAAACCATATTCTGTGTTCTGGTGTTTGTCTCTTCATTTTACCTATTGCAAGTGTGTATGGTTTGATTGCATTCATTTGTAGTATTGCATTATTTTATTGGATAACATGCAAATAAAAGCTTTTCACGTGACAATAATAGACCTGTACCAATATCAAGTTCCTTTCCCAAACTCAGAAATGCTGCTGCTAGCAATTGCAGATATCCTATTGCACTTCTTGCAGGGAGTCAAGATGGTAAAAGGTTTTCAGGGCTCGGTTATTCATTTCTGCTTATCCACTTACATTTACATGGCATACCCAAAACCTATTTAGAAATTAAAGCATAAATAACTTTAAACATCTCTATATATTACATTGTTCTGTTGCTTACAGATCTTTGTTAAATTCGCACAGCCTCACACACACAAGCTTCTTCTATTTCCCCAACCAATAGTAGATTATCGTAAAACATGCCAGAAACATCAAAGTTCTAATTTTCTGCAACTTTCTAAACCCCCCTGATGATTTGATGGACAGTTGCACCATTCTATAAGTTAATTTGCCATGCAAATCAAAATATTCCATACTGGCTTCCCATTCACTGCCTCAAATGTGCAGTTATGTTCTGCCCCCCAACCTCCAGAGCAAGACTTCATAATCTCAAGATAGACCCAAAAAACTGGAGTTACTCAGCGGGACAGGCAGCATCTCCGGAGAGAAGGAATATGTGACGGTTCGGTTCGAGACCCTTCTTCATACTGAGAGTCAGGGGAAAGGGAAATGACTGAAGAAGGGTCTCAGCCTGAACCGTCACCCATTCCTTCTCTCCAGAGATGCTGCCTGACCCGCTGAGTTACCCCAGCATTTTTTGTCTATCCGATTTAAATCAGCACCTGCAGTTCCTTCCAACACACTTCATAATCTCACCTCTCTGGGTTTGCTCCTTGTACCTTTGGGCTCACACCAATGCTAGTCATTGAGTGTTCTCCCATGCTTAGAAAATGCTGGGAAGAAATTCTGGTTGACAACATGACTTAAAATGTGAATCCAGAATGAGAATCTGAAGGTCATTTCATTTTGTCCAATTTCTTTTTCATTTTGAATGTGTGATTCATTTGGTGTCTGTTTAAAGTCAATTACCTTGTGAATATGGCAGTAAACACTGATGATAGTATCAGCTCTTTACTGGATCGAACCAGTGTAGAGAAAATGGGCTTATTGGAAAGAGGAACATGTCGGCAGCCTGCTCAATTGCTTTTTAAAGGTCCAGGAAGAAACCTGGAGGAGGATCATAGTCATCAAAGGATACTCCTCACTCCTCTGGTTTACGACATAGTTATGCAGTAAGGGAAAAGTAGAAATAATTTATTCTCAGGTACTTTGGGATAGCAGCAGAGGGTGTGTCTAAACCATTGTATGATGATTGTATCTCACTGGACCCTCGGATTCGCCTATGATGGAACAACAGGATGAAAACATTAATGCAGCTGTCATAAAGTCATAGAGTGTGGAAACAGGCCTTTTTCAGCCCAATTTTTCCACACCGACCAACATGTCCCATCTACACTAGTCTAGGTTTGGCCATATCCCTCTAAACATGTTCTATCCTTGGACCTCTCTAATCGCTTCTTAAACGTTGCCGTAGTCCCTGCTTCAACTACCTCCTCCGGCAGCTGTTCCACACACCCACCACCCTTTGTGTGAAAAAGTTACCCCTAGATTCCTTTCAAATCCTTCCCCCTTCACCTTAAACCTATGCCCTCTGGTTCTTGGTTCTGGTTCATCTCTTGTGTGTTCTCCGGTTACACACGTTGACCAGGTTGTACAAACCAGGGATATTTTGTTTTGTTACAGAAGGGCAAAGTTTGAACATAAGCTCCGTGAGTTGCTGCCAAGTTCCGAGAAGGGCGTGAACAGCAACTCCGTTCTCAGCCCGCCTGAAATTGGCACTGGTTCATCCATCCACTGGCGCCTCGCCTCTGCACCAGGCGGCTCTCCGGCCCCCGAGTGCATGTCAGCGTTTCCTTTATTCTCTCGAGTTAATTCATGCTGTTTGCAATATTCTCATCGGAAAATAATATTTGAAACCGAGCAGTCTGGAATGCAACATTGTTTTTACCCGTTGCTGTAGATGTAGATAAAGGAGATGCAAACCGTCTTGTAATATTCTGGCCGGGCCAAAACCATGCGCCTCCGCTGAAGCGTTGAGACGGGAGCTGTGCGAAACGTCATTAAAATAACACTCGATGGGTCATTAAAAGAACTCTCCTGCAACTGTAATGTAAATAAACACTGCAACAAAGAGGGATGAAGCCAATGTCAGAGAAATGGTTGCTTACATGCCTGTGACTTAGCTGCTGGAAGATTTCTGATTTCGCAAACAGACCCATTCAACACATCTAAAGACATGTTGGTTTCCCCAGCGCCAGGTGCAACAGCGCATTGTCACTCTGAAAATATGTGTTCTGTTTGTTCACTCTGGGTGGGAAATCTTCGTGGGTCATTTACAACGAAAATAAACGGGCAATTGCAAAAGCAGAGAAGGCTGAATCAACCGGACAAGCATCAACATAAGAAAGCGACGGAGCACAAATGCAGACGCGAGGACCTGCCGGAGTCTTGCAGACAGCCCAAAGCGCCGGAGCAACATCCGCGGAGGACATGGATAGGTCAAGTTTCGGGTCGGGGACGTTTCTTCAGATTGGGTCTTCAGTCTGATGAAGGGTCCAACCCGAAATGTCTCCTGTCCACGTCCGCCACAGATGCCAGCTGGCCCGCTGAGATACTCCAGCGCGTTACATCCCACCGAGTGAAAATGCAATTTGGCGTTCCTCATATTTGCAGATGGGGAAACCCATTGAACGTATTCAACGGAGACTACGACCAGGAAAACACCTTATCAAAAACAAAGTGCTGGGGTTCTCAGCGGGCCGGGCAGCATATGGACAGACGTCGTTGCAGGTCGTGACCCTTCTTCAGACTGATTGTAGTGGGTGGGGATGCTGGAAAAGTGGCGGGGGCGTACAAGACTTGGCAAGTGAGAGATGAGTTGTATCATTTGAATTATATTCCATTGTTCCCAATATTCATGTCCGTTTTTAGTGTCCAGTGTAGTAACACTACCATGTAGACCCTAGGAACTACAAGAAAGGACACAAGGTGCTGGAATAGAGTCTGACCAAGCTCCCCAACCCGAAACTTCGCTTATCCATGCCCTCCACATATGCTGCCTGAGCCGCTGAGTTATTAACACGACCATCATTTTTATCTTGGAAGTCTTGCACTGACCTCGATTACATTTAACTCCTCTCTTTTCTATCCACCGGCGATTTCCCAGTTAGGTCCAGTTAACACTTTATTTGTCCCAGAAAGTTGCAGAGTGTGTGTTCTGGAGAGTGGCTTGGTTTATGCCAGACGTGATAAACCCCAATCACGAGCTCAATATCTGCCGCTTTGTTTGTTCAAGTTCACAGTTCGCACCATTTGTGTATCTACTTGTAAGATCCGTTCAACCTGCAAATACGCCATTATCGTCCAGAGATGCGACAAAGCCTGAACGGCCAGCGACTGAAATCTTGCCAGTGACTTAAGTAATAATTAATTTGCATATAACTACTTGCAGAGAGAGGAACCCCCCCCCCCCCCCCCCCCCCCCCCCCCCCCCCCCCGAGATTTAATTAACCGATAATTATATGGGAGATGCAAATGACTAAGTACATCAGAGACTGAGAATCATGGCTTCCGTTATAATTTCAGGAGTTGATTAATTTTAATATCCATCCAACAGGGAGCTAATTTAATGATCCTGCAATACTTATTTGAATAATAATGGATAAAATATAATACGATCACTCCGACATCTCAATCTTTGCAGCCGTCCACATGGCACAGGTTACTGGGTCATGCCCAATGTAATGAGACTCATCTAGTCGTTTCCATCGTTGTAACGCACACAGAATATAACCAAGTGCAATAGGATAATGGCTAAGCAAGTACGCAGCATTATTGATATTCATAAGTTAGTACACATCTTGAACACGACATCCTTGGTCCTGACCTTTCCCATTATTAACAACTCCATCCCTCGCGTTCAATCAGCGAAAATGCTCGATTCAAAACAGTTAATGTCTGTCTTTGCTATAATTTTTCAATCTTTTTCTCTGCAAGGCATTTCAACATTACAACAAGGCATACGGGTTGGAAGCTTGAAGTAGAGGGGTTGCAGGAAATTGATATATAGGCTGCTCAAGTAAACCCCGTTTCAAATTCTTACCCTTCTCTACGCCGAAATCACTTCCATTTGAACACACGTAGTTCAAAAGAAGCCTGCGGTTCCAGTTTATTGTACAGTAAAATGTACATCCCAAATCAATAGCCATATCACATTCCCTGCTTTAAAATGTCATTAACATTCTAAATTGCAGCTTTATATCAATTTTTCCTATCTGCAGGGACAACTACATTATATACTAAACAAGAAATAGTCTATTAAATACTCAATGTCAGAGTAACTGGAGTGTCAAATTTACAGCCCCACGGAGTGAAAGCAACAATTTAACCATATAACCATATAACCATATAACAATTACAGCACGGAAACAGGCCCTCTCGGCCCTTCCAGTCCGTGCCGACCATTTGTTTTCCCCTAGTCCCATCTACCTGCACTCAGACCATACCCCTCCATTCCCTTCACGTCCATATACCTATCCACTTTACTTTTAAATGTTAAAATTGATCCTGCCTCCACTGCACTTCTGCTGGCAGCTCATTCCACACAGCCACCACCCTCTGAGTAAAGAAGTCCCCCCTCACGTTACCCCTAAACTTCTGTTCCTTAATTCTCATGTCATGCCCTCTTGTTTGAATCTTCCCTACCCTCAATGGGAAAAGCTTATCCACGTCAACTCTGTCAATCCCTTTCATAATTTTAAAGACCTCAATCAAGTCCCCCCTTAACCTTCTGCGCTCCAAAGAATAAAAACCTAACTTGTTCAACCTTTCTCTGGAACATAGTTGCTGGAACCCTGGCAACATTCTAGTAAATCTCCTCTGTATTCTCTCTATTTTGTTGTACACCATACTCCAGAATTGGTCTTACCAATGCCTTGTACAATTTTAACATTACTTCCCTACTCCTATATTCAATGCTCTGATTTATAAAGGCCAGCACACCAAAGGCTTTCTTTACCACCCTATCTACATGCGATTCCACCTTCAGGAAACTATGCACAGTTATTCCTAGATCCCTCTGTTCCACAGCATTCCTCAATTCCCTACCATTTACCATGTACGTCCTATTTTGATTTGTCCTGCCAAGATGTAGCACTTCACACTTAACAGCATTAAACTGCATCTGCCATCTTTCAGCCCACTTTTCCAAATGGCCCAAATCTCTCTGTAGACTTTGAAAATCTACTTCATTATCCACAACACCACCTATCTTAGTATCATCTGCATACTTACTTATCCAATTTTCCACCCCATCATCATTTGCATGAACTGTTTTAAGGGTAAGGCAGAATGAAAGAGAACTGAATGAAACAAACAGGCATCAGGTTGGGCATGCACATTGTGGGTCAAAGGGCCTGTTCCTATGCTGAAATGTGCCATGTTAATATGTTCATTAGGTAAGATGAGGAAATGTCTTGGGAGAAAGTATGTGTAATGACCAGCCAATTGGGCTAAATGGTCTTTTTGGTGCAGAGTAATTCCTATGCAAATTGTAATTTACTGTGTAGGTTCTGTGTATAGTACTGAACAACTATTATAAGTGGCCCTTCGTAATTCCCTGGTTCACCCAACCCTTTCCACCCAAACCACCCCTTCTCCAGGTACTTTCCCCTGCAACCACAGGAGATGCAATACCTGTCCCTATACCTCTTCTCTCGACTCCATCCAGAGACCCTGACAGTTCTTTCAGGTGAGACAGGAGTTCACTTGCACCGCTTCCAACCTCATCTACTGTATCCACTGTTTCAGGTGATCAGTCCTATCTATATCAGAGAGACCAAGGCAGACTGGGCGTTCATTTCGCTGAACACCTACGCTCAGTGGTCTACCAGGGGTGGAAGATTGCAACCTTCACGTGGTCCGCCCTGTTTCGACTAATGCAATCAACTCGACGTGCACAAACAGAAGATCAAATAGAACAAGTTGTCCAACAACTTTAGGCTGTGCACGCCACACAAAAGAAGAAGAAGAAGTGATCTACACAATCTCCAAGTTGCCAAATACTTTAACTCCCCTTCTCATTCCCATACTGACCTTTCTGTCCTGAGCCTCCTCTGACAATAGACAATAGGCGCAGGGGTAGGCGAGCACCACCATTCAATGTGATCATGGCTGATCATCCCCAATCAGTACCCCGTTCCTGCCTTCTCCCCATATTCCCTGACTCCGCTATCTTTAAGAGCCCTATCTAGTTCTCTCTTGAAAGTATCCAGAGAACCGGCCTCCACTACCCTCTGAGGCAGAGAATTCCACAGACTCACAACTCTCCGTGAGAAAAAGTGTTTCCTCGCCTCCGTTCTAAATGGCTTACCCCTTATTCTTAAACTGTGGCCCCTGGTTCTGGACTCCCCCAACATCGGGAACATGTTTCCTGCCTCTAGCGAGTCCAAACCCTTAACAATCTTATATGTTTCAATAAGATGTCCTCTCATCCTTCTAAACTCCAGAGGGTACAAGCCCAGCCGCTCCATTCTCTCAGCATATGATGGTCCCGCCATCCCGGGAATCAGGCACGTGCCGTCAGGGTAGGCAAGGTAGGCACTGCCTACCCTGACTAAAATTATGAAATGGCAATTATTAAATATAAATAGTAAAGGCATGGGAGAATTATGCCTCTCTAAGAGATGGATCTCTTAGGTAGGCATAATTCTCCGTGCCTTTCGTCTGCAGCGCTTGTAACACGGGAAGGGCTGTGCAGCCCACGTGCCGTCAGCGCTGCCTGAGCCGTCAGTTTCAAGGGGAGCTGAAGGCAGCAGAAATTCTGCCTTTGCAGCACTGCGTAGGCGCAGCAGTATATTGCGCATGCCCAGCGCGAGTTTCTTGGCGGGATTTTTGAATATGGATTGCCATTATTTTAATAGTTTCTCAGGAAAGAAAGAGTGAAGAATGGTCTTAATCTACCAATAACGTGGTAAGTGCATTTCTTGGTGCTTAATTTTTATAAATACTGTATTTCCCGGGGTGGGGGGGAGAGCTCCGTTCACAGTGTTTGGGGAGTCTGGCGTTGTGAAGGAGAGGTTCGGGGTCAGTAACCCACTTGCCACACTCCGGTCTGAATGCAGGTAGATGGAACTAGGCGAGAGTAAGTGTTTGGCACGGAGTAAAAGGGCAGAGATGGCCTGTTTCCGTGCTGTCATTGCTATATGGTTTTATTGTGGCTGGGGAGTGAATTAGCTTGGGTGGCTGCCGCAGCGCTCCGGGCACGGACAGCACAACTGGCCGCCACTTCCGAGGAAGGAAGCAGCTCGGGTGACTGACTTTGTGTGGCCGCCGGGACCCTGCCACTTCAGCCCCGTCTGCTGGTCCCCGTCTCCTCTGGCAGTGTCTCCGTCTGAACATCTCTCACCTGCCGCTCGCTGGCCGGCATCCCGCAAATCTTTAAATTCCGACAGCGCGCTCACGGGGCCAGTTGAGGTTACTCAGCTGTGGGAATTTAAGGATTTGCGGGATGCGGTTGACACGAGCGAAGCCGGCGAGCGGCAGGTGAGAGATGTTCAGACGGAGAGCACTGTCAGAGGTGTGCGGGCCGGCAGAAGGCGCTGAAGTGGCAGCCGGTTCTGTTGTCGGGTCCCGGCGGCTGCACGCACCCGAGCTGCTTCTATCCTCGGAAGTGGCGGCCAGTTCTGCTGTCCGTGCCCGGAGCGCTGCGGCAGCGGTGAGTGAGTTACTGATATGATCTCTGACCCCCCCGCCTTTTCAACACTCCTGCCCTCCCCGCATCATTAACCCCTGGCACAGACTCTCCACACGCTGTGAAAGGAACTCTCCCTCCAAATGGACCCTTGAATTAGTATTGTCATTCAATTAGATGACAACTGATTTAACGTCCCGGTGTGCTCCCGTTTTTCTCACCATCTCTCCACCTGCCTTCATCCTCCGTCCCCCACCCATTCAGTGATTAGAAAATGAAGGCAATTGAGAAGCCTTGGTAAAATTGAATTGTTACTTATTTTTTACGAAGAGAACAATCTGCGCATGCGCGGTTTAAGTTTTTTTTTAAAGCCGGCTGACTGCCTACCCTGAGTAATTACTCACGGCACCTGCCTGCCGGGAATTAACCTTGTAAACCTACGTTGCACTCCCTCAATAGCAAGAATGTCCTTCCTCAAATTAGGGGACCAAAACTGCACACAGTACTCCAGGTGTGGTCTCACTAGGGCTCTGTTCAACTGCAGAAGGACCTCTTTGCTCCTATACTCGACTCCTCTTGTTATAAAGGCCAACATGCCATTCACTTTCTTCACTGCCTGCTGTTCCTGCATGCTGACGTTCATAGACTGATGAACAAGGACCCCCAGATCCCATTGTACTTCCCCTTTTCCCAACTTGACAGCAATTAGATAGTAATCTGCCTTCCTGTTTTTTATACCAAAGTGGGTAACCTCACATTTATCCACATTAAACTTCATCTGCCCACTCACTCAACCTGTCCAAGTCACCCTGCATTCTCATAGCATCCTCCTCACAGTTCACACTGCCACCAAGGTTTTTGTCATTTGCAAATTTGCTAATGTTACTTTGAAACTCTTCATCCAAGTCGTTGATGTATATTGTAAATAGCTGCGGTCCCAGCACCGAGCATTTGTGGTACCCACTAGTCACTGCCTGCCATTCTGAAAGGGGCCCGTTAATCCTTACTCCTTGTTTCCTGTCTGCCAACCAATTTTCTATCAATGTCAGCACTCGACCCCCAATACCATGTGCCCTAATTTTGCCCACTAATATCCTGTGGGGCCTTATCAAATGCTTTCTGAAAGTCCAGGTACACTACATCCACTGACTCTCCCTTGTCCATTTTACTAGTTACATCCTCAAAATATTCCAGAAGATTAGTCAAGCATGATTTCCCCTTCGTAAATCCATGCTGACTCAGACCGATCCTGTTACTGCTATCCAAATGTGCGGCTATTTCATCTTTTATAATTGACTCCAGCATCTTCCCCACCACTGATGTCAGGCTAACTGGTCTATAATTCCCTGTTTTCTCTCCTCCGTTTTCTTAAAAAGTGGGATAACATTAGCTACCCACCAATCCACAGGAACTGATCCTGAGTCTATAGAACATTGGAAAATTATCACCAATGCATCCATGATTTCTAGGGCCACGTCCTTAAGTACCCTGGGATGCAGACCTCTGGTGAGGCTAAATGCAAATTGGAAGTACAGCACTTCATATTTTGCTTGGGCAGCTTACAACCCATTGATTTCTCTTATTTTAAGTAACCCTTGCATTCCTCTCTCTCCATCCCGCCTCCACCCATCGTCCTGCTTAGGTTCACAGTTTGTACCTCCTCGTATCACCTCTTCCACAGCCAACAATGGACCAGTGTGGGATCCTCCTTTCCTTGATCATCCTTGCTGGCCTTGATTTGTTCTTTTCATACCTCTCATTCTTTTGTTCTTTGTACCTCCTCATACCTCCAGTTTTGCTCTTTTCTGACTCAGTCTGAGGAAGGGTCTCGACCTGATACATCACCTATTCCTATTCTCCAGAGATGCTGCCTGACCTGCTGAGTTACTCCAGCATTTTGAGTCAATCTTCAGTGTAAACCAGCATCTGCAGTTCCTTCCTACATACTGTGGAAAGAGCCATGGTTTTTAAGGGAAATTAGACACTTGTTTCAAAAAGAGAGAGATATCTACAATAATTATAGGAGGCATGGAGTAAATGAGGTGCTAGAGGAGTATAAAGAATGTAAAAAGAATCTTAAGAAAGAAATTAGGAAGGCTAAAAGAAGATATGAGGTTGCTTTGGCAAGAAAGGTGAAAGTAAATCCAAAGGGTTTCTACAGCTATATTAATAGCAAAAGGATAACGAGGGTTAAAATTGGACCATTAGAGAACCAGAATGGACAGCTATCTGCAGAGCCAAAAGAGATGGGGGAGATATTGAACAATTTCTTTTCTTCGGTATTCACCAAGGAGAAGGATATTGAACTCTGTGAGGTAAGGGAAAAAAGTAGAGTAGCTATGGAAACTATGAGATTCAAAGAGGAGGAAGTACTGACACTTTTGAAAAATATAAAGGTGGATAAGTCTCCAGGTCCTGACAGGATATTCCCTAGGACATTGAGGGAAGTTAGTGGAGAAATAGCAGGAGCTATGACAGAAATATTTCAAATGTCATTAGAAACGGGAATAGTGCCGGAGGATTGGCGTACTGCGCATGTTGTTCCATTATTTAAAAAGGGTTCAAAGAATAAACCTAGCAATTATAGACCTATTAGTTTGACGTCAGTGGTGGGCAAATTAATGGAAAGGATACTTAGAGATAATATATATAAGCATCTGGATAAACAGGGTCTGATCAGGAACAGTCAACATGGATTTGTGCCTGGAAGGTCATGTTTGACAAACCTTCTTGAATTTTTTGAAGCGGTAACTAGGGAAATTGATGAGGGTAAAGCAGTGGATGTTGTCTATATGGATTTCAGTAAGGCCTTTGACAAGGTTCCCCATGGAAGGTTGGTTCAGAAGGTTCAATCTTTGGGTGTTTAATGGCGGAGTAGCAAGATGGATTCAACAGTGGCTGAATGGGAGATGTCAGAGAGTAATGGTGGATGGCTGTTTGTCAGGTTGGAAGCCGGTGACCAGTGGGGTGCCTCAGGGATCTGTGTTGGGTCCACTGTTGTTTGTCATGTACATCAATGATCTGGATGATGGGGTGGAAAATTGGATAAGTAAGTATGCAGATGATACTAAGATAGGTGGTATTGTGGATAATGAAGTAGATTCTCAAAGTCTACAGAGAGATTTGGGCCATTTGGAAAAGTGGGCTGAAAGATGGCAGATGGAGTTTAATGCTGATAAGTGTGAAGTGCTACATCTTGGCAGGACAAATCAAAATAGGACGTACATGGTAAATGGTAAGGAATTGAGGAATGCTGTGGAACAGAGGGATCTAGGAATAACTGTGCATAGTTCCCTGAAGGTGGAATCGCATGTAGATAGTGTGGTAAAGAAAGGCTTTGGTGTGCTGGCCTTTATTAATCAGAGCATTGAATATAGGAGTAGGGAATTAATGTTAAAATTGTACAAGGCATTGGTAAGACCAATTCTGGAGTATGGTGTACAATTTTGGTCGCCTAGTTATAGGAAGGATGTCAACAAAATAGAGAGAGTACAGAGGAGATTTACTAGAATGTTGCCAGGGTTCCAGCAACTATGTTACAGAGAAAGGATGAACAAGTTAGGTCTTTATTCTTTGGAGCGCAGAAGGTTAAGGGGGGACTTGATTGAGGTCTTTAAAATGATGAAAGGGATAGACAGAGTTGATGTGGATAAGCTTTTCCCATTGAGGGTAGGGAAGATTCAAACAAGAGGGCATGACATGAGAATTAAGGGACAGAAGTTTCGGGGTAACGTGAGGGGGAACTTCTTTACTCAGAGGGTGGTGGCTGTGTGGAATGAGCTTCCAGCAGAGGTGGTGGAGGCAGGATCGATTTTAACATTTAAAAGTAAAGTGGATAGGTATATGGATGTGAAGGGAATGGAGGGGTATGGTCTGAGTGCAGGTAGATGGGACTAGGGGAAAACAAATGGTCGGCACGGACTGGAAGGGCCGAGAGGGCCTGTCTCCGTGCTGTAATTGTTATATGGTTATACTGTGTGTGAGCTGAGGTTGTAACTAATCAAATATAATATCCAAGACGTTCAGGTGAAAGGATCACTGTAGATTAATTGGCCAGGACAGTAATAGACAGTATTACTGTGGAAGTTCAAAAACTTGGCTAAGAGGAAGTTCAGTCACAAATTTACAACTTCATCCCCCATGTTTGGGAGGAGGAAGAAATGGCCGGATATCTCTGAGATGTTACAATCACAATTCTCTTCAAGAGAGCAGACAAATCCGATTGCCTTCATTGCTTTCTCTCTGGGGATGGAAAATGTTCTATCGTATCGTATCGTGTTGTATCATAAAGAGGGCATTTGTTCCTGTCTGTGACAGGGAAGATCAGCAGTGGGAACTTGTCCAACCATCTCCTTACAGTGACTAAAGAGCTGCTTCCTAAGTTGCACTATATATGTCCATGTGAAGGTCCAGTGGCCTTCACTGTTCAACAACTTTAGTAGAAGGTTTTATGAGCAGCAGGTATCATTTATATCTGCTTTTCATCACCTCACATGTCTCTGTCAATGGAAGCATCACCAATGATGCACATTGAAATTCACCCCCATCTTACATCAACTAACGATGGCATGCAAGCCATGATCTGAACAATGGGCCCAGTAGAGACCCAGTCATCAGAGCATCCCTGATGATCTGGTCCCTCTACAACGGTGAACGGTGGATAGAGTCAATACACTGTCAGGGATCTTCTCAACCAATTGCTTGCTCTAAATGTCTAACTGGTCCCCTTCCCAATTTTTCTCATTGCAATGTGCATCAACTCTCTTAAAAAAAAACAACTTTCTATTGGAATGGAACTAATTTACTGGAACATTTGGAACACACTCCAGGACCAAGGTATCTCAAACCTCAATAATGAAATTGTTGCCAGCAGAGGATACTTTTATGTCTGCATTTTTGGGGGTTCATAGAGTTATACAGTGTGGAAACAGGCTCTTTGGCCCAACTTGCCCACACCAAACAACATGCCCCATCTATACTAGTCCCACCTGCTTGTGCTTAGCCCATATCCCAATAAACCGGTTCTATCCATGAACCTGCCCAAATGTTGTGATGGTACCTGAATCAATTACCTATTCTGGCAGCTTGTTCCACACACTCACCAGATAAGGCCCACCCGTCAGTTATTGCTGAAGTATATGAGAACATGGGCATTGTACATGACAACCACAAAACAAATCTATTAAAAAAAACTGCTCCGAGGCACAACACTAAATTCATGTTCATAATGGGAGTCTGGAAACCATGGACTGCCTGTACATCTCAGGAGATATTTTATTGATAGCTAATGAAATTCATCTTGACCTACAATCTCCCCAACATAGTCTTTGGTTGTCTAAGCTTATAGTTGGCAGGGAAGCAGTGATTCCCGCCTATTGTTTATTTTTGAGACATGTACCACCACTGGTCGACACCAGTGTACCACCAATGCTGTCTCTGCTAAATCATCCAGGTCCACTGGCACAAAAAGTGAAGGTATGTCAAGTTAAGATCTCCTGTTCTGATGATCTAATTCTGGTCAGTTGGCACTAATGGCCTGTCCATTAGTTCACACTGTTGACACCAGGCTTCCAAAATTGACCCTCTACTTGTTGTGTCACAGGGAGAGATTACCAGGTGGATCAGAATCAGAATCAGATTTTATTCGCCTTTTATTTCACTGGCCAGGTCAGTCATACAAATGGGGCAGGCAGCGTCTGTGGAGGCAATGGACAAAACATCTCGGGTCAGGATCCTTCTGATTTCCAAAGAAGGGTCCCAACCCAAATATATATATAAATGTCTGTTTTTGTGTGCGCCTGTGTGTGAGAGGCAAGTTAGAGATAAATAGATAAAGTTCCTTCTCACGGATCAGAAGTAACTTTGATTTAAAGCAACACTATTTCTCTCTTTAACTTATTTGTCAGTTGATGTACATAAACCATAATTATATTTATAGTTATATACATATAAATATATGCATATATATATTAATTCAAATATATATATATTTACAAAGCTGCACACAAAAATAGGACAATGAAATTCTTGCTTTGCTTCAGCACAACAGAATATAGTAGGCATGAATAAATACAGAACAGATCAGTGTGACCATATACCAATGAATATATATATATATATACACATAAATAACAGACAAAGTGCAATGGGCTTATAATGATCAGAACTTTGTTTGAGTTGAGTTTAATAGCCTGATGGCTGTGGGGAAGCAGCTATTCCTGAACCTGGATGTTGCAGATTTCAGGCACCTATACCTTCTACCTGAAGGCAGCGGGGAGATGAGTGAATGGCCAGGATGGTATGGGTCTTTGATGATGCTGGCAGCTTTTTTGAGGCAATGAGGCAGCGATAGATCCCCTCGATGGTGGGGAGGTCAGAGCCGATGATGGACTGGGCAGTGTTTACAACTTTTTGCAGTCTTTTACGCTCCTGGGCGCTCAAGCCACAATGCAACTGGTCAGCATGCTCTCTACCGTGCACCTGTAGATGTTCGAGAGAGTCCTCCTTGTCATACCGACTCTCCGTAATCTTCTCAGGAAGTAGAGGCGCTGATGTGCATTTTTTATAATTGCATCCGTGTTCTCAGACCAGGAGAGATCTTCAGACATATGGGGTCGAATTTCAAATTCCTTGACAATCACTTTATTGGGTTCATGACTAACATCGTATCAACAACAAATATAAGAAAAGATAGCACATTGATGGCAAGTTTCCGAAAAAGGCATCAGAATACACAAATACATTTTGTAAGTGCATGTATTTCTTATTCCTTTCTATGTTGATGAATACCACATGGAACAATAAAATAGCAAACACCGTTTCCACTTCATTCACCTGAGCATGTAGTAGAATACTGCATCCATCTGAGTGGACACCGCTTGTGATCTAAACGGTGCATTACCTGATGGATCTGAATGTCATAGATGACCGATGAGACAGTGTGTTGCCAAATTTAAGATTGGCTCAGTTTCTAATTTTTGATGGCCAATTTATGTTAAAAATATGTGATCTAGGTGTATATATACACACACATATATATTTCTCTAATGTCTTGTGATTTCCTCTTTGTTTAGCAATCTTTTTCTTTCAATCTCTCTCTCTCTCTCTCTCTCTCTCTCTCTCTCTCTCTCTCTCCTATATATATATTCACAATATTAGGATTTTGTGTATATATATATATGAAATCCTAATATTGCGAATAAAATATCCATGAACACAATGTCAAAATATTTTTCCAACATTTGCAACATATACAATAATAATATTGTATATGTTGCAACATTTGCAAAATTTGCAACATATACAATAATAAATAAATCATCATTTGCACAATTTTGTGTGGGTATCGGGAGGTTCTTATTCTTCCTCTTGAGTAACCTGCGTTGGGAAAACAGACGTTTTGGCGGGTTAGGGATGTCAGATAGCCTGTTGGAAAACTGGTCAAGTTCAGTGTTCAGAACAAAGACAGCAGTTGGTTGACTTGTACACCAGAGTTCGGTGTAGGAGATCTTGTCGACGAGTATTCTGGACCTGTTGTCGACATCTGAAATTACAGAAAATATCATATAGGATTAACAAATAAGAAAAAAATTGATTATAACTACATACCTGCAGAATGGATGATATATCACTTCAGTGCAATTGTTTTCATTTGTGGGGAGAGACCTGTATATCAGGGCTGCCAACTCTCATGCATTGAGCATGAGAATCACGCATTTGGCCAAATTCTCACGCTCTTACGCTGATCACAAATTTCTCACGCAAGGGCCGCGGGTGTTGGAGAGCCGGGGTTGAGGGAGGGATGGAAGCAGAAGCAGTGGCGGGGACAGATGCGGACAAGGAGCCATGGCAGGCGACAGTTTGCCGGGCTGGCGAGTCGCTCGCTGCAGCTCCGGTCATGGAGCAGCCTCAGTGCAAGAGTCCCGGGGCGACGGAAGCGTTGCGCCGCTGCCGTGTGCGTCTGTGCCGCATTCGCCCAGGTGACCGGCATGGATCAGGCTGTGGCTCGATGCTTCCTGGAGGACAACCAGTGGCTGCTGGAAGTAAGTACCAAGCACTGGATAAACTGGAGATACTTGCAGGGGAATGTGTGAGGAGGTTATTATTTGTCTTCAGTTTTAGCTTGAACCAGGACATCTGAAGATTCAAAGTTTAATATAGTAATTGTGCTGATACTGACTCCAACCAACCACGTAATTTTTCCGATGCCATTTAAACTTCACTTGGATTTCAATCACTTCAATGTAAAAGTATTTGGGAATGGGGAGCATTGGAAAAAAAATTTGCCCTTGGTACATATTAACTGTAATATATTAATGTATGCGTGTTGGTAGGTGCAATCAAAGCAAAGATCTTCTTATCATGATTGTGTTATGAATACCACAGAATATATGATGTACTCTCAAGATCACATTTAATAGAATAATATTGCTTAAATAAATAGTTATTGGATTTTGCATTTCGGAAGGGTTCCAGCTGAGAGGAAGACAGCACTCCCCTCCCACACCCCCCCCCCCCCCCCCCCCCCCATACCCCCCCCCCCCCCTCTCTCGGTCGCTAAGCTCCCTCGGGCTTGGTCTCTCGCAATTTCTCACTCCCAACTCTCCCCCAATGTTGGCAGCCCTGTGTATATTGAAGATGCATTTTACCCCTAATATGTCAATTTAACCTTAAATGTAGAAGTACTTATTAAATTCTTCTTACATAGACCATTTAAGTATTTTCTTTCCACCCTCTTTTGAACTAGCAGGGCTGCCAACTCTCAGGCAGAGAGAGAGAGAGGGTGGGAGACAGAGAGAGAGAGGCAGATAGGGCAGAGACTGAGGGAGAGGGAGGGGGGGAGGGAGAGGGAGGGGGGGAGGGAGAGAGAGAGAGCGAGGAAGAGAGAAAGATAGGTTAGAGAGAGAGAGGGAGAGAGAAAGAGGCGAGAGAGAGAGAGAGAGAAGAGAAGGGAGAGAGAGAAGGGAGAGAGAGAGAAGAGAGGCGAGAGAGAGAGAGGAAGGAGAGAGGGAGAGAGAGGGAGAGAGAGGGGAGAGAGAGAGAGAGAGAGGAAGAGAGAGAGAGAGAGAGAGAGAGAGAGGGAGAGAGAGGGAGAGAGAGGGGGGAGAGAGATAGATAAGGGAGATAAAGGGAGAGATGGAGAGAGAGAAGGGATGGAGAGAGAAGGGAGAGAGCGAGAAGGGAGAGAGCAAGAAGGGAGAGTGTGAGAAGAGAGAGAGAGAGAAGGGATAGTGAGAGAAGGGAGAGAGAGAGGAGAGAGAAAAGGGAGAGAGAAGGGAGAGAGAGAGAGAAAGGAGAGAGAGAGAGAGAGAGAGAGAGAGAGAGAGAGAAGGGAGAGAGAGAGAGAAGGGAGACGGGAATGATGGCACATTATAATGCGCAGCTGTCCCATTCTGACCGTCGTCAAACCCCTCACGCCACCATTGCACCCTTCTTCACTACGGTCCTGTGATGTCACGGTTCTGACAATTCGAGGGATCTAACCGGTAACAACACTAAGAGCAGCCCCGGGCTGCTGCGCTCCCCGACTCGAATCTGGGCTTGAACAATGTCGTGGTGGGCCAGATGTGCCATGTTTTGGAGACTCCTCCCTTACAAGAACAAAAATAAAATTGTACAGAAGTACAAAACTTGAAGACTTTATTATTGTGGTAAGCATAGATTTATTAAAGAAATCTAATAACTTTCTGATGTATGGACAAACCTAGTTTCCCAATGACCGTTGATGGGGGAACAGAAAATAACATTTTCAAGACAGAATAATATCGACAGAAAACAATAATATTTCCTCAACTTTCTTTGGTATTGGGGAACCTGAAGAAAGCCAGGTAGGGTCGTCTAATTGACGATTACAGCAATTTATAGCAGAACAGTGAGCTCTGGATGGACATGTGGATGCCATGACAGTATCGAGGCAGCCCATTAAAATGCCCATGACATACTACGCTTTTTTTGCTGAGTGGCGTATCTTGCTCCACTCTATCATCTTTGATCGCGAGTAACCCATGACCTGGACATGCGCAGTCGGAATACCGAACTTGCTTAATGTAACATTATCCTTTCTACAGTGTTTCTGAAAGCAATGGATACCAAACCAGTGCGGGAGAGATAAGGATAGATAATTAATGAGAACGCCATAGCATCATAGAGCTGCAGAGCACAGCAACAAGCCCTTCAGTGCATCTTATCCTGGGCTAGCCCCATTTGCCTCATTTGCCCCTCCAGCCTGCTAAGCCATTGCTATCCATTTTTTTGTGTCCCAATGTCTTTTGGAAATCATAGCCCTTCAATAGCTTCCAATGGCAGCTCATTCCAGATATGGACTACCTTCTAGGTGAGATAGTTGCTCCTGAGGTTCCTCTTAAATCTCTCACCTAAGCCCATGCCCCCTAGTTTTAGAATCCTCTACCCTGGAAAAAAATAATGTGAGTGTTCACTTTATCCATTCTGTGTTTCAGAATGAACACATGCCGTGTTTCAGCTGAATGTGTTGGGTTTCAGGGGAAAGTCAAAAAGTAGAGTACTGCGAGAGTGGGGAATAGAGTCTGAGCGATTTAAGGAAGCCATTGCAGAACTGAAGCATCATGGAGGATATTAGGGAGAACAGAACAAGAGGATGAGATGTTTAGAAGGAATGGGTAAGAAGTGTGGAGGGATTGGGAGAGATGATTACAGGGAGGGATTTAAAGACAAGAATGTGAATTTCAGATTTGAAGTATGTTGGGACCAGGGACGATTGTGTGTTAGTGAGGACTAAGGTCAAGGATGGGAAGGATTTCATGCTAGATAGAATGCATACCTTGGTTGTGAATGCCCTAATGGCAGCCAATCTGGAAAGCATTGAAGTTATTGCCTCTGAAGAGCACAAAGGCAGGTTGAAAATTTCAATGGCGATGGATTGGGATGAGATGAAAATTGCAGAATATGTAGAGCAGCAAAGAGGTAGTATTCACAATAGAAATTATGTGGGGATTGAGGCGCAAACTCAGGATGGTCTAAATAGTGAACAATTGGGTTCAACCTTGGACAGTGGGTGCAAATAAAGCTGAATTCAAGGCTAAATATGCAGTGTGGGAATTGTAACCACAGGTACATATTTGGAAACACAAGGAGCTACAGATGCTGGTTTACAAACAAAAAACAAAGTACTGGAGTATTTTAGCAGATCAGGCAGTATCCCTGGAGGTCATGAATAGGCAACATTTTGGGTCAGGACCTCCTAACTATTTGTCTTGCCCCCACCTCTTTTCCAGCTTTCCTTCCCCTCCTAAATCAGTCTGAAGAAGTGTCCTGACCTGAAACATCACTTATCCATGCCCTCCAGAGATGATGCAGGGAACACTGAACATTTAGTTTATTTTATATATGGTGTATTTGGTCTTTGTATTATTCAGCTGAGGCTTACACCTCCTAAATATCACCAGTTTATTACATTGCCTCAGCCAGCGACTGCTAAACCCTAATCCATTACCCGGCTATCCTCTAATATGTCTACGCCTGGCTGACCTCTCAATGTTCACCCAAACCCCCCTCCCACACTCCACCTCATAACATTCAATTCAGCCCAGCCAAAACTGTTTCCTGTGTCCCACCGTGAAGGATAAGCTGTCTACAGGGCCCTGCTAACATTAATAGAGTTTTTCCCATCTGTAGGGTTATGACACTGACCTCCATTTACATCTGAGATCAGAAATTCAGTGTTCGAGGAACACAGATCCTGAACTCTGTGGCACAGGGATAAAAATGACGAAACTGGTGAAAGATCATCGACCTGAAATGTTAACTCTGTTCCTAATCCACCATTATCACCTGACCAGCAGAGTATCGGCAACACTTTCTGTTTTTATTTCAGATTTCCAAAGCTACTGAGATTCTTTGCTTTACAATGAAGCATGAAGGAAATAACTGAAGTTCAGCAGCAGATGGGTTCAACCAATGATACAAATGGTAATATTTGGGATTGGAAGTCTCAGATTGATTTAATTCCCTTCAGATGAAGATCAGATTTAATTCCCGTCAGTACATCAAACTGTTGGGTTAACAGCCAGCCACATGGATGGCAACACAAATATACAGCGTGTTAAAAAAAAATCTACACAGCCTAACACTGAAGTGATTAGGAAGATATGTGAAATAAGTAACAGAACATCAGTCTGGAGAAGGGACCCGACCTAAAACATCAACTGAACATTTCCCTCCACACATGCTGCCTGACCCGATGAGTTCCACCAGTGGCTTGCTTTTTGTTCCAGCTCTGTAGTCTCTTCTCGCTAAAAAGGAACTTTAGAAATTATTTGACTGTTACGCAAATTATTTTCAGTGTAAATTCCATGGGCTAATAATTATGTTTGCAACACTTCATATTGTGGATCTGACCCACAGACTACGACCACAACTGAGCTTTATTTTCTGTATTTCTTTCTTACTGGCATCAGAAACCTTGCCTGAGCTATTGGTGATGACCTTTTTTAAAAAAGAATGCAGCTGTTTCAAATTAAAAGGCATAATTTAAGTGGTGCAAATTTGTTTACTTCAATCTTGGTTACGAATAAAGTTCCCACATCTGGTTACTATTTTAAACCTTCTCAGAAAAACGAAAGGATGCAAATCAATCTAATGTAAACAGATAAGGATCCCTGCTTTTCTAAAGCTCATGAACCTGGTGTTTCACAGAACGTGTGTGGAATAGTAACTTGAGATGGTGCCTTGTGACTTTTCAACTGCTTTAAGGCAGGGGTGTAGGCTGCTCAGGATATGACACACACTTTGGCTAATGTCGCCCAAAAGTATTAAAATTCCATCTAAGAGATTATTCAAGAAGGACATTTTTACTCTCATTCACTGTTGTTAACATTGTTCCAATTCCTGGAGATTGTGCCCTGAGGTGTAAATAATGGAAGAACGAACTGACGGATATGAATATTTCAGAAAGGGCCACTTTGATGCCAACACCTCAACTTCGAGACAAGATCATGAGGTCCAGTTCATTTTCTGGTGGATAAGCACAGTCATCAGCAAAAATAAGGGAGCGCGGGAATAAACTTTAAATCGGAAAAATAACTGTGGCCATATTTTTCAAAAATAGACTAATATCCATTTTATATTATACTAGACCAAGTGGGACCCGTTGAGTCCCGTCCCCTCAACGCGCGGCTGTGGGGGGGGGGGGGGGCGGCCTGCGGCGTCACACACACACACTCTAACCAACCCCTACACACACGGGGGAGGAGGGGGATGAGAGGGGGATGGGAGGGGGAGGGAGGGGGGGAAGATGGGGGAGAGAGGGGAAAATGGAGGGGGTGGATGGGGAGGGGAGAGGAATAGGGGGAGGGGGGCAGCGGGGGAGGGAGAGAGATGAGGGGGAGAGAGAGGAGGGGGGGAGAGGGGAGGGAGAGGGGGAGGGGAGGGGGAGATGGTGTGAGGAGGAGGAAGAGAGATTAGAGGGGAGAGAGGAGGTGGGGAGAGAGCGGGCTGCGAAAAGCGAGCGGGCTGCGAAAAGCGAGCGAGCTGTGAGCGAGCGGGCGACATCACTTGCAACATGCAGCCATTGTGATGTCATCAGCCAAAGCCAGCCGAATTTCACAGTTATTTGAAATGTTTGAACATTTTGATAAATAACTGGAGAAATAATGCATGAATTTTTCAGATAAGGTGATTTTTGACTTCACAGGATAAATCTCTACAGGAATATGTAAAAATGTTACCATTAGAGCGTCGTTTTTTCGAGTAGTATGATTATACACACACACCCACACACATCCAAGATCAGAGTTTTATAAGTATATAGATTAAATTTATATAATAATATTATAGTAATTAATATGTAATTATGGTCAGTGAACCTTAATGATGTACATAAAGGCAAGCAAGATTAAACAATCCCACTGAATAAAGTAGGTTAATTAAACTAGGCCATGCCAAGACAAAATTCACACCAGTTTTGAAATGAAATTTGCCCTTATTTTCAATGATTGCATTTTTCTTTTTGGCATGTTGAGAAGAGTTGGGTGGAGCTTGGCAATTTCTCTGCCATTCAGACTGAGGGGCTAAAAGGTATTTTACCTTGGGTTGTCGGGATCATTCAGCACGGAAACAAGGTCTTCGGCCCAACTTGCTCCTGCCGACCAAGATGCCCATCTAAGCTAGTCCCATTTACCTGCAACTGGCCCATATCCCTCTGACCTTTCCTATCCCTGTAGCTGCCCCGATGTCTTCTTTGGTGGTGAGAGAGTGGAACTACAATGTGATCTTAGGGTTCCATTCCAAATGTTTGCATTTAGTTTATTGTCACATGTATCGAGGTACAGGGCAAACATTTTGTAGCGTGCTAACGAGTCAGCGGAAAGTCAATCCATGATTACAATCAAGCTACCCACAGTGTACAGATACATGTTAAATGGAATAATGTGAATAGCGTATACTGCAAGATAAAGACTAGTAAAGTCCGATTAAAGGTAGTCCAAGGGTTGCCGATGAGATAGATAGTAGCTCAGGACTGCTCTCTAGTTGTGGTAGGATGGTTCAGGTGCCCAATAACTGCTGGAAAGGAACAGTCCCTGAATCTGGAGGTGTCTGTTTTCACATTTCTATACCTTTTGCCTGGTAAGAGAGGTGAGAAGAGGGTGGCCGGGGTGCGACTCGTCCTTGATTATGCTGGTGGCCTTGCCGAGGCAGCGTGAGGTGTAAATGGAGTCAATAGAAGGGATCGGTTTGCGTGATGGTCTGGTTTGCTTCTACAATTCTCTGCAATTTCTTACAATCTTGGATGGAGCTGTTCCCAAACCATGCTGTGATGCAACCTGATAAAGTGTTTTTCGACGGAACTTTTGTATCATGTATCCATAAATATTTGCAATGACAAAAGTTGACAAAAGTAATGCTTTAAAAAAGGATATGCATGTGGTAAATATTTTACTTTGTATCTAGCTGATTAAAGAGTGGAACGGCGTTGCACATTCTCCCTGTGACCATGTGGCTTTTCTTCGGGTGCTGTGGTTTCATCCTGCATCACAAAGTAGTGCAGGTTTCTAGGTTAGTTGGCCTCCATAAATTGCTTCTAATGTATAAGGAGTGGATGAGAAATAGGATAACATAGAACTAACATGAAAGGGTGATCATTGGTTGGCATGGACGCAAGAGGGCAGAAGGGCTTGTTTCCATGTATCTTTCAACTAATATGGACATGGTGGGCTGAAGGACCTGTTCATGTGCAGCTCAATCTAATATATAACTTTAGGTCAAGTGTAGCACCTGATCATAAATTTGGTCGGTAAAAAGCCAATATAGAAAAATAATTTGTGTTTTTGTGAGGATGTCCTTAATGTGAAATGTGCTGAATATTTTAAATGAAATTCTATGGGTAGGGGGTGATGGTGGAAAAATATGGGATTGTGGAAAAATGGTTATCTACTTTGGTAGGAATTTTGTTTTTTTCATCCATTGGATGAACAACTTACTTCATTCCTATTTGTATGTATTATAACCTGCAGTGCCTTGTGAAATTTGAGATTAACTTGCTTCAATGTACTTTAACAAATAAAATACATGAGAACAGATCTTGGTGTGAATTCTTTGAATCAGTCATTATAAAACTCTACCTAATTGCATAATTACTAGATACCTCAATCGGGCTTAATGAGTCTTACTATCCTGCACAGGAAACTATACATATCAGTTCACAGACTCAAGGGATTGTCGTTGTGTCACCGTATCCTGTTCTGAAATCAGCATGGCATTGTGCAGCCTTCTGCTAAAAATATTTCTGTAAAGTGACAAAGTAGGATTGGAGGCAAGTTTCCAAATGTAACATAATCTGCATTGTAATCAAATCACTTTCTGAATGTTTCCTTAAAACAATTGACCAGAAGCCAATATTCTAACAAACACCTCCACTAGAATCCGGAATTGTAGAGACCTCACATTTACCGCACATGAATGGCGCAACTTTGTCCCAATTCCTCCTTCTGAAGTGCATTATTTCTTTATTTGTTCTTTCATGCAATCTGTTCTTAATTTGTAAACTATTTGTTCCCGAAGATGCCCAAGATTATGCTTTTGTCAAATATATATTGTATTGGTCACTTCAGAAAAGTTTGATATTTTTTGTTGAAATTGATTATAAAAGATTCTTCATTAAGTGAATTTCTACCTCTGATACTGACATTGTTTAGGCATTACCGTGCGTTTAATTCATGTCTTTTTTTAAAATAAAACTGGGTGGTCACTTCAGCAGACTACTGCAAAGTGATGAACAGCAGAGGCATAAAACCTGGCTCGAACTTGCATGAATACGGCCTGTATTTATCAAATGTGGACACCCTCAGGTTGCAATTTAGAAAGTAATACACAATGAGAAAATTTGGCGGAGCTCCGGTAGATGATATGTCCTTTGAAGAGAGGATTAAATCACTGGATTCTATCTTTGTGACCCCTTTGAAGTCCAAAATTGTCAAAAAACAATAGCTGGTGGAGCTCATTTTGTTTTCTTTCTGACTTTTTTGTATTCCTTATTCACAATATATAGGAAATAAAAATAGTGCATTGCTTGGTTTATATTTATTCTGTCCATTCATAGCATTGTTAAATCTATAAATTCAAAATATGCTAAAGTCAGTACATTTGCAGTGTCATCAAGTTACTACATTATATGTACAAACCTCCAATGCCACACATGCAGCCGCTTCTGAACCCTTCTGAACCCTTCTAGTGTAGGTTCAATGGTTCAATGGTGCTTTATTGTCATGTGCAAATACACAGTGAAATTATTTCCTTACAAACAGTCCAGCAGAGTATTGCCATACCGAAGCACATCCCGATTAGCAAAGTCTACAGTCTACTGAGCCCGCATGCACGAGCTGCTATGCTTTGGCCCCATTTTCAAAGTCCAGTCCACGCTCTAGTGGAATGGCATCCTTCCACCACAACCCACTGTATTCTACGGATAAGCCAGTTCTGAATTCAAACTACCAAGTCATTGTGGATCCCATGCATCTTTGCCTGGATCAGCCTACCATGAGGGACCTTGTCAAATACCTTTCCAACGTCCATGTAGATAAAATCCATAGCCTTACCCTTATCGGTCACCTTCATCACCCCCTCAAAAAACTAATCAAATTAGCGAGGTGAAAGACGGAATGACTATCATGGTGCAGGAGTGAACCACATCCCTTATACTGCAACACGGATATTAGAAATAACAGTTGTAAAAAGCATGTTAGAAGCATGATCCAATGCAATCTCTGAATAACGTTATGATACTGACTGTACCCCTTTCTCGAGTCCATGCTTAAGCCAATGCATTAAGCATTGTTATAAATATATAAGTAGATGTTATAAGTAGATGTTGGCTATATTTAAGAGGGAGTTAGATGCGGCCCTTGTGGCTAAAGGGATCAGGGGGTATGGAGAGAAGGCAGGTAAGGGATACTGAGTTGGATGATCAGCCATGATCACATTGAATGGCGGTGCAGGCTCGAAGGGCCGAATGGCCTACTCCTGCACCTATTTTCTATGTTTCTATGTTTCTACATTATAAATTTCTACGTTACCTCACTTGTGGGAGATAACACTGTATCAACCTATATTTGGCCAAGAAGTGAATTATATGTTGTCTTTGTAACACCTCAGTTTCAGTTCCAATTTAAGTTATTGTCAAGTGTATTGAGGTACAGTGAAAAGCTTTTGCTGCGTGCTAACAGGCAGCGGGAAGACAATACATGACCACAATGGAGCCATTCGCAGTGTACAGATACATGATAAGGGAATATCTTTTAGTGCAAGGTAGAGCCAGTAAAGTCCAATCAAAGATAGCCCGAGGTTTCTTGTTGAGGTAGATAGTAGTTTAGGACTGCTCTCTGGTGCGGTAGGATGGTTCAGTCATACTGCCTTCTAACATTTATACTGTTTTTCTACAGGGAGACGTCATCTGCTTGAGATGTTTGCAGATACATTAATCAGGTCGAGTGGATGGAATGACTTAATGAAGTTAACATGGACCCAGTTTTTCTTGATCACTTCACAGTCTTGATAAGGTTAACGTGAACCTTTTTTGTGTCTTTTGATGAGGTCAGGAGGATCATAATTTTAAAGTCATCAAGGTTAGTATTGTTGCTCTTGATCAAGTCAAGAGGATGGGCAAAGTGTAGTGGTTCAGTTTTAACCGAGTTAACAATAATAATTTTGAACCTTGGTCAGATTCTGTTGCTGTGCCAGAAAGCTGAGGTTAGCAAAAAGCCTTTTGGACATGGTGGCCTTTTTAGGCCTGGATAGTGACTATCCATCACTTTAAAGTAGCAATATCTATTATGTACAAATTATTGGGCAATCACTTGTTGAGATCTCTGGAGAAGGACATTGTGCTGGTGGATCTTTGTAGACAAATTGCCCTTTTTGTGAATGCCTCACATATCTGTGAGAAGGGTGTCTTTGACTTACATTCAATAGGAATAAGGACTCTTGGCAGATAGATTACATGTAGAAAGGGACCTTACATTTCTCCTTTAGTGTAGCTGTTAAAGTTGCCAACCTTGTGAAATATATTGAAAACCATTTCAGAAACTATGTAACTTCAGTTTATTCAATGGTGACACAGGGACTGCAGGTGCTGGATTCTTGAGCAAAACACAAAGTGCTGGAGGAACTCAGTGGATCAGGCAACATCTGTGGAGAGAATGAACAGGCGACATTTTGGGTTGCGACCCACCTTCAGAAGAAACTTCTCTCTATTCCCTTCACAGACACTGTCTGACCCTCTGAGTTACTCCAGCACATTGTGTTTTGCTCAGTTTATTCAAATTCAGTTCCCGAATGGACCGCTCATTCAAGTCTCCGCTAAAAGCTCATTCAAGTCTCCGTCCCAATTTAGTGTGTCGGTAATGTCAGTGTGAAATGGGCACAGTGTTTGGGAGGTTTGCACTATGCCAGCTAAAAATGGAGGTGATTTACAGAGGCCAATGAACCCACCAACCCGCACATCTTTGGGATGTGGGAGGTTAACCCAAACACCCGGGGGAAACCCATACAGTCACAGGGAGTACTTGCAAACTCCACACAGACAGCATTCGAGGTTGGTATCAAACACAGGTCTCCGGCGCTGTGAGGCAGCAGCTATACCAGATGTGCCACTGTGCTGCCCTCATGAAGTTTCATGCCATGAGTTGGATGAAAATGCTTGTGGTGATGGGGATCTCAGGAGGATGCTGAGATGGATTATCTGTCTTGGCAAAAGAACAAATCATCTTTACTGTGACTATTACTATGGCAGTACAACACTCTTAACTACCAATTCCATGAGAATTTGCAAGGATTTATGGTCGCCTCAGCTGGAAAAAAGGATTGCATTTATAAAGTTCCTTAAATTTCCTCAAGGTGCTCCATTCCCAAGAAATGCACATTGAAGAATGGCCATTGATGGATGCTGTAGAAATTGTGATTTCGTGTTCTGGGCACAGGTTTGCCCCAAATTACCACTACTGCTAGATTGTATTATAGATTATTGGTGTGGTTTTAATATTATCACGTGTGCTGAGATACAGCTTTTGTTTGTGTGCTATTCAGTCAAATCAGATCATACTATATATGAATACAACCAAGCCACACACAAGTACAACAGATCAGATCCCAGGGTTCAGAATGTATTGTTACAGCATTGTAGTGTGACAGTTCCACAGAAAATGAGCAATGTTCACATTGGGGTTGGTTTATATGCTATGGGACAATGACAACGATTTTTTGGGAGGGGTTTTGGTTGAACTATTCGTATAGTCACAGAAATTTCACTCTGCAAAGCTTCCAACTCCGTTTCACTCCAATGTATTTAGAGAACTTTCAGACCATTCCAGTGATTACTCCTTTGGGCAAGAACTTCAGTTGCTAAAGTGTCTGTAGATTGTCTCCTGTATCTGGGGGTTGGGTGGATAGTATCGCTCCCATGTTTCATGTCAACTTCAAAACGCTTGAGGTTTGGAAAAGGACTGATATCACACTTTGACATCGAGTTCTCAACGTCTTTATCGGGAACAGCCTGCCGTGAACATGCTGCCTGGCTGATTATCTTTCCTTTAGTTATTGCCCATGTGTTTTCTCAAGGAAAGCACTTGTTCTTTATCGAGATGGCTGCAAATTGACCCAAGATCAAAACTGGAGCGTTGCATTCAGGCTGCTGTTGCGATGCACAGTCAGCGGATAGGAGAGCAGCTGACCCGTATTATATTTATTGGATGAAACTACACGATAATGCAAAGGAATTACAAAGCCAAGTAAGAAAACTAAATTAATGTTTTCTACAGGACCCATCGTTATTTATCTTACAAAAAATATCACAGATGTTGGTGGTCTGATATAAAACAGTAGTGGTTGAAATATTTCGTAAACCAAGCATTATTTTCTGTGTAAAAAAAGGAACTGCAGATGCTGGTTTAACCCGAAAATAGACACAAAAAGCTCGAGTAACTCAGCGGGACAGGCAGCATCTCTGGAGAGGAATGAGTGACATTTCGGGTCGAGACTGAAGGGTCACGATCTGAAAACGTCACCCATTCTTTCCCTCCAGAGATGCTGACTGTCCCGCTGAGTTACTCCAGTTTTTTATGTCTATCTTTTTTTTTTAATGTGGGTGGATTGGGGAGTAGGTTTCAGGTCGACTACGTGGGGGGGGGGGGGGGGGGGGGTGTGAAGTTAACGATGAGGCAAGTTAAGCGAAAAGTGCAAGAGAGAAGAAAGGGGGGTGGTTGGATTGGATTGAAGGACGGGTGAGAACCAGGAGCCAATGGAGCTGACACAAGGTTAAAGGGTCTCTTCACCGCGGACCCTCCGGGAGCGGAGGTTGGAGTGTATTTCACATGTTGCAGATGCGAGCCTTCTGTAGGACGTTAAACGCTACCTCCATTCCGTTTGCCCTGTTCTCTCTCACTGCCTTCCGATTGGCCATCCTCCCCTACCTGACCTCCCCTTGTATAGCATCTAAAACTTGCTTTTCTGCGATTGGCAACATGTTTGACCTTTTAACGTTTACCATTGATCGGAATCCCTCACTCCGATCCTGCCCGGTCTGGCGAGTATTTCTGTGCTTGGCATCTTGCATTTACTTGAATGAATTGTAGACCCAGCTCTGGCTGTGTGGTCTCTTCCAGTGCCGATTATTATTGTCACTCTACCTGCGGTTTTTTCAAGCAGTAAAGCAATAAGGCACTGCCCCATCAGGCTGAAGAACGGTATACTCAAAATGCAGGAGTAACTCAGCGGTTCAGGCAGCATTGGCGGAGCAATTTGCTCCAACATTATGTGTCTATCCGTTGAGTTACTCCAACACTTTGTATCTGCAGTTCTTTTTTAATTAATGTCTCTGAAGAAGGGTCTTGTCCCGAAACGTTGTCTGTGCATTTCCTCCGCAGATGCTTCTTGAGCTATTGTCACTACAGCACTTTATGTTTTGCTCAAGAGTCCAATATCTGTGGTCCATTGTGTCTGCAGCCCATACCACTGGGATCAAACAATCCAGATTTATAAATCGTCAGGCTATAATTTGGTGTATCCGAAGCCACGTGGAATCCTTGTCGTAATACTTTTACAATTCTGGTATAATTGTAGATTTGCTTTTGAAAATTAGTTTTGCCTTTGATCGTCCCCGTCTCCTCCCCCACAGTTTTCCATTGGAGTCATCGAGTCATACAGCGTTGAAACGGGCCCTTCAGCCCAACTCGTCCATGCAGATCAAGATATCCCATCTCAGGTCGCCCCATTTGCCCGCGTTTGGTCCATATCCCTCTAAACCTTTCCTGCCCATGTACTTGTCCAAGTGTCTTTTAAATGCTATTATGGTACCTGGTTCAACTACCCTCTCTGGCATGAAACAATGTACCCTTTCTCCTCTGAGTTTAAAACGTTATCTTTTGGGTTCCTATTAAATCTTGTCTCTTTCATATTAAACCTGTGTCCTCTGGTTTATTTTGATTGCCCCATCCTGGGTAAAATTCTCTGTGCATCCACCCCCTTTATTCCTCATGATTTTATACACCTCCATAAGATCATTCCTCAGCCTCCCGGCGCTCAAAGGAATGGTCCTAGCCTGCCCAACCTTTCCCCGGAGCTCAGGCTCTCGAGTCCCGGCAACACACTCGTAAATCAGCCTGAAACGTCACCCCTTGCTTCTCCCCAGAGATGCTGCCTGACCCACTGAGTTACTCCAGCATTTTGTGTTTACTCTCGTAAATCTTCCCTGCATTATTTTCAGTTTATAATTTGAAATGATAAGAACGCCTTAAAAGAAACACGATGCGGCACCTTCTGTTTTTAAGTGTTTGGAGTTATTTTTGATCCCCCGGAGGATAGGACCTGCCCCTTTAACGAAGGTGGTGTCCCGGCGCTGTTTGATGTGGCCGCTCAGCTCCAGCATAGTTCGAGGAGAGAATTGGAGAGGCGGGCGCGGACTCACGCACAGACGCGTTTGGCTGCCTCTGTATTTGAGTCAGGAGGGAGAGCTGTCATCGGCCGGGGCTGCTGCCGCCGCCTCCACAACATTGAGAGAAGAGTGTAGTTTGCGATCCTCATCCCGGGGAAAACAGTGGATTAAAAATAGCCCTTGCATCAACGGAACAAAAGAACACTGGGGGAAAGCCGCCGGGGCTTGGAAGCAAAATTGGATCCGAGCTGTTGCAACACACGGCCGCTCGCTCGTTTCACGATGCCTGTTAACGGGACTCGGCATCCGATGAAGCTGGAAGGAGAGTCCCGCAACCGGGAAAAGGCAGAGGCTGAGAGCGACCGCAGTCGGACCCGGGACCGGTTCGAAGCCACCTTGGCTGGACTGGGAGAGCTGGATTTCTTGAAACACAGGCAGGAGTACTTGGTTCGGGGTGCAATGGAATTACTGAAAGCATCGGAGAAGCCGGCAGCTCTGAAAGACGAACGAAGAAAGGCTTCTCAAGGGGAACTATATTTGACCCCTGAGGAAAAGCAATTAGAAGATAACATCCTCATGTTGAGGAAACAATTGGTGAGACATTGAAACGAAGCTTTTTTTTCGCAGTAAAGAAATATTATTTGTGTGTTATTCTTAGTGTGTCAGCGGTACATGTGTGACATTAATTGTACATCCCCCCCAACATTATCCTATATTTTCATCAGCTCCTTCAGCGTCATACTTTGCAACGTGGCTGGTAAGATCGCACTGGGAAGACCATTGTAGCCAAACGGAATGCACAGTTCTGAAGGACATTGTCCCATTCCAAAAAAACGAGACTTATTTTGCCGGTATACAACTCTTTTAATGGTTCCCGCATTTACTTTCAGTGACCCTAGTGCCATGTTAATTGGTGATTTACGTACAGCTGATTTTCATAATCCCACTGAACAAGCAAAGGCAGAAAAAAAAGTCAAAGGTTTAGTTGGGAATTGGAACTTTTTTTTTTCTCTCGGCCCGTTGCCTGCAGATGTCTGCATGTAAAACAAAACACACACAAACACACACAGGACTAAGTGGAACAGTTTACATTTGCACAGACTCGGACTTTACTATTCTGTTGTAGAAGGCGTATTATAGAGGGAGCTGGTCGTAAATGAGAAATGCAACGGGGCATTTGCAACGAGTTCGACTGGTCTTTTGAAACGATAAGAGGAGTCATGACTTTTTACAAAAAGAAAATGCAATAAAACGACTTCCTGCTAATGAAATAACAGCAAAATACTAATCTCTTCCTCGGAGGAGGTCCAGCTGTGGGGTTTAAAGCCCCTTGGTCGGTTGTAATAGACATAACTAACTTTACAAGCAGTCCGCGGCTCTCCTGCAGAGCTGGGAGCTGGAGCCTCTGTTTATATTAACTGGTCAGCTGACAGACAGACAGAGAGAGCTGGAGCGGGCTGGTCTCTTTCTGTGCAGTGTGGCTGCGTCGTTGCTGGAACAATGGAACGGGCCGTCGCTTGACAAAACTGTAGCATTGATCCCACACCCCGTGCCCCCAGATTACCGGTAGAGCGGCGGTCGCGACCGAATGTCAACGTTATTGGGCGTTACTAAGCCAGGGCCATTTAGCTCCAAATTTCGATATTTAAAAAAATATACGGAGGGGAAGGACCCGCAATGTCTTGGAACGATATGTCTAGGTGTATTATAGGTAATTCGGCGGGCCTTAGGATAAAATGTCACGTCAGCGCTCATTACAAATGCGATTAATTCAATCAGCGGAGACTAACGCCCAGACATTGTGTGTCAATTGCTAATGATTCACCGGTTTATCAATGACATTGAACTTCTTGTCACCTACGATCGAATTCATTGCGGAAATTGGCCCTGAGAGGTTTATTTTGGGGGTTTAAAAACATACATTTAAAAAATGCCAAAAATAAAAGCCCACATTGCGGACGAGTATCTGCAGAATAAAGTTCTGTTTAAAATGCAGGAACAGTCATCGCTAGCCATTAACTCCGACAATCCTGTGTGCATAAGATGGCCCGCTGCCAACAATGAAAAATGTTCCCCTTTCACGAATTTCATCTCTCGCGTTTGAATCGAGTAACTGTAAAGAGTATTTTCATTTTAGTTCGTCGCCGTTATGTTGCAGGAATAACTAACTGCATTCAATGGTTCTCTCGTGGGACCGGCGATATTTCACGATTTTTCTTTCAATTATGCGAGCAACTTTGTTCATGTATTCTAGAATTTCCAAGAGAAAATATGCCGCAGATATGATTTAAGCAGGGAGTGGAATAATTTACAAATAACTCCTGTTGAAATGGTGCGGAATGCTGGCCTTTTGGTCTTGCGGGGAACACACACCTGTGTTTGGCGATGTGAGTGCGGCAACGTCAGTCCAAGGGCAGAATTAATAGCACTTCGCATTCGCTGAATTACGTGGTAAAAGACTGAACGACACCTATTTCTGATTCAAATTGGTTAAAACGTATATGCCGCTCTATCGTTTCAGAACTGCTTGAGGAGGAGAGATGCTGGCCTCATTAATCAGCTGCAGGAGCTGGATCGACAGATCAGTGACCTTCAGCTGGACGCAGAGAAAGGTCCACATGACAACCTAGAAACGGACAGCAGACCCAGTTCAGGTCAGTCTGCTTATGGTAGACATCTGGATATGCACATCAAAGGATGATTTACATCAGTAGGAACATTACATGCCCTTGGAACACTAAATATCCCTTCCTGCTCTCAAATCTATTTCCTTATCCATTAGATCATGTTGTTTTAAAACCCTGGTCTGCAATTTAATGACAAATTCAGCACAGCAGTAATCTGTCCCAATAAGTGTTGTCCCTTATGTTTTTCCTTTGTGCATGTGGACTTCAAAGCCATAAGACGTGGTATTGATAAGATGTATATAACCCTTGTCAGGGTGCAGTTACTTTTGCTAAACAGTTTGTTGTCCAGATAACAGAACTGTCATTTGACAGCCAGTTATTTTTCCAAGAATATAAATAACACCATTCCCATTATCAGAATATCTCAGAAGAGAATTGCATCTGAGGTCTATGATTTTATATAGACAAATGCAGCAGAACACTATCCCACAAAAGGCAATAGGATAACAGCAGCCAGTTAATCTGTTGAGGGTGTTATTGGATGCCCAACGTACCAAGAGAATTCTTTGCTCTTCAAATTATTATAAAATCTATGACATTGCAGCAAGGAAGGTGAATGTCATTTCTGATTAACATGTCACCTGATAGACCGCAGTACTTCCATGCTACGTTAAGTGGTCAGGTTCTGGATCATGAACTGGTGACCTTCTGATTTGGAGACTACTCTGAATTATCCCTCTAGTTTTGACAGGGTATTCTACTTTTTCAAAAAAGCTGTTCTGCTTTGGGTTTCCCAATGGCTTAGTACAGGGGTGTCAAACTACCAGCCCGCGAAGGGGTCCAATCCGGCCCGAGCGATGATTTGGGGGGGAAAAAAAAAGTAGTTTTGTTTAGAGTCTAAACTAAACATTCCCGTGTAGATGGTGTGATAGGCAAGACATGGCGGTGGTCCCAGCACTGACCCCAGAGGCACCGCTCACACCTCCCATCCTCACCTCCAGCGGCCCTGTGTCTGTCGGCCACTCTGTCCATACCGCATGGTGTTTTAACCCCGACCTGGAGGAGCGGACCGGGTGAGTGGGGGCGTCGGTGCTGCCTCCGGAGCCGCGGGGATGAATCTCGGGTTAAGGCTCCGCTCCGGTGCCCAACCCCCGGGTCACTGACCCTCACCCACCCTGACACCAGCTGGACACAGAGCACCTGGGTGTGCCCGCATTCCTGGGATTGGGGGGTGGGGGGAAGAGATGGAGGGGGGGGGGGAAACGAGGGGGTGGATGGGTGGGGGAGAAGGAAACGTATCCCAGAGGTCGCCAGGTCTCAGAGTTTCCGCTCACTCCGGCTGTTGTCGCTGCTTCATTGACACACAATCTCACACACGCCCTCACACACTCTTCGGCACACACCCTCACCCATACATTCTCACACACGCTCTCACAAACACTTATACACACACTCACACACCATCACACATACACTTGCACACACTGACACACCCTCACACATACTCACACACGACACCCTCACACACACTGATACACACTCCCACACACACTTTAACACACTCTCACACACCCTCACCACACACACTCACACATACACCACACACCCTCACTTCAATCACTTCAATAAAAATAGGGGCAAACGGAGGCAAAATGGTTTACTAATGGAAAGGGTGCGTTTGCACGTGCACAACTGATCCGGCCCACATGAACTCGCATTTTGCCCAATGCGGCCCATGACCTAAAATGAGTGTGACACCTCTGGCTTAGTAGATAAGTGTTTGTCCTGTGTGTTAGTAATCCACCCAGAACTATATATCTGGAAGGTGCATTTAAACCTTGGTCTGTTTCATTAACTGATACTTACCAAGACTGGTCATAGAGTCATGCAGTACAGAAACAGGCCCTAGGGCCCACTGTCCATGCCAATCAAGATGCCCAATTTAAGCTGGTTCCGTTTGCCCACATTTTGCCCATATCGCTCTAAACCTTTCCTATCCAATACAGCTGCCTATGTGACTTTTAAATGCTGTGATAGTACCTGTCTCAATTATCTCTTTTGGCAGCTTGTTCCATTTGCCCACCACCATCTGTGAAAAAGTTGTCCCTCAGGTTCTTATTAAATCTTTCCTTTCTCACCATTAACCTATGTCCTCTGGTGCTTGATTCCCCTACTCTGGGTAAAATACACTGCATTCACCCACAGTGCATTCACTGATTGTGAACAAGGCCTTATAGGTGATAGCAAATTTGGAGTATGAAGCAGACTTGCTAATCCTGATCATCGTCCCTTTATGTCAACTGAGAACTGTACAAAAACTGGCTCTTGTTTCAATGTTTCCATGGTCTGTTGGCACTACCAATTGACCTCTACATTAGAAAAGAGAATTAGGTGAGGCTGAGAAAATGTCCTAAATACAGACAAATACTAAGCAGGCAAAGATAATTTCAAGTATTGTTGACTTGTGTTTGGATTGCCCTAGATGTTAAAGCTTCAAGGATGAAGAATTTTGTTTGTATAAAATACTGCAAAATAAGTAATATTGGGTTACCTTGTGGAAACTAGGCATTTTAAAAGTTAATGTTTGAATACACATCAAATGCTATTCTGAAGCCACTTGATTGGTAAAACCTTTTACAAATGAGTACATCTATTTTTTCCAGTTCTTTCTGTTTTGCCATATTTAGCGGTAATCTCAGTTTGTGTAAAGTGGATGTTGTGGCACAGAAATAATCCATTCGGCTTATCTTCTTTGTTCCGTTGCTCAGCCAGAACAATACAAAAGTAAACTCATTAACTTGCTGTCTCCACCATTGCCCTCTACTTGTCTCTGCTTCAGCATTTATCGAGATTACCTTAAAAGGTGCATTGGTTTTCCATGCGCTGACAATATCCTATATTTACACTTTTTCCCTAACTTCCAACCCTGCTTCCTTAGTTCAAACTTTACAATAAAGTTCTGTTGGTACTGATGTCTTAAACCAGCAGATTAAAATCTCTGTAGAAAGAAGGAACTGCAGATGCGAGTTTACAAAAAAAGAAAATACAGTCCTGGTCAGGAAGCATCTCTGGATAACATTAATAGGTGATGTTTCACGTTGTGACTGTTCTTCAGACTGATTCTGGTGGGGGGGAGATGCACGAAAGCTGGAAGAGAGGAGGAGCGGGTGTAGGTGGATACAGGCGAGGGGTGTTTTTGAGAGGCAGATGGTCGGACAAAGGCCAGAGATGAAAAGACTGAAGGTGTGAGACTAAAGGATTGAAGAGTTTTGAACTGTGAAGCTAGAGGAAGGAATGTAAGTAGAAGGGGAGGGGAAGGGGAACAGTAGGTGGGAGTCCAGATGGGGCACAGGGGAGGTGGTGGGGGTGGGTTGGGTAGCTTACAACCACTTGGGTAGCTTACAACCCAAACATATGAACATTGAATTCTCCAATTTAGGAAACTTCAAGCCCCCCCCCCCCCCATTATTTCCCCTGTGCCCTGACTGGATTTACACCTATTTCTCTCTCTCTCCTCCACCCCCCAACCCCCCAACACCCCCCACCCCACTCCCTCTCCCCTTGCATCTACATTAACCACTCTAGCTCCACAGTTTGCAACTCTTTAATCCTTTTGTCTCACACGTTCAGTCTTTTCATCTCTGGCCTTTGTCCAACCATTTGCCTAGCAAAGCCCCCTTCACCTCCATCCACCTATTATTTGCCATGCTTTGTCCTGCCCCATCTCTCTCTTCCAGCTTTCTTTCCCCCTCTATTACAATCAGTCTGAAGAAGGGGCCCGATCTTAAATGTCACCTATCTATGTTCTCCAAAAGATGCTGCCTGACCCGTTGAGTTACTCCAGCACTCTCTTTTTTGATTAAAATCTTTGCCCATTTGTTTATCGTTGTAAGAACATTTTTATTAGAGTATTTTTATTATTAAGTGAAAATTATCCAAATATTTAAAAGTTACACCCAAAATAGAGCCCGGGTTCTTTCAGCTTTAAATGGAGCAAATGTTTAAAAAGTTTGAACTAAACTTCCTTTTCAAGAAGTGCAGTACCTAAATCAAATGTGAAGACCTAAAATTCTCAAACTGCATTCTCTTGAGCTATACCACGTCATGTACACAGATTTGTGTGCCTGAGAGCTAACAATCAAGGAAGTTATAACAAATTTATATGAACTTGCTAAATAGAAAATTTCAACTTGCTTTTTTAATTTAACAGGGTTTTACGAACTGAGTGATGGAGCCTCCGGATCGCTTTCCAATTCCTCTAATTCAGTTTTCAGTGAGTGTTTATCCAGTTGTCACTCCAGCACCTGCTTCTGTGGCCCTCTGGACGCATCACTGAACATCACAGATGGACGGCCCAAGTCAACAGGTGAGCGGCCTGTGAACTGGACGTTAGGGTTGGAAGAAATTATCGTTAATCATAAGTGATAGGAGTAGAATTTGGCCTATCTAGTCTACTCCGCCATTCAATCATGGCTAATCTATCTCTCCCGCCTAACCCCACTCTCCTGCCTTTTCCACATAACCTCTGACTAGTCTTGTGAAGTGATGGAGAGTTCAACAAAATAATTCACAAATGCCACCATGTCAAATAAATACTTGTTTTATTTCAGTAGTTGAACGCTGGACGAGCGATGAAGATGGGCATCTTTGTTCAGCTGGTTGATTTTGATCTGACAAATAGTGGAACATCTTCTTACCAATATGGTGATCTTGTTGTTGCATTATCTGTTGATCAGTTCATTACCTGTCAATCTTTAATGTTTATTTTTCAACAACATTAATGTTTATATTTACGTTTAATCTTTGCCACAGAAGGCTGTGGAGGCCAAGTCAGTATATATATATATTTAAGGCAGAGATAGATAGATTCTTGATTAGTACGGGTGTCATAGGTAATGTGGAGAAGGCAGGAGAATGGAGTTAGGAGGGAGAGGTAGATCAGCCATGATTGAATGGCGGAGTAGACTTGATGGGCACCAAATGGCCTAATTCTGCTCTTATCACATGATGTTATGATCTTATTTTTTGTGACGAGAGGAGGGTGAGTGAATGCAAACTTGGATGAATTAGCTATTTAGTTTATGATTTTATACAGTTATGGTGGCGGGATGGAGACAATAATTTAGAATTGTTTCAACAATCCATCAACCAAATGCTTATTCACAATGAAAAAAAACATAGATGCCACCATATCCAATAAATATTTGAGATTTATATCAGCAGCTGAATATTGGAGAGGCATAGAAGAAAGGTATTTTTGTTTAGCTTGTCCTTTTGAAGACTATCTTTGATTGGACCTTTAATGGCTTGGGCTTTTGATTGCAAATCTCTGTCCAAGGTAACCAAATTGTAAAGAGACACAAGGGACTGCAGATACCAGAATCTTGTGCTGCTGTAACAATCCCCTCAATGCTGGTTAATGGTAGGCAATTAATTTATATAATTATGCTTGGGTCTGGGGAAATCATTTTTGTCTCCAAAACACCTTGGGTTCAGAAAGATCACCTATTTGGTCTTGCTTATAATCTATCTAAATGTATTTGGAGTGCACCACATTACGTGGAATTAAAATCGCTCCCTGAAAACTACCTAATGAAACTTTAGAACCATTGCAAAAGGGGATGTAGATGCATGTTTTTAAAAGAAGCTCTTTATAACTTGTGCAAAACTCAAAATGATGGAGAACTCGGCACATCGGGCAGAATCTTTGGAGGGAAAAGATAGATGACGTTTTGGGTTGAGACCCTTCTTCAGACTGAGAAATAATCTGGAAGAGGGTCCCGTCCCGAAACATTGTCCGTTCCCTCCACAGATGCTGCCTCACCCCCAGAGTTCTTCCAGCATTTTGTCTTTTGCACAAGATTCTGGTATCTGCAGTCCCTTGTGTCTCTTTACAATTTGCTTTGTTTCTGAGAGTGGTATCAAAATATAATGAGCATTCCAGATGTTATATTTTTGGAAGCATGTGTGCTTATAATTTCAATGTGAGGGCTTGGTTTGAAGTCTTTCATTTCAAATCAATGATTCAGGGACTGCTACAATGCAAAGGCATAAGAGTGGCTGTCACATTCACTGCCACGTAGCAATAGAGTGGATCTTGAGTTGGTTGATCAAGCTCGGACGAGATTGTTTCCGTTATTGTATTGCTAGCTATGACTATCTGGACCACCACTAGGTGTTCTATCTTAGACTAGATTAGTAAATCCCATGCATCTAAGCTAAGGAATTCTGAGTATTTCAAGTCCCATATTTTGGAAAGAAAGACAAGGAGCTTGGCTGGTACTCAAAGTTAGTGCTGAAGTTATGCCAAAGTATAGGCATATACTATGGCACTTTTTCTTCAAATGACATAAACCAGTCTATATGTCCTTTGAGAGATTATAAATATGATCTTGAAGAAGAAAAGTTAACCACAGTGTCTTTCCAAACACTTATTGCTCAACAGTACTTGGGGAAAAATTGATTCTCTTTTGCTATCACACTAGACTAAGTGGGACCCGTTGGGTCCCTGTCACACAGGAGGCTTGGTCCCCCAACACAATATTCCACCACTCACCCATAGCCCCCAACTGCACAGGCGCAGCTCATTTCCTCTCATCCCTAGCACTCTCTCCTCCTCCCGTTCACCCTCCCTCTTCTTTCCTCTTTCCTCCTCCCATCTCCTCCACCCCTCCCCAATCCCTCCCTCATCTCTCTCACTCTCCCCCCCCACTTCCCTCCCTCCCCATAACTCCTCTCCCATCCCTACCCCCCAATCTCTATAATCCCCAACCCCCCACTCCTCACCTCCCCTATCCCTCCTCACCTCCCCCACTTCCCTCTTCTCCCTCTATTCCCCACTCCCTACCTCCCCCCTCCTCTCCCTCTATTCCACCTCCTACCCCACTCTCCCTCCTCACCTCCTCCCTCTTCTTTTCAATTCTCCTCCTACCCTCCCCCCAATCCCTCCCTCGCCTCTCCTTGCCCCTACCCTCAGTCACTCCCTCCCTCCATAACTCCTCTCCCCTACCTACTCCCCTCCTCTCCCTCTATCCGCTCTCCTCCCCTACTCTCCTCCCCAGGATCACGAGGTTGGCGCTCCTCTCCCTTCTTGCATGCCCCGGAGGAGCATCAGCCGTCGGCGCCCACAGAGCCAGGCTTCTGATCGGCCTGGAAGCACCAGCAGCAATGGCCGCACCAGCGTGTGAGCGGGGGGAGTGGGGTGTAGTGGGGGGGGGAGAGCTCGGACAAAAGACAGGGGAAGAGCCACGGGGGGAGAGGAGGGTATCCCGGTGGCCGGGGCAAGAGCAAGAGTGAGGGGGACCAGAGGGGTAAGGGCTGGAGCTGTGGGGCGTGACGATGGAGGTGCGTTTGGGACACACAGCGGGAGCAGGACACTCTCCTCCACCGGGATCACGTTCACCGCTTTCCATTTGGCGACATCACCGCTTCCGATCCCTCTGAAAATTGTGCCGGTTGGAGACCTCCGCCGGCCACCCGCAGCTCCAGTAAAGACACGATGGCGCAGGAAGAGGTGGACCGTTCCGGGGAGTGACAGGAGAAGAGACTAATCCGCACGGTGCTGACTGGCAGGAGAAGAGATTGATCTGCACACGCGCAGGTTTTACGATTTCTAAACCTCGCTAACCTTTACAATATACCACCGGTCGGAACAAAACTTGTTGCACTCGCAGCACAGGACAACCGCGAGTGAGCTGCCGAAAAATCGTAGCTCTATTGCGTATTGTTTTTGCGCAAATAGAAAAATAAAGCAAACCGGAAGATCACAAGATCAGAGCTTTAGTTATGTATAGATTACGATATGCATGTTGCAACATTAATTTATCAACTGTAAAACAGTGACACAGGATCTTAAACAGCCAAATTGTGAAAACAAATGACTTGCAAGTCAACAACAGATACTTTTTTTTCATGGTAAAAGTCCCAGGATGTTGTATGTATTAATTGAAAATTTAATAGTGTTTCTTTGGATGGATGACCAAAAATGTTGGGAGCTGGATTTTGAGGAGCTTCTTGAGGTACAAATATAAAGGAAGAGAGAGTCTGGTGTTTCCAGGGGATCTGGGAGCATGCCTCTACCTTCTGCAGGACTGAGACATTGTAGTCAATTAATTGAGATGTTTGACTCCTGTTTTCTTATTTGCAGAGGATTTCATTGGCTGGAGAGATTATGGAGAGGGGCTGCTGGAATGCCAATATGCCAGCGTTGTTCGACGTTCCTTCTCTGCACCCTATTCCAGTTCACTTGATGTGGTTTCCGACATTCATCCCAAGTATCAGTGTGACTTGGTTTCCAAAAACGGTAGTGATGTGTATCGGTACCCGAGCCCTCTGCATGCAGTCGCTGTACAAAGTCCAATCTTTTTCCATCCTGCAACCGGGAACGTTAAAGAGGAAGGGGAGAAGCCTCCGCGTGGTGTGAGTGCTTCACCAGTGGAACTGGAGAGTGAATCTGTAAAAACGGAGCCCGCTGTGCCAGCCCCCCAGGTCAGTTCTTGTCCAATTGTGCACCCTTCTACAGCGAGAAAGCTGGATAATTATATACTCGGCCTTCTTCAGAAGAAAATCCAGCCTCTTCGACCCAATAAACCAAGGACCAGCCTCAACACAGATCCTCTAAAGGGGATCTTGAGGCAAGGTAGTATCTGTGCCAAACAAACAATGGTGCCTGTTAGCACTGATTTGAAAGTGCTAAGAAACCTTCATACCCATTCTCCTGCAACCAATGGCTCTGAATGCAGTGTGGCATCACCACAAAGGCAACTTCCAGGCAGTGAAAATAAACAAGAACAAAATAACACGCAGGAATCTAAAACAGAAGCGACATGTAACCGAATAACGGTTCAGAATAACGTTAATGAACTGCAGAGCAGTAGCTTGCCTCAGAAGAAGACCAATGTGGTGACCAATGGACTCACTAAATGTCCTGTGACATTTGATTATCAAGAAGGGAATGGTGAGTGTGGCACATGCACCCCAAAAGATAATTCTCATCAGCACGTCACAGTGCATGAAGAGAATGTCGTGCAACCTCCTAAAGTGGCGTTTCCCAAAAGACCGCCAAGACCGCTCCTGGCTTCCTTTCCCGTGGAGGAAAGACCATCACTGGACGACGGGAGTGAAGCATCGTCTGCGCACAGCTTGGAGGGTACTGGGCAGTTGGTGAATGCCCATTTCACTCCAGCACCGCAGCAGCAGCAGCAGCAGCAGCAGCAGCAAGCGATGAAATCCCGGAAAGGCACCAAAAATTTAAAGGTCAGCAAATTTAAGAGTTCAACGTTGAAACCCAGGCCCCACTGTGAAGCGCCTCTTCCATCAAACATTCAGAGCGTAAAACAAAAACCTAAAGCCGCTCCAAGAAAATGTCATTTTTCTGATGACGTTGATCACGTGAAACGGAATGCCAAGCGGCCTGTGTCCAGAGCGAAGAAGACCTTCTACACCATATCTGAGAACAATATTGTGGGTCGACAGACTGGGGCCAAATCCACCAAATGTAGTGGGCAGGCAAGGGAAGCTGTCCTGGTCAAGCCCAGGTACAAACAAAGAATTGATTACCGAAAGTGGAGGACCACCGCTGAGATGACCCGTGAAGAAGCAATAAAACGCTTCAGAAGGCGCAACAGGAAAGAAGTGCCCTGTCCGCTGCCTGGTACGTACTTGCAGAATGGCGGCCTCACTGCTCCGAGAGGAAGTGATTCAGAATATTCAGCCGAGTGCGAATCCTTGTTCCACTCCACTGTGGCGGACACCAGTGAGGATGAGCAGAGCAACTACACCACCAATTGTTTTGGAGATAGTGAGTCCAGTTTGAGTGAAGTTGATTTCGCCGGAGAATCCACTTCATCCAGTGACTCTGATGAAAGTGGAGCTCTGGTCTGGCCACAGTTCACCCAGTCTCGACCTGCACAACCATCGACTGCCGAGTTAAAGAAGTCTCCACCAAAGGCCTTTGTCAAAATCAAAGCATCGCACAATCTAAAGAAGAAGATCCTACGATTCAGATCAGGTTCACTGAAATTAATGACAACTGTGTAGGAGAAGAGGAAATTTGTTGCTTAGGACTCCAAATGACACAGGATCTTATTTTGAATTGTACACTCTATGGAGTTTAAAGATTCAGTTGTCAGAATTAAGCATGTAAGTTTAGAACTCAGTATTCTGTGCATGATATTATTGTTCAATATTAGCTCCAAATTGTACACTGCTAATTGTATATACTACCTGTATATTAATACACTGTTTCATGCTTTAATAAATTGTTTTACCTTGAATCTTTAAACTGTTTTATAATTAACTGTACTTTTTCCCTTTACATCTTGCATAAAGCAAGTAAAGGTTTGAATTGATAAATTCAGTCTGAAACTGTAAATAATGTTTGAGGAAGCAATAGTTGTTGCACAGATGAAGGTAGAATATAGATAATCAAAACTGGTCTCTCCAATACCAATGCAGTATTCTGAAGATTAATTTAACCAGTAAGTAAAAAAATATGAAAAAGCCATAGAATAAACATAGGGCATCTAACTGTCCAAGTGTGCACTTTTTTTCTCCCCGTGTAATCTTGTCTAATCTTGTTGTTTTATCAATGAAATATAGAGTATTATAATGCAGGATTGAAGTATCTACTTCCTTAATGTGGAACCTGGAATACTCAAAATTCCTGAGCTCAGATGCATGTGTATTGTTAATCATTCTTGCTCTAATTGAGTGCCCCGATGTTTTGCTGCATTCAACTTATATTCCTGAACTTTTCAGCAAATTATTTAAAATCCTCTTATTTTCTGGAAGTTGTGTTTCAGTTGCCCATTTTAAAATGCCTCTGATATTTGCCCCAACAAATGCGGAGTTGGATTAGTTTGGGCTGACTTGTCATCGAGTGCAATAGCGAAGGTTGGCCTTGGGGAAATTAGCTTCAGCAATCCAATGTGCACATGAACTGGATTAATTGGAATCCCATTTCTGATCACCGTGTTTCTGCCTGTTGTGAAGCTAGTTGTGGATTAATAGTTGATGAACGCAAAATAAACTTGAGCAGTTGGTATTCATCAAAGTACAACAAATAAATGTTTTTAAGGTTAACATATGGACAGTTTAAAATACGAATCTTTATTTGTTACCGTGATTTAAAAGTAAGGGTGATGTATTTGTGATGGAAATCTGTAAGAGTGCATAAGCCAGTCTAATACTTAAGGGAAGCTTTGTATTATATTTTCAGTAAGACATTGAAGCCAGCTTCTCTCTATCCCCTGAACTGGATGTGAAGAAGATCCAGTGAAGAGGACCATTAGGTCTCTCTTGACCATTTATCCTTCATCTGGACACTTAATTCATTGGGAAATGCCTGCTAGCAAGTTGGTTGTAACATTTTCTATATTATAGTGCTAATGTTGCACAGGATGTCCTGTGGTCATGAAATGTTTCATAAATTCCTTTTCATTTTTGTAAAATAGTTTCAAGGTGTACTTGAAATTGATCTGGACCTCCTGTCTTCTGTTTACAGGAGAGGAGAAAACCATGTGGTCCCTCAAATCTGCTCTGTCATTTGAATAAAATCATAACTGGTCTTCTATCTCGAGTTCATGTTTGTGTGTTCCCTGATGTCCTATCAATCACGCTGGATATATCCTGAATATATCCACTATTTGGGGAGATAAGTACTTCTCATCAGTGGGTCATTTGTATGCGTGTGTTCTGATTCCACTTGCTTCATACCAAGTAGGTACGAATGCTTAGTATTTATTACATTAACCACAACTAATATTATACACAAAGCATTGGATTCACCTTTACAGTCCACTCTGAAGTGGAATAGCAATAGAGAATCAAGCAAAATGGGGACTTTAAGCCTTATTTCTACTTTACTCACGACACACAAGGAATTGCAGATGCTGGAATTTTAAGCAAATCACAGTGCCAGAGGAACTAAAAGGGTCCGGCAACATTTGTGGAAGGAATGGACCCTTCTTCAGATGTTTCCTCCTGGCCAGGCCGGCTACCGTTGCTAATCACCTCGAGAACCACCATCGTCACTGTCACAGATAATGGAATATAAATGTGAATTTAATGGAAGCCTTGCAATGCGCACACATTTCATCACAATCATAGTTCTAAACATATACCAAATGTTGATTGGTTGAAATGCTTTGCTACATAAAGATTTTCCATAAAACCATTGGAGAATGTTGTATAGTGCTAGATAAATTAAGGCTGTTTTATTCACTAGCTTCATCTTTCCCCTTGGTAATATTTCAAATAAGAACTGGAGCAATAGTAAGGTATTTGATCTGGAGTTTTGTTCCGGGGCACACCTGTCATTGATTAAGCTCCCCTGTATAACACCATCCTATTCTGTTCCTGCCTCAGCTGATTTGATGCTGCATTTATCATCTTTGTAACTCTGCCCTATACAATTTCAGGCTTGTGCATTGCCTTCCCTCTTTTTCATGAGTGTAAGGCCATTCATCTACTCTGTTCTTTGGATGTTCTTTACACTATGGTTAAATGACAATTAAAAAATCTTTTTTTTCAGTTTCTCCCTTGCTATTTTTCCTCCTTTTCTCTAATATTCTCCAGCGCTGTAACACTCTGAAATATCTGTACTCCCATTCCAGCCCCTTGAAAATGGCAGTATAGTGCATGATTCAGCCTTCTCCTGCCAATGCCCTAAGTTCTGGAGATGGAATTTTGAACAGATTACCACAGAACAGGCCCTTCAGCCCACAATGTCTGTGCTGAACATGATGCATGTTCGGCACTAGTTAAATGTATTTAATCTGCCTGCACGTAATCCATATCCCTTAAATTTCTGCATGAACTTGTATGTTGTAAATTTCTTTGGATCTGTGCCTCCAAGACATTCCTCAAAACTTATCATGTTGATCATCTGTCGCTTCAGTGTTCTTTGTTCAACAGGGCTCTGGTGACTTGTGACATTTGTGTATTGAAGGTCTTGCACGAGGAATCTGTTGCCCTTCAACTTTTTTTACATTCTACAAATATGAATGTTTTGCAACAGATTTTGTTTGGGAGTTTGGATCTGATGTGAAAGGGTAACACAGTTTAGAATCAGCAGTCATTATCAATCCAGCAATAACTTAAAATCTGCTTTTTCGCCTTCCATCACAATGAGGAATGTGGAGGAGTCACTGTGGTGGATGTTTATGTTAAAATGTATTTTGTGTGTTCCGTTGCTTTTTATATGTATGACTGACTTGGCAAATGAAATTCCTCGTACGTTACAAAACATACTTGGCTAATAAAGTATTATTATACTAAGTGGGACCCGTTGGGTCCCTGTCACACTGGAGGCCTGGTCTCCCAACACAACTCATTCCCCAACACAATATTCCACCACTCACCCGTTCCCCCAATGCAAACCGTTCCCCCAACGCAATATTCCACCATACCCCCATTGCCCCCAATTGCGCAGGCGCAACTCATTTCCCCTCATCCCTCAGCACTCCCTCCCCCTCCTCTTTGCAAAATGCAAAGTCCTGAAGGAACTCAACAGGTTAGGCAGCATCAGTGGTAGAAATGAACTTCATCAGACTGATAATGATAGGAACACAGCTGACATTGGAGGTGGGGTGGGGTGGGGACACATCTTATGAAGTGATAGGTAGATACAGATAGGGGGGATAGTAGGGTGGGGTAAGTGACAAAGACTGTAGGTGAAAGGGAGACAGAGGTGTCAGATAAGGAAAGATGATGAGTGAAATGTCATGCCAGAGGGAGGGAATTAAGGGAAGGCAGAGGAGAGGGGAATAAAAATGAAAATGACAGACTCTGGGATGGGAAGTAAATGCATAAAAGGGCTATTAGGAAGGTCCACACTGGGGTAGGGGGGACATCATACGAAAGAGAGAGGGGGTAGTGGGGGTATTACTTGAAATTGGAGAATGCAATGTTCATACCTTTGGATTGTATACGTTTATCCTCTATTGATTCACTCATCACCCCCTGCAGACCCTGTCTGGCATCCACATCTTTTTGGTGAGACAGATTATCACTTGCAAATCTTCCAACCTCGTCCACTACATTTGGTGCACTCGTCATGGTCTCCTTTACATCTCGAGACCAAGTGTAGACTGGGCGACCATTTCACGGGACACTTGCTCTTTGATCGCCAAGGCCTGCTGTTGCATCTACGTCAGCTCTGCAATGCAGCTGCCACCAAACCACTTCCTGTTCAAAATGGTGGGGCATTTATTCATCAGCTAAAGCTGATAAAGATTTGGAAGACCCTGGGTCATACAAAGCAATAGCTCTTTTAAACACTGATCAAAAAATACTAACTAAAATGTTATCTCGGAGGCTAAGTTTAGTGATTAATAACTTAATACATCATGACCAAACAGGTTTTATTCCAAAACGCTATTCACCTTATAATCTGAGACGTCTATTCAATATCATGTACTCAAAAAGAGTGAATGATACTGAACTAGCTGTCATATCCTTAGATGCTGAAAAAGCATTTGACCACGTTGAATGGCCATATTTATTTAAAATAATGCAGAAATTTCAACTGGGGGATAGATTTTCCAAATGGGTAAAAATCATATACTCGAATTCAACTGCAAGAATATTAACAAATGTTATCAGCAAAATTTAATCTCTTTAGGAGTTGTAGACAAGGATGCCCGTTATCACCATTATTATTTGCTCTGGTAATAGAGTCATTAGCCGAAATGATTAGATCAGAACCAGAAATATATGGATATAATACCAAAACTACAACGAATAAAATATCTCTATACGCAGATGACATCTTAATTTATATCACAAAACCGGAGATTAGTATTCCCGATCTACTTAATGTTATAACTAAGTTTGGCACATTTTCTGGGTATAGAATTAACTGGAATAAAAGTGAAATTATGCCTATAACTGGAATAAAATTAAATATATTAGAACAATTCCCACTTAAAATAGTCACGGACAAATTTAAATATCTAGGAATTAATGTATCTAAATCCTATAACTGTCTATTTAAATATAATTACCCTCAATTGTTAAATAAACTAAAAAAAAAAAAATTATATTGGAAAACACTACCTATATCAATGATTGGTAGAATAAATGCTATAAAAATTATTTTTATGCCACAATTGTTATATTTATTTCAAGCCATCCCTTTATATCTCCCTAAAATGTTTTTTAAAAAAAAAAAAAATAGATACTTTGATTAATAGTTTTGTCTGGGACTATAAAAATCATTGAATAAGTAAAAAACATCTATGTAAATCTAAAATAAATGGTGGACTAGCACTACCAAATTTCTTATATTATTTCTGGGCAGTTCAGATTAAAAATATGAATTTTTGGTTGGTAAATTTAGATTATGAGCCAAGCTGGCTAAAGATGGAAAAGGAAGACTTTTGTAAATTTGCCTTTTGATGTAGGTTCGATTCTTTTTGCACCAAGGGAAGTACAAAAAAAAAGCATATGGTGATAACCCTATAATTCATAGCAATAGACGTATTTGGAAACAAATAGTTAAGACCCTGCATATGGATAATTTGTCACTTTGTTTGCCAATTATGAATAATCCTTTGTTTAAGCCCTCTGATTGGACTCTGGAGTGATTTAGGAATTTAAAAGGATAGGGGGTAAGTTAGACACTTAGATGAATTGTTTAATAAACACCCAAATACAGAAAAATTAATAGCATATATATACAATTCATCGACAAACATGGCCTGGGAATGACGTAATTGATTTACACAGACAGATTGCATTATTCAAAAAGGAAATTAAATAGAACACCTTTCCGGCTTAAAGGAAACTCAACTATTATTGGACAGAAAATCTTTAAATTTCAAATGGGATCCAAAAAATACGAATTCAAATCTTGAACAGATATGGTCTCCATGTAACAGAATATTTGAATAGGGGTAGCTGTTCTTGGCATCACAACTCAATGGGTACCCGGCAGGATTAGATGAAAATAATTCTTTTTTTTTTGGATTTGTATGCATGTCTCTATTGATATCGTTATTTGAAATTGTGTTATTCACTATTAAGATATATACTATAATCTTTTTTTCTTTTTTCCTCTTCTCTTTTTCTCTCTATATAATCAAAATTATTATTTAATCACTATTCTTATTGATTAAAATCTATTCTTTTCTTTTTCTACTTTCTAAAAAATAGAAGTTTATAAGAATTATTTGTAACATCCCTATACTTATTGAAATAAGTTGGTTGTGTATTTGAAAAGTTGTTATACCGTTGTTATGATGGATTACTTCTAATAAAAATATTATTAAACCATTTATTCATCAGCTAAGTGAGGACAGCAGTCAGTCCGAAGGAGGGCCTCGACCTGAAATGTCACCTATTCATTCACTCCACAGATGCTCCCTGCCACTCCAGCACTTCATGTTTTACTCAGGATTTCAGCATCTACACTTGCGTTCCAATAAATAATCGGGACGGGATTTCCTGCCCATGTTTGACTTCATGCTATGATATTTCGTGGAGTGTGGAGTGAACATTGAGGACTCTTAAGGGCTACACCCTCCTATTTATATATCAGTGTCACCACTATGGTCTGTGCTGCTGGAGGGACTGAATAGATTGGGGATTTTGATGGATAAGTCCAGCATGTTATTTGTAATGTATGATTCTGATGGACAACAGTAGGACATTTGCTGGACTAATCTATGGGATTGTTTTCACAATTTCGGGACTGGTCCACAGAGACACAAGAGACTGCATATGCTAATATTTTGAGCAAACTTAGTAGGCCAGGCAGCATCTCTGGAGGGAAGTGGACAGATACGGTTTTGGTTTGGTCCTTTCTTCAAACTGATGGAGGAGGGAAGAGAGATGTAAAAGAGAGGTACAAGTGGGGTAAAGCCTGGCAAGTGATGAGTGGGTACAATTGGAGGGGGAGGAGGATTGATTGGCAGATGGGTGCAGTAAATGACAAAGGTCAGAGGTTAAAAGAGGACAAAAGGTTGTAAGATAGGAAGAGGAGTGAAGTGTAAAGTTGGAAGGGGACTGAGGGGGGGACTGCAGGACACAGGAGACATGGGCGAGGGCTCCATCTACAACAGCAAGGGGGAAATAGTACTCACTGCGGAAAGAGCACATCTTGCATGTCCGAGAGTGGAGAGCCTCAATTCTGGAGTAGATGCGGTGGAGACGGAGAAATTGAGAGTAGGGAATGGTGTTCTTACAAGCAGCAGGGTGGGCGGAAGTGTAATCAAAGTAGTTATGGGAGTCGGTGGGGTTGTAGTAGATCCAGTGGATAGTCTGTCCCCTGTGAAGTTTGTGAGGAGAACTTAGTGTTGGGTTGGGAGAGACCTTTCCTTTCCTTGAATAAGGTTCCCTGACCATTGCCAAATGCCTCTCTCACTTTATTCTTTCCGTGATGATTGCACCAATGATAAACCGAATGACTTGCTCTAACAGTACAGAAGAGAACAGATGCAGGCTTGTCAGAAATTATTACTTTTTAATAGCTTCAGCAGAAAAGTTTATTTTTTGGCATTTATTTTGCTATTTTTTTTACTTACTGGATTATGTAAAATTAAGGATGAGGGAGCAGATATATTAAAAAAAAATACACAGGTCAACCTAGCATTCCTACAACCTTTGTAGGATTCATGCCTGTAGCATTGGGTGAAGCCCCTTCAATTCTTGTTGGTGAAGATGCCATCCTCTATGCCATGGACAGCTACCTTCGGGAGTGCTACTTGCAAGGTCAGTTTCATTTATCAAAGAAACGGGCAGACAATGTTACAGGTAGGGATCCTTCTTGAGACTCAGAAGCAGGGTCCTAACCTGTAACATCGTCTGTCCATTCCCTCTGCAGACGTTGCCTGATCTGTTGAGATCCTTCAACGCTTCACATTTTGCTCAAGATTCCAAATGTGAAGCATTTGCTCAAGGATTAACAACCATCATTGTTAACTTCATAGGTAGACAAAAGTGCTGGAGAAACTCAGCGGGTGCAGCAGCATCTATGGAGCGAAGGAAATAGGCAATGTTTCGGGCCGAAACCCTTCTTCAGATTGTTAACTTCATCCTGGACCTTTATTTGTTTTTTTTCTGCCATGCTTTTGCCAATACAATAAGGGAAGAGGATTATAATATCAAGAAGGAAAGCCTTGCTATTTCCCTCATAGAAACAGAACATAGCATTATCAGTCTAATCAAACCATACGTGAGTCCAATTGCACACATAGCCCACATTTCTGTCACAAAGCCTTTCAATATCAGACCCCACACTCACCAGAGCTGTTGTGGGCCTCCCATGCCCACTCCACCAACACCATCACCAACTGTGGGCCTCCAGCCACATATCAGAGGGAACAGAACAGCCTGCAAAAGCTGCTGATAATAGAAACAAAAAATATCTTGCAAAGACTACAAGGATCATGGTTCCAGAATGTCTGTGGCCTGGGAGGAAGTTGAGTACAGGGTAATGTCCAGATGTCCTTTAATTGATAATATGTATGAGGGTTTTGCAGAAGGAGCTGGGTCCTGCTGCAAATGCATGATCAGGATTGGTTGGGAAATGATGGGTTATAATACTATGTTGCAGGGCCTTTGCACTGCTATTTGTGATTGGCCAAGGAGAGGGGCCTTGCCCAAATTGTTTACATTACCTGGTAAAATGTTTCTTTATTTAAGGGAACTGTTTTCCATTAAGTACTTTCTGTAGCAACAATGTGATGGGATATTCTGTGATTGGGTTAGGGAACTGTCAATTAATGTATTGTATGATCTTTATTTATGATTGGCTTGTAAGGGCTGCCCCTCGCATGTATTTCGCACCAAGGGTCCGATATAGTATATATAGAGGGGAGAGCACATGAGTCTGTGTCGATCTTCTTGGGTAGCACTTGGGACCGTGCTGACCACCTGGAGGTGTCTATTTGCATGAGGCTGAAGGGCTTGGACGAGTAGAGACAAAGATCCGACCTGTGGTGTTGGTTAGTTAGTGTGTTTGTGTTCGGAAACTAAAGTTTAGTTGATCCAGTGCTTGACTTTTACTGAACCAGACTAACGGGGTGCAGAGGGTATGGGGAGAAGGCAGGTACGGGATACTGAGTTGGATGATCAGCCATGATCATTTTGAATGGCGGTGCAGGCTCGAAGGGCTGAATGGACTTCTCCTGCTCCTAATTTCTATGTTTCTATGGTGAGATTAGGACCGGAATTACACTGCCATCTTCGAATCATCAAAGTCAGTGGAAATAAAATTTGGTGAGGTGAAATCAACATTTATCAGTAATAAATTATCTCCTATCTAATCCAATTATTAAGGCGCAGGCAAGGAAAAAACAAGAACATTCTCTTCGGCTTGGTATCACAACACAGCCAAACAGTACTTTGTTAGTGTGAACATTCATTCAGGGTAATTCTTTTCAAAGTTTTCTCATTGGGGGGGGAATTTTTCTTCAGTGTCAAGTTACCCAAATTTTATTTTGGATCTTACCACAGATTTTTTTTTTTTCAATGGTATAATTGGTAGACAAAGCACAGAAGGCAGCCCTCATTATCTTTCACAATGAAAGATTGAAGATGGCTGATTGACCTGAAAGCAGTTCAGCTGTTTTGAGTTGAAGTGGTTTCTGTGAGTGCATCAGCAGAAGGCTGACCCAAAAGGTCAATGATGTGGTCAGCTTGTGGCCAGGTGGACAAACTTAATACCTGAACAACTGTTCTGGGTCTAAGCTGCTCATTCCCCGAAGGAATCCCTGTCAGGGGATTTGATTCGCAAACACCTGCAGTAAAAACATTGTGCAGATCACCGTCAACATGCCTGTGGGACTCAAATTAAATATGCTGGTTTTACAGGTAAGGAGTTGCTTTGCTATTAAATAATTACTTGCCATAAAGTTCAATAGAGCTTTATTATAAGTTGTGTTCAGTTTTGCAGAGTTCTGAAAACTACAAAACTTCATATTTGCATCATACATCTTTGGAATATCTTGTCATTAATGTTGTATACTGTTAGTAAAATGCTACATGAAAGTGATTACAATGCGATTAATCGTGAACAGTCTCAATGTGACATTTACAAGAAAGTTTGCCTTCTATACCTGACCAAGCAATGTGGTTGAATCTTATTGAGTACTTTCAAACTGATGTATCTAATGCCTCTGCAGGTTATGTACTATATGTTTCCCTTAGCTTTGCTGGATTAAGAAGTCTTGGACACTGATAGAATTACTTGAACCATGGTTTGGCTGTGTTTAGAGTATTGTGTACAATTCTGGTCACCCCATCACAGAGAGGATGTGGATACGTTGGAGAGGGTGCAGCAGAGATTTACCAGAATGTTGTGCGGACTAGTTATAAGAGGTTGTCAAACATGGATTGGTTTCTTTGGAATGTCAGAGGTTGAGGGGAGACCTGGTAGAAGTATATAAAATGATGAGAGGCATATATAGGGTTGACAGTCGGAACCTTTTTCCTGGGTGGAAATATCATAGGCTGGGAGGGACAACGTTAAAAGCAGATGTAGGAGGCAGATTTATTTTTACACAGAGGTGGGTGCCAGGGTGGTGGTGGAGCAGATGTGATAATGATGTTGAAGAGATTTTTAGACAGGCACATGGATATGGGTCACAAGCAGGCGGTGGAGATGAACGTGGCATAATGTTTGGAGTAAACATTATGGGCTGATGGGCCTGCTCTTGTGCTGCACTGTAAGTTGTTGTTCTTTTTCCATGTGTGTTGGAGTCAGGAGTATGTCCTGGACTTTTCAGCAGTACCTATATTCTGTGACAGAATTTAAATTAAAAAAGTGTAGTTTGAGATGAGGATATCAACACAGTTCATGTCAAGTTACCTGCAGACCAAAAAAAAGGCAAATGCTGGAAGCACTCAGCAGGTTGGTCAGTTCCTATGGACAGAAACCAAGTTAGGTGCCCCGAGGTAGAGGTATATTTGGGATTCTATTATTATTTTATGATGAGGGAGAAATGTTGGCAGGGTGACCGTTGATGAACTCTCTGAAAGAGCAAACATTGTGGCAAGCCCTACAGTATCCCTCATTGTTAAAGAGTTTGCCAAATCTCATTATCTTGACTCAACCATTTAGATTAAGATTGGTATGGTGATAAACTTGGGGGGAAAACTCAGTACCCACGCCCTTAGAACAGATGTGAGAACATTTCCTGCTCATTTAACCTTGAGTCTTTAAGTTTGTACAATTTATGATTAGCATAGCTCAAGCTACTAAAAAAATGGAACTTTGCACAAATATAGTATGCTAATCAATGCTTTCGAAATTGGAACGTATTTCCAACCTGCAGTGGTGGAGATGGTTCCGATGTAATTTAGGTCTTTCAGGCTATGGCAACACAACATGCAAGTAACTACTTTTTTTGGAAGATTACTGAACGGGAAATAATGATGTAGCTTTAAAGGCAAGTTAGAGGTTGTATTTGAATGGCATGATATTTTTAGAACAAAGTAGGTACCTTTAGAATAAAGCTTGTACCTTTTTTAAGTAATTGCACTGGAAACGTAATAGTATTTTCAAGGACCTTCAGAAAACTTGAACACTAGATATTTCATCTAGACTTTGTAGGTCTTTGGTTTCCAGCATTTAATGCAATTGGTTTCTGAAGATATTCAGGGAGAACAACTTAATCAAAACTTTGTGCAAAATTGAATAACACTATGAGTGGGTGTTGAGAAAGAATGTTTTGATTGTAGCTCCATAAAGACATAAGATTTTATCTCACCAATAAAATTGAATAATACAATATACAAGAAAAATCCAATTATTCATAGTACTATTAGAATTTGGAAACAAATAAAATTAACCCTGAAATTAAGAAACCTATCGCTTCTCTCTCCTACAGTTAATAATCGTCGTTTAGACCATCCATTATTGATAAATCATTTACCCATTGGCGGACTCAACTAACTTAATATCATACTTGTATAATATCTTCCTAAATATAGAAATACTATCATCTGATAGAATTAGAAGAGATTGGGAACAAGAACTATCTATAAACATCTCGAAAGAGAGTTGGGATAAATACTTGCTGTATGTGCATAAATGCTCGATCAATGTAAGACATATTTTAATCCAATTCAAAATCCTACATAGATTATATTATTCGAAAACTAAACTCAATAAAATCTTTCCAAGTGTTTCCCCCATTTGTGATAACTGTTTTTCTCAAGATACAACTATAGCACATTCCTTCATTTTTTGCATAAAAATCCAAACATTTTGGAATTAAAATTTTGAAATTGTTACAAAATTATTTAAAATAACATTGAAACCTAACCCAGAATTTATTATTTTTGGAACAATGGAAGTCGGCTTTGAGCTGACTGTTCCAAAAGAGTTTCCTTAATTATGGCTTAATAACGGCAAAAAAACATACTTACATTTTGGAAAAATGCGCCCACACCAACGGTAAAAATGTGGATTTCAAATATGCCCAAAATGTTACACCTCGAAGACATGAGATTCGTCCTAGCAGGCAAATCAGACCAATGCTTAAAGATTTGATCTCCATTTATTAACTTTTATTACCAGCATAAGGTGCAACATAACTCTGGAAATAAACAGTTTCAGGACCTGGTGGGGGGTGTGTAAAGATATGTAGGTACATCCCTTTTATCTTACTTTCTTTATATTTTCCTTTTTTTATTATTTTACTTTATTTTATTCTTCCTCGTGCTCTATGTCTTTATGGGCTCTCTCTTTCCACTTTTTCACGTACTATTAATATCACTATCTTATCTAACTTTCTCCACTTTTTCTTCCTTCTACTTTCCTATTATTAAAGTTTAAAACAAGAAGTGGTACATGAAATGTATTATGTTATTTTTGACTTGCACTATTGTACATTACTTCTAATGAGAAAAAAATATTTTGGATAGTGTGTACCTTCTGTAATCTGCTTAAATGTGGTTCAATATGGAAATTGGAAGGTTGCTATCTGAGATGTTTTGACTCTCCAAATGCTCTGATATAATATCTCAGTGACTTAATTGTTATTCAAGTATGCTCACCAGCATGCAATTCGTGTACTTGGCTCAAAGTTGCAAACTAAACTTTTCCACTGAAATCATTCTTAATGGTGTGTAAAGTTTTAAATTATAGCCAAATAAATTCTCTGGCATTGAACATTTGTGGGATCAGATTCTCATTGCTTCAGGTTTTAATAATAATGAAGTCAAATTTGCTTTATTTTTGGCTCTTTTCGCTGAAAGTTTCATACCATGGAATTCTTATATTGCCTCTGCCTGCCTGCATCTGCCCCATTTTACTTGCTTTTCCTGAATTGTCGTTGAATTCACTATTGTGGCTGTTGCTTGCTCTAACTCTACAAAACGGATTCATCTTTCTTCCATCGAACTGGTTCCGGGATGTACCATTGCTGCAGAAAATGTGAGAACTTATTCCTGGAAATCCTGCTGCTTCATAGAAACATAGAAAATAGGTGCAGGAGTAGGCCATTCGGCCCTTCGAGCCTGCACCGCCATTCAATATGATCATGGCTGATCATCCAACTCAGTATCCTGTACCTGCCTTCTCTCCGTACCCCCGATCCCTTTAGCCACAAGGGCCACATCTAACTCCCTCTTAAATATAGCCAATTAACTGGCCTCGGCTACCTTCTGTGGCAGAGAATTCCAGAGATTCACCACTCTCTGTGTGAAAAATGTTTTTCTCATCTCAGACCTAAAAGATTTCCCCCTTATCCTTAAACTGTGACCCCTTGTCCTGGACTTCCCCAACATCGAGAACAATCTTCCTGCATCTAGCCTGTCCAACCCCTTCTAATGTTTCAATGCTGTTTCTTCCTTGTCTTATTATCTCACAGCTCAATTGGGTTCTGTGGTTGATTGGGACCTCTGAAGTTATGTAATGGACTGCTGATGCTGGAATTTAGAACAATTTAATAAAAAAAAAAAAAACCTGCTGGAGGAACAGTAGGTCAGGCAGCATCTGTAGAAGGATATAGATGGATGCTATTTCGGGTTGGGACACTTCCTGAGATTGATTCTCAATCAGACCGAAGACGAGTCCTAACTTTAAGTGTCACCTGACCATTTCCTTCTACAGATGCAGCCTGACCCACTGACTTTCACACAAGTTACACATTCCTAGAAAGTAAATGTTCTGATTTGGATGATATAAATGTTGGTGACACAGATTTTATTGCCAAGTTATATTGACTGTAAATAAATATGTGTGCATTTCCAAAAGAGAGATTTAATTTTAACTTGCATATATTTACATGTTGAAACTTTTTTTTGTCTAAACTGAGTGTCCCTGAAACTTGTTACATTGAGAAGTGTGCTATGTGAAACTGCTATCTAATTGAATCGCCACCATACACCAATTTGGAGAAGGTATCACAATCCATGGTTAAAGATGATTACAAGTGTTTACTAAACTCAATAGGTTTCAAAAAAGAACTTGGAAGATAATCATCTTGCATTGACTTTCCGCACTCTTTTTGGTTTTGTTATTTCTGAGTTTAATGTTTTCTAATCATTGCTATCTGACGGTAAGGTTATTTAATATTGCATTGGAAGTTCATATGCACAAATATAGCATCCCTAAGTTGAGAACTAATTGTAATATAATGCTTAACTTGGAGTGTTCTTTTAAGCAGTGTTTTTGAGTCACTCAACCAACAAGGTGCCCCGCTGCTGGCAATGCCCAGTGGAAGTGGTGTATGCTTCACTTTGGAAGCCTTTGGATGCTTGTGTCTGATTGTAGCTGGACATAAACATTAATAGAATATTGACTGGCCTTGAGGGGGATACGACATATATTGCCTGAAGTAGATTCATATTGCCCGAGTCGAAGACGAGGGCAATATGGATCTAGTGAGGGCAATATATGTCGTATCCCCCGAAAGAGGACAGTCAATATTGTTATTATTACCCATATCAGACATCTAGAGGAAAATCTCAACATCTCAGCTCGGCGGACTTCCCACGTAAAATTTAGCCAAAATGGACGCCAAAGTCTTCCTGTCTGCCGTTTGAATATCGACATCTAGACCCTTCTCCATCAAATATTCCTTGAATATTGTTACTGCTTGTTTCTCACGCCCTCACACTGATCACAAATTACTCGCGCTCTGTCGTAAGAAATTTTGTGATCAACGAGAATTTCATTACTCGTATCAATTGCATGGGATGCGGGTGTTGGAGAGCGGGGGCTGAGGGAGGGATGGAAGCAGAAGCAGTGGCGGGGAGCCGGGGCTGGCGAATGTTTGCCAGGCTGACGAGTTTTTGCCGGGCTGGCGAGTCGCTCGCTGCAGCTCTGGCCATGGAGCAGCCTCAGTGCAGGGGTCCTGGGCCGTCGGAAGCGTTGCACCGCTGCCATGAGAGTCTCTGTGCCGAATTTGCCCTGGTGACCGGCATGGATCAGGCTGCGGCTCGGTGCATCCTGGAGGACAACCAGTGGCTGCTGGAAGTAAGGTACCAAGCACTGGGTAGAAACGGTGGAAGATAGTGGCCTTCAAATGGGGGTGATTGGAGAAAGCATCCTGCTTTCCTGCTAGACTTTCACTTACTGTAAATGCAGGAAAAATGTACCCGATGTTGGGGGAGTTGAGAACCATAGGTCACAATTTAAGAATAAAGGGGGGGGGGGGGGGGGGGGGGGGGGGGGGGGGGGCAGTTAGGACTGAGAAAAGGACAAACTCTCTTCACCCAGAGAGTTGTGAATCTGTGGAATTCTCGGCCACAGAAGGCAGTGGAGGCCCAATCACTGGATGTTTTCAAGAGAGTTACATTTAGCTCTTGGGGCTAATGAAATCAAGGGATTATGGGGGAAAAAACAGGAAAGAGTGGTTTTAGATGAACAGCCATGATCATATGAATGGCAGTGCTGGCTCGAAGGACCAAATGGCCTATTCCCGCACCTATTTTCTATGTTTCTATGCTTGAGTATATGGCAATAAAACTCAACCACTTGATTTTGAAGCATTCATGCATGGTGGAGGTATAATGTAGTCATAGAGTGATACAGTGTGAAAACAGGCCCTTTGGTGCCACACACTCGCCGACATGTCCCAGCTACACTACCTGTTTTTGGTCCATATCCCTCCAAACCTGTCCTACCCATGTATCAGTCTAACTGTTTCTTAAATGTTGGGATAGTCCCTGCCTCAACTACCTCCTCTGGCAGCTTGTTCCATACACCCACCACCTGTTGTGTGGAAAAGGTTATCCCTTAAAAAGTTACTTCTTAAAAATACTTCAAACGGAAAACATTGAAATCATACTTCCACAATGCACTAAAACTAGATTTTAATATCAAATTTCAAAAAGATCCTACTGTGGGAGGGGTGGTGCCCCCTACCACACCCTCCCCCCATTCAGTCACTCCAATCCCTCGCCAGGCACCCCCAAGGCCAGTGATCAGTGATCGCTCAGCCTCCCCACTTTCAAAAACTCTCCATGGCCCCTGGTTCAGACAGAGAGGACTGCGAGATGTGAGCGGGGAACTGAGGCCAGTCGTCCGTCATGTCTGGTTCCAATGCTCTGCGCTTCGAGTTTCGGAGTTGGCTAATGTTATTGATTTGTAATTACCCTGATTTGTAATTAGTTGACACAACCTTAATTTATTAATCCGGAATATCCAGGGGGATGGTATGAGTGTAATATTAAAATTACATGCAAGGTGTCAGGCTGTCTGTCACAATATACAGCCCCGATAACCCACTATTTCCTTCAGTTAAATATTGGGAATGTAGCACTATTGTCATTTGCCACTCAACTATTATGTTTGTTTACCTCACTGATTATTTCTAACCCCCCCCCCAATTCCTTTGACGGGTTGAATAGAAATGTCCCCAATCTCGTTTATTAATTGAACACGTAGATGAACATCCTCAAGGAGTGTAATCAGATGGAAACTGATTCAGATGCGATGTTTAAGAGCTTGTTCAAAGAAGGGGCATATTTTAAAGGAGTGACAGAGATACTTGCAGGGGAATGTGTGAGGAGGTGAAAGGCGTAGGGACCCTTCTTCAGAGCTCCTCCTTTCTGCCGGGAACATAAACCACACACACGCACACTAACACGCGAACACTGCCCAGGGTTACGTCCGCGCCCGGGTGGCGGTAGAGAGGGACTAGGCCCTGTCCACGGGCACCTTGGGGAATTTCTGGGAACGCTGGGCGTCACGGGGTGGAATGCATCCTCGACAGGGAGTGTAGAACAGTTCAGAATATTAGTTTCGATAGTCGGGTGATTTGAAACGCTCGGTATTGTTTCGTACCGTTTATATATTATTGCAATAAATGATTCAATTTATTTTTGTGTTTAAATAAATAACACACAGATTTACAATGCAGAGAATGCAGTTGGAGAGACCGTATTTAGAGTATTGTGTTCAGTTCTGGGCACCGTGTTACAGGACAGATGTTGTCAAGCTGGAAAGGGTGCAGAGAGGATTTACGAGGATGTTGCCAGGACCAGAGGGTGTGAGCTACTGGGAGAGGATGAGCAGGCTGGGTCTCTATTCCTTGGAGCGCAGGAGGATGAGGGGTGATCTTATAGAGGTGTATAAAATCATGAGAGGAATAGATCGGCTTGAGTCTCTTGCCCATAGTAGGGGAATCGAGGACCAGTGGACGCAGGTTCAAGGTGAAGGGGAAAAGATTTAATAGGTATCTGAGGGGTAACATTTCCACACAAAAGGTGGTGGGTGTATGGAACAAGCTGCCAGAGAAGGTAGTCGAGGCTGGGACTATCCCAACGTTTAAGAAACAGTTAGACAGGTCCATTGGTAGGACAAGTTTGGAGGGATATGGACCAAACGCGGGCAGGTGGGACTAGTGTAGATGGGACATGTTGGCTGGTGTGAGCAGGTTGAGCCGAAGGGCCTGTTTCCACACTGTATCACGCTATGAGTCTATGGATGGCCGATCAAATGTAAGCGGGAAGGTATAAACAGTTAATGGCACATATCTCTAAACTTAATTACATGCAAGGTGTCAGGCTGTCTGTCACACTACAGCCCCGATAACCTATTATTTCCTTCAGTTAAATATTGGGAATGTAGCACTATTGTCATTTGCCACTCAACTATTATGTTTGTTTAACTCACTGATTATTTCTAAACCGCTGGGACAATGGGAGTGTTCAGCACTGGGAACCTCAGCAGGCAAGCAGCTATGATCAGGGTAGAACAGGGGGCCAGGTGTAAGGCTGGACTCTGGGTCAGGAATGAGAGAAGGTATGCAACTGGAGACAGGGCCAGGAGTAGTACCAGGTGTGCAGTAAGACGCAGGTTGGTCAACATGGGCCAAGTGTTTGATTACATGAATATACTAAGATCATGCTTGTGCTGCACATGTTGTTCAGAGCCTGGCTCTACTGTGGAATGTAATTAGGAATTTAATTTAGCTTAACCTTATTCATAGCTAATCCAATTTAAAGCATAAATATTACATTCAAGTGTAAGTTAAAAGACTTGCTACAGTATGCACCAGAGTGCACAATTTCAAGCTGAAAAATGTAAAAGCTCCGTACCTGTTGGGGACAGGGAGGGGGGGTGGTGGTGTGGGGGAGGGGGGGGGAGGTGTGGGGCAGGGGGGGGGGATGGGAGGTGTATGGGGTGGGAGTGGTGTGGGGTGGGAGGGGAGGGGTGTGGGCTGTCGGCATGTGGGGGTTGTGGGGGAGTGTGCGGGAGGGAATGGGTGTGAGGGGGAGGGGTGTGTGTGTGGTGGGAGGGGGTAGTTGGTGGGGAGAGGGGATGTGTGGGTGAGGGGGGAGGGAGGAGTGTGTTGGGGGAGGGAGGGGTGTGTGGGCGGGGCGTGGGTATGGCTGCCCAGTTGCAGGCCGCACTCTCTCAGCTGCTGCCAGCCGCCCGCACTCACTCACTCAGCGGCTCGTCGTAATTGTAGACACAGCCCTCAATCCACTCCTTCAGCTTTATTCTCCTCGCCACTGGTGATTGACAGCGGGTTCCGGAAGGGGCGTTTTTTACAAAATTTCATAACCTTTGTACTATTCCACCAATCAGAGCAAAACTTGATGCACTTGGAGTACAGGAGAATGGCTAGTAAGGTTGCAAAGATTGTAGTGCTATCACGTACCATTTTTGCGCAAATTAAAAAAAAACACAAAACGGAAGAAGACAAGATGAGGTTAAGTATGGATGGATGGATAGATGAATAGATATATATGGAAAATAGACAGACAGTCAGACAGATGGCCTGCTCCTGTGCTGTACTGGTCTATGTATATTATCTGAGTTACATATATGGTCTGTTTCTAATCTGGTAGATTTTTTCCCCAAATTTATTGAAGATCTGGATCTAAATTCTCCAGCTGCCTTGATGCTAAATGTGTCTGTTTATCAGTCATCCAGGCCCCTGGCTACTAGTCCAGCTCGCTATGTATCTCTTTTGGGACACTTCTTTTGTGATCTTCTGCATCGCTGGTATAGCTAATGTGCTTCGGAGAGTTTGGGGAGGGTATTCCAGTGCACAAGGGTGTGGAGATCAAATCACAGTTGAAAGTTAAGTCAAGGAGGAATGTTTTTCTTTGTGCAAAAGGCCAGAATTGGAGGCAAGCTGATATCTTGAAGGATTATGAGGTAGTGTGAAATTTATAGATAAAACAAACCATTGAAGTGCCATTTCACCAGAACTGAAACGTAACTAGCAATTCTAAAGCATTGGAAAATATTTTGATCCACGGCGGTTCATGAAGATCCAACTGCACTGGCAAAGTTTAGTCTTAGTGTAAATATGCCAATGTAGTCAGTCATTCATTGTGGCACTTTTACTTTCTATAATACAATCAAACCTTTTTTTGCAATCGGTTTTTAAAAAAAAGAATTCTAGCTAACTTGCAATCTGAAATAGCTAATTTTGTAAAAGTTGGGAGTAAGTACTGGTGTGTTTTAGTGTGATTTGTGGAACTCTGGAGCTTGATGTATATTTTTAATGCAGCTATGCTATCATAGTACTGAAAAATAATAATTAGTTGGTGATTCACTGGATTGCAGTTTGGCCAGAAGATGCATTTTCAAGTCATTGTCCAGTCTACGCACTAATGTTGTCTGACACCAACACAAGATTTAGTGTGAAATTTCTAGTGGTCCAGATACAATGTTCTAAAACATCCACTGCTGATTGAAAAATAACCTCGTTTCTACTCTTGTGAGATATCAACAGTTTGATAATGGATTATCACATAATATGAATTTTCATCATGAAAATATCTTTGAAACAAGTGATTTACGCATGAAGATTCTGGGATATATTTAAATATGTACAGTAACTTTTCGAATGTACATTGGTTGTTTAGCATTGGGCTTGAAGGATCAGTTCCTCTGATAATATTCGTGCTTTGAAATTGCCTTCCGAGGCAAAGGGATGGTGAATTGTTCTATAATTATCTAACCTTTTGAATTGCAGGCGATTTCACAGGAGAAGAGTTTGTACAAGGCATCACCTGATCGACTGACTTCCCATACAACATTACAGCTTATATTGGTGATTCTCACGGATACAAGTTTCAATGTGACTGGGTGTCAAATTAACCATTTCCTGATCTCCCATTGCCCATTACTCATAGGCTCCCTTTGAAGACGATGATCCAAATGTTTTCCGATTAGGAAAAGGGGAGATGCAGCGAGACCTGGGTGTCATGGTACACCAGTCATTGAAAGTAGGCATGCAGGTGCAGCAGGCAGTGAAAAAAGCGAATGGTATGTTAGCTTTCATAGCAAAAGGATTTGAGTACAGGAGCAGGGAGGTTCTACTTCAGTTGTACAGGGTCTTGGTGAGACCACACCTGGAGTATTGCATGCAGTTTTGGTCTCCAAATCTGAGGAAGGACATTATTGCCATAGAGGGAGTGCAGAGAAGGTTCACCAGACTGATTCCTGGATGTCAGGACTGTCTTATGAAGAAAGACTGGATAGACTCGGTTTATACTCTCTGGAATTTAGGAGATTAAGAGGGGATCTTATAGAAACTTACAAAATTCTTAAGGGGTTGGACAGGCTAGATGCAGGAAGATTGTTCCCGATGTTGGGGAAGTCCAGGACAAGGGGTCACAGCTTAAGGATAAGGGGGAAATCCTTTAAGACCGAGATGAGAAAGACTTTCTTCACACAGAGAGTGGTGAGTCTCTGGAACTCTCTGCCACAGAGGGTAGTTGAGGCCAGTTCATTGGCTATATTTAAGAGTGAGTTGGATGTGGCCCTTGTGACTAAGGGGATCAGAGGGTATGGAGAGAAGGCAGGTACGGGATACTGAGTTGGATGATCAGCCATGATCATATTGAATGGCGGTGCAGGCTCGAAGGGCTGAATGGCCTACTCCTGCACCTAATTTCTATGTTTCTATGTTTCTATCCAATTTTTTTCAATTGATGTAAAATATGTTTTTTAAATTGAACGTGACCGCAATTTTAGAATTTGGCAGGAAACTGGCCTGAGCATATTCTAAGGGGACGGTAGTAACCTAATGAATAGTAAGGGCCAATGACTGTGCTCTTTATATTGTAACATTTTTCACAGGGACAGAGATGTTGAAGTAAATGATAGCACTAATGACAATCTATCAGTAGGATGCTGTCGATGGATGTGATGCATAGATGACAGCTTTATGGGGTTTCAATTCCTGAGATATCTTTGTAGGAATTCATTTACTTCGTGAGCTTTTAGTATATGTTTAGAATGCAGAACAATACAGTGCAGGAAAAAGCCTTTCAGCCCACAATATCTGTGCCAAATATATTGCCCTATTAAACTAATCAAAGTCAATTTTATTCGTCACGTGCACCCAAAGGTGCCGTGAGATGAATTTCCCTATTCCCTGTAATGATGCCCTATTAAATTAATCTCCTCTGCCTGCATGTGATCCATATCCCTCCAAACCCTGCATATCCATGTGTCGGTCAATAAAAACAGAAGCCACCATTGTATCTGCTTCCAGCAACTCCTCTTGTAGTACATTCTAGGCACCCACCAGCCTCTGCATAAAAAGAAAACTTGCCCCGCACATCTCCATTCTACTATGCCCTTCTCACCCTAAAGCAATGCCCTCTAGTCTGTGACACTTCCACCCTGATGAAAAACCCTATCTACGCCTCTCACTGTTTTATGTACTTCTATCAGGCCTTCCCTCCATCTCCAATACTCCAGAGAAAACAACCTGATTCTTTCCAGCCGCTCCTTGGAGCTAATAATTTCCAATCAAGGCAGCATTGTGGTAAACCCCTTCAGTATCCTCTCCACAAACCCTCGCATTCTTCCTGTAATGGGGATACCAGAACTACACATGCGTTTGAGAATACTGATTAGATATCTTTGTAAATCAGAGAGAAATTAATTGGGGTTGCAACATTGATAACCTATTACACCAACAGGCTTTAAACTGGAAAGGATGAACTTGTACAAGGATGTACATGAATAACTTGTTGACATCTATTTTCCGGGGGTGGGAAGGGAAGTTATGTTCACTGGCATTTGCTCCTATGTAAATGGTCAGTATGGTCAGTGAAACTTTTCTGAATGGGCATGCTTAGTGCTACAACTTGCTGCCAAGAGTATATGTCCTGCTTTTGGAAGAGGAAGGTCCTGCATGTGCAATCAGCAAGCTACAGTGCCCACTATAATGTTTGGGACAAAGAACCATCATTTATTTATTTATCTCTGTACTCCACAATTTGAGCAGTCACGGTGGTGGTGCCAGAGACCCGGGTTCGATCCCGACTACTGGTGCTGTCTGTATGGAGTTTGTACGTTCTCCTTGTGATCTGCATGGGTTTTCTCCGAGATCTTTGGTTTCCTTCCACACTCCAAAGACGTATGTGTTTGTAGGTTAATTGTCTTGATTAATAGATTAATTGGCTTAATAAATGTAAAAATTGTCCAGTATAAAATTGTCCAGTGCTGAGTGATGCTCTACCTAGAGCTTTTCAGCGTACTACATCTAGATCTAGAGATATGTAATAGAAAACAAAAATCACATGTGGTTAAAGTGCACTATGTTCAGATTTAATTAAAAGCCATTTTTATACATTTTAACCATATAACGATATAAACAATTACAGCACAGAAACAGGCCCTCTCGGCCCTTCCAGTCCGTGCTGACCATTTGTTTTCCCCTAGTCCCATCTACCTGCACTCAGACCATACCCCTTCATTCCCTTCCCGTCCATATACCTATCCACTTTACTTTTAAAAGTAAATTTTGGTTTCACCATGTTGCAATTACAGCTGTGTTTATACATAGTCCTTACCCCTCCCCCCCCCCCCCCCCCCCCATTTCAGGGCACCATAATGTATGCCATACATGACTTCACAGGCGTTTGTAAATGCTCAGGTGCGTTTAATTACCTCCTTAATGCAGGTGTAAGAGAGCTCTCAACACCTAGTCTTTCCTCCCGTCTTCCCTTCACATTTGGAAACTTTATTGTTGTTTATCAACATGAGGACCAAAGATGTGGCAATGAAAGTCAAATAAGCTGTTATAAGACTGAGAAAAACAAATAAAACTGTTGGAGACATCAGCCAAACATTAGGCTTACCAAAATCACTGTTTGGAACAGCATTAAGAAGAAATAGAGCACTGGTGAGCTTACTAATCGCAAAGGGACTGGCAGGCCAAGGAAGAGCTCTACAGCAGATGACAGGAAGAATTCTCGCTGTTATAAAGAAACACCTGTCCAACAGATCAGAAACACTCCTCAGTAGTCAGGTGTGGATTTGTCAATGACCACTGTCTGCTGAAGACTTCATGAACAGAAATACAGAGGCTACACTGCAAGATGCAAAACACTGGTTAGCTGCAAAAATAGGATGGCCAGTTTACAGTTTGTCAAGCAGTACTTAAAAGAACAACCACAGTTCTAGAAAAAAGCTCTTGAGGATGGATGGGACAAAGATTAACATATCAAAATGATGGCAAGAGCAAAGTATGGAGGAGAGAAGGAACTACCCAAGATCCAAAAGCATATCCCCTCATCTGTGAAACATAGTGGTGGGGGGTTGTTATGGCCTGGGCATGTATGGCTGCTGAAGGTAGTGGCTCACTTATCTTCAGTGATGATACAACTGCTGATGGTAGTAGCATAATGTCATACCTGCCAACTATTCCGATTTGGGCGGAATTCTTCCGATTTTTCCATCCCAATTCCGAATTCCGATTTTTTCCTCAATATTCCGAAAAAATTGGAATTCGGAATTGGGATGGAAGCGTGCATGCGACCCATGGCGGCGGCGGCGGCGAGGAGACAGCAAGAGAGCGCACCGCGCCTGCGCCGCTTATGGGGACACGCACGGGTGTACGTCAGCACGCAGCCGCATGACCCCGCCCCGCCACGGTGGCGTTCGGCGTCACTTGCCCCCCCCCCCGCACTGAGGTCACTTTGTTAACGAAGAAACTGCAGATGCTGGAGAATGGAGGGTTACACAAAATGCTGGAGAAACTCAGCGGGTGCAGCAGCATCTAAGGAGCGAAGGAGATACACAAAATGCTGGAGAAACTCAGCGGGTGCAGCAGAAAGTCTGAAGAAGGGTCTCGACCCGAAACGTCACCTATCTCCTTCGCTCCTTAGATGCTGCTGCACCCGCTGAGTTTCTCCAGCCTTTTGTGTATCTCCTTCGCTCCTTAGATGCTGCTGCACCCGCTGAGTTTCTCCAGCTTTTTGTGTAACCCCCCTGAGATCACTTTCCCGCCCTCACTGACGTCACGTACCCCGCCCCTTACTGACGTCACGTGCCCCGCCCTCACTGACGTCAGACTAATAGGATTCCGATTTTTCAATCTCACAAGTTGGCAGGTATGTAATGTATTCTGAAGTGTACAGACACATCCTATCTGCTCAAGTTCAAACAAATGCCTCCAAACACATTGGCCAGCGGTTCATTCTACAGCAAAACAATGATCCCAAACATACTGCTAAAGCAACAAGAGTTTTTCAAAGCTAAAAAAATGGTCAATTCTTGAATGGCCAAGTCAATCACCCGATCTGAACTCAATTGAGCATGCCTTTTATATGCTGAGGAGAAAAGCTGAAGGGGCCTAGTCCCCAAAACAAGCATGAGCTTTATAAAGATGTCTGTAATACAGGCCTGGCAGAGCATCACCAGAGAAGACACCCAGCAACTGGTGATGTCCATGAATTGCAGACTTCAAGCAGTCATTGCATGCAAAGGATATGCAACAAAATACTAAACGTGACTACTTTCATTTCCATGACATTGCTTTGTCCCAAACATTATGGAGCCCGAAATGGGGGGGACTATGTATAAACACTGCTGTAATTTCTACATGGTGAAACCAAAATGTATAAAAATGGCCTTTATTAAAATCTGACAATGTGCACTTTAATGACATGTGATTTTTTTTTTTTTTTTCCTATTACAAATCTCAATTTGTAGAGTTGAGAGGCAAATAAATAACGGGTCGTTGTCCCAAACATCATGGAGGCACTGTATATACTTGGTCAACATTTTCTTTTGCCATTTTCTCTTTGGATTTAGATGACTGAGCATTTAGATTCAAAACCTTTTACGCACATTATTTCAGCCAAACAGAGAAGATGAATACGATTTTGATTTATAGGGCTGAAGGATTTGGGAAAAGCGGATTGCATCTTGCGTCAGGAACTCCATGAAAAACTGAATTTCTCGGGACCTAATGATTTTTAACAGTACGATCTGTTTGGCATTTCTTCTCAGTCGTGTGGTGATTGGGCAGATGACTGTTAATAACGAAATGCCCCTGATAAACGAGCACAACCCAAGAGTGGGGAGGAGATGGGGGGAAATTGGAAGTTCTGAGGAGATGATCAGGAAGGACTGGAAGTGTGTGGGTTCTGATAGGTTGAGGAAAGGGTTTGTATGACTGCTGGTGTTCTTTGGGTAGCCAGTTCGCTTTGTTCAACAGAAGTCTTAAGCCACAGAATTCAGATATTAAGCTTGCATCTTCATAATATTTTGTGACACGCCTACCGTTAGTTGATTGGCAAATAGTAAAATCCCTCATGACCCAATTTATCCATTTGTTGATTAAAATTCTGCCAATAGACTGTGAACTTTGACGTTGACCCAGTAGTTTGTTTTTATGCCATCTGAATCAAATTCAAATTAAATTGTCCTTTTAAATGCCTCCAATCAAATTTTCCAGCTTGTTACTACTTTCAATAGAGCAGCTGAAACAACCTCCTCGAGCTAGGCTGCTCATTTTGTTTGTTTTCAAGCTCGACATGCATCCACAAGTTCAATTTTTACCCTGGTAAACATCAATTATCTGTAGAAAAATGACAATTGCAGTAATTCTAAACCACCATGGAACAGAAATGGGGATGCAAGTGAAATCTGATTAGAATCATTTCAACAAATCATGATTTTTAAAATTATTTTAAAGCTTTCAATGCATTCTGCATATTTTCATCCTCCAATGGTTGTTGCAGACACAGTGAACTGCAGATGCTGGTATCTTGTGTAGAATGCAAAGTGCTGGAGTAACAGTCTGTCAGGCAGCATCTCTGGAGGGCATGGATAGGTAACATTTTGGGTCGGGACTCTTCTTCAGACTGCAGTTTATCCATTTCCTCCAGGGATACTGTCTGACCTCTTCCGAGTTACTCCAGCACTTTGTGTTCCAATATTTTTTGGATTCTGCATCACTGCTGGCTCAGTTTACTATCATTTTATGACGAGTCTATAGTGTACAGTTTAGCTGATCTCACCAATGACCCGTGTATGAATATTTTATGTTTATGGGAATAAAAGATTAAAATCTGTTAGTCTGGCTTTACTGTCTCGTTACAGGCAAGGATTGATAGTTTATAGGACAATTAGTTGTCTGTGATGTTGGGGGGGCATTCATCACATGCAGTGAGGTTACATCTTTGGAGTCCTTCAGTAATTACAGTAATAGAAATGGAGCCTTTTCTATACGCCCATGTCAGCCCATGCTGAGTATGTCAGAACTCCTGAACAGATGGCAGCACAAATGAGGCTTGCACATCATGACAAGATGCCCCAATTCCCAATGCCTCCTGGACTATTACTCCAATTCCATTTGCACTGGCCAGTTATGTTTCAACCCATGCTTTTCAACATAATATCTGAATAAAATGTGGTATCACACAAAATTATTTGTGCATGCTTTCAAATAAAAATCATCTTGGCAATTGGCATCATTAAATGTCTGACAGACCATATGATTCTTGATCAAAAGATGAACATGCATAACTGAACGATTTGATAGTGGTGAACAAAGGGTCTTGGGAGAGTGACACAGATGAAATTAGAATGCGGAAACACAATTGAATGGGGGAAAAAATATAGATTTTAAGAATTGCTTTGAAGGGAGTGGAAAAAGTGTCCTTTTCTGTGAAGCCAAGCAAGACCATGTCCACAATTATTAAATAAGACAAAGTGTAAAGGGAAAGGAACAAAAATAAAGGTAAAAAAATATTGGTGAAATTTGAGCAAGTTATTAGAAAGCGTAACAGCAATAGAGATACAGACTTTGGAAAGATGTAAGTGATGTATATGGGTGGATGTAGGAATGGTGTCTAATCTGTGGAGGCATTAATTACCTTTTGTTTCATGTCTTCACACTCTTTACATTGGCAGGCTCCTGAACACAACACTAACTTCAGCAACTGCGATCTTCAATGGACGATGTCCTTGGTTGTATTACAGACTTTGGTTTTTCACAACTATGGTTACCCTGTATAACTGTTTAATTTATTGCATTTTATTACAAGGATGTTGCCAGGGCCAGAGGGTCTGAGCTATTGGGAGAGGTTGAGTAGGCTGGGACTCTATTCCTTGGAATGCAGGAGGATGAGAGGTGATCTTATTGAGGTGTATAAAAATAATGTGAAGATTAGATAGGGTAGATGCACAGTCTCTTGCCCATAGTACATGAATCGAGGACCAGAGGAATAGGTGTAAGGTGAAGGGAAAAGATTTCATAGGAATCTGAGGGGTAACTTTTACACACAAAGGCTGGTGGGTGTATGGAACAAGTTGCCAGAAGAGATAGCTGAGGCAGGGCCTAGCCCAACATTTAAGAAACTGTTAGACAGGTACATGGATTGGACAGGTTTGGAGGGATATGGACCAAACGTGGGAAGGTAGGACTAGTGTAGCTGGGACATGTTGGCCAGTGTGGGCAAGTTGGGCTGAAGGGCCTGTTTCCACAATGTATCACTCTATGTATTTATCTGTGTGTTATTGCCTTTATGGGCTTACCTGGAGCAGGTAAAAAATGTATTGTTCCAATGACAGTACATATGTCTTGGCTCTTGAAAACCTTGTGTCCTTCAAGGGAGCAGCAAGGTGTGTGTGTCCAGTATGGGGAGAGGAACAAAGCACTCCAATCTGATCTGAAGGATAATTAAAGAATGGTTCTGAAGCCATGTGAATTTCCAATGTGGGAATGCAATGGGATATCACCAGTGAGGAGCACCTTGGCCACTTGGACATTCAGCTTTGTGTCCTGAACCCAGTGGTGATGTTCATTACATGTGGCAATTTCCAGCAAAAGGGCAACCTGGTAGCATAAGTGAGTTGTATTTTATTTCAAATCAAGAGGCAATTGGAGACTGATTGAAATAATGAAATCATTTGTAAGTGCAGCTGTTGTTAATTATCTTGAATTAGTCAGGAAATCAATCAATGCCATGCCAGTAAATATAACAACGGTTAATGCTTAAGCAGATGAAGGAAGAGTCACCTTCTTAAATGTCAGTCATTTCTTCAAGCGTTTTATTGTCATATGGCCTGAAATGGAATAATATAATTCTTACTTGCAGCAGCACAACAGATATCTAAACGTAGTACTCTGTTACCACCATAAATAAACGACAAAATTGAAGTTCAGTGTATATGAAAAACAAACAATGGTTATGTAAAGAAAAAAACAATGCCCCCGATAGTTTTGAGCTTCGTGGAGGTTGTAGTGGTTAATAGTCTTATGGTTGCTGGAAAGAAGCTGTTCCTGAAATTGGATGTTATAACCATATAATAACCATATAACAATTACAGCACGGAAACAGGCCCTCTCGGCCCTTCCAGTCAGTGCCGACCATTTGTTCTTCCCTAGTCCCATCTACCTGCACTCAAACCATACCCCTCCATTCCCTTCACGTCCATATACCTATCCACTTTACTCTTAAATGTTAAAATCGATCCTGCCTCCACCACTTCTGCTGGAAGCTCATTCCACACAGCCACCACCCTCTGAGTAAAGAAGTTCCCCCTCACGTTACCCCGAAACTTCTGTCCCTTAATTCTCATGTCATGCCCTCTTGTTTGAATCTTCCCTACCCTCAATGGGAAAAACGTATCCACATCAACTCTGTCTATCCCTTTCATCATTTTAAAGACCTCAATCAAGTCCCCCCTTAACCTTCTGCGCTCCAAAGAATAAAGACCTAACTTGTTCAACCTTTTTCTGTAACATAGTTGCTGGAACCCTGGCAACATTCTAGTAAATCTCCTCTGTACTCTCTCTATTTTGTTGACATCCTTCCTATAACTAGGCGACCAAAATTGTACACCATACTCCAGAATTGGTCTTGCCAATGCCTTGTACAATTTTAACATTACGTCCCTACTCCTATATTCAATGCTCTGATTTATAAAGGCCAGCACACCAAAGGCTTTCTTTACCACCCTATCTACATGCAATTCCACCTTCAGGGAACTATGCACAGTTATTCATAGATCCCTCTGTTCCACAGCATTCCTCAATTCCCTACCATTTACCATGTACTTCCTATTTTGATTTGTCCTGCCAAGATGTAGCACTTCACACTTAAGAGCATTAAACTCCATCTGCCATCTTTCAGCCCACTTTTCCAAATGGCCCAAATCTCTCTGTAGACTTTGAAAATCTACTTCATTATCCACAACACCACCTATCTTAGTATCATCTGCATACTTACTTATCCAATTTTCCACCCCATCATCCAGATCATTGATGTACATGACAAACAACAGTGGACCCAACACAGATCCCTGAGGCACCCCACTGGTCACCGGCTTCCAACCTGACAAACAGCCATCCACCATTACTCTCTGACATCTCCCATTCAGCCACTGTTGAATCCATCTTGCTACTCCGCCATTAACACCCAAAGATTGAACCTTCTTAACCAACCTTCCATGGGGAACCTTGTCAAAGGCCTTACTGAAATCCATATAGACAACATCCACTGCTTTACCCTCATCAATTTCCCTAGTTACCGCTTCAAAAAAATTCAAGAAGGTTTGTCAAACATGACCTTCCAGGCACAAATCCATGTTGACTGTTCCTGATCAGACCCTGTTTATCCAGATGCTTATATATATTATCTCTAAGTATCCTTTCCATTAATTTGCCCACCACTGACGTCAAACTAATACGTCTATAATTGCTAGGTTTATTCTTTGAACCCTTTTTGAACAATGGAACAACATGCGCAGTACGCCAATCCTCCGGCACTATTCCCGTTTCTAATGACATTTGAAATATTTCTGTCATAGCTCCTGCTATTTCTACACTAACTTCCCTCAATGTCTTAGGGAATATCCTGTCAGGACCTGGAGACTTATCCACTTTTATATTTTTCAAAAGTGTCAGTACTTCCTCCTCTTTGAATCTCATAGTTTCCATAGCTACTCTACTTTTTCCCCCTTACCTCACAGAGTTCAATATCCTTCTCCTTGGTGAATACCGAAGAAAAGAAATTGTTCAATATCTCCCCCATCTCTTTTGGCTCTGCAGATAGCTGTCCATTCTGGTTCTCTAATGGTCCAATTTTATCCCTCGCTATCCTTTTGCTATTAATATAGCTGTAGAAACCCTTTGGGTTTACTTTCACCTTTCTTGCCAAAGCAACCTCATATCTTCTTTTAGCCTTCCTAATTTCTTTCTTAAGATTCTTTTTACATTCTTTATACTCCTCTAGCACCTCATTTACTCCATGCCTCCTATAATTATTGTAGCTATCTCTCTTTTTTCGAAAACAAGTGTCCAATTTCCCTTGAAAACCATGGCTCTTTCCAATTTTTACTATTTCCTTTTAACCTAACAGGGACATAAAGATTCTGTACTCTTACAATTTCCCCTTTAAATGTCCTCCATTTCTCTTCTACATCCTTCCCATGAAACAAAGTGTCCCAATTCACTCCTTTAAAATCCTTACGCATTCCCTCAAAGTTAGCCTTTCTCCAATCTAAAATCTCCACCCTAGGTCCAGTTCTGACTCTCTCCATAATTATATTGAAACTAATGGTATTGTGATCACTGGTCCCGAAGTGCTCACCAACGCATACCTCCGTCACCTGACCTGACTCATTTCCTAACAGGAGGTCCAGCACTGCCCCTTCTCTGGTCGATACCTCTATGTACTGCTGCAAAAAACTATCCTGCACACATTTTACAAACTCCAAACCATCCAGCCCATTTACAGAATGTGTTTCCCAGTCTATTTTTGGAAAATTGAAATTTCCCACAATCACTACCTTGTGCTTACTACTAATATCTGCTATCTCCTTACATATTTGCTCTTCCAATTCTCGCTCCCCATTTGGCGGTCTATAATACACCCCTAAAAGTGTTGCTACACCGTTCCCACTTCTCAGTTCCACCCAAATAGCCTCCCTAGACGAGCCCTCTAATCTATCCTGCCAAAGCACTGCTGTTTTCAACACTGATGTTTGTTTTCAAGCTCCTTTATCTATTTCTATTTGGCACAGACACTGTGGGGCAAATGTGTACGGACGTGGTGTCGAAGGACGAGAAGTCGAAGCCATATAGCCATATGGAAACGAAGCCGAAACACCAAATAACCGAAAGCATACGAAGATTGGGGACACCTAAAAGCCAACTAACCGAAAGGCTGCATCGCCTAAAAGCAAACTCATCGAATGACCGCTCTGACGAAAAGTCAAATAATGGCTTGTGTGTGAAAATGATCGACGCGGGGGTCTGGAACAATCGCTGACAAGTCCCGCCCCCCCGGTAACATCATGTCCGTTATTTGACTTCGGCAGAACGGCATTTGGTTAGTTGGCTTTTAGGCGATGCAGCCTTTCAGTTAGTTGGCTTTTAGGCGTCACACCCTTCCGGTCCGATGGCATTTCGGCTTTGTTTCCATTCTGCTATTTGGATTTGACGACTTTGCTTCGGCTGCTCGTCCTTCCATGCCACATCTGGGTACTGGGCGAGTGGCCTGTTCCATTCCCCTTTGAAAAATAATACAAGTTATTTTCATTCCAATTTCAAGAATTGTATGCTAAATGTTAACTGTTCTTAAATGGAAAAGGGGCCATGCAATTGTGTGGTTTATTGAAGGTTCAATCCTGTTTACAATACTGTGTCTTACTCCACAGAGGAAGTAAGGTTTTGTAGGCGATTCATGTTTTTCATTTGGGGATTTGCACAGAAACGTTATTTACTTAACTTCATGGTTGTAGCAAGAAATGAATTATCGTCTGACTTTTTAAAAGCACAGCTCTTCATTAACCAAATAGAAAGCAGTACTGTGTCAATACTTTTCATTCTCTTTGCTGCTTCTGAATGCAATAATCTGATTCTTGTTCAGTCTATTAACTGTCTTTTGATTAAATAGAGAACCATCATCTGTGGTCATGTGAGTTATTGTGTTATACCTTGTAGGTAATAATTCTCGAATTACTGCCAATTCTCTGCATTAGCTTTACTGAGTTCAGGATGGCAGCAATGCAGTTTGCAGAACTGTTGCCTCACAGTGCCAGAGACCCCGGTTCTATCTGGACCTTGGGTGCTGTTTGTGTGGTGTTTGCACATTCTCCCTGTGACTGCGTGGGATTTCTCTAGGTGCTCTGGTTTCTTCCCACATCCCAAAGACATGCAGCTTTGTAGGTGAATTGGTTTCTGCAAATTGCTTCTTGTTTAAGGAGTGGATAAGACGCAGGATAACATTGAATTGATGTAAATGGGTGATTGATGGTCAATGTGGACTCGGTGGGGCAGAGGGCCTGTTTTCATGCAGCATCTTTCAATCAATCAGTTTAATTTACAGGCACAGCATGGAAATGGGCCCTTCAGCCCACTGTGTCCATGCTGACCATTGATAACCTGTTCAACTATTTCCACATTATCCCACTTTCTCATCCTAGCCCCTACACACTATGGGCAATTTACAGAGGCCAATTAACCTGCAAACCGGCATCGAGACTGGGAAACCCTGAAATTGCTAATTGCTCTTTGCTGATGATAACCTCCACTGTGCCTTAATGCTGGAATGACTCCTGGATCCATATTAGAGATCTGAAGAAGGCTCTCGACCCGAAACATCACCCAATCCTTCTCTCCAGAGGTACTGCCTGTCCCGCTGAGTTATTCCAGTTTTTTATGTCCATCTTCATTCTTGGAGATCTTCAGGTTAGACAACTGGGCATGTGACTTCGATGCTTGTCAATAGTTTTCCCTTGGTTTTATCTAGAATGAAGCTTGTTCTGGTCTCTCCGTATGAAGTAATTCATGTAGCAACAAGACTTCACCATTCAGGAGCCAATAGTCTTGGAAGTGTAAATTGACAATATTGGATATGGAAGTAATGATGTTACCACCTCGGCTGGCACTGATTGACGCCACTGATACTTAGTAAATTGTTGACATTCTGGACCTTCAGGTAGATGTGTTACTGATGTGTTTTATGAGTCTGAGAGGAACTGACGTTTAGCAAGGTCAAACGTTATACTGATGGGAGGGAGCACTGGATCATGGCTTAAGAACAACATCGACCTTCCTCTCTTCCTTCCCCATCCCCCACACTCATATCTCAACGTTGCCAATAATTCTAACAATATTATGTAAGCAACCCTTCAGAGATGTGGTATGGAATTCCAGATTTTCTTGGACTAAATATGGTTCAGTCTTTTAACTTATCAAAACCAGGTGCCCAGTGGCTTTCTGGCAACCGAAAACATTAAAAAATATATAATAAATTGAATCACACGGTTGATACAGGTCTGAAACATTAACTTGGACAAAATTCTTCCATTCGGTCTGTTTCTCCTGCTTTTTTTCAATATATCTGAAATATTCTTTGACAAAATTCTTCTGTCGGTTTGAGCCATTTTTTCAAGAAATTTATGTGAATCATTTCCAAATTGACATATTGAAAGCCAAAAAAAAGTGTTTTAAATTTGCCTTATTTTTTGCACAATTGTAATTAAGTGACTTGCTTTGGCATTTTTAAAGTTGCCACTTTCCTAACTGGGCTGGTGGTGGCCTTGTGGAAACAAATTTATTTGCACAAAGATCACCTGACAAAACAAAAAGCTGTGGGTGCAGATTCTGTGTGTCTGGAAGTGAACGGTGGCGGGATCCAGCTGGTCTGATATGCAGCCTCCCAGCAAGCAAAGGATGTCTCTGGCTGTGCAGGGTGAGAGATTGTTTGCTCTGGCCATATGACAGGGAATAAACTAAGAGGTTACAGATGTCTGTTTCAAGAGCAACCGCTTGGAAAGTGTGAAAATACTTTGAACTGATGGCAACCACCCATGTCCTTTGGTCAAAACAATTGGGTTCTTAAATATTTCAAACTTGCAAGCTTGTATTAGTGGAATGATTTAACAGTTAGTCTTTTACTTCATTGCTTTGCTCCTATTGTTTGCAACGCCGAACGAATGTTAACCCACCTCCTTTAATGTACTAATTTAAAGCAGTACTGGTAAGCTAGTATTCTCTGCCATACGGAGAACTTTGGTGAGACAACAGGTGTATGGGCGATGAGGTGGTGCAAGGGAGCACTTTGGCCCATTCCTCAAATGTCAAAGTTAATCACGGGTCAAAGTTAATTTCTTTGGAGCCAGGCTCCATTGAGGCACCAGTGTGTATGCAGTCTGTCAAGTGTCCACTCCAGTGCTCAGCAGCTCTTGTGAAGAGGGCAGACCCATCTAGAAAGGTTTATGGTAAAGGTCAGCGTCTGCCCTCTTAGAACTCCCAGGTCCTCATATGGCACCCAGAAATATTCAAATAAGCTGGAGAAATATCGTCCAGCATATGATTAAATTCCTCCTAACTGTCACCTTCCCAATGTCTGTAACATCCATCCCTGTCACGCCTATAGACGTCCTGTTCCCCCTCTTGAACTCTGACTCCAGCAACTTGTGCATCCATCTGCTGCCGCCCACCTCTGTCACCCCATCCACTGCAGCTGGTGCTTCTAGTCGCTATATTGCGCATATTTTACACTAGTGCCCCTTCCTCTAAAAAACTCACTTTTCCAGCCTGACTTTGAACCTTTGCATCATGCAACCATTTTTTGCATTGATTTTCTGAAGCTCTTTGAGTTGTCTTCTCCATATTTCAAATTTGCTTTATAATTCCAGTTATTTTCCCTGTTTATCGACTGGTTCATCTGAGGTTCCAATGCTCCCTTCAGTTGTTTATTTTCATTGCTTCTTACAAAAGTCAGTTCAAATGTACTGATGATTACTTTGGTCTTTTTAATTAATTTTTTTTAATGTAGAAAAATTATTTCAAAAATGGGGAATAAATTACATGTTTTGCTGGCATAATTTTAATTATTTTGGTAATTGTTTTTAATTATTTCAATAAATTGAACTAATCATGAGTCAAGAGCATTTAATTGTCATATATATCGACAACAGAACAATGAAATTCTTTCTTGGTGCAGCTTAACAGCCCCATAAACTCAATACCATAGGTATAATATGATAAACAAAGATACTATAAATGAATTACCATAATACTAGGTAACCATAATAGTGCAAAAAAAGTCGATGGTGCAACCAAAATGAAGTTCGTAAAAGATCACAGTTGCTGAGGTTAATGTCGTGAAGTGTTCAAGAGCTGGATGGTTGCTGGGAATAAGCTGTTATTTAAGCTGGTTGTTAGAGTTTTCAGACTCCTGTACCACCTTCTTGATGACAGGAGCGAAATGAGAGTGTAACCAGGGTGATGTGGGTCTTTGATGATACTGGCTGTTTTTTTTGCAGTAACACCTCCTATGGATCCACTTGATGGTGGGGAGGTCAGTGTCTGAGATGGATCAGGCAGTGTCTACCACTCTCTGTAATCCCCTCCAATCCTGGGGTTCAAGTTGCCAAACCGGTCTGCAATACCATCAGTCAGGATGCTTGCTACCGTACATCTGTAGTAGTTCAATAGAATATTAGTCGATATTACAAATCTATACAACTGGAGAAATTAATACCAAGTTATGAAAGGAAAATTGGCAGAAATACATGGGTGCAATTGAATAGGCCAGAGGACTTGGGGTGCAATTGAATAGGCCAGAGGATCAGCTGCCGCACTTCCTGTGAATTGGAAGAATGTGTGGAAGGAAATTGGTAAACAGTATTGACTGCAGCGGAAAACTGGACTAGAATCACTGTAACATTACAGGCCATGTTTCTTCTGTGCTGTGTGAGGGCCACTCATCAATTAAAAAAAATAAAAGGGAAAGGGTTGTGATTTGAGATAGTGATATCTTTGAATTGAGCTAGGAATTAGATGATTTTGCTTATTCCTTAGGCTAGAAACATCAAAGGCTAGTCAGCAGGTCAGCATGTCATTGTTTTTTTTTTCTTTATTCAAACAAGGTGACCCATAATAGAGTTTCATTTAATGAACAAATAGGATTAGACAACAAAATTGTTTATAAATGCCTGACTGAACAAGCAGCATTGATTCCTTTTAGATAAATGAGCTCAATGTGATCCGAGTCACTGAAACACAATTTATTCAAATCTATGGATTTCCTCTCTCCCAGGATAACGTGATATTCAGCAGTGAATGTGAGAACGAGGTCAGGCCAGGGTTATACAGAGATACATTTTGTCAAAACTAACATTATTCAAATTAACCTTGCTTTTTCACATTGATGTGTTCAATCTAACAGTGAATAACCTGCAAAAAATATAAAGAAAAGAATCTAGCACTGTCTTGCTTATTTGGTGTAAATTGATTTGCAACCAAATGTAATTGAGAAAATCAATATTTTACTTCACACAATGAAATGGTTTAACCCTTTGGACAGGTAAGGTATGGAAGCTAAAGGATCTGTCCCACTCTACAAGGTAATTCAAGAGTTCTCCCGAGTTTTCCCCTGATTCAAACTCGGAGAATGTCCGTAGGAGTTCGTGGATGTATCGTAGCGGCTCGTACGAGTAAAAAGTAACAATTTTTTCCATCACAAGTATTTTTTTACTCGTGGACATTTTTTCACGGTGTTGAAAAAAACATCACGAGTTTACTGGATTTCCCGAGTACCTACCGTTACTCGTACGAGCCACTACGAGACATCCACGAACTCTTACGGACCCGCTACGGACATTCTCCGAGTTCGAATCGGGGGGGGGGGGGGGGGGGGGGGAAACTCGGGAGAACTCTTGAATTACCTCGTACAGTGGGACAGGCCCTTAAAGATATCCTGATTATTTTGCAACCTATCAGAGAAATGCTTAAATAACTCCATGGCTTTTTGTTATTGAAGAAAATTCAGTTGAAGCTATACTGGAGTAAAAGCATAAATTTTGTAGATAAATTAGATAAAATATGATTTGTGCTCATGATCTTTGATGAAGAGAGTTATGGCGAAGCATGTGTGAGGACCATAAGTATCAGCATACATTTGTCAGACCAAATGGCCTGTTTATGTCTTAGAAACTGGATTCCAATGATGCAATGTACAACCAGAGGACAAAGGTTCCTCTGTCATTTTAATTCAGTGGTGTTATAAATACGATTTAAAGAAACATATGACTTCACTGTAGGTTGCCAGTAAATTTCTTCCCACCTTTTGGGAAATTAAGCTTGTTATTTCAATAAAAAATTAATCTTTAAAAACTGTTGAGCAAATATGAATGCATCTGTCTGTAAACTCTACAATATGAAGATTAACAGAAGGTTTTACATCTACTTAAAATAATTAAGCTCACTGTGACCCAAGTCATGTCAACCCAGTGAATTAATTTATGGATGTATTCTCTCTTCCATGATATGTAATACCAAACCAGTAATTTTGAAAACTCTGTCAGGCTGAAGGTGAACAGAAGTGCACTGGGTTAAACTAATATTAACCCCTGCAAATTGATGCTCCCATCTCAACAACCTTCCTTTCCTCTATGCTGACTTGGTTCATGTGACCTGGTTTGATAACTCGAAAGCCCGGGAATGAAGAAGACTATAGAAAGTGGGAGACATTGCCTGGTGCATCATAATATTATCAACGACTCACAACGCCCTGCCCTCGCCTCACTACCACCGTCATGTGCAGGATCTTGAAAGCCATGCGTCCAGGTTCAAGTCTACTTTCTCCTCTCCTTCTCAACTCTCCCTCAGCCCACTGACTCCTCCTCTTCCTTTCTTCATCCCGCCTCCCCCACCCTCACATCAGTCTGAAGAAGGGTTTTGACCCGAGACGTTGCCTATTTCCTTCGCTCCATTGATGCTGCCTCTCCCGCTGAGTTTCTCCAGCATTTTTGTCTACCTCCAGGTTCAAGAACACCTTCTTCCCAGTCACCACTAACTTTTGAACACTGCACAACACCGACTGTAATCCTACCTCAGCAACTCTGATCTACACTGAACTTTGTTTTGCTTGCACTATGACTTTGATTTTGCACTATTGTTATCTTGTATTACTCAATTACATTCGAGTAACCTCTCAAAGCACTTCATCACTACAGACATTAGTGCCACTGGTCGATAGTCATTGAGGCAGGTCATCTTGCTCTTCTTGATGCCCTTTTTAAGCAGGAGGAACCTCAGACCTCAGAAGTGAGAGGTTGAAAATAGTAAGATTAAACGAGAACTCACCTGTTCGAAGTTTGATCGTTATTTTACGAGGAGTTACGATGAGGGATTACGTGAAGAAGAGCCCGCCTCACGCTGGTAACGGCATACTTCAAAGCAACGGCATGAAAAACACAGAACACCAAAGCCGGAGTAACATAGTAAGGCTCATAAAAAGACTTAGAACCACCATTTGATCATTTATTTTACGAGGGTGGGAGTGGAGGGCACGTAATCCCTCATCGTAACTCCTCGTAAAATAACGATCAAACTTCGAACAGGTGAGTTCTCGTTTAATCTTACTATTTTACTTCGGAGTCACGTGAGTGACTACGTGAAGAGTTTTAAAGCTTTCTGTGTTTTTTATGTCGTAGAATTAATCCGTACGACAGTCCGGCTAAGTAAACACATACATGAGAAAGCACACAAATGTTAGATCTTTTCACAATTAAGTTTTTTAATGGCTGAAAAACCATATAATACCCTCCTTATATTTGAGGGAAAAATGATTACAAGTGACAAAAGATATCAGTGACTACACAGCTGATTATAGCAATTAATAGCAAACAAAGCAGGTGATTATAGTGCTCCCAACACCGCGTGTCCAAAGCTTGTCATAGTGTGAACAGGTTTGTTGTAGAACTTTGAAAAAGTTTCTTCTTTACTCCACCCTGCGATTTTTAAAAATATGCTCGAGAGGTACGTCCCGCCCCTTCGCCGCGGACGTAGCTGCCGCCCTGGTGGAGTGAGATTTGAAGACATCAGTGTCTACTCCCGCTAAAACCAACACCTGTTTCAACCATTTTGAGATAGTTTGAACTGAAGCTTTTGTGTGTGGCTTTTTGTGCGTAAGCAGCAATGTCTTTTCGTTTCCTCGAAAAGTGTCCGTCACTTTAATACATTGGTTCAAATGTCTAACCACACACAAAGCAAGCTCAATATGAAAAGCTTGAAAAGTTACCTTTGTTCCAGATCTCCCTGGTCTACTTTGTTTGATCAGATCGTAAACATAGAATACAACGTTATCTGTAGTCACATGCATACAGTCTAAACGCAACATTTGTAAAGTTTGCACTCTTTGGGCTGAGACCAGTGACATTAACATGACCAATTTCAATGTTAACCTATCCAATGACAACCCTTTAATTGGCGTCCATTCTCTAAGTAGAGCAAGTACTATGCTCACATCCCAAATCTCTGTATATCTAGGTTTTGGCGGATTCATGTGAAAAATTCCTTTCATGAATCGTGATATTAATGGATGCGACCCAATTGATTTCTCACCAGTCATAAGTCCTAAATAGGACGACAAGGCACTGCGTGCAGTGTTAATGGCACTGTAACTTAAATGTTGGCCAAAGCGCAAATTGGCAAGGAATTCCAAAACATGAGTAACATTCACATAATCATCAGAAATATTTTGACTGTGTGCAAAATTCTTCCCATTTCTTAATATGTGTCATATATTGTTTCTGTGTGCTATCTCGCCATGATGCGCCAATAACTGTCAAGTTTGGTCCGACAATCCCAGTTCCTGTAGTGGTCTGGTCAAAACCTGCAGATTAACAAATTCATATATGCATATAATGGGTAATCTTCATTTGTTACTGGATTAGTCAAGATATCACTACAGTTAAGAATCTGCATATACGGTTCTTTAATCATATTCAGCATAACTGGGAACCAAGGTTGAGTTGGCCAATTTGGCACTACCAACAATCCGGAAGCTGAATCTTGCTCTATTTTCTTCAAGCATCTCTGGATCAGAGCAAATGGTGGAAAAGCATAAAAGAACATTTTTCCCCAGTGTAATAAAAATGCATCTACTGCAACTGCGTCCGGATCGTGTTCCCAAGACACATAATGAGGCAAATGATGATTAAGCCTGGATGCAAACAAATCAATTTCTGGCAACCCAAATCGTCTAACAATATTCTTAAATATTGCTGGCTTAAACATCCATTCCGTATTATCTTTAAAAATCCCGGACCTTTCATCTGCTACCACATTGTCTTTACCTGGAGTATAGCTTACTGCAATCCATATCTGCCGACCAACACACCATTGCCATATCTCATTGACCAGACAATCACATGATACTGATCCAACTCTCCCCATGTGATTAATGTAAACCACAGCTGTTTTATTGTGTAATTGTATTAACACATGCAGACCTTGTTTAGCACAACAATATGCTTTAAGCCCATAAAAGGCCCCCAATAACTCCAAATAGTTAATACCATACTCTTGGAGAAACACTTGTTCTTCAGTTTTCCATCTACCTCCACAACTGGAGGATAAATCTGTGGCCCCCCCATCCGAGAGCACTAGCATCTGTATGTAAAACCATTTCAGGCTGTTTAATCATAATATTTATTAGCAGCTTGTGGGACATTTTCCTTTTTTAACCCACCATTGTAAATTCCAATACAGCTTCTTTTGTTAATTACATAGGCCTGTCAAATGGCCTGCCTTCTCTTTGAGAGCTTGTATCTTGTACCTTCGAAGATATCAATAAATGTAATGAACCAAATTCTACTGCAGGAAATGCTGCTAGCAATTCACCAATGGTTGTCACCATTTCTCGGATGGAAGGATAAGGTTTTGAATGAGATAATGACAAGTTACCAAAATATCATCGACTTTATCTGTTGGTAAAGGTATTAACATAGTCACTGAGTTAATTACAAACCCCAAAAGTAAATTGTTTGTGCTGGCTGCAGCTGGGGCTTAATTAGATGAATTAAGAACCTTAGCTTACCACAAAGCTTTAGTAACTGAAACTGAGTCCTCAGCTGACTCCTGATAATCACTAATGACCAGAATGTCATTGAGATAAGCCATAATGATGTGCATTTTGTGCTCTAATTGGGCTAAACTGGTTTCAACAGTTTCGTAAAGAGTAAAAAGCTGAACTCAGTCCATTTGGCAAAGCTTAACTGCCATAATTGTCACAACCAATTAAAATTTAAGTACCACCGAAACCTGATGCATAGGTACAGAATAATAGGCGTCTTTTCATCAATCTTAGCCATATAACAACCTGCTGAATTAAATATTTTGCAGTATTCAATGTCTCCATTTGAACATGTTTGTATTCTACAAACTTATTTAGACCTGTAAGGTCCAGAATACTTCTGCAACCATCATCTGTAATGCCTTCTAACATTAAAGACAAATTTATGCTCGTGTTCAAAATCTTTTCCATTACCTCTTTTCCAGATAATTAGGCAATGTGAACATAAATCTCTGCTTTTTCAATTGCAGAAAACACGAAAACATAAGCAGGTTTATTCTGTACAGGAGGATTAACCTCTTTTTTTAAAAGTAATAGTAGTTAATGAAACTGCTCGTAATATACTGATCAAAAATAATAGTAAGCCAGTCTTAATAAACTTTTTGTAATCTCCCTCTAACTGGAGATTAATCCGCAGTTTCTTTAAGCAGAGAACAAGTCTTTAATTCCTCTGCATATGAGCGTGGTGGTCTCCTTATCCCCTGAATTCGGGTAAGTTTTTGGTTGTGCAATACAATAAAACTTCCTTGACATATTCCTGCCTCTATTTCCAATATCAAATCCCCTTCTGGGCGAAAATACCTTTTCGTCCAAAGACGAAGGTTTCATGCAGCTAAAATATTTAGCTTTTCATCCAATTTCAATAAGTTAGGCAGATTACTCCAAACAGATAACCAAGAGCTTAAACACCACTTGCTCGACACAGGTATGCAACCTTGGGTGAAAAATGGGCCAAATAGCCATTTATATTATATAAAATTTCATAGAAAGAATTGCACAATAGCGTCTTTATTTTATGTTTTCCTTTCATCTGCCCAAAAGCCATAATAGCAGCAGAATAATTTGTGAGGATTTTTAAACCTCACTATTTGACGCTCTCATATTTGGAGTCATGGATGCCCATATTAACGGATAAACCGTAGGCTCTTCCAATGAGGCACAATTTCCTGTGCTGTGCAATTTTAATATTTCAATCATCACAGAATCATGAAGTTGGTGAGATACCATATATATATGTTGGCAGCTAGGATTTCTTCCATAGCCTCACCACTTCCTTCATATATAGCAAAACCTTTTGCTATTCCAGGCATCTTTGGCCTCTTTTCATATTTTTTCATTTTATTTTGTGGTGTGCTTTCAAAATGCAAATCACCATCAACAGGGTCTGCCTTCTGCAGCCCTAAATCAATTGGGATTTCATCCCATGAGACTTCTTCCGGCCCAAATCCTGGGTCCGGAGTTCCAACTTCCAATTAGGCCCATGGCCATATTCAGAATAATTAAACCCCTCAGGGCTAATCTTAGGAACCTTCAGGGTACTTTGACCCTAGTCTCATAATTATTTGGAGAACTTTCTCCATATGCTCCATAATCAGTTCCACATAGTTTACTTATCTGGAGGACTTTTCAATGTCAGAGTCATCAGAACCACGGGCCTCTCAGATTTTTTATTTTATTTTATTTTCCATTTTTCATATTCGGGAGCATTTCTCTCCGTGGTTATCATTTTGTAAACTAATTCGCTAACGGGTATATCTGCGGCCACCGGTATCGGAACCGGCTCCGCACTAGCTTTCCCGTATATTTATTTTTCACCCCAGGAAGCATTTAACCCGCGAATATAAGTTTACTTCATCATCTGTGCTTATCCAGCACTAATATGACTCTGACCTGTTTTAATATATTTCCTATACTGCTGGACCTACCCAGCGCCCGCTAAGAAATCCCAACTTTACTGTTCTTACCTGCGGGCCCGTTCCGACCGCTGCGAGGAGCTGCTCCTTACTGCAGCTCCACCTTCCGCCGTCAGCGTCGACGTCATGACGTTACCAGCGTGAGGCGGGCTCTTCTTCACGTAGTCACTCACGTGACTCCGAAGTGAGAGGTTGAAAATGTCTGTTAAAGCCTCCAGTCAGTTGGGCTGCGCAAGTTTTTAAGAACACGACTGGGTATGCCATCAGGTCCAGGCGACGTGAAGACGGTGAGAAGCGCCCGGTGCAATGGGCGGGGAGCTGGAGAGGGGAGGGAAGGGGTCACACAAATGGCCGGGAAGCAGAGGGGCGGGGGTGGCGACAGACAGGGCCAACAATGAGCTGGAGAAAGACAGAAACACCGACGTGCAAAGGAGACCTACAATAGCGCATGATCTCTCTCGCGTTATGGCGGGTGATTGTCGCCTGCCCGCTGTTTCTGACCCTAAAGCCTTGGGATCGTTGCCCTTTGTGTTTGCGTGGAGGGGGGTATTGTGCTATTTGATGACCCCCTGCTATCCCAGGGACAGGGAGACACAGCGGCTTCTGAGACTGGTGGGCAATCACTACCAAAGTGTCTGCCCACACAGTCAGTACACCTCTCCTACACACGTCTCCCGCACTAAGATCATCCCACAGAGAATGATCCTAGCCTAACCCAAGAGTCTTGTCACCCTAGACCGATTAATGATGCCCGCGCACCCCCCCCCCCCCCCCCCCCCCCCCCCCCCACCACCTCCCTCCACCTCAACTTACGCCTGGGCACCAAAGCGGCTCAGGAGGCGAACCCTGAGCTCCGTCTCCCAACAATCTGATGTGCAACTGATGTGAAAGACCAGCGGCTGCGGCCGGCCGGCTGGCACCCGGCATGGACTTCTCACACCCTCACACACTTACCTTCATTCACGGTTGGCTCAAGAGTAACGGGAGAGGAACTTGGTAACTCGGGAGAGGAACTTGGAACATCGCAGAAATGACATACCTGTGGGAACTCGGTTAAACACTTGAACATAAACTTGGAATCTTGTGCATAACCACGAGTCTTTTTTTTCTTTCACTTGGGGTCACTCATGGGTGGACTGGCACCGTGAGACAGGGCTATTACAGTTTTTAATACCGACATTATCTATTTTCACCTCTCGACCTCACCAGTATTGACCAGCATATCCTTGTCCAACTTAAAGGAAACATTTTCCTAGTCAGCATGCATTCTTCACCCAGTTTTAATCACGGCCATTGGAAACACAAGGAACTGCAGACGTTGGAATCTTCAGCAAAATACAAAGTGCTGCAGTTATTCAGCAGGTCAGACAGCATCTATGGAGGGAACGGATAGATAGTGTTTCAGGTTGGGACTTTTCTTCAGAGGGGAGAGAAAGCTAGAATAGAAAGGTTTAGGTGGGACAAATACGGGCAAGTGATCGGTGGATACAGGTGGGTGGGGATCGATTGGCAGATGTATGGAGTAAGTGACACGGTGAAAAGGAGACGGAGGATGTCAGATAAGAAGAATAAAATGTAAAGCCAGTGGGAGGGATATGGATGGAAGGTGACTGTGGGTAGGGGAAAGAGGGGTGGATTAAAAGGATATAAGGGCAATGGGAGATGAATGTATAAGTATATGTGCATAAATCTTGTGGCTTCTAGGTTAAAATTCTCATACTTTGCTTCAAGACTTTACATGGCTATATTCTCAAACTCTTCAATAGCCTCCAGTTATAAAACTCCTCTGAAGGCTTAATTATCCTGACTCCAGTAATTTATGCAAATCTATACTCTGAGTAGTTGCAGTCTTTGGCCACTTCTTACTTGCTCTTTTGAATTCCCTTTGCCGATCTTTCATTATAAAAACCCTATTTAAATTCTCTTGAGCTAACATTTTTGTCTCTCTCTATATTTATTTTGCATCTCTCCGGCATCATGCATCCAATAGCATATGATCTCTTCATCCTTTTCATTAAACTCGTCATTTTATATTACAATAGGAGCAGCATGGTTGCGCAGCAGTGTAATTGCTGCCTTAGAGTGCCAGCGACCCAGGTTCGATCCTGACTACAGGTGCTGCCTGTATGGAGTTTGTACGTTCTCCCCGTGACAGCGTGGGTTTTCTCCGGGTGCTGTCCCCCCACACTCCAAAGACATGAAGGTTTATAGGTTAATTGGCTTCAGTAAAATTGTAAATTGTCCCTGGTATGTAGGATAGTGCTGGTGTACTGGGTGATTACTGGCTGGTGTGGACTGAAGCCTCACTATCTTTAAAGTCTAATGTTTACGAGGGATTTTTATTACCACAGTTGACAACAACACTTGGTCTGTGTTCGCTACTTTAAATGATGTGGCGTGCGTCTGATTGTGGATAAAAAATTTCGAAGATTTTTCATCCTTAAAGCACAGATTTTCATGACCAAGGAAGTACGTTTGAACCTTTGATCTGTGTTAATGTGGGTACTCAGCAGTGAATTTGCACATAGAAAGATATCAGCATAAAGGAAGAGCAGTGATAAGATCATCTGTATTTTTGATTTTGATTGATGGATACATTTGGCCAAAACCGCTCCTCTTAGTTAATTTGGTTTAATGGTAATGTTTATATTGACCCGAGAAGGCTGACAGACTGTTAGTGTTGTTTCACTTACAGGATATTCCATCGATGGTATGACCTTGAATTCTCTAATTTTGAAGTAACATCCTCCCCTTCCTCTCTTTCCTATGCCCTCCCCACCCTAGTATGTACCCATTTCTCCCACGATCACAACCTTCCTTTCCCCACTTCTCCACCATCCCCTTCCATCCACATCCCACCCCATGGTTTTATATTTTATTCTTCTTCTCTGCTCATTGCCACCTTTTGGTCTCCTTTTCACCTCCAGCCTTTCTCCATCCAACAGCCCATCAAACCTCATCACCTGTATCCACCTATCACTTGCCATGTTTTGTTCCAACCCCATCTCTTTATCCAGCTTTCTCTCCTCTGCTACAATAAGACTGAAGAAGGGCACTGACGTGGAAGGTCACCTGTCCATATCTTTCCACAGATGCTGCCTGACCCACTGAGTTCCTCTGCACCTAGTGTCTTATCGAGCAGTATGATGCACTTTGTCCTGCTACAAAGTCAGGCAACCTGGTGCTTGGGCCAAAGAGCAATAGCTGTGTCTGAAGACACAAATGTGCTATCACGGGGCCATGAGTGTGTTTTTCATGTTTCTGTGCAAATGTAAATATCAGACCAATTTATTTAAACATTCCCAGTCCTCTGATTGAAACTTCCACTTGAATCGCAGTGATTAATGTTTGAAATGCAGGGACATCATTTGATTCCAGTGCCCGGCATCAGAACTGTGATGTGGGCAGACTTGGAAAACACCTTGTGAAATGTGTACAAAATAGAAATAATATTAAGTTGCTATTTTCTGTTTTATATTGCTTTTTCAGATGCGTTTTTCACTCCTGAGTGTATGGGAGAAGTTTGTCACGGTATATTTATTTTGTAGGTCTTGACAACGCTCATTACCACTGGAGAACAATGCAAGGAATTTCACACATGTGGGATCTATTTTTTTGCAAGATTAAAAGTGCTTTTCCTGATTTGTTTTTGGGGGTCTTTCTGTTTGGAGTCTTGTCCATTCAGGCTGAAAGTAAGACATTTCAAAGATCATAATGATCATGGATACATAGACAATAGGTGCAGGAGTAGGCCATTTGGCCCTTTGACCCAGCACCGCCATTCAACGTGATCATGGCTGATTATCCACAATCAGTACCACATTCCTGCCTTCTCCCCATATCCCTTGATTCCGCTAGCCCTAAGAGCTCTACCTAACTCTCTTTTGAATGCATCCAGTGAATTGGCCTGCACTGCCTTCCACAAATTCTCAACTCTCTGGGTGAAAACATTTTTCCTTGTCTCATTTCTAAATTGTCTACCCCTTATTCTTAAACTGTGGCCCCTGGTTCTGGTCTCCCGCAACATTGGGAACATGTTTCCTGCATCCAGACTGTCCAATCCTTTAATAATTTTATATGTTTCTGTTAGATCCCCTCTCATCCTTCTAAATTCCAGTGAATACAAGCACAGTTGTTCCATTCTTTCATCATATGACAGTCTCGCCATCCCGGGAATTAACCTGGTGAACCTACGTTGCACTCCCTCAATAGCAAGACTGCCCTTCCTCAAATTAGGAGACTAAAACTGCACAAAATACTCCAGGTGTGGTCTCACCAGGGCCCTGTACAACTGCAGAACCTCTTTGCTCCAAAACCCAAATCCTCTTGTTATGAAGGCCAACATGCCATTAGCTTTCTTCTCTGCCTGTTGTACCTGCGTGCTTACTTTCAGTGACAGATGTTCAAGGACACCCAGGTCCCATTGCACTTCCCCTTTTTCTAATCAGGAGAACAAACTTTGGCCCCTGAGTGTGTGTAGAGTTGATGAGGTTAAGTGTGGGAATTGTAGATTTGGAAAAGTTGCCCTTTTCAGAGCAGGAATGTGGGAGGTATCAACAAACTAAGAGGGATAGGTTTCCTCCTGGCAACAGATTTTTGGAGACGTAAGGAACTGCAAATGCTGGTATCTTGCACAAAACGCAAAGTTTTGGAGGAACTCAGCGAGTCAGGCAGCATCTGTGTGAGCCTGAAACGTCACCTGTCCACTACCTCCACAGATGCTGCCTGACCCATTGAATTCCTCTAGTTCTTTGTGTTTTTCTTGGCCTTCTATGTTTTCAAGGTGTCTTTGTCAGGCCAGTATAGCACTCCTTCATCCAAATGTCATTGATCCGATCATTAATATTTAAAGTGAAAAGCTAGCATTTCAATGTGGTCTCTATGTTGTTGCTTTGAAGTTATTGAAGTTGGGATGCGAAGCTGGTTTTGGGGAGCTCGCACTGATGCCTGATAGAGCTGGATTATCCCCAGCTGCAGCCGAGTTGATTGTAAGTGATTCATGTGCCGACATTCCTGCATATCCTTGTACCTAATTGCCACTGTTGTATCTTCCTCCACCACCACTTCAGGCAGAGTGTTCTCGACAATCCTCTGTGTGGAAGAAAAAACTTGCCCCACACATCTCCAGTTTTTATTCCTCTCATCGGAATGCTATGCCTTCTAGTCTTTGATATTTTCACCCTGGGATAAAGATTATGACTGTCTATCCTATCTATACCTCTCATCATTTTCTATACTTCTATCAGGTCTCTCCTCAACATCTGACGTTCCAGAGAAACCAATCCAGGTTTTGTCCAACCTCTCCTTATAATGAATACCCTCTAATCCAGCCAGCATTTTGGTAAACTTCTTCAGTACCCTCTCCAAAGCATCCACATCCTTCATGTAATGGGGTGACCAGAACTGCATGCAAAGTCTTATAGGCCTGTCCCACTTAGGCGACTTTTTAGGCAAGTGCAGGAGACTCTGCGCTTACCACATGGTCACCACATGTTCACTGGTGGTCTCCGGTGAGTCTCCTTCATGGTCGCGAGGAGTTCCCGCATTCTGGGAACTAGTCGCGGCCTCAGAATGGTCGCCGCAAATTTTTCAACATGTTGAAAATTTTGGTCGCCATGGAGATAATCAATAATCCTGTAGTCATAGGTGCAGTTGCAGTGGGGTCGCCATGTAGTTATAGGTAGTCGTATGTCGTTTTAATTGAATCTCGTTTGCTGACTGGTCATTTTAATTGGCTCAAAGGGGAAAGAAAACGTAAGCACCAGTTTTCAGAACCAAGGATAACCGACAGGTAACTTTAAATGCCTGCCGAACTTCACAGCTGTGTATCTCTGATTTATTAAAAGTTGTCTGGCTTCTTAAAAGTTTCCTCCCCCCCCCCCCCCCCCCCCCCCCCCCCCCCCCCCCCTCTCCCCCTACGAATTCACACATCTATGGGATGTTGAAAGAAACCGGAGACCCACGCGGTCATTGGGAGAATGTGCATACAGACAGCATCTGAGGTCAGGATTGAATTTGGGTCTCTATTGCTGTGAGGCAGCAACTCTACCACTGCACCACTATGCCGCCCCTGTGCTGTATCCTGTATGATTCTGACTCGATTAGATTTTCCATCAATGTCAACATCAGCTCAAGTCCAATGACCCAAGGGCTGATTAGGTTTTTTAATTTCAGCTGCTGCTTAATTTACACCTGCAGGATGAAAATTGACAAAGTGTCAGACTTACTACTGCAGAACTGTCTGCAAAGAATCCCAGGCGTACTGTGGTGCTGGACATGGAGAAGGCCCTCTTGGATAAATGCAGACAATGGAAAGCATTCCGGTTAACACTCAGCAACAGTTGGGGGGTATTTTGTTGTATTAGGTTATCGCCTTTAACTCCATGAGGAATTTAAAAATACATGTTTTAAGTGGTCCCTTTCTAACTTTAAGGGGTTTTTGGCAAGGTGGAACAGAGTGGAGGCAATCAAAAGTTGCTGGAACAAGAACAAGCAGAAGGCACGCTTTCAGGAATCTTTAACTCCCTGCAGAGTTTGCAGCCCAGAGCAACAAACAGAGATTTTGAGGAAGGAACAGTGTATAAAGAGGTCTGGGAAGCTGTCTAAGTTGTGTCACTTTGAGACTCAGAATCACCATTATAAACCAGTGCTACATTGCCTTTTTTTGAATCTGGCTCATCCCAGCCTTTTTTTTTTAAATTGTAGAGTAGAGAGTGAGAAATATTTATTTTGCCATCTGTAACTATGACCAGACAGCAGAGACTTAAAGTTACAGTAGGTTAAGAGATTTACAGGGAGAAATGTTTCACACAGAGGGTGATTGAAATCTGGAAGATGCTGCCCGAGGGGCTGGTGGAACATTTTAAGTAGCATTTGGATGAATACCTGAGTCACCATGATGTAGTAAAGTGAGAGCCAAGTGTGGGGGAATGGGATTGGTGAGGATGCACTCTTTGTGGTATTTGAAAGGCCTATTTCACTGCGCTACGATCCAGTCACTATATGGCACTACAGCAAATAAGTACAGTCAGTGGTAAGTGAATTGGTGTGATTGGTAACTGAGGTGACCTTGTCGCTGCATTGGTAGAAATGGTCACCAGATTGTTCTTGTGGACCACTGCACCATCCTTGCAGAAACAAAAACTACTTTCACACTGAGGATACTCAGGTGCTGTGTGGCACTAAATGATTTGGGTACAGAAATATTTTTGAAGCTGAAAGTTGCTATCTTTGGGCCATTGAATTTGACCGTTTTATGTTCCATAATCTTGTACTTCTTGACAGTTCTCACCCTAACATTGCTATCAAATCCGAGAACCAACACCGGTTCAATGGGCCGTGTGGAAGGGCATTGCCTTTACTGATCAAGATACTGAATGAGTCAAGAGTCTCGAGTGAATATCGAATACCATAAAATCTAAGTTTCAGAAATGGTGTTTTGAGAAGTCTGATACCCTTGTCTGATCTTGTCAATGCATAACTTCAGATTTGCAATGACGTGGTGACTCTGAAATGGCTTGGTTCATGTTTGAATGGATGCCAAATGGATGTCAAATAACCAATGATGTGACTTCCTTGCAAAGTCGCCTTTTAAATGAAATGCCAGTACAGCATTAGACACACCTTGCAAACCTGTGGCTTTAAAAAAAGCTTTGTAGAGATACATCGTGGAAACAGGCCCTTCATACACTTGTTCACACTAGTTCTATGTTATCCCACTTTCTCATTTGTTCCCTGCATGCAAGGGGCGATTTGCAGAGGCCAATTAACCAACAAACCCACACGCCTTTAGCATGTGGGAGAAAAAGTGGAGCACCCAGAGGAAACCCATCCAATCACAGGGTGAATGTGCAAACTCCACACAGACGGCACCCAAGGTCAGTATTCAACCTGGGCCTCTGATGTTGCGAGATAGTTACTCTGCCAGTTATGCCACTGCGCTACCACTGTGATGTCTTCAATAAAGAATCTGGCAAATGGAAATGCAAGAGTGTGTGGATAGCTGGTTATTACAACTCGAGCAATCTGGGCTCAGTCTGGATTTGAGTTTGCACATCCTTTGTGTGACGTTGTGGGATGCCTCCACATGCTCTGTTTCCTCCCACATCCTGAAGATGCGTGGATTGTGAGCTTAATAGAATAGCATGCAGATAGAATAGAATAGCAGGCATTTCACTGCACCTCTCTCTGCACATGTGAGAATAAGGAAACCATTGACCATGAATTGGCCACTACAATTTTCCCCCGATGTGTAGCCAAGTAGTAGATTCGAGGAGGAATTGAAGGAGATGATTGGAGAATAAAATGGGTTGAGAGTGAAGTGGGTGTTTGGTGGTTGGCATGGACTCAGTGGGCCAAAAGCCCTATTTTCGTATGGAATTACTACGACACCCTGAGAGATCCATCCAAGGTATAGACCATGTAACTATTGCCTTTGTTTCATTGTTACAGCATTTAAACCCAGCAATCCCCTGCCAGAGGCCTTGCACAATGGGTGTATCTAAACCTGAAGCCCTCTGTAGCGAAGGAGAGGGGCTCTCCACCTCATGGCATTGAGAATGGACAATGAATACTGGTTGTACTGGTCAAAATGTAACTCTTCATCCTGGTCTACAATTTGCCAACGAGCCACTCATTTTCACCGCTGCCTTGAATGCCAAGATAAGACTCTACTTTTTTTAAGAACTTGGTACTTTAGACTTTGGAGAAAGGTACAAGATGGTGGCGGAAGCGCAGCAACTCTTGACCATCAGATGAAATCTACAATTTTTACACTAAATTTGTTGTGCCCTTGTTCTTGTGTATGATTGTCCTCCTGTACAGTATGAGTTTACTGGGTTGTATGCAAAACAAAGAATTTCACTGTATCTAGGTCCATGTGACAATAAAGTACTGTTGAACAATTGATTGCTTGTCTGCAGATATACTCGTGTGTTTTGAAGCTAGGCTTGCAATGAAAATAGAATATATATTTAATTCCAGATGGCATTTTCTTTACTCCTTTGCAGAACAATTCTGGGAAATCTATCATTTGCATTGCTCGCAGTAAGAAAGATAGTCCCATCAATAAATAGCAACCACAAAAGCTTTTAGTATTGGGTGAAATCCAACGATATTCATAAAACCTTATGCTTGGCACATGTATCTTTTGTTTTTGTTGATGTTATTTCTTGCTTTGAACATTATGCCAGCCTACAATGGGACAAAATTCAGCCAAGAACTCTGGGATAGGATTGTTTCTAAATACACATCGGTTGATTAAGCAACAAATGTCCATGCCAACTGTTCATGTTTAATCCCATCACTTTGTTTTGTCTATTGCTTAGCAAGAAGACTGGAGGGTGAGTCTGAATGCTTGGAAGTCTTAAACATTTTTAGTTCTAAGTTGGTGTCTGTACACCAATGGCTGATTATTTTTGGGGAGAGGATCAGGTGAAGCTGATTCATGCTTCCATTCTCGCCTACTGTTCGACACATCTCATAGAGTCATAAAGCCATACTGTGCGGAAACAGGCTCTTCGGCCCAATTTGCCCACACCGATCAATATATCCCATCTACACAAGTCCCACCTGCATACATTTGGCCCATATCCCTCTAATCCATGTACCTGTCTAAATGTTTCTTGTGAGCCTGTTTCCACGCTGTATCTCTAAACTAAACTAAGAGGGCAGGTCCACATCTGACACATGGTCAGAATTCAAGAACGACCTGTTCCTATGAGATGGAAAACAAGGATGTAAAATTTTAATAATCCTGCAGGTGACACAAAAATCAGCGAAGTTGTGAATAGAGAAGATTTTCAAAGGATGCAGCACGATAAAGATCAGATGGAAATGTAGGCAGAGAAATGGCAGATTAAGTTTCATCCTGGCCAGTTGGAGGTGTTTCACTTTGGAATGTCAAATGTAAGAGGGAGGCCCATAGTAAATGGCAGGATCCTAGGGAGCATGTGCAGAGGGATCTTGGGGTGCAAGTATATAATTCCCAGAAAGTGTCAATGTGGGTGGATGGGGTGGTAAAGAGGGTGTATGGCACATATCGTCACAGCGTGAGGGGTTGAGTGTAAACGTTGGTAGTCACGGTGCAGCTTGGCCATATTTGAAGTATTGTATAGGTTTGGCCACTGCATTACAGAAAAGATGTGAAGGGCTTTGGAGAGGGTGCAGAGGATATTCTCTGAATCCGAGTACTAGTTACTAAGAACAGTTGGGATTATTTATATTGATCGTTATTTTCTGTGGAACATCAAATGCTGAGGGGAGGTCTGATAGAAGTGTAAAGAATTATCACTGGCATGGAGAGAGCCTTTTTCCCCAATTTGGAAAGTTTAAAGGAGATTTATAATGCAATTTGTTTTACACAGAATGATATGTGCCTGGAATATGTTGCCAGGGAATGCTGGAGGCAGATACAATAGCAATGTTTAAGAGGTATGTAGATAGGCACATGAAGAGGCAGAGATTAGAGGGATACAGAACGTACAGGCAGATGGGATTAGTTTTAATTTGGCATCATAATTGGCACTCGCATCTTGGGTCAAAGGGTCTGTTCCTGTGCTGTGTTCCATTTTACGTTCATCAGGATTTCTGTCTCCAATTCGCCCTCTCTTCCTCTTCAAATAAAATCTTATTGCAAACACAGTTTTACTTAAACCTCCTAGTTCATCCCATTTGCTTGGCATCGAGCTTTTTTTGCCAGTTTGGAACGCCATTAAATTTTTGTTTTTGAATGCTAAAAAATTGAAACAATTTTATAATGCAACAAATAATGCAATTCAAACCAATCTGCATAAAGCACCTGGGGGGGGGGTGGAAACACTTTCCATACCACATGAAACAACACTCAAACTTAAAACATGTTGAGTTGCTATTTATGGTGTCATTTATGTTATCGTGCAATTAATGTGACAATCAATTTGTATTCACTTTGTCTGTACATCTCTTCTTTGCCTCTTCATGTGCCTGCCTAAATCTCTCTTAAACATGTATCTGCCTTTAGAAAGGTTAGGTTTATATTTGTTTGCTACCCAGATTCCAGAGAACGACTAGAGTGGAAAGATTTAATAAGAACCTGAGGGGTGACGTTTTCACACAGAGGGTGGTGGGTACATGGAATGAGGTACCAAAGGAAGTGGTTGAGGCAGGTACAATAGAACATTTAAGGGCCTGTCCCACTTGGGCGACCTAATCCGCGAGTTCTGGCAAGTTTGCCCTCGACTCGTACTCGCAGCATGGTTGACACGAGGTTGTAGGAGGTCTAAGTAACTTTCCTTCATGCTCGAGAGTGGTCTCCGCGTACTCGAGGCCTCAGCTACGTCGCAGCGATTTTTTCAATATGTTAAAAAATGCCCGCGAGTAAAAAACGGTCTCCATGGAAAAAATCAATACTTTTTTTTACTCGTAGGTTTAGTAGTAGTGGGTTGGCATGTTAGTCGTAGATAATCAAGGGTAGTGGAAGGTAGTCGTAGATAGTCTTTATCATAGTCGAAGGAGGTCTTCACTCACCACTATTCGGTGTGCAATTTCCCCCGAAGTTAGTCAAAGCTAGTCTTCAACATAGCAAAGGAGGTCAACATGTCATTTTTTTCAAACTCTTCTAAATTTGCCAATTAGGTCGCCCAAGTGGGACAGCCCCTTTAAAGGTAATTTGGACAGTTGTATGGATCAGAAAGGTTTAGAAGTATATTGTCAAACACAGGCAAATGGGACTGGCTTAGATAGGATATCTTGGTTGGCATGGATGAGTTGGGCTGAAGGGCCTGTTTCCATCCTCTCTGATTCACCAGTTTTTTCCAGTTTATCAATGTTCTAGGACTTGAGGAAGCCATCTGTTTAACAGCTCTTTTATGTATAGGATTATAAAGGATGGTGCCTCTCCTAATATAACAGCCCCCAGCAGCTTCAGTCAAAATGAAATATTTGGGGTCTGTGTGGGGAATTGAACACATGCCTCTGTGGTTGAAGGCAGAAATGTTACCAAATGAGCCAGGATCACACATCAGCAGGACATGGTGGGCTTTTAAACCTGTTGACTTTATTCTTTGAAAGTGATTGTTAATGTTTTGTGTTTCAAAAATGTCATTGAAAGCTGATAGGGGTTTTGGCAGTTTTGAAACATTTGTGCTATTTTACTTGCCTGAAATTGCCATCATAACTTTTTATTTTTGGGTAAGATGGAGAAACAGTTGATCAAAATATTGAAAATAGTGTTTGTGCATAAAGAGCAAAGAACTGTACAGAACAGGAACAGGGCCTTTGACTCGAATCAAGGACAACAAGGTTTTGGAAAGTCGCAGCCAGACTTGAAGCCAAATTAAACATCTCCTGATTAGCACATGATCCATATACATCCATTCCCTGCATATCCATGTGCCTATCAAAACCCTCTTAAATGCTGATATTGCATCTGCCTCCACCACCATCCCTGGCAGCATGTTCCTGGCACCCAGCTCCAGGCACCCACCACTATCTTAAACTCTGTGTTTAAAAAAAAAAACACGTTGTCTTTAAACTGCTCCTCTCATCTTAAAGCTATACTTCTGCCTCGGGTTGTGTGGACCACCAACTAGGAAGTGAAGAACGATTGAGGGGCAGAAAGATTTTGGATTGTTGGAGCAAAAAAGGGCTGCAGTTTTTCCAGGTTTTTAGAAACTGGGAGCAATATCAGGAACCCTTTTCCCTAAAGAAAATCTTTGGTCATTAACAGCCTCCTGGTTGCAACTTTCCAAAGCTTTCTAGTCCTTGATGTTTCCTCACTATTCCAAGTGGACAAGAGAAGTCCCGGATGGTCTTTAGCATTCCACCCAGAGAACCTGTTAGCTTTCAAGCAGGAAATGGCATTAAAAATAATTGAGGGGTGTTGCTGTAAAATTTGGCCATATCCCTGCATTCCCAGAATTTCCACTTTCTCAAATTTAATTCCCACCCTTCCACTGCATTCCCCCAACACTTTTTCCCTGCAAGTGTGTGGCCCAGTTTGTTTGCTACAACATCACTGTGCTTTTTTTGTCCAATATGTTCAGAACAACTAAGTCACATCCAAACGTGTTCTGAAATAACCACGTCTCTGCAATGGGTTCTGCCACGATAATAGTGATGGAAGGTGAGGGGGAGAGTCGATAGTCGTGAACAGTGTGTGAACACGCCTCCCAACGCACTCAGAAAGTGCTCTAAAGTTCTGTGATCGGCTCGGGAAGTGGGACACAGTGATCTCGGCACACAAAAGCAGAGGGAGGTGGAACTGCTGGAGGTGACAGACGGTGCATTTATGGTGGTCGTGGATCATGGTGGTGTTGGCGGAGGTGGTTGAGAGAGGTCCTGCCGTAGCTGTGCGGAGCGGCGATGGAAGGAGCCGCCGGCATTGCGCTGGGCCAGGCTGAGCCCTATTCCATCATTCCAGGCCACTGGGTCTTAAATTGAGCAATATAAGAAATTGCATGCCCCCTTGGGCCAACCTCAGATTTTTCCGAGATTTAGAAGTTGCAAGATGGCCTCAGAACTCTCTGTGTGCTGTTGCAAGATGGCCTCAGAACTCTCTGTGTGCTGTTCCAGAAGAGGATCTATTGTACTTGTGTAGAGAATGATTTGACTGAATAGACAAAAGGTGCAGGAGTAGGCCATTTGGCCCTTCGAGCCAGCACCGCCATTCAATGTGATCATGGCTGATCATCCCCAATCAGTACCCTGTTCCTGCTTTCTCCCCATATCCCCTGACTCTCTCTCTTGAAAGTATCCAGTGAACCAGCCTCTACTGCCCTATGAGGCAGAGAATTCCACACTCATAATTCTCTGTGTGAAAAAGTGTTTCCTCGTCTCCATTCTAAATGGCTTACTCCTTATTCTTAAACAGAGGCCCCTGGTTCTGGACTCCTCCAATATCTGGAACAAGTTTCCTGCCTCTAGCATGTCCAAACCCTTAATAATGTTATGTTTCAATAAGATCCCCTCTCATCATTCTAAACTCCAGTGTATACAAGCCCAGCCGTTCCATTCTATCAACATACGACAGTCCCGACATCCTGGGAATTAACCTTGTAAACTTACGCTGCACTCCCTCTAGCAATAATGTCCTTCCTCAAATTAGGGGACCAAAACTGCACACAATACTCCAGATGTGGTCTCACTAGGGCCCTCTCCAACTGCAGAAGGACCTAACATGCAGAATAAACTTTTCACTGTATCTCTGTGCAGGCCACAATAAATAACTAGGCATTCTAAAACAATTTGTCCTGGAAAAGCTGTGAAGCCAATTTGTCAAATAGCACCTGATGGTGCTGTTTAATGACTGCGATTTTCTCTTAACGGATAAATAACAAAAAAAAATCAAACCACAAGATTTTGGTCACTTTCAATCCGCACTGCAACCCTTTATGCTATTTAAACAGAAATCCAACAACCATTCTATCTGGATTAGAATCCTTTTGAATTGCCAAATAGCATATTGTCCACAGCTAAAGAAGATAATTTGCAGTGGGGTTAAATTACCAAACCAAAGACCAGAAAAGCTTAAGGATCTCAAAGGACTCTACTTCTAATCCATCAAAGCCTTGAAATTTCTAACGTCATTTGGTTCCCTGTGCTAATTCTCTGTGATGCTGATGTTGCCACAGCCATTTGTTGTGTGACCCTTTAGAGATCTGAGGTTTTCCACTTCTGGGAGCTGATAATGACTTTGGCCACCAACTGGCTTGACTGGTGACGCGCTGTCTTGAAAAGAAAGGAACTAAGTCATGCTGTCCTGGTAAGGGGAAATCAAAAGCCAAATGTAAACGAATGTGGAGTTTGAAGAAGCCTTTCATCTACTAGCATCCTAATGATCTGCCGCTAATGTTTTGTTTTTCTTAAAGAAAAAACCTTCCCGTGCAGATTGTTCCTACTGTACAAAGGGGTCTTCTAGAAAACGAACACTACATTTTCGCTGTGAAATCATGTATTTTGTGTTTATCAGTGAAAGGCAGCATACATCGAATTTAAGCGTGTAGCAGTGTTACAGATAACCAGAATAAAATTTTAAAAGTATAAATTCTTGATTGCATGTAGTTCAAGCAAAAATGAGTGAAATATATGGTATGATAGCTTTTTAAAACGTGGCACATTGAGTGCTGGCAAACTACTGAGATAACAGCTCAGTGATTAATCTGTCTGATCTGTGCTTCACTTAATCCATTACACGAACTACTTCTGAAAGAGGAATGAGTGAAATGCATGTCTCAGCCAATACTGAGGCTTCAGACACTTGTGAAAATCGCAGGAGACTCCAGGGAGCTGTTCAGGAGAGATTATCCCTGGCATTTATTTTTTGTCTCTTGCTGGCTGGGGGCCCAGTGGATGAGCAGGGAGAAGAGACTTGCCGTGGAGAATGGAGGTGTAAATTTGATTGCAGATCACATATTTCACTGCAGAGATGTTTGGAATTAATTCAGAAATTGCTAATTGTCAGTTTGATGAATGCAAGGGGATGTTTGCAGATTTTCAACCTGCTAAATCGCATCCTGGGGATTGGCAGACACTGGATAACAGAGTGGTGCCATAACCGTACCGACCCCAACATACCCAGAGAGATTTCTGCCTAAATATAACATAGAAACATAGAAAATCGATGCAGGAGTAGGCCATTCGGCCCTTCAAGCCAGCACTGCCATTCAATATGATCATGGCTGAAAAATCAATACCCCGTTCCTGTTTTTTCCCCATATCCCTTGATTCCGTTAGCCCTATGAGCTAAATCTAACTTTCTCTTGAAAACATCCAGTGAATTGGCCTCCACTGCCTTTTGTGGCAGAGAATTCCCAAGATTCACAACTCTCGGTGTGAAAAAGTTTTTCCTCATCTGTCCTAAATGGCCTATCCCTTATTCTTAAACTGTGACCCCTGGTTCTGGACTCTCCCAACATGGGGAACATTTTTCCTGCATCAATCCCTTAAGAATTTTATATGTTTCTATCAGATCCACTCTTATTCTTCTAAATTCCAGTGAACACAAGCCCAGTCGACGCATTCTTTCCTCGTATGTCAGTCCTGCCATCCCGGGTATTAACCTGGTGGACCTATGCTGCACTCCCTCAATAGCAAGAGTGTCCTTCCTCAAATTAGGAGACCAAAACTGCACGCAATACTCCAGACAATTATGAATGACCCATCATTAACAGTGAATTCTGGTGTATATCAGGTAGAGAGCTGCTGCCTCACAGTACCAGATACCTGGCTTCAACCTTGACCTCGGGGCTGACTGCATGTAATTTGCATGTCCTCACTGTGACCGCGCTGGTTTCCTCCAGGTGCTCTGGAGGAACAAGCGTTACTTCCCCCATCCCAAAGATGTGCAGGTTTCTAGTTAACTGGCTTCTGCAAATTTGCGCTAGTGCGGATGCGCGTGGGATAACATAGAACTTGCAAGAACGAGTAATAGATGGTCGGCGTGAACTCGATGGGCCGGAGGTCCTATTTCCATGCTGTATCCACGTGGCGTGGGGAAAAGTGCCAGCGGGTGACATCGCTTCTACACCCTTGGCCGATGATCCTTTTTCAAATTTACGGCTCGTAACTAATTTATTTTCTTTAGATTATTTGTGCAATGTTCCAACATATTTTCAGGAGGAAATTCAATTGAACTTCCATTTTATTGAAGTATTTGCTCCTTGTGTCAGGGGCCTGTTGAAAGATTCATCACTCTCTCACTGTTCGCCATGTGCCGCTGTGCTGCTGTAAATTGGGAGCACATTGTGGCCATTTATTTGGAGTGCATTTGTGCTTATCAGGAAATTAACTTCCTCCTTTTATTTTGTTCCCCTTGACATTTTTTAACAAGTTAACACCCCCCCCCCCCCCTCCAGCCACCCCAATTAATGCCAACATTAGTGCACATAAATTTATCTTGAGTTTGAGTGGAGAAGATTACATCAGATGTGTTGGTATTACTGTTGAGTAAAGGTAATTAGTTACAAAGGCATGAGCTGGCTATCGTTGATTGGAGAGGGATCCTAGCCAGAATGACGGTGGAGTGGCAATGACAGGAGTTTCTGGGAGTAACTCGGAATAAAAGGACATACCTTGAGAAATGAGACGAGTAGGAATTTCTTTCGCCAGAGGGTGATGAATCTGTGGAATTAATTGCCACAGATGGATGTGGAGGCCAAATAATTGGGCATTATGATGAGTGGGATTGTGAACTTCACCAGTCTAAGAAATACCAATTATGATTTACCTGCAGAGCGACCAGTTTTTGTTAACCCTGTCTCCCATGAGCTGTGCTTACATGCGTTAACCCCTTTCCCTTGGATAGAAGGTGAATCCAAGTGACAGTTGATGCCACCTTTTCTGTTCACTTCTACATCCAGGTGGTAAGGCCAACCCCAATAAAAGATGAGATGACGTTACTTGTTCTTCTGCCCACAGATGTTAGCATATTTGGCATGGCATTTGTCAACACTGTATTCTTGGCAAGGGCAAGTTGGGCTGTAGGACCTGTTTCCTTGCTTTATGACGCTATGACCCAATATAACCTTTACAAAGACCAATTAATCAACCATAATGTTATTTTACCATGGGTAAAATGCAGTGCTTACATTTCCAGGCATGTAAGTTAATTATTTGTCTTCCTCTTAACAGTTCTTCTATTCTGATGTAACGTCTTAGATTATATATAATACAGTTCCATTTAAAGTTTCACAAACAGTTGCCACCTAATTTCTTGGTCTCCTAGACATGAAAAGAAGCATTCCGTGCAAGTGGTTCCTGTAACTGGCCTCTCAATCCCCCCAGTTATTCTGTTTGTCCTTGGTTGTAAGGTAAATTCCAGGCCACTATTCTTCTGTCTCTTCCTCCATCACTAAAAGTTCCTGCTGTGGCCATCAAGCTGGGCTCCCAGTCGAAGTTCATGCACGAATCAATAGTACCTCCGTTGATAATTTTCCAGTGCCTTGTTTGAGAACATAGAACATATGTACAGCACGAGAACAGGCCCTTTGTCACAAAATGTCTCTGCCAAACATTATTGCATGACAAACTAATCTCCTCTGCCTATGCGTGATCCATATCCCTCCATTACTTGCATGTCCATGCTCCTATCTAAAAGTCTCTTAAATACCCCCATCATATCTACCTCCAACACCACAACTGGCATCATTTTCAGGCACCCATTCACTTTGTGTAAAAAAAAAATACCCTACTCATCTTTAAACGTTGCTCCTCTCACCTTAAAGCCATAGAAGTGTAGTATCTTTATATGTTATATTCTTGGTGTTTGTAATACTTGAGATATTTAACTTTTATACTTTGTATTTTAAAACTTTGCACATTTGTGCTCTATGTGAAGGCCTTTGTCCCTTGTATTCTGGTTTGATTGTTTTTGTAAGAGATAATGGAGGCCCAAGATTCTCTTGCAGCCATTAGCGTAAATCGGTTGTGATTTATTTGACCTTTGTAACTCTGTATCAAGCCCTATCTAAGAGTAATAAGGGATCCAAGAAGGGGAAGACATGTGGCTTAAATATGGGTGGATTACAGAATGGAAAATAACTGGGAAGGAGGAGAAAAGTAAATACAAGTGATTGGTTATTGCTAAAGGAATGTTTGCAAGTGATTGGTTATCGATAAGGGAATGTCTGCAAGTGATTGGGTATGGAAATGCACCGGGCAGCTTTTCGTTTGGAGTGAACTCTCAAGTGATTTACTCTTTGAGTGTTCCAGCCTTGATTTGCAAATAAAGGTTTGAACTTCTTGAAGAATTCTCCGCGTCACCTGAGTTAATTTTGAGTATCAGTAACCATGACAAAGCCATGCCCTCTAGTCTTTGACATGTCCACCCTGTGGAGAAAGGTTCTGACTGCAGACAAGATGCCTGAACACATGTCTATGGTGGATTGCCGTATTATAAACTGGTTTATGGCCTGATTGCCAAATTAAAGTAACAAATTTTATGTTTTAAGTCTTGGTAACCTTGCGCCACAAAAAAAAATTGTATTAAGGTTCATTTTCTGGAAAACAGTTTAATTGCTGGCTTAGATATGCTCTTCAACATTCTTTCTTGCATTCTACTGGTTTCTTGCTGTTATTTATTTAACAATTTCATGGTTATAATCGCTTCTACACCCTCTCTAAAAGCCTCCATGTCCTTTCTATAATGGGTCAACCAGAACTGCACAGGAATAATGGTTGGAAAGAAAAGACATTGTAAAAATCTACTGAAAAATTACATCTAGATAAATATGCAGTATTTCATTCCTTTATGCTCTGGGCCGGTCTGAGTAATGGATAGTTATCGTGCAGTTGTAAGAGTACTTCCATGAGCATTCCATTAATTGCCCTGGCACTCGTACCTGCCTGTCACTGTCAGCAGTTGCACTGGGTATCATCTCTAAATCACAGTTACTCCCAGCAGCTTTGCCTGCAGCGCTGAAGAAGAGCAGCAAGCACATAGGAGCCCAATCTAAGACACCCGCCATTTGGAAATATGTTGATGTTTCTTCATCATCACTGGGTCTACATCTGGAATAGCATTGTAGGATTATCTTCGCAAGAGGAATTGTGGTGGGTTAAGAGGTCGCCTCTTCCTCGAGGCCAGTTAGGAATGGGCAATAAATTCTAGTCTTGCCTATGATGCACAAAATGGGACAAAATGAAAGAAATAAAAATGTACAAATGCTGAAATGTCAAGAAAACAATAGTAGGTTCAATGGTTGCTGGCTGGGGAAAGATACCGACACAAAGAACTGCACATGCTGGGTTTACAAAAAACACAAAGTGCTGGAGTAACACAGAGGGTCCGGCGGCATCTCTGGAGAACCTGATTGGTGATATTTCTGATCAGGATGGGTCTGAAGAAGGGTCCTGACTGAAATGTAATCTATCCATGTCCTCCATGGTTGCTGCTTGACCAGCTGAGTTACTCCAGCACTTCTCCTTTTTGAGGAAAAGGATGAATGGTCCAGCATTGTGGAAGTCATAATTCACGTCAACCCTCTTCCTCACCACAGCTTGCTGGCTGGTGAGCACATTAATAACCACACATGGTTTTAATGCAGTGTTCCTTCATAAATTCCAGCCCAAAATTGCTATTGCATTCATAGAAACCTCCACCAAATCACAATCTAGAACATAAAAGGATACAGCACAGGAACAGGCCCTTCAGTCCACGATGTCCATGGCAGACATAATCCCAAGTTGAACTGTCTCATCTGCCCTGCACGTGGTCTGTATCCCTCCATTCCCTGCATATCCACGTGGCTTTCCAAAAGCCTCTTCATAAGCCGATTATAACCATGAAATTGTTAAATAAATAACAGTAAGAAACCAGTAAAATGCAAGAAAGAATGTTGAAGAGCATATCTAAGCCAGCAATTAAACTGTTTTCCAGAAAATGAACCTTAATACAATTTTTTTTTTTTTTTTTTTTTTTGTGGTGCAAGGTTACCAAGACTTAAAACATAAAATTTGTTACTTTAATTTGGCAATCAGGCCATAAACCAGTTTATAATACGGCAATCCACCATAGACATGTGTTCAGGCATCTTGTAATTTATAGGAGCAGAGTTATGCCATTTGGCCCATCAAGTCTATTCTGCCATTCAATCATGGCTCATCTATCGATCGTACCTGCCGCTACCACCACCCCTGGCAGTGTGTACCACAATGCTGATTTTCTTGGAACGCAGGGTACTGATGAAGCAACCACCACTAAAGGCTTATGTAACTACTTGCTTCTCCCTCTCTCGACCTGTAATAGCACGAGCTCCTCGTGTCTCAGTTCAATTGCAATCTTAAGAAAATGCATCAGATAATTCAAATGCGTGCTGAAGGTTTGAGGACAGTTTTGCAGCCTAAGGATTTATTGCGTATATTTCAGGCTCTTTTTGTTTGATTTGAAATTAAAGTCATTCAAATTACAATTTGTCAACCTTTTTTAGCAAACCAATGCTGACTAATACCTGCTTAATGCTGTTAATCTTAGTTTGGTAGGATTCACACCTTCAAATGGCTTCATACTTGTAAAAAAAGATATAAAGTGCTAGAGTAACTCAATGGGTCAGGCAGTATCTCTGGGGAACATGGATAGGTGTCGTTTTGTGTCAGGAAGAAGGCTGCAGACCCGAAATGTCACCTATCCATGTTCTCGAGAGATGCTGTCTCAACGCTGAGTTACTCCAGCGCTCTTTTTTTTTGAAAGCCTGCATCTGCACTTTCTTTTGACACATTATAATCTTGTAAGGATTTTAATTTACAGCTGCAATTTTTAATCATCAAATATGTTGTGGGTTGGCTGAAGTAATGTTGATCATTTATTGTGACTGTTTCTCTCCCCCCCCCCCCCCTCATGGATCAAAGGTGACACATTTCTAATCAATTCTATCACTCCAGACTAACAAAAACAATGTCACTACAAAATAAATGATGAGGGCTGATAATGCAATTCCTCTCCCGGGCAGTCTCTCCTCTTGATCTTGCTGTAAATGTTGCTGTTTAAAATTACAGGAGAGTTTTAGATATCAATCGTATAAGGCTTTGTCTCTTTTTGTGAATGCATTATTTAAGAAAATTGAAACAGTGGGCACTTGTGTCATTCTTTGATATCCCTAGATTTAAAGTGATCCACTATTCTTGTAGAAACAAAGAACTGCAGATGCTGGTTAATCCACTAAAGGGCACAGAGTGCTGGAGTATTGCTGAATCCATAAGTATAAGAGCGGTGACATTTCCAAAACCTCCCTGTACATGGACGATGTTGCAGTCTTTTGGTCAGATACATTAGCATCAGTTTATTGTCATTTTACGACCAGTTTGAGTTGGCATTGGGAGCCAGAGTCAATCGCAAGAAGAGCGAGGCCATGCTCTTCGGCAACTGGCCCAAGCAATCTTCCATCCCCTTCGCCATCAAGCCTGACATCGTGAAAGTGCTGAGAATCTGGTTCGGGCTGTATTGGCTGGAGTGGATAGCCAAGGTCGGAAAAAAGATTCAGTCTGTGGAACCGGTGTTCTCTTCCTATATCGGGGAATAAATTGGCCAGGAGTGAGGTGCCCTTGGTCCGCTGTACTTGCCGCAAGTCTGGCCCGTCCCCCGCTCCTATTCCTCGGCGGTCACCTGGGCCGTCTTCCAGGTCATCTGGGGTTCAAAGATGGACAGGGGCTTATGGGTCACAATGTCCAAGTTGGCAGAAAACATGGGGAAAAAGTGTGCCCAATGTTCCCTTCATCCTGATGGCCACCATTGTGTGTGGCTGCATCAGGCTGTGTGTAGAACCAAAGCATGTGGGCACCAAGTGTCACTACCTGCTGAGGTTCTACCTGTCCCCGGTGTTGCGAAGGATGGACCTGGCACAGATGCCACGCAATGTGCCAGTCAGCTGGACATTGCCGCACCATCTGTCATTTGTGGAAAGGTTCTTCTGGATGAACACCTTTGACCACAAGTCCATTGGGCAGTGGTCAGCACAGAACATCCTGGAGGCACTGCAGGGAAATGACTCCATGGATCCTGTGGCGTGGTTCCCAGAGCAGACTGCCCATATTGTCTGGCAAAATGTCTCATCGCCAGAGCCCACCAACATACACCAAGACCTTGCTGGCTGGCGGTGAGGGGAGCCCTCCCAGTCAGATCCTTCCTGCACCGTTGGAAACTTACTACCAGCGCAGGCTGCCCTCGGGATGGCTGCTACAGAGAAAAGACCATTGCCCACCTCTTTGCAGAGTGTGGGTTTGCAAAGAGAGTCTGGAGAAGGATGCAAGGGTACTTGTCATGGTTTATCCCGAGCAGCTCTGTAACAGAGGACTGGTTTATGGACTGTTCCCAGGGACACATTCGGAGATGAACATCAAGTGCTGCTGGAAGGTCATCAATTCGGTGAAAGATGTTATTTCGTCTGCCTGAAACATGTTGACCTCCCAGCACAGCGAGATGTTCATCAGGGAATGTTTCCAACTGGCCTGCTCCAGACTGCAGTAGTATGTGCTGAAGGAGCGCTGAAGCTTGATGTAGCCAACGCCAAGGCTATGTGGGGGAGGACCACAGTCTAGGGACGTTCCGGAGATTGGGGGGGGGGTGGGGGGGTACGGTGTGGTGGCAGTGCCCGTCAAATGAAGGAAGGGATATCGCCACAGGGGGCCACGTGATGCTAATGCATGTATGTATAGCCTCTGGGAATATCAGAAGTTGTTGCTTCGGAATATTTTTAATTCCGAATTGTTTATTTTGATTTTGAGACAGAAGTAGATAGATTCTTGATCAGTAGGCATGTCAGAGGTTATGGGAAAAAGTCAGGAGAGTGGGGTGAGGAGGGAGAGATAGATCAGCCATGATTGAATGGCGGAGTAGACTAGATGGGCCTAATGGCCTAATTCTGCTCCAATCATTTTGTGATCTTATGACCCCACTGGAACCTTGTTTATTCTATCAGAAGGAGATGGGGGAAAAAAATGTAACAATGGGAATGACTAATCCTCAATGAAGAATAGAATGCAGTCATGGAAGTTGTTGGAAAGATAACAAACAACCTAAAGCTACTATGAAAGCTACTTGCTGCACTCCTTTCTGAGAAGACATGAACAGTTTCAATCTTGGTCTTTACTGCGACGCAGCATGCATTTTGCAATCCTCACAGTATTATCCATTTGGTATTACAAGTAACAGCAAATTCTTCAGTGTATTACTATGATAAGCGGAGTTACTATACCATTCTTTATTGATAAATTCTGTATTACTTAATGGTAAAAGGAGTTGTAGACATTAGTTCTAATTAAAATGTAAAGTTCCTTGTTTCTTTAAAACAAAAACTCAGGGGGTTTGACTGCCAAGGGTGCAGGGTATGATGATGGTTTTGTGAACACTATCAAATACAACACTAATAAATGTATGTTTCGCCGCCGACAACATCTGAAGCATTTTTGCACAGTTCCTCTTTTGTATGTAATTTGTACAGAATATTATTCAGAATAAAGTTTATTTTTGGAAAAACCCAGGGTGGACAAGACTGCAGGAGTACGTGCTGAGGGACACACTGACGCTTGGTGCAGACAACGCCAAGGCTCTGTGGGGGAGGACTGCAGTGTGGGCCCTTCTGTTGCTACACATTGGGGGGCAGTGTGTGATGGAGACCCCCCTCAATTGAGGAAAAGGATATCACCCCAGGGGTCACATGAGTGATGAGGGCACCGCGTGTAATGATAGTGTTGTGAACCCTACCAAATATAACGCTAATGAATGTATGTGCAGCCTTGTTTGCTTTGTGCTAGTTTTGTAAATTTTTTATTATTCTGAATAAAGTTTGTTTTTGGAAAAAATAAACTCTGGGTAGACGGCGAGAATGTTTGAAGAGTTTTTGCACTGTTGGTTTGTATATATTTTTTATTATTCTGAATAAAGTTTATTTTTGTGATCTGGGGTGGTCAGGGAACATCCCTGGAGAACATGGAAAGGTGATGTTTTGAGTTGAGACTCTTCTGCGGATTGAAAAAGGGTCTCAACCTGAAACTATCCATGTTCTTTAGGGTAGCTGCCCGCCCTGTAGTGTTACCCCAGCACTTTGTGTCTACTTTTATTTGTAGGTCTTTTAAGTGGGCATTGGCTTTGCCAGCTTTGTCGAAATTAGAGTTTGTCACGAAACCAGCACATTGGTGCAGCAGGTGGAGCTGCTGCCTCCCAGCACCAGAGACCCGGGTTTGACCCTGACCTAGGGTGTTGTCTGTGTGGTGTTTGCACGTTCTCACTAAGATCACGTGGGCTTTCTCCCACATCCCAAATCCACGCGGTCACAGAGAGACCGTGCAAACTCCACACAGACAACATCCGAGGTCAGGATTGAACCTGGGTCTTCAGCATTGTGAGGCAGCAGCTCTACCAGCTGCGCCACTGTGCCCACCCTATTGAGGCCTCTTGGACTTGTTTTTAATTTAATGGTACAAGTTCATATGAAAGATCTGATGATATCTCTACCAAGCCAAAACAGATGCAGTAGTTTTGCAAAGATGCGGAACTGTAAGTTAATTGGTCTCCATAAATTATTCCTAATTGGGGGGGGGGGGGGGGGGGGGGAGTAAATTAATTGGTCTCTATAATTTGTCCCTAATGTGTTGGGAGTGGATGAGGAAGTGAGATAACATACAATGAGTGTGAACGGGTGATCGATTGTTGGCATGGACTTGGTGGGCTGAAGGGCCTGTTTCCTTGCTGCATCTTCCAATCAATTCACTCAATCTCAGAAGACATTGTGACCTTCCAATCCACCACAACAATGTAAACCTTAACCCTGGAGTGGGACTTAAAGCCACAATCTTCTGACTGAACTGTGTGTATTTCCACAGGGCCACTGCTGACACTTTACAGTATAGATTTTTCATTAGGCGTGTAAGGACTGAGGTCAGTCATCTCTCCTCATTCCTTGTATTCTCATGTGAGTGAAGTCATGTTCTTCCGAGCATGATTCACAGAATGTTGAAAGCAAAAGCTATTTATTTTACTACTTCTCGTTGGTTCCAAAGGTGGAGACAGGCTTCAAATTTGTGGCTCAATTTTCAAATTACTGCTTGAATCTTGGGTTTTGTTAGGCTATTCGCCATCTCAAAGAATTGGAGACCAGCGTAGATAGAAAGAGAAAGGGAGCAAATGAAGAATGGAAGAAAAAGTAAAATGTTGGCAGCTCGCGAGAATGTAAGGAAAGGAATGTGTACGTCTATAGTTTATTGTTACATGTACTGAGATCGAGTAAAAAGCTTCTTGTGTGTGCTCTCCAGTTAAATCATGCTACACATGAGAACAATATAATGCACAAGTAAATGAGTGAAACAATTGTAAGTAGATCCTCTTCATGAACAGCACGCAGAGAGTCGTCATGGTCCAGTGGCATCTTACAATTTCCATGTCTCTGAAAAGTCCTATCTTTGCCTGAGCAGCTGTGCAATTTCTTCTATTTCTCATTTCAAGGCCCGATGTCCTGGATTGATGATGTTGGACTTGGCTTGGCCCAGTGCAATGCTATTGGCTCCGTCCACTGTATCAGAGAGGGGATGCAGAATTACAAGACTTGCCAAACAAATCAGCCTCTGCTAGTGGAATCAAAATGGCCAATACTACCGAGGGACTGGCTCATGCAGAAACAGACAAAGAAAATGGGAGACCTGAACCCCCTAATTGTGACCTTCCTATACTACGCAACAATGTAAACCTTGATCTTGGAGTGGGACTTTAAAACAACAATCTTCTCTAGTTTAGAGATACAGCGCGGAAACAGGCCTTCGGCCCACCGAGTCTGCACCGACCAGTGATCCCCGCACATAAACTCTATCCTACACACACTAGGGACAATTCACACATATTACCAAGCCAATTAACCTACATGCCTGTATGTTGTTTGAGTGCGGGAGGAAACCAAAGATCTTGGAGAATATCCACGGGGAGAACGTACACTCTCCGTACAGACAGCACCCGTAGTTGGGATCGAACCCGGGTCTCAAGCGCTGTAAAGGGCCTGTCCCACTGTACGAGGTAATTCAAGAGCTCTCCCGAGTTTAAAAAAAACCCAAAAAAACTTGTGGTAAGCACGTAGAATGTATGTAGCGGGTATGTCGGAGCTCGGGACGTCTCTTAGCGGCTTTTAACGCTAATGGCAGGTATTCGGGAAACGCGGTAAGCTCGTGAAGACTCGTGAAGATTTTTCAACACGTTGAAAAATGTCCACGAGAGCCCCGAGTACCTACGAGCGGCTATTACAGTAATTCTCCAGAGTTCGAATTGGGAAACTCGGGAGAAGTCTTGAATTAGCTCGTACGGTGGGACAGTCCCTTAAGGCAGCAAATCCACGCTGTGCCATCAAGGCCGCCCTGAATGAGTTTTGTATATTACCGTGGAGCCATAGCTAACACTTTATGGGATAGATTTTTCATTATCTCTGAAAGGACAGAGGATACAATGTGGACTCTGGAAGGCTGAATGTGCCTGGATTGAAGATGAGGTGCTGTTCTTCATGCTTGCATTGACCATTAATATAAAATAGATTCAGTATCCCGTACCTATCCCCTTAGCCACAAGGGCCACATCACTCTTAAATATAGCCAATGAACTGGCTTTCAACTTTGCAAGACAGAGACTCACCACTCTCTGTGTAAAAAAAGTCTTTCTCATCTCGGTCTTAAAGGATTTCCCCCTTATCCTTAAGCTGTGACCGCCTTGTCCTGGACTTCCCCAACATCGGGAACAATCTTCCTGCAAGCCTGTCCAACCCTTAAGAATTTTGTACGTTTCTATAAGATCCCCCTCTCAATCTTAAATTCCAGAGAGTATAAACCGAGTCTATCCAGTCTTTCTTCATAAGACAGTCCTGACATCCCAGGAATCAGTCTGGTGAACCTTCTCTGCACTCCCCTCTATGGCAATAAATGTCCTTCCTCAGATTTGGAGACCAAAACTGTACGCAATACTCCAGGTGTGGTCTCACCAAGACCCTGTACAACTGAAGTAGGCTCCTGTACTCAAATCCTTTTGCTATACACTGCCTGCTGCACCTGCATGCCTACTTTCAATGACTGGTGTACCATGACACCCAGTCTCGCTGCATCTCCCCTTTTCCTAATCGGCCACATTTAATGACCTTGCATTGACCATTAATATAAAATAGACAAGACCTACAGACAGTAGATTAAATTACAAGGCAGTTGGAGAATTAAACAGGCAGGCTGTATGGTCTTGGGTCACTTCTGAGACTGAACACAGGTACTCAGCAAAGTGGTTACGCAATGTGCATTTGCTTTGACCAACTTTGAACACAGACAGACTTAACTCAGAGCTTACGTGGATTTTGAAGAAGCAGCAGCAAAGAGAAGCAGGAAAAAGCACTGATTGGCTCAAGCCTGAGTGGGAGGAGAGAGAGAGGTGAGTCAGAGGGGGAAAACTGTTTAAAACGGAGGAATTTGGTTTGTAAATTAGGCAATTTATCAGTCAATATAAGCAAGGCGGCTCTTAGGGAGTGGCAGTGAAGGAGCGGCCTTGTGAGTAAAGTGAGAGTCTTTGGCGAAGAGGTTCTCCAACATGAGCTCAGAGAGTTGGGAAGAAAACTGAAAGGCCGGACTTCTGGGGTGGTTATTTCTGGATTGCTTCCTGTACCTCATGCTAGTGAGGACAGGAACAGGGAGATAGGTGATCTGAATGTGTGGCTGAGGGGCTGGAGCAAGGATTTAGATTTATAGGCCACTGGGATCTCTTCTGGGGTGACCTGGACAAAAGAGACGGGTTACACCTTAACTGGAGGGGGACCGACTTTCTGGCAGGCCGGTTTGCTAGGGCTACACGTGTGGGTTTAAACTAAATATATGGGGGGGGGGGGGGGGGGGGGGGGAGGGATTGACAAATTGGGAGTATAAAGATGGAGTTGAAGGGGAAGTGACTACAGGAAAAATTACAAAAGATTCTCGAATTAATGGGAAGGAAAGCTCGAGAAGGGACAACAGAGTAAGGCCAAGGCCAATTGCGAATGGTGCGAGGGGGGAGTGAATACGGAGGTTAAAGTGCTGTATATGAATGCGCGCTGTATAAGAAATAAAGTGGACGAGCTTGAGGCTCAGTTAGCAATTTGCAAGTATGATGTTGTGGGAATTACAGAGACATGGCTGCAAGAGGGACCAGGGCTGGGAGCTGAATATTCAAGAGTACACCTCCTATAGAAAAGACAGACAGGTGGACAGAGGGGGTGGGGTTGCCCTATTGGTGAGGAATGAAATTCAGTCCCTTGCAAGGGGTGACATTGAATCGGGAGATGTGGAGTCAGTATGGATAGAACTAAGGAATTGTAAGGGTAAAATGACCCTCATGGGACTAATCTACAGGCCCCCAAACAGCAGCCTGGACATAGGGTGCAAGTTGAATCAGGAGTTAAAATTGGCATGTAGCAAAAGTAATGCTATGGTTGTTATGGGAAATTTCAACATGCAGGTAGACTGGGAAAATCAGGTTGGTACTGGACCCCAAGAAAGGGACTGTAGAGTCCCTTTGTGATGGATTCTTAGAACAGCTTGTATTGAAGCCTACCAGGGAGAAGGCAATTCTGGATTTAGTGTTATGTAATGAACCGGATTTGATAAAGGACCTCGAGGTTAATGAGCCATTAGGAGGGGGTGACCATAACACCGTCAGGTTTAATCTACAATTGGAGAGCGAGAAGAGTAGATCAGAGGTGTCAGTGTTACAGTTGAATTATGGGGCCGTGAGGGAGGAGCTGGCCAAAGTTGACTGGAAAGATACCTAGCAGGGATCACAGTGGAACAACAATGGCAGGTATTTCTAGGAATAATACAGAAGGTGCAGGATCAGTTCATTCCTAGGAGGAAGAAAGATTCCAAGGGGAGTATGGGTGACCATGGCTGACAAGGGACGTCAGTGACAGTATAAAAATTGAAGCAAAGAAGTACAACGTAGCAAAGATGAGTGGGAAGCAAGAGGATTGGGTAATGTTTAAAGAACAACAGAAGATAACTAAAAAGACAATATGGGGAGAAAAGGTGAAGTACGAAGGTAAGCTAGCCAAGAATTTAAAGCAGGATAGTAAAAGCTTCTTTAGGTATGTGAAGATGAAATAATTAGTTAAGACCAAAGTTGGACCCTTGAAGACCGATAAAGGTGAATTTATTATGGGGAACAAGGAAATGGCAGATGAGTTGAACAGGTACTTTGGATCTGTCTTCACTAAGGAGGACACAAACAATCTTCCTGATATAGTAGTGGCCAGAGGATCTGGGGTGACGGAGAAACTGAAGGAAATCCACATTAGGCAGGAAATGGTGTTGGATAGACTGATGGGACTGAAGGCTGATAAATCCCCGGGGCCTGATGGTCTGCATCCCAGGGCACTCCATCCCAGATGGCTCCAGAAATCATGGATGCATTTGTGATAATTTTCCAATGTTCTATAGACTCGGGATGAGTTCCTGTGGATTGGAGGGTAGCTAATGTTATCCCACTTTTTAAGAAAGGTGGGAGAGAGAAAACGGGGAATTATAGACCAGTTAGCCTGGCATCGGTGGAGGGGAAGATGCTGGAGATAAACATAAAAGATGAAATAGCAGCACATTTGGATAGCAGTCGGTCCGAGTCGGCATGGATTTACGAAGGGGAAATCGTGCTTGACTAATCTTCTGGAATTTTTTGAAGATGTAACTAGGAAAATGGACAAGGGAGATCCAGTGGATGTAGTGTACCTGGACTTTCAGAAAGAATTTGATAAGGTCCCACACAGGAGATTAGTGGGCAATATTAGGGCACATAGTATTGGGGGTAGAATGCTGACATGGATAGAGAAGTGGTTGGCAGACAGGAAACAAAGAGTAGGGATTAACGGGTCCCTTTCAGAATGGCAGGCAGTGACTAGTGGGGTACCGCAAGGCTCGGTGCTGGGACCACAGCTAATTACAATATACATCAATGATTTGGATGAAGGGATTCAAAGTAAAATTAGCAAATTTGCAGATGATGCAAAGCTGGGTGACAGTGTGAACTGTTAGGAGGATGCTTTGAGAATGCAGGGTGACTTGGACAGGTTGGGGGAGTGGCCAGATGCATGGCAGATGAAGTTTAATGCGGATAAATGTGAGGTTATCCACTTTGGTACCAAAAACAGGAAGGCAGATACTATCTAAATGTCGTCAAGTTGGGAAAAGGGGAAGTACAACGGGATCTGGGTGTCCTTGTTCATCAGTCTATGAAAGTAAGCATGCAGGTACAGCAGGCAGTGAAGAAAGCGAATGGCATGTTGGCCTTTATAACAAGAGGAGTCGAATATAGGTGCAAAGGGGTCCTTCTGCAGTTGTACAGAGAGCTCTAGTGAGAACACACCTGGAGTATTGTATGCAGTTTTGGTCCCCTAATTTGAGGAAGGACATTCTTACTATTGAGGGAATATGGCATAGGTTTGCAAGGTTAATTCCCGGGATGGCGGGACTGTCATATGCTGAGTGAATGGAGCGGCTGGGCTTGTACACGCAGGAGTTTAGAAGGATGAGAGGGGATCTCATTGAAACATATAAGATTGTTAAGGCTTTGGAAATGCTAGATGCAGGAAACATGTTCCCAATGTTAGGGGAGTCCAGAACCAGGGGCCACAGTTTAAGAATAAGGAGTAAGCCATTTAGAACGGAGAGAAGGAAACACTTTTTCTCACAGAGTTGTGAGTCTGTGGAATTCCCTGCCTCAGAGGGCAGAGGAGGCAGGTTCTCTGGATGCTTTCAAGAGAGAGCTAGGAAGGGCTCTTAAAAATAGCGGAGTCAGGGGATATGGGGAGAAGGCAGGAATGGGGTACTGATTGGGGATGATCAGCCATGATCACATTAAATGGCGGTGCTGGCTCGAAGGGCCGAATGGCCTACTCCTGCACCTATTGTTTATTGGCTATTGACCGGTGTAAAACCTAATATATTGTGAACATCGTATACAGTACATTAGATTAATGTTCCAACAAATTTGCAAATAGGATGGAGAATTCTACAATTCCTGACTCCATTATCGAATAGATTGAAAGATACAGCAGGAAAATAGGCCCTTCGACCCAATGGGTACATATCGACCATCAATCATCCGTTCACACTAGTTCTAAGTTATTTCACTTTCACATCCTCTCCCCACACACACAAGCAGCAATTTACAGATGCCAATTATCCTTCAAACCCACTAATCTTTGGCGGGGGAAAACTGGAGAGACCGAAGGAAACCCACATAGCCACAGAGAGAAAGTGCAAACTCCACGCTGACAGCACCAGTGGTCAGGATTGAACCCAGGCCTTTGGCGCTGTGAAGCTGCAGATCTACCACCCGTGCCACTGTGCCACCCCATTGAAGCTTCTTGTTCCTTTTTCATGATACACGTTCATATGAAAGTCATGATGGTATCCTTACCAACAAAAGACAGATGCAGTAGGTTTCAAAGACAAGTGGAACTAAATTAATTGGTCTCTATAATTTGTCCCTAATGTGTTGGGAGTGGATGGGGAAGTGAGATAACATACAATGAGTGTGAACGGGCGATCGATGCTTGGCATGGACTGAAGAGCCTGTTTTCTTGCTGTGTCATTCAATCAATACCAGAAGACCAAGCCTCATTATGACCTTCCAATCCAGAACAACAATGTAAACCTTAATCCTGGAGTGGGACTTAAAGCCACAATCTTCTGACTGAGCTGTATGAATTTCCACGGGGCCACTGCTGACACTGATAGATTTTTCATTAGGCGTGTAAGGACTGAGGTCAGTCATCTCTCCTCATTCCTTTTATTCTCATGTGAGTAGTCATGTTCTCCCGAGGATGATTCACAGAATGTTGAAAGCAAAGATATTTATTTTACTGCTTCTCACGTTGGTTCCAAGGGTGGAGACAGGCTTCAAATTTGTGGCTCAGTTTTCTTATTACTGCTTGAATCTTGGGTTTTGTTAGGCTATTCGCCATCTCAAAGAATTTGAGACCAGCGTAGATAGAAAGGGCGAGGGAGCAAATGAAGAATTGAACAAAAAATAAAATGTGGGTAGCTAGTAAGCAATTGAATGTATACAGAACGTCTGTAGTTTATTGTTGTTATGTGTACTGAGAGACTACGAAGCTTGTGTGTTCTCTCCGGTTAAATCATACTACACATGAGAATAATGCACAAGTAAATCAGTGAGACAATTGTAAGTATATCCTCTTCTGGAACAGCACGCAGAGAGTTGCTACGAATCCACGGCATCTTACAATTTCCATGTCTCTGAAAAGTCCTATCTTTGCCTGAGGAACTGTGCAGTTTCTTCCATTTCTCATTTCAAGGCCCGATGTCCTGGATCGATGATGTTGGGCTTGGCTTGGCCCAGCGCAATGCTATTGGCTCCTTTCATTGTAGCAGAGGGGGGGATGCAAAGTTTCGAGACTTGCCCATGAAATCGAACTCGGGTCTGAATCGGGTCCATACAGATGATGTTGCCTTCCCAGCGCTTCGATTTGATCCTGACCTTGGGTGCTGACAGTGTGGAGTTTGCAAGTTTTCCCTGAGACTGTGGTGGTTTCCTCGGAGTCCTCCCGTTTCCTCCCACATCCCCAACAATGTGTGGGTTGTCAGGTTAAATGACTTCTGTAAATTTTGCTTAGTGTGAGGGGAGTAGGTGAGAAAGTGGGATAAAATAGAACCAATGTGAACAGATGGTTGACGGTCGGCATGGATTCAGTGGGCACGCGGCCCTCGGGACGGCTGCTATGGCGAGGAGACAGTTTCCCACCTCTTCACAGAGTGTGGGTTTGCTAAAAGAGTCTGGAGAAAGATGCAAGGGTCCCTGGTACGCTTTATCCCGAACAGCTCCGTCACAGAGGACTCGGTGATTTACGGACTGTTCCCAGGGACACATTCAGAGGCTGACATCGCGTGCTGCTGGAGGGTCATCAACTCGGTAAAAGACGCCCTTTGGTCTGCCCGAGCATTGTTCACCACCCAGCAGAGCGAGATGTCCGTCAGGGAATGTTGCCGACTGGCCCGCTGCAGACTGCAGGAGTACGTGCTGAGGGATGCACTGAAGCTCGGTGCAGCCAACACCAAGGCTCGGTGGGGGAGGGCCACAGTCTAACGCCCTTCCGCTGCTGGACATGGGGGGTACGGTATGGTGGAGACGCCCCTCAATATAAGGGAAGGTATCCCACGCCACTGTGGCACGAGTGGGGGACTGATTTGTGGAAATTTGGGGGAACGAAATGTCTAAACTGTGTTGATCTATTGTACAGCTTCCGAAAATGTTGGATGGATCTTCTGCAAGGTTAATGTATTGTATATATTTATCATTCGAATAAAGTATATTTTGAAATTTAAAAAAAAAAAAAAAATATTTCCATGCTGTCTCTCTAAGTAAGCACAAGTTACTCTAGCCCAGAACACAGTTGACATCGACTTTCGTTGTTCAGGCTGAGCTTAAACTTCAGCATGGTGTCAAGGTCAGGATGCAAGATTAAGCTCAGCAGATCAAGTATAAAAAAAATGATGAACAGTTTTCTTTTTCCTCAGCTCAATTTGGTTCTTCATGGGCATAATTGGAACTGGAGAACATAATCAAACTATTTTGCTATGCGATTTAATATTACTTGAACAGCAACTATTTTTTTTCAAAAGAATGCAAAATTCAGATGCACTTGATTACCAGCTATCTGTTCATTTAAATTCTAAATAGCAATTAATATATGTGAACATCCAGCGTTGCAGTATTCTTTAATAGGCAGTTTCTGTTTTACTGTAAATTTAGTTTAGAGATACAGCATGGCCCTTTGGCCTATCAAGTCCACCTGACTATCAATTGTCCATTCACACTAGTTCTACGTTATCGCACTTTCTCATCCATTCCATACACACTGGAGGCAATTTACAGAGGCCAATTTGCCTACAAACCCACAGGCCATGGGATGTGAGAGAAAACTGGAGCATCCGAAGAAAACCCATGGGGTCATTGAGAGAATGTGCAAACTCCAGACAGACAGCACCACAGGTCAGGATCAAACCGGTTGCTGTGAGGCAGCAGCTCTACCACTATGCTGCCCCTCAGAAGATTTTGTGCTTAGTTCTTTGTTACCACTGTTCTTCAACTGAAAACAAGAATGCTCTTTGTATTGCCATATAACTTTGGATATTTAGTGTTGGGGAATGCTCTGCCAGACTTCAACCTTTATTCTGAACACTCTCGAGATCATAAATGTTTTTGCTTATCCGTGAGTGCATGCTGGATGCCAATGAATACCAGATTTTGCATTGTATATTAAAAGAGGGAAGGCGTATCATTTTTTTTACTGTGGGAAAGCAATTGGTTTCCTGCCAAGTGAATCTCTTTGCTAATCAGCAAAAGACAGCTGCTCCATTCCATTTACATGATGGGAAAAGATCTCACCCCCTGTTATTGACTAACAAAGGCTCCAAAAACATCCTTGAATCTGGGGTGGTGGGGCTTATCACTGGAATTATCAAAAACAAATCTCCAAAGCCCAATGCACTGTTTATTTATGTTAGCTGTCGTTACCCCTGTCTCCTTTCTGCCAGGATTACCATGGGAAGTGAACTACTTTTAGTAATTACACTTGGGTCACCTTCCCTCCTTGTTTCTTACTTTTAGTATTATAATTATTGGCAGAATTTTACCAACAATGAAGTGTTTGGGAGTGTAATGTTAATTTTGCACTGTTTAGAATTAATATAGAATGTTACATCTCTGTATGTTATGCATCAGAAAATGAACTCTTATGCTCCTCAATTTTACATTAAACTAATTGAGAAAAGGATGGATTGAAATGGGAAACCTTTGACTGCGTATGATGTTACACATTGTGTTGGTCTTGCGTGTGATATATTTTAACAATTACAAAGGTAGAAAAAGTGCTAAGTGTTTAAATTTGCAGAAATACATCAATTTTGTTTCTCTGGAATGGCTTCTGCAAATTAATGAATTTTGGTTTAAATACTACATTTTCACAGAAGAATGTTCAATGTAGCATTTCCAAAGTAAACTTGCTGTTGTTTTACAGTCAGCTCCATAGTTATTTAATCAAAGGGCTTTTCAGTATTGATTCATTTTGTAATTTCTGAGATTGTTTTGTTTCGGGTTATGTGTTGGGTGGAACCTTGGTCAGACAGCTGATACGAATTAAAACTATATTTTCTGAGCAGGAAAGTTTGTCACAATCCGACATAAGAAGGGGCAAAGTAAGCTCTTCAAATCAAAGGGAAGCGATTTGATCTGCAGTAATTGAAAACATAGGAGGAGACTCTTCCTCTCAAGTTGTGCAGCATCAGAGCAGCGGGGCAGCACATTGAAGCCCACAGCTGCCTCAATGCCGTGCCTCGGGTAATCCATGCTTATTGTGTTTGCTCCTCCATTCCATGAATGTTTGCAGGTCATTGCAAGAAGATTTATGTGCAAGATTTCACCGTTATGACACTGCATCTGGAAGAATATTTACAATTCTGTGGTCACCTTTCCTACAAGAGTCGAGAGCGTTTAATTGTCATATGTTCTGAAGCTGAACACTGAAATTCACACTTGCAGCAGCAAAAGGATATACTTGCTACAGAAAGTACAATCCGAGAGTAGTGGGGTATATGGAACAAGCTGCCAGCGAAGGCAGTTGAGGCAATTACTGGAACACCGTTAAAAGACACTTGGACAGGTACATGGATAGGAAAGGTTTAGAGGGATATGGACCCAACGTGAGCACATGGGACTCTCATACATGGGGCATCTTGGTCAGGATGGATAAGTTGGGCCAACGAGTCTGCCTCCATGTTGTATAACTCCATTAGAATGAAGATTCACCAGGTTGGGTGCTGGAGCATATCTGTCATATAAGGAGAGACTTCAGACATTCTGAAGAAGGGTCACGGCCCGAAATGTCGCCTGTCTATTCCCTGCACGGATGCTGCCTGGCCCCCTGAGTTCCTGCAGCATTTTGTGTTTTGTTCATATATCTCTATTGATTTGCAATGGTTTTGCTCATTTGTATGCATTGCTAAATTGGAAGGTTCTGTTTCAGTTGCTCTGAAATATGAACATTTTTACATCTTGCAGCAAGTAAAGGGTTAACTTCCAAAGCTACGCTGTATTCAGCAGAAGGTTATCCATTTGAACAAGTATGTTTGTCTGCTAGATTTTCCTTAATGTGCAACTCAAAACATCACCCAATCCTTCTCTCCAGAGATGCTGCCTATCCCGCTGAATTACTCCAGCATTTTGTGTCTATCTTCGGTTTAAACCAGCATCTGCTGTTCCTTCCTATGCATGAGCCCAATAGATCATCTCAGAACAGCACGCTGAGAGACGCCATGATCAGGCGCATCATGCAAACTTCCAAACCTCTGAAATGCCCAAACTTGACCAAATAACGTTTTTCATATTTTCTTACTTTAAGGCCCAGCTCGATCGAATGGGGTTGGCCTGGCCCAGTTGTGTCAATGTTGGCTCCTTTCACCACTGCTGTGTGCAGCTGCCGCAGGCCATGCTCAATCCACCCAGTTAGCTGGCTGTTATAGGGCCTCCCGGGGCCGCCTCCGCCAACACCAAAACACGCGGACCAGCAGAAACCTGCCTCCAGCGGGGCTCCGTGACCTCCATTCCCATGTGCCGAGGTCACCATGTTCTGCTTCCCAAACCAATGGAACTTTAGGGTAATTTCCAAGGGTGCCGGAGGTGAGTCCGCAGACTTTTTGCAGCCACTGACTTTCCCCTTCATTTTCCACCACCGCCATCATTGAACGTTTGGGCTTTTTAGCCACACGTGACAGGAAAAGATCCCAACATGGGCTTTGTTCTCTGTCTGAAAAGAGGCATCTTGCACAATGACTTTAGAGATTGGGATATATCCGTTATATTTGTTACTGAGTCAGGACGGCATGGTGGTGCAGTGGTAGAGTTCCTGCCTCACAGTGCTAGAGACCCGGGTTCAATCCCAACTACGGTGCTGGCTGTACGGAGTTTGAACATCCCTCCAAACCTGCCCTATCCATGTGTTAATCCTGACTAAATTGGAGCAACCATGGTATTAAAATTGAGTAAGGGCGTATGCTGCTAGGCCATTTTGGTCAAGTTAAATGTGCCTTTGCAAAACTGAGACAAGCTGCTGAATTGTGCCAGTTTGTTTGAGGAATAGATAAGAGCTGCAGAGAAAGAATGGGACATCTGCAGAAGTCTTAAAATAAGGTATAAAATGCATGGAACTGATTGGGTCAATGCAAACCAGATATACATAGTGTAAATAATGTTGCGAAGCCTTATTTGGATAATTGTTGATTGGTTGAAATGTTAAGCTTTGTCTGGGTTGTGTGAATCCCAAGGCACATGTTGAATTATTCATCTATGTTAGCTTCTTTCTAGAAGCTCCTTTCGAATACAATGTATTAGTTACTATGTTATTGGGTTCGGGAACTGTCAATCTTGTACTGTCGTAATCGATATGTGTTATTGGACTGTACAGAGACCACCTCCATGTGGTTCGGCCCCTCAAGGTTTGGAGACCTATATAAGGTAGCTCCCATGAGGTCCGATGTCGATCTTCTGGAAGAAGCTTGGGACTGCGTTACCTTTTGGAGTGTCTCTGCTTGCATGAGGCTAGAAGGGCTTGGCCACGCAGATATACGGATCGAACCTGCGGTGGTTAGGTATTGTACAGGGTAACTGCTGTTGTGTTATCCAAAATAAAGTTTAGTTGCTCAAGTGCTTGATTCAGTATTTTATTGACTGAAACTAGACTGGGGGAAGCTTAGAACGAGCTATTTACATTGGGGGCTCATCCGGGATCTCAACGTACCCCCAAATACAAGTTTGCGATTAAGGGTGTTGAGCTGTCCCGATTGCGAATGCAGAAATCGGCGCCACGGTGCGGTTTTCGCAGTAATTTACGGCACTTTGCTAGTCGGAGCAGATCGATCATTCGCAGACTTGGGAAAGGGTCCCAACGAGATTGTAGAACAGAGTCTCGCAAGCACGGGGGGTTGATAGCGCTCCTTTGGCTTAGAGGCCCATAAAACCAGGGTGGGGTTAGAGACCCTGCTGGGGTTGGGTTAGAGGCCCAAAACCTGGTCGTAGTTGGTAGCTACAGTTGCTGGCAAAAGCCACAAATTCATATTTGGGTTAAAAGCCCTACCCAGAATTGGTATCCGATTGACGGGATATTGAAAAACAAATCTGGTATACATGCTAAGCAGTGAAGCGTCTGACCTGTCGTTGCTGGGAGCCCTGATTGAAAAGTGAGTTCCGAAAATCGGCATTGACTGCCAGCATGAAGAGTCTAGGCTCTGACACCTGGTGCCAAGCAGGTGATAAGGAACAAACTCATTTGATGGGGTGACCTAGGTTGGTTAGAGGCCACGCCTGTGTGAGTGATCTGCAACCATGAAAAGACAGAGGAGGGCTCTCGTAAAGGCACAGGGCTCGGTGGCCAGAGTACAGATTGGCTGGGAATACTGTAGTCCATTTGAGATTTCATTGTACGAGTAAATTTGAATTTGAACCCGTGTGCGTTGAATGGTATGCACCAAAACTGATTGGTCCGAACAGAGCAAACTTAAATTTGCAGAATGAAAGTATCTAAATATAGAAGTTCATATTGAAGTTCTGACTGTACGGTAGAATTCTAATTTTGTATATATGCAACTTTGAAGTTTGTATAGCGTGTTTGCGATCGATTCCGAATAGCGGCTGATCAACACTGTGCAGTAACTCTCTGATCGATTGTTGATTAGTACCTGATAGTGAAGAGTAACTGAGAGAAGGGAACCTGATATTTTGGTGAAAAGTAACTGGACGGAAAAAAGTACCCTTAATTCTGAGAACTTAGAGTGGAGGGATAGAGGTCCCCCAAATGAAGTCCAGTCTTAGCAGGAGGAAAAGTATCTGAAGGAAGAAAAGTAGTCAATTAAGAAGTAGTACCCCTCAGCAAAGAGTAACCAAGGAAGGGGAAAGTCATCGTTATCAGAGGGAGAGGTTCACTAGTTGATAACAGCATGACACAGAATTGAAATCAAGTGTTTGTGAATTGTGTACTAGCGTGTTGTGAGTATAGTGATTTGTAAATTTCCTGTGTATATCTTTATCGGATTTGAACTGTGTAAATATTTTGTAACGTGTAAAACATATTGGGAGTGTGTTAAGATCTCGAACCGCTACTTGTATTGACAGTGTGGGTGCTTAAGGATTTTGGGTATTGGATAATTGGGATAAAAGTGAGTTTAAATTGAATTGGATAATTGGGGTAAAAGTGCGTTTAAATTGAATATATGGGATTTGTTTAAATCGGGATGTCAGTATTGTTAGATTCTGATTCATGGTGTTCCGATCAGGGTTCGTATTCTTTTGATCGCTGTGTCGGGGCAGGGATTGTTCCGTTGATTGAGTACGCCACGAGGAGGATTTATTAGAGTGCGTGATTCATCATCATAACAAGTGGATGCTTGTCTTTTATATTGGGGTGTGTCTTTGTCTACTTATAACATAGAAACATAGAAACATAGAAATTAGGTGCAGGAGTAGGCCATTCAGCCCTTCGAGCCTGCACCGCCATTCAATATGATCATGGCTGATCATCCAACTCAGTATCCCGTACCTGCCTTCTCTCCATACCCTCTGATCCCCTTAGCCACAAGGGCCACATCCAACTCACTCTTAAATAAAGCCAATGAACTGGCCTCAACTACCCTCTGTGGCAGAGAGTTTCCAGAGACTCACCACTCTCTGTGTGAAAAAAGTCTTTCTCATCTCGGTCTTAAAGGATTTCCCCCTTATCCTTAAGCTGTGACCCCTTGTCCTGGACTTCCCCAACATCGGGAACAATCTTCCTGCATCTAGCCTGTCCAACCCCTTAAGAATTTTGTAAGTTTCTATAAGATCCCCTCTCAATCTCCTAAATTCCAGAGAGTATAAACCGAGTCTATCCAGTCTTTCTTCATAAGACAGTCCTGACATCCCAGAATCAGTCTGGTGAACCTTCTCTGCACTCCCTCTATGGCAATAATGTCCTTCCTCAGATTTGGAGACCAAAACTGTACGCAATACTCCAGGTGTGGTCTCACCAAGACCCTGTACAACTGAAGTAGAACCTCCCTGCTCCTGTACTCAAATCCTTTTGCTATGAAAGCTAACATACCATTCGCTTTTTTCACTGCCTGCTGCACCTGCATGCCTACTTTCAATGACTGGTGTACCATGACACCCAGGTCTCGCTGCATCTCCCCTTTTCCTAATCGGCCACCATTTAAATAATAGTCTGCTTTCCTGTTTTTGCCACCAAAGTGGATAACCTCACATTTATCCACATTATACTGCATCTGCCAAACATTTGCCCACTCACCCAGCCTATCCAAGTCACCTTGCAGTCTCCTAGCATCCTCCTCACAGCGAACACTGCCCCCCAGCTTAGTGTCATCCGCAAACTTGGAGATATTGCCTTCAATTCCCTCATCCAGATCATTAATATATATTGTAAACAGCTGGGGTCCCAGCACTGAGCCCTGCGGTACCCCACTAGTTACTGCCTGCCATTGTGAAAAGGACCCGTTTACTCCTACTCTTTGCTTCCTGTTTGCCAGCCAGTTCTCTATCCACATCAATACTGAACCCCTAATACCGTATGCTTTAAGTTTGTATACTAATCTCTTATGTGGGACCTTGTCAAAAGCCTTCTGGAAGTCCAGATATACCACATCCACTGGTTCTCCCTTATCCACGCTACTAGTTACATCCTCGAAAAATTCCACAAGATTCGTCAGACATGATTTACCTTTTGTAAATCCATGCTGACTTTGTCCAATGATTTCACCACTTTCCAAATGTGCTGCTATCCCATCTTTAATAACTGACTCTAGCAGTTTCCCCACTAACGATGTTAGACTAACTGGTCTGTAATTCCCCGTTTTCTCTCTCCCTCCCTTCTTAAAAAGAGGGGGTTACATTTGCTACCCGCCAATCCTCAGGAACTACTCCAGAATCTAAAGAGTTTTGAAAGATTATCACTAATGCATCCACTATTTCCTGAGCTACTTCCTTAAGTACTCTGGGATGCAGCCTATCTGGCCCTGGGGATTTATCGGCCTTTATAATTGGGGGAATAGTTTCTTGTTTAAGTATAGTCTTACTTACGTGGTTTGGTTTTGTCTCTTTGTTAATTCAAAGTGTTCTGAGTGGGAGAGATTGCTGCTAGAAGATTTAAATATTAAGCACCTTAGTTTGGGAGAATGGAGATTCTTTGTTTACAGGTTGAAAATTGAATGGGTGATTGTGAATAAGATCAAATTGATAATAACGTTGAGTGCTTGATTGAAGGGTAATTGAGTGGAACAATTGGGTTGTGAATTTATGGAATTCCCTGCCACAGAGGGCAGTGGAGGCCATGTCACTGGATGGAATTAAGAGAGAGTTAGATAAAGCTCTAGGGGCTAGTGGAGTTAAGGGATATGGGGAGAAGGCAGGCACAGGTTATTGAAAGGGGACGATCAGCCATGATCACAATGAATGGCGGTGCTGGCTCGAAGGGCCGAATGGCCTCCTCCTGCACCTATTTTCTATGTTTCTAATTGAAGAGCGATTGGGTAGAGTGATCGATTGAAGAGAACGATTGACTAACGGTTGAAGAAAATTGAATGTACGATTGTGTGAGAGAGGTGTGAATCTGTTAGATGTTGGCTATTGTGTGAAAACGATCTCAGTGGCCTTGGAGACTGAAAGAGAGGAGTGAGAGTAGAGGAGGTGTGAGTGCTTTGAAACATCTGTATTGTGTAAGAGGTTGGGAAATAGTCTAGAGAGGGACCTAACATTGCTGGAAGTTCATTTAAAATAATCTGCGATAAGATTCCTCAGAAGGCAGAAAGATTAAGGGAATTTTCAGGGAAATTAAATAAAGTATTAGGAAACAAACTTTGGCTGATGAGTGAGTTAAAGTCTGTAACAAGAATAACCTACATAGAGAAAATTATTAGGCGATATGGGGATAGTGAAGAAGGGAACAAACTCATTAAATTATGGAAGAAGTTTTATACCGAAAGGAAGGTAACTGTTGTTCTGCTTTCTGCTTTAAGAATGGCAGCTTCAAAGCTAGGGATGAGGATGGAGGAAGAGAGTGCTGGTCCTTCTCTAGGTATTTTGGAAGAGAGAGAAAGAGACATTGAAAGTCAGCCGCAGGAGCAGAGAAGAGCACTGACTTTTCAAGGGGAGATAACTACAATGGCTCTTAAAGGGGAGGTGGCCCAACCGACTGATCAAATTTAGTAAAAGTGCAGCGGTTAGCATGGATCTCGAGGGGAGAGGAGCCCAATATTTAAAAGAATGGGCAGACTTCTTTGGAGCAGAGTCGCAGCATTCCTCTCAGCCCTCTCACGTTCTTGGTTCTAAAACACCTTGCGCAGCTTGCGAACAGGGCACTCGGGTGGAGTCAGCGGCATCTTCGACTCCACCCACTAAATTTAAATCCATATCGGGGAATTCCGGAGAGGATTCTCTAGCTCCGACGATTGCTTCACCAGCAGAGGATAGTGTGGAGGATCAGGGAGCTAGAAAGAAGGTTCCTCAGAAGTGGGTGCCGAAATTAATTAAAAGACCAACTGGAGAAGTAAAGTAATCATTCCTAAAGTATAGAGATTCTGCTAGCAGAAAGAACAGTTTCTCTGAGGGTGAGACAGTAGGAGGCTGTGAAACAGCTGATCCTGATATTGCTAAAATTATAAGATCAGAACAAATCCCCGCTATTATGGAAATTGAGCGAATTTCCAGTAGGCAATTCCCTAGGAGGAAGGTGCCAACTCCACCTTTAAAATGAGATACAGACTATGCAGATGCAGACTATCCCCGGGCTACAGTGCAACCTGGTTCAACAACAGCTAAATCCCACCAGAGACCAGTAAAAATAACACTGACACTGGAAGTGACATCGAAGGAAGAGGAAGAATTTAAGGCATGGATCCTTCTGGGTTACCATAGGGACATGCCTATTCGAAAGCCTACTTTCCCTCAATTTAATTGGAGAGGCTATCAAAATGTGAGGCCTGACCAATACTATATTTGCAGAGAAACGGGACAATGGAGCAGAGATTGCCCTATGAGGGAACATAGAGGAGGAAGGGGTCAAAGAAGAGGGCCACTGAATCTAAGAAGTCAATGGATCCCTAGAGGTCATAGGAATACTTGGGACCCTCAAGATGGAGGAAGAGAACACTGGCCAGAGGATCAGGGGGGCAGGGACCCAAGCATTCTGGCAGCCAAATCCATTCCGGTAGCCCTGATCTGCCAGCTAGTCCAGAGTGTGGACAAAGTAAGATGTCCCTTGCCTCAAAGCCTAAAAGATGAAATCGGAGGGTATCCCCATGACATTAAGACTGCCCAAGGAAAATAATAATAAATTATCAGAACAAGAAAGAACACCGCCCCTTTCGAATCCCAGGAAGAGAGTTACAAAGAAGCTGATTGGGATTGGGAAACTTCACCAAAAGGAAGGAATACGAAAATAGAGACAAAGTAGCTGGTGTGATAAAGTATAAGAACTGAAGGGAACTAAACTGACACTAGGGAAAGAAGAAATGAATTTATTGCGCAGGAGGTACGGGAGTAGGGATAGGAGCCACGGGAGTAGGGATAGGAGCCATCGTATTAACTTGTTACAAAGTTGTTGTGCCTGCAGGACAGTGTTACTTACAACTTGCCACTATCTGGGGAGTGAGGTAAAGAGTATGTGGACCCTTAAGAACGGGCAGAAGACACAGCTCAGGTAGGATGTGTAGCCATTATCTCCATCCAGGTAGCTCCCCAGAGACAAGGACCAACAACGAAGAAAAAATGATACTGTCCTGTCCCTTTAGTTTACAATCTGGGAAAGGTCAACAAATAAAGAAGGCAGCTCCTCGGTATTCCTCCTCCTTTGGAACTAACATCAAGAAGGAAGAAGAAGATACATACCCTAGTGCCCAACTTTAACATAAAATAACATTTGACACCAGTGAAGGGAAAAGAAGAGAACTACATCTGAAACTCTCTAAAGAAATACAAACAGCCTCTGAAGATTATTGGGGCAAGCACCAATTAGAACAAATTAGATATGACTCCTCTATGGTTCGGGGACATCTACTTTGCCTAAATTCTAGTCATTAGAAATAAATTGACAAAATCCTGAATTCGATCTCTAAATTGTATGGTGTTGAATTGGAAGGACTTTAAAGCTTGAGATTTGGAACTGACATGAGACCTGGCTTAGGAATACTTAAAATCTGATTAATAACTTGGTATTTTTATTGTCTCAACACCAGACAGGCAGCCAAAGATGGGAAGGATTATTCAAAGAACATCAGGGAAGGATGGAACTTGGGAAGATCTGGTAAAATGGAGGAATATTCAGGGAACATGAGAGTTGGCATTGAATTAGTAAGAAAGAGGAAATGTGAATAGCAGAACTCCCCTTCGAGAAACCAAAGTTAACCGCCTAAGAAAGAGTTACTGGAGGAGAAGTCTCATTGAATTAGAAGAAATACTAAGGGAATGGGTACTGCTGTCAGAGTCAATGTATTTGACTGGTGAATCTAAATTTGTCTAACCCTTGATAGTAAAGCGGTTCCTATTATCAATGTGTACAGAAATTGTCCCTCGATTCGGCATTCTTAATTGGCTTTATAATAAAATTGACAACATATGGAAATTAATTGATTACATTTGAACAGCTGGGAATTCCACAGGAATTGGAATGGAGTTGTGTTTTCGACCACAAGCTGTGGAATGAAGAGGGTGAGATGGACCCCAAGACTTAAGATATTAAATTGAAGGCTGAGACTGAATCTGGTTGAATTGAAACATTCCTCATGGTTTGCTTTAAATCAGTCACACCTGTAGGGAAATTTGGACTGAACACAGCTGAAATTTATATGAGAAACCATCATCAGATATACATTGAAGAACATCGTGTGAATACGGAGAGGGCTGGTTAGTGTGATCCTAGGATAGGAAAGATTAGATTATGGAATAGAATAGCGATAGTAAATAGAAAAAGGGCTTGTGACTGACAGAATAGTAATATATGAGAAAGCATTAGTGCATGAATGGTAACTTGCTTTGTCCCAAGTTTTCTTAGGAATTATAGGTTCAACTATGGATAGTGTATGGAAGGATCAACAACACGGATGGAGGGGATTAGCGCCCATGAAAATTCGAGAGGTGAAGACACATCGGATGGAAATTGTGAAGCAACGCCTACAAAAACTCGGGAAGCTTGATGAGATTCTGGGAAGAGACATCATGTTGGTGTTGTTAATAAATTGATAATGCAATAGTCACCCATGTATGTCTGATTATCTGATTATTAGGTTATCATCAATGATGGTTTATCATCTATGATAAAAGGAAGGAATGTTATTCCTGGGTAAATTGGAGCAGCCATGGTATTAAAAGTGATTAAGACCTTGTGTGCTGCTAGGCCATTTTTGGTCAAGTTAAATGTGCCTTTGCATAATTGAGACAAGATGCTGAATGGTGCCAGTTTGTCTGTGGCCTAGGTAAGAGCTGCAGGGAAAGGATGGGGAATCTGCAGAAGTCTTACATAAGGTGTAAAATGCATTGGGTCAATGCAAACCAGATATACATAGTGTAAATAATGTTGCAAAGTCTTATTTGGATAGCTGTTGATTGGTTGAAATATTAAGCTTTGCCTGGGTTGTCTGAATCCCAAGGCACATGTTGCATTATTCATCTATGTTAGCTTCTTTCTAGAAGCTCCTTTCAAATACAATATATCAGTTACTATGTTATTGGGTTAGGGAACTGTCAATCATGTACTGTCATAATTGATATGTGTTATTGGACTGTACAGAGACCCTCAAGTTTTGGGGACCTATAAAAGGTAGCTCCCACGAGGTCCGATGTCAATCTTCTGGAAGAACGCTTGGGACAGCGTAACCTTTTGGAGTGTCTCTGCTTGCACAAGGCTAAAAGGGCTTGGCCAAGCAGATACAAGGATCAAACCCACGGTGGTTAGGTATTGCATAGGGGAACTGTTGTGTTATCCAAAATAAAGTTTAGTTGCTCAAGTGCTTGATTCAGTATTTTATTGACTGAAACTAGACTGGAGGAAGCTTAGAACGAGCTACATGCACCTGCCTAACCATTTCTTAAATGATTAGATAGTCCCAGCCTCAACTACCTCCTCTGGCAGCTTGTTCAATACACCCACCACCCTATGTGTGGAAAAAGTAACCCCTCAGATTCCAATTACATTTTTTCCCCTTCACCTTGAACCTATGTCCTCTGGTCCTCGATTCCCCTACTCTGGGCAAGAGTCTATTCCTCTCATGACTTTGTACACCTCTATAAGATCGCCCCTCATCCTCCTGTGCTCCAAGGAATATAGACCCAGCCTACTCAACCCCCTTTAGCTCATCCTCTAATCCTGGCAACATCCTCGTAAATCTTTTCTGAATCCTTGACAATATCTTTCCTAAGTGCATTCAGAAAGTATTCAGACCCCTTCACTTTTTACACATTTTGTTAATTTACAGCCTTATTTTAAAATGGATTCAATTCAATTTTTTAATCATCAATCTATACAAAATACCCCAGAATGAAGAAGCGAAAACGGGTGATTAGAAATGTTTGAAAGGACAACGACCCTGTATTATGTGATTTGAAAATAAATAAATAAATAAAATAATTTAATCAATTTTAGAATAAGGCTGTAACGTAAAGATAAGGTGAAGGTGGTCTGAATACTTTCTGTTGTAGGTTAATTGGCTTCTGCAAATTGTCCCTTGACGCCAGCTATTTACAATATATATTAATGATCTGGATGAGGGAATTGAATGCAACATCTCCAAGTTTGTGGATGACACGAAGCTGGGGGCAGTGTTAGATGTGAGGAGGTTGCTAGGAGGCTGCAAGGTGACTTGGATAGGTTGGGTGAGTGGGCAAATGCATGGCAGATGCAGTATAATGTAGATAAATGTGAGGTTATCCACTTTGGCGGCAAAAACAGGAGGGTAGATTATTATCTGAATGGTGGCCGATTAGGAAAAGGGGAGATGCAACGAGACCTGGGTGTCATGGTACACCAGTCATTGAAAGTAGGCATGCAGGTGCAGCAGGCTGTGAAGAAAGAGAATGGTATGTTGGCATTCATAGCAAAAGGATTTGAGTACAAGAGCAGGGAGGTTCTACTGCAGTTGTACAGGGTCTTGGTGAGGCCACACCTGGAATATTGCGTACAATTTTGGTCTCCTAATCTGAGGAAAGACATTCTTGCCATAGAGGGAGTACAGAGAAGGTTCACCAGACTGATTCCTGGGATGGCAGCATTTCCATATGAAGAAAGACTGGATAAACTCGGCTTGTACTCGCTGGAATTTAGGAGATTGAGGGGGGATCTTATAGAGGCTTACAAAATTCTTAAGGGGTTGGACAGGCTAGATGTAGGAAGATTGTTCCCGATGTTGTGGAACTCCAGAACAAGGGGTCACAGTTTAAGGATAAGGGGGAAGTCTTTTAGGACCGAGATGAGAAGATCTTTTTTCACACAGAGAGTGGTGAGTCTGTAGAATTCTCTGCCACAGAAGGTAGTTGAGGCCAGTTCATTGTTTGTATTTAAGAGGGAGAGGTGGCCCTTGTGGCTATAAGGGATCGGGGGTATGGAGAGAAGGCAGGTACAGGATATTGAGTTGGATGATCAGCCATGATCATATTGAATGGCGGTGCAGGCTCGAAGGGCCGAATGGCCTACTCCTGCACCTATTTTCTATGATCGAACAAGTGTATGGATGATCGCAGGTCGTGTGGACTCAATGGGCTGAAGGGATCTCTAATCTGTCATAGCTAGATAAACTACAACCAATAGCATCATGTTTTCCGGCATCTTTTTGTCTCCTAAAAAACACTGGTGATTTCTATATGAATTATGTAGAGACTCCTATTATTTATCATGTTTGAGTTTTTGATTGCTTATCAGTGAAATTTGCATGCTGTAACTTTAATAACCATCTGTTCTGGAGAAACCCCCCCAGCTTTCAATGCTTCACCCTTTGATAATGCACTGTGTCATATCTCAGTGGAAACTGATATCTTCCCAGGTCCCTGCCTGCTGGAGTTCAGTGATTAACTAAAAGGTGTTTGACAATGTGTCAATGAGATTGTCTATTTGATTTGTATTTCCGTGTTTGCTAACCATTTCAATTCTCTTTCCATTCCCATACTGACCTTCCTATCCTGGGCCTCCTTCATTGACAGAGTGAGGCTGCATGCAAACGGGAGGAACAGCACCTCATATTCTACTTGGGTAGCTTCCTCCAGCACTTTTGCTCAAGATTCCAGCATCTGCAGTTCCTTCTATCTCTGATTTCTGCCTGGCTTGCTATCACTGTGTATCCATATCACTCCATTCCTATGCCTCCATATTCAGTCCAACACAGTGCTGGGGACACGAGAACTTGTAGATGCTGGAATCTGGAGCAAAAACTAGCTCCCAGAAGAACTCAACGGGCCAAACAACATCTGTGGAGGCAAAGGGATAGTCGATGTTTCAAGTCAAATCCCTGCAACAGTCGTGAACTGAAATGTTGGCAATGCCTTGGACTTCACAGATGGTGCCTGACCCACTGAAGTCTTCCGGGAGTTTGTTTCTCGTGATGGTACCGATGCAATTTAATATTTGTTTGTATCAGCTTCAAAACAGACCGTTTGAGATTTAACACGAGATAAAAGGTTACATATAATGAGATTTCATACCACCAACCAGTTTTCAACTGGATCCATCGCGTATGAGAAAGTACATTCTCACATACGACTTAATCTTATGCATGTGAATTTAATTTGGATTTGGTTCATTTTTTGAATCTATTTAATCCAACTCCAGATACAGATTGGAGTTGCAACTAATTCTTGGCCAGTTGTTCAAAACCATCCTAATAAAGGATTAAACTTCAAACTGTTGAAAGAAGAAACTTTACTAGATTTAATACATGTATAATCTACAAAAACATATTTGTTTGGTGATTAGGTTCAGATGTATGTGGATGATTTGTGCTAATGACATTGTGTTCCCTTTGCTTGGCTCTATTGTTCTATATATCGATTCCACTTTGGTGGATAAAATGAACTAAGTACAAAAAGATTACTGAAACAGCTGTGATAATGTAATGTTTTTGAACAGCTGTATTTGATTATAGTTTCAAAAAAATTAAGAATACTTTGGTTCTGATCCCACTTACCACCCAGTATCTCATCTGTAAAACAAGATTACACAAGATGATATTCTTTGTCTCATTGTCTGCAAGCTGATGTTTTTGGAATTTGCAGATCCTAATCAGTCTACTAATGTTTACTATATATTTTTTCACTTGTATTTATTTTTTCCTTGTGCAGAGCCAGATATTGATTGGCACCTGCTTTTCTCTCTCCAATATCATGTATATCTTAATTATTTTCTTGTATCTAATGCAGCACTGTGGTCTTCTTATCAAGTCCACATCACAAGACTAGTAATTGTTCAGCCAGAGCTGAACACACTTCTCGGCATCTGCATACAATGGCGTCTTATGCCTCTTGTGCTTCTTGAGCATAGTGGTGGAAAGATTGGTGGAAACAGGGCTGCGACATGAACGCTCTTTCCTTGACCCCAGCACTGTGGTGCAGCTGGTAGAATGGTTATGGCTTCACAGCTGACTGTATGGTGTTTGCTTGTTCTCCCTGTGACTGTGGTTTTCCTCTGAGTGCTCCGGTTTCCTCCCACAACCCAGAGATGCGCAGGTTTGTAGATTAATTAGCCTCTGTAAATTACCCCTCGTGTGCAGGGGGTTGGATAACAATGTGTTCTGTTAGATAACATACAGTATTCTTATCTGAAAGTGGGACATCACAGTCATCATGCATTCAGAGAGTCGAAGGGTCTGTTTCCAAGTTGTATTTTTCAATTTAATACAGTTCAATTCAATTCAAATATATCTTTTGGGTTATATGGGCAGAGATGCATACGTTTACGACACAGAATTACTTCAATCATAAAGATTCAAAATTGAAGTGTTCTTGATCTTACTGAAATGTTCACAGGACAATTTATGTCCTGTTACTTGACATGGGGCCCGTCAATGTTGAGGCACAAAAGGCTGCAGTTACTGGGATCTGGAACAAACACAAAGTGCTGGAAGAGCTCGGCAGATCGGACAGCAACTGGAATAGGCAGACGATGTTTTGGGTCAGGACCCTTCTTCAAACTGATGGAATAGAAGAGAGAATGCAGGCAGGGAAAGGCAACGGGAAGGGGATCGCTGCGGAGAAGCCCGGGTCAGCGCCCAGCCGGGGCCTCGCCGGTCGGACGGAGGAGCCGGGCCTCGCCTTTAGTTGGGGCCTGGGTCAGCACCGCGGAGGCATGAAGTGGGGCGTCGACAGCAGAGAAGCCTCGCGGCGATGGGGCCTCGGTGGTGGTGAAGCTTCGCCCCGGGGGAGGGGAAGAACAATGGAGGACCCGGCGTGGGGGGACCACGGTGAGGGAGGTGGGGGGAGGGGGGGAAGGGGAGAAAAAAAGGTGGAGCCAGCATGCTTTGTAACTTTGTCAGCGCCACAGGTGGTCGCTGTTTGTTTACATTGGGTATGCAACAAAGAATTTCACTGTGCCTAGTCACGTGTGACAATAAAGTATTCCAATCCATTATAGGTGGATTAAGGTGATGAGAAATGATTGGATGGAAACAGTGACCATGGCTGGAGTTTAAATGGTGACAAAAGGATGTAGGTATAGAATCTGATAAGCAGGGAGATGATTGGTGAAATGTAGAACCAAGAGGGAGGGATGGTGTATGAAGAGGAACAGGGATGGGGTGGGGTTGCGGTGGAGTGGGGATGGTCTGAACGTCAGCTATCCATGATCACTTCTGATGAATGTATCAACTATAGATTTAAATTTCCCAAATACTGCTTGACAATTTACTCACTGAAGTCATCGCAGTCATAGATTATGAAACATGTATGGTGCCTGGGTGTTGTGCGTTATAATGGTATTACGTGGGGGCTAGAATTGTCCACAACATGGGGGGATAGTTGATAGTGGCTGAGACATCTTGTAGTCTGTGCTGGGTGGCACTGATATTCAGAAATATTAAAAAACAATATTTATTCATATTGCAATACAATTACATGTTACAACTATACTCCAATATAGTGCAAACAATTTTGTGATACAGACCAACTCGTATTACTTGGATAAAAACATGCACTGCATAATTTATTTTCTGGGCTTGTAAGTTTAAAAAGACTTTACTCCGCAGTCCAGATAACAAACGCTGTTATATTGTATTATAAAGTTATGAATGGACCTATGACTGTTTGGGTTGTGAACCTGTTGGGTAGTACAGAGGTCATGGACTTTGCATGGCTTGTTGTGTCTTGGGAACATTGACATTGGGGAATATCGGAACTACGGTGCTTTGATTAATTAAAAGATACAGCAAGGAAATTGTGGGCCAAAGGGCCTGTTCTTTTGCTGTAATCTTCTATATGCTATGATTCAGTTACATGATTTTATGAATGAGTAACTGATGACATTGCATATAGATTTACTGAGGATAAGCTATGCAATGTTTTTAAATTACAAGTACATAAGTAAAATTACCTCAAGTGTACATTTAAAAAGCATGTGCATTCCATAAGCTATTCATGGATTGAAATAATGACATACATATCACAAGTACACAATTCCCAGAACCTGGTGTCACAGGTAGACAGGATGGTAAAGAAGGGTTTTGGCATTCAGGGATTTATCGGTCAGGGCATTGAGCATAGGAGCTAGGATGTAATGTTGCAGTTGTACAAAACATTGGCGAGACTGCATTTGGAATATTGTGTACATGTTTGGTCATCCTGCAATCAGATAAGTTAATTCAGCTGGTAAGAGTGCAGAGAAGATATACGAGGAGGTTCAATGGAACATTATTGTCACATGTACCTTGGTACAATTAAATTATTTTTATGAATACAGTTCAGTAACAAAACTTAGTATACAAGGGCACAATCATACTTAAGTACTGTTTCCTTGCTCTTTAGAAAGTGGATTAGAAAGTGGGAAAGCACAGAACTAGTGTGAATGGGTGACCGATGGTTGTCGTGAACTTGGTAGTCTGAAAAGGTTGTTTCCATGCTGTATCTCTAAAACAAATTAAACTAAACTGAACTAAATGAAACATTTAATTGACCAAAATATTATCTGGTTATTTTCTGTAGTTAGTTACATTAATCAACATATTTTGCAGGCATCAGTATTCCAGATGCTGAATAAGCCAAGCATGCCAAAATTAAATAATCTCTCACACATGAGAACAAAACACCAATCCTCAAATACATCCTTATGCTGCAGCATGTGAAGTCAAATTGTACATGTGAATGTTATTCTGATTTCTTTACAGTTCAAGATTAACAACAGTCTTCAGCCTGCATGTTTTCCTTGTGGAATGATTGGGTCCTTTTACTTGCTGTTTGCACACAGAATTTCCACTGGGCCATTCATCAAACACAGCTGCTTGGTGCAATATATTAATAGCAGTTATAGATTTAGTGAGCCCCCACCTTTGGCGAGTGCTAACACTGGGCCTCCATTCCGGGAACAATAAGCCGCCCCTTGCCACGTAGGAATAGTATAGTGTTGCAGATGGTAATCTCATCACTTGTTCCAGTTAATCAATCCAAGGTTAGCGCAGCCCAGTAAAGAGCAGCCAGTATTTCATTTTATTCCAACAGTCTCGGAAGAAGACAAGTTACACTAAATGTGGTCACATGCAAGAGGGTAGTAATAAGAAAAACAGAATGATCAGCTATAGAGGCCCGAGGCATCTATTATGTCAGCAGAACCAGATCAAAGTCCATTCGTATGATACAATGGCAACTGCAATATTTTCCGTTGCATTTACAATGCAGCGTAAAATGCAACAAGCCCCTTCCAGGGTTGTGATCACTGTACTTCAATGATGAGGAAAATAAAATCCCCTGGCAGCATGTTCCAGGTGCTCTCAGTGTGTGAAAAAAAACTTGCCCCATGCATCTCCTTTAAACTTTTCCACTCTCACCTTAGTGTCCTCTAGTCTTTGACATTTCCACCTTGGGAAATGTCATACCAAAACTGAGAATCCTAGGTGTTGAATGTTGGTCTCTGTGGCACTTGTTAAACTCATCTGCCAAGGCATCGAGTGCTGTATCGGTCTCGGCACACTGAGAGGTGGAGGAGTGTGGATTGGCTGTGTCTGATCCTGGTTACTACCCCGCGACTCTCCTCCTCCTGAAACACATGGGCGTATTTGAAAGGGACATATCAGCTGAATCGGGTTTGTTTGCAATCCCCATCCGCACCACTCTCGAGCAGTCTGCCAAGTCTCACGGATGTAAGCTCTCACGGAAAGATGCTGTTGTATACAAGGTGCTTCAAGGCAATGTGAATCAGTGGAACTTGTCGGGAAATGTCATACAAAATGAAACATTGCCATTTTCAATGCTTCAAATCATTGTTTGGGTTCATCTGTCATGTTAAAACATTTCCTATCACTATCAATCAGACAAATGCTTCCAACATGGAGAACGTGATTTGGATATCTTCTGCTTTCAAAAGAATATAGCACAGCCCAGAAACCCTTCAGCCCACAATATGATGCCAAGATAAACTAATCTCTGCCTGCACATGATCCATATTGCTCCATTTCCTGCATATTCATTTGCCTATTTAAAATATCTTAAACAGCGCCATTGTATCTGCCTCCACCACCATCCCCAGCAGCACATTCCAGCCACCTACTGCCCTCTGTGTAAAAAAAAACCTGCCCCCCACAATCTCCTTTAAACTTTGCCCCTGAGGGCTTTGACCTCTAGTCCTTGACATTTCGACCATGGGGGAAAAATGTTCTGATTGTCTATCCTATCTATGCCTCTCTTATCTTAAATACTTTTATCACATCTTCCCTCAAATGTGAAGACAAGTACCTAGTTTAACATGATAAGAGTGGCAGATGGGAGTATAATCTAATTAAAATTACACGGAAGAGAATCATCCGTTTGTTTGGTTCATTCTATATTCTCTTCAGAAGATTTGAAAGCACTCCACTGTTCAAAACAACTATGTAATCAGCCTGCAGTCTCTGCTGAGATCTGCTGAGAAACATGGTAGTTACTTTGCGCACAACAGGCCGCAGTATGTTGATGGCAAATCTGTTGCTTTTTGATTGAAGTTGGTCACAAGGGATAACTGCTCTGGAACTCTATATATTACCACGGATCTTTACTGCCCATCTGGAAGGAAAGATGCAGCCAGGATTTAATGTGTTACCCTACCATGAAGTGAAACACTGGGGGCCGGGATGGGTGGTGTTGGGGAGAGGAAGGATCACATTCTTTGTCACTCACAGCTAATTAACCAAAATCACAAGGATTACATTATGGGAGAAGTTCATTTTATGAATCAAGTCCCTGTTGGCTCAATGTAAGAGGAATCCAGCTAGTCCCATGCACATCCCTCTTAGACTCGTGCAAATATTTTCCCATTGGGTACTTATCCAGCTTCCTTTTGAATTTCACAAATGCACCTTTCTTCTCTCCTTTGTGTGTGTGTGTGTGTGTGTGTGTGTGTGTGTTTTGACTATGTCACTTTTTTATTTTTGTGCTGGCGGAACTTACAGTAGCATGTCAGGCAGCATTTTATTTTAGTTTTAAAGATATAAAGATACAGCATGAAAACAAGCCCTAAGGCCTAACGAGGCCACACAGACAATTGATTATACGTTCACACTATTTTTAGGTTAACCATTCCCCACATGTTCGGGGCAATTTTACAGAGGCCAATTAGCAGGTTAAACCCATACATCGTTCAGATGTAGGTGGAAAGCGGACCACCAGGAAAAACCCAGGGAGAACGTTCAAACTCCACACAGTCAGCACCCAAGGTCAGTCTTGTAGCCGGGTCTCTGGGGCTGTGAGGCATCTGCTCTACTAGCTGCACCACTTTGCTGCCCTCTGTGGAGAGAATGGGCAGGCGACATTTAGCGGGGAAAAGCTGGAAACGAGAAGTGAGGACGGGACAAAACCAAACAGATGTTACGCGGATACAGGTGAGGGGGATTTGATTTGCAGATGGGTGGAGTAAGGGTCAAACACTAAACTTGAAAAGGAGATAACAGGGTGTCAGATGAGGAGTGAATTGTAAAGGCATAGGGAGGGTAATGGGTGAGGGACAGGTGAGAAGGGAAAGAAGAGGGATAAAACAGAAATATGGGACTAGTTTATTTTGTTGTTTTTGTGTTTGTCAATGATCAATATTCTATATCCTTTGGTTCTTGACCCTTCTGTCACCGGGAACAATTCACTATACACACTGAGACCTCTCTTGGCTTCCTCTGTTACACAGACGTGAAACCATCCTTCACCCTCTCCCATAATTAAAGTCCCCCATCCTTGGAATCAATCTACTACAGGCAGCTTCGCTAAGGCCTTCACATTTCCTTGAGTACGGTGTCTAGAAATGTTCATCTAAGATTGCCCGATGGTGCTTTGCGAAGATTTGTCATGACTTCCTCACTCTTGCCCTCTTTGCTTCTATTTATAAAGCGCAGGGTTCTGTTTGTCTTTTCGTAACCATTTCCTCAACCATGCCTCCTTGTTTACATTACCTCTCCCTACTGCTCCAACAGAAATGTTATACTTTGGACTTTCCTTTGTTAAATTTGATCTATCCATTCTGTACCTTGAAATCTCTTATTACCCTCATTTATTGTTCAGGGAGCTTTTCCAATTTTGTGATATTTGTAACTTTTAGGAAAAGATTTGTATACGCACATCCAAGACGCATCTACAATAGTGACCTTTGATAAGCACTGCATACATTTTGCTCCACATCCTTTCTTTACTTGACCCAATTGTTTTTATCCATGCTGCTCTTGCCACTTTTATTCCACGGGTTTCAATCTTAATGCCAAGTGTAGTCCCGATCTTCCAACCTATTTAATTGCAGACATTGGACCTTATTCTGCAATTGTTACACTACACTGCTGAGAAATGATATCCTGCACTCTGGTATCTTTCTCTTGATTCTACCATTTGCACTTGAGTTTAACTTGATTGTTTTCAGGTATAATATTTTCTAATTTGATTGGATAGCACACAAACAAAAGCTTTTCACTGTACCTCAGCACACGTGACAATAATAAACCTAAAGCTGAATATCAGTTAATTAAATGCCATTTGAACGTTCATGTATATACCTACCTAATTTTCCTCTTCAAACCACTAGTTACCTCATCAAAAAATCTATGAAATTAATAAAACATGATTTGCATTTAGAGATGGCCAGGATGGATTTGTTAATTTATTCAAATTTCAAGTCAAGAGTTAAGAATGTTTGATTGTCTTATATATTGGCAATGGAACAATGAAATTCTTACTTTCTGCAGCTTTATGGGCCCGTAAAAGCAATAATGCAGATAAATCTATAATGAATAATACAATAAATTAATAACAGCAATACTAGCTAATCATAATAGTGCAAAATTGAAGTGAAGGTTATGTGATGTATCTATTTAAATATAGCTAACTGTTCTGTGACGTCCTAAATGTTATACTCAACCAGTATCAGCATCATTTTATACTCAACCAGTATCAGCACATTCCTTTGCTGAGATTCCAGCAGCCTTTGCCTTCTACGCACTGAGGTTAAGTACCTATGTAAGACCGTTTCCTTCTGATTCAAAGAGATGATCTCCTTTTTGGCCGCTGCTTGTTATCGCCTTTTACTAGTGTCCACATCAATTAAGTTGTTTTCATGTTTGCTACCGGTCCTTTGTCTTGTGTTCTCTTTGCCTGCCTTATTGCTTCTTGTCTGAACTTATTGTTTATTGTTTTTGCTTATTGTCTGAACTTTCAGTCTTATTATCGTGTTTTTAAACCTGATTGCTGTCAGACACCATTTTCTTCCCTTTTATTTCACTTTTGTCTTTCAAAGAATTCTGGCTTTAATTTTCCTACTTTTTTTTGACCCAATGGCCAGTTCCTCAAATACTATTCCTTGTCAAGAGTCAAGTCGAGAGTGCTTCATTGTCATATGTACCGATGGCGGAACAATGAAATTCTTACTTGCAGCAGCTCACCAAGCCTGTAGAAGTAAAACACACAGATATTTTATGCCATTTTAAAAATTCAATAAATTAATAACCATAACACCAGTGCAAAAACAAAATCTTTAGTTCAACCAACGACAGTCCAGTAAGATCCATAGTTGCTGAGGTGAGAATTATGTCGTTTTTAAGAGCCTGAGAAGAAGCTATTCCTGAACCTGGTAGTTGCGGTTTTCAGGCTCCTGCACTATTCCTGATGGAGTGAAATGAGAATATGGCCAAGGTTGGGTGGGTACTGAAAAGATACTGGGTGTCTTTTTGAGTCGGCACCTCCTTTAGATCCATTCGATGGTGGGGAGGGCAGTGTCTACCTTCTGACATCTCCTTAGTTTTTTGCTGAACATTCGAGTTACCAAACCATGCTGTGATGTATACAGAAATATGCTCTCTACCGTCCACCTGTAGAACGTAAATTGAGAATTCATCAACATACCCAATCTCCTCAACCTTCTCAGGAAGTAGAAGTGTTGCTAGTCTTTCTTTGTGATTGCATCAATATGCTGGGTCCAGGACAAATCTTCAGAAATATGCCTGGCCAGTTATGTGAAGCTGTTGCCCCTCTCCACCACCATCCCAGCGAGATAACAGGTTCATGGATCCCTGCCTGTCTCCTCCTGAAGTCAACAATCAGCTCATTGTTGTCGTTGAGAGTAAGATTGAGAACAAGTTTGTTGCTCTGGCACCATTCAATCAGATTTTCAGTCACATTCCTGTACTCTGACACATACACCGTTACAGTTTTGAATTTAATCTGGTAAACGTCCAATTCAGATATCTTAGTTATTAAAATGTGTAGATTTTCCTGGATGGTGAGTATATTATGTAATATGCTAGAAGGGCAGAGCTTGAGCAACTCGGAGAAGAATGGTAAGGAAAGAACTGCAGATGCTGGTTTAAATTGAAGATAGATACAAAATGCTGCAGTAACAGCGTGAAGTAACTCAGTCTGAAGAAGGGCCTCGACCCGAAACCTCACCCATTTCTTCTCTCCAGAGATGCTGCCTGTCCCGCTGAGTTACTCCAGCATTTTGTGTCTATCAGAGAAGAGTGGATTAGTTGGATGGAAAGTATCCTTCTATTCTACTGTTCATTTTTCATGATTGCTCTTTTCTCTTCATTCCTCCTCATTCACACAGACGGCTGCTTCAGATTTGGCAGCAGTTCACTAATTCTGGGATATCCAAGATTCCAAGGTGTTTCCAGGACATTTAAATATGCAGTGATCTATCTCTTGTGATCCTGTTTTCATAATTACCGAGCGGATAGCCAAATTAATGTTACTCAGATATTCACTGTGTAAAATCCAGCAGCAGCTGTCACAACAGCTGTTAATTGCATATTTATTGCGTGTTGTGGCAAGTTACCTGCAAAGCGATGCATTTGTGATTTGTGATAGTACCAATGCCAATTAATAATTCTAATAGGAAATAAGTTGCAAATTGCATTATAAAAAGGTTATAGATTTTATATCCTGTCAATTCAATTTTGTGCGATTACATTTATTAGTTGAACTATTTGAAAGGCATTTGTTTAGTTTGGCTGCAAAGTTTAGAGCAGTTTTAAAGACCAGTGATTGATTGAAAGACCCTTTCGGCCCACCAGTTTCATGTTGACCATCAATCACCCATTCACACTAGTTCTATGCACTCCCACTTTTTTTATCCACACCACACATTAAGGGCAAGTTTCCAGAGGCCAATTAACCTACAACCCTGTACGCCTTTGGAGTGTGGGAAGAAACCGGAGCACCTGGAGAAAACCCACACAGTCACAGGAAAAACGTGCAAACTCCACACAGACTGCACCCGAGGTCAGGATCAATCCGGTGCCTATGGCACTGCGGCAGCACCTCTACCAGCTTTAACCTGGTATTAACTCTGTTCTTTTTTAAACTGCTAACTGACTGATAGGAATGTTCTTGGACAGTGCAGATTGGGCAAAAAAGTGGCACATGGAATACAGTGTTGCAAAGTGTATGGTCATGCACTTCGGTAGAAGGAATAAAGGCATAGACAGTAGTCTATGTAGTCTAAATGGGGAGAAGATTCAGAAATCAGAGATGCGGGGTTTCCGAAAGGTTAATTTGCAGGTAGAGTTGATGGTGAGGAAGGCCAATGCAATGCTGGCATTCATTCCATGAGGGTCATAATTAATATGAGCAGAATTAAGCCTTTCGACACATCAAGTCTACTCTGCCATTCAATCATAGCCGATCTATCTCTCCCTCCTAACCCTATTCTCCTTCCTTCACCTATAATCCCTGACGCCCGTTCCAGAATGTTTAACCCAGACACCTGTACCTGGGCTAGAACATAAAAGCATGGATGTAATGGTGATGCTTTATAAGGCGCTGGTGAGGCCACATTTGGAATATTTTGGACCTTACATCTGAGGAGGGGTAGGTCCTTGATTAGTAATGGTGTCGAAGGTTATGGGGAGAAGGCAGAAGAATGGGATTGAAAGGGAAAAGTAGATCAGCCATGATTGAATGGCAGAATAAACTCGATGGGTTGAATGATCAAATTCTGCTCATATGTCTGATGGCCTTGTGGAAGCTATTGGAGAGGATTTGTGGATAGGATTTACTCCTGTTTGGAAGAAAATTGGTTAATTAGGAGCAGTTAATATGGCTTTTTGCAGGGCAAGTTTTGTCTTACTAATATGATTAAGCTTTTGAGGAGGTGACAAAGGTGATTGATCTGTGTAGGGCAGTAGATGTTGTCCATGTGAAGTTCAGTAAGGCATTTGACAAGATCCCAATCCCATCTAATTCCATCTGCAACTTTGCAGACGACACCACTGTGGTGGGCCAAGCCATCAACAATGACGAGATAGAGTACAGGAAGGAGATAAAGAATTCAGTGATATAGTATCAGGACAATAACCACTTCCTCTACCAGCAAGATGAAGGAGCTAGTTGTTTACTTCAGGAAGCATGGTGAAGTACATGCCATGACACCTGTACTAGAATGTTTAACCCCTTATGGCATCAATGGTGCAGATGTAGAAATGGTTGAAGCTTCAAGTTCCTTGGTGTTAATATTACCAATGATCTATCATGGACCAATCACATTGATGCCACATAAAGCCTCTACTTCCTGAGGAGACTGGGGAAATTCTGCATGGCTCCAGTGATTCTTACAAACTTCTACAGATGCACCATTGAAAGCATACTGTTTGGTTGCAACAGAGCTTAGTTTGGGAATAGCTCTGCCGAAGACCACAATAAATTGCAGAGAGTTGTAGATGTAGCCTACTCCATCACACAGACCAGACTTTTCACTGTTGACTCCATTCACACTTCATGCTGCCTCAGAAAATCAGTCAACATAATCGTTCATTCTTCTCTCTGCCCCTACTGGGCAGAAGCGTGAAAGCATGCACCACCAGACGGCTTCTGAACAGTCCTTCCATAAATTAGGGTACTGAGTGTAAACTGGAGGGACAGCACCTCGTGTTCTGCTTGAGTACATTACAACCCAATTCAACTCAACATTGAATCTTCTAATTTACTCCCCCACTCTCTCCTCCTGAAACCTGCGAGTGTGGTGGGTGAGTACGAAAGTGGAAACGAACCGTGGGGGGGGGGGGGGGGGAGGGGATAATGGAAATGAAAGGTTCTCGCTTCTCCCTTCCACCCACATCCCACCCTCTGGCGCTACATTTCACACTCCCCCTTCTCTCCTTATCTAAGACCCTTTTATCTCCATTTCATCTTCAGTCTTTATCACTTACTCCACCCATCCATAGCCCGCTGAGTTAATCCAGCACTTTGTGTCCTAGCTGAATTACTTCAGCACTTTGTGTTCCTGCTGAGTTACTCCAGCACTTTGTGTTTACCTCCTATATTCATCTATCATTTCCCAGGCTTTTATCCCATCCCCATCTCTCATTTCCAGCTTTCTCGCTCATACAAGAATCAGTTTGAAGGAGGGTCCGCCCTGATATGTTGTCTGCCTATTCCCTCCACTGATGCTGTCCGACCCGCTGGGATTCCCCCAGCACTTTGTGTTTTACACACAGCCGTTTTGAGTCTAATTAGTGTTTAAAACCATCACTAATTGCTCATGAAACCTTATGGAATAAGTCACTTGGAATCCCTTACTCTACAAAGTTCCCTTCCGCACCCTGCAAAAATAAGACTCAGAGTATTGTAAAGTAGATACACGGATATCGTTAGATCTTCACTACTTTATTAATCACACATTATTGCCCTAGCTGTACGTGGTCTGTCACGATCACCAGACAGAGAATTAGGGGCGTGTGGGTTACAATTATACTAACTGGTGGGGGAGTGGTTAGCATGGACAACGTTACTATCAATTAAAGGTGTATACATATATCATCCACATCCTTCCTCTACAAAAATAAACAGTGAGTGACAGGTCGACCACGGCTCATGCGCTAGGGTAAATGCAAACAGTAAGGCACGGGAATACAGAATCACACGTAATCGCCGTATCGGACCGGCGACCAGACCGGGTCCGCACCTCGCCATCACCTCCTTCCCCGACGGGAACAAGCGGGGATGACGCTGGGGCATGGTGGGGGCTACGGACAGGAGAACTCCTGGGCGATGAGGGCATCGGGGGGGACGGCGAAGAGAAGGGCGAGGAAGCCGGAGAAAGCGGGACCACAGCCGGGAGACGGACAGGAGAAGGACGAGGGGGGGACCCCAGAGGCACGGGCAAGGCACTAGGCCGCGAAAGTGGCAGCGGGGGGGGGGGGGGGGCGGCATACGGAGCTGCTGGGGGAGGGAGAGGCTCGTTCACGAGCCGGAGATGCTGGCGGGACCGGCGGTACACCTTGCCGTCGTGGTTGACAAGGTACGAACGAGGGGAACCGGCAGAACCAACGACCACGGCCAGCTTGGAGCGGCCAGAAATGGACCTCATACGGACGACCTGGCCGGGAAGAAGAGGGCGAAGGACCCGGCAGGACCTGTCATGGGAACGCTTCTGTATACCCTGTTTCTGGGCAATGTGTTTCCGGACCAAGGCAGGTTTAAGGACGGAGGGAGACAGGGACTGTTGAGACCCGGGACCGTGGGCTGCGTGACTCGGGACATGAGGCGCTGAGCCGGAGAGCTCAGGGCATGGTCGTGGGAGAAGTTGCGGAGATTCAGCAGGGCCAGGTAGATGTCGGAGCAGGATAGGCGGCAACGTTCCAACAATCCTTTGGCGTTGCGGACCGCGCGCTCGGCCAGTCCGTTGCTCTGCGGGTATTCTGGGCTGCTGGTGTAATGATGAAAGTTCCATCGTTCGGCAAAAGCGCGGAACTCGGCACTGGTGAACTGGCTGCCGTTGTCCGACTGCAGGCTGACTGGGGACCCGAAGGCGGCAAAGTGGCGGCGCAACTTCTCGATGACCGCAGAGGAAGAGAGGGAGTGGAGCTGGTCAACTTCAAACCAGCTGGAGTAAGAGTCGACAAGCACCAGGAAGTGCTTTCCGTGCCACTCGAAGATGTCGGTTGCCAGCGCAGATCAGGGCAGGTCAGCAGCTGGCTGCTGCAGGAGCGGCTGCCGCTGTTGCTGCGGAGCGAGGCTGTTGCAGGTAGGGCACGCGGAGACTCTATCCCGGAAGTAGCGAGGCATGTCGGGCCAGAAGGACTGGCTTTGAGCGATGGAAAGGGTCGCCTCGGCCCGGGATGGCCACGATGAGCGGTTTTGAAGTATAGTTCTCGTAGTGCTGCGGGCACCACCACCTTGTGCCCCTTCACAATCACACCATCACGCAGCACCAACTCGTCACGAACCAAGAAGTAAGGCACCGCTGTGGCCGGCAGGGAAGAACGGCGGTCTGGCCAGCCCTGCTTGATGATCGCGGCCAGCTGTTGTAGCGAAGCGCCAGCCGCCGTGTGCTTGGCCAGGGACTTCAACTGACTGGAGGGCACGAAATTGACATTTAGGACTATCAGATCGGACGCCTCATACGGATGTCGGGTTGTGGATGAGAGAGGCGCCCGAGACAGCGTGTCAGCAACAAACATGTCCTTGCCCTTGCGATAAACCACTGTGAAAGTGAAGCGTTGTAGCTGGAGCATCATGCGCTGGAGCCGGGAGGAGGCCACGTGTATCATCTTGTTGAGGATGGTGACCAGAGGCTGGTGGTCCATTTCGACAGTGAAGCAGGTGCCCAGGATATAGTCCTTGAATTTGGAGCAGGCAAAGACAACAGCCAGCAGCTCCTTTTCAATCTGGGCATAGCGTTGTTCAGAGGTCGTCATTGTGCGGGATGCGTAGGACACAGGCAGTTGCACCCCATCATGGATCTGCAGGCAGGCGGCCCTGAGGCCAAACTTAGATGCATCACATGTGAGAACGATGGGGCGCTGGAGGTCAAAGTACTTCAGCGTTGGCATGCTGATCAGCTTGGATTTGAGGGTGTCAAATGCTTTCTGGTGTTGCGGGAACCAGGCCCAGGCAGTGTCCTTTTTCACCAGGTCCCTCAGAGGGGCACTCAGTTCACTCAGATCGGGGATGAACTTCCCCAGGTAGTTGACCATGCCCAGGAAGCGCTGTAGGCCAGGCACGTCGGCAGGTGCAGGCATCCCAGATATTGCGGCCGTCTTCTGCGGGCCGGGCTTCAGCCCCGATGCAGTGAAGACATGCCCCACGTAGGTGACCTCAGGAACCCGGAATCGGCACTTAAACTAGGATGTCAGGTTTACGACAGGCAGAAGCCATCACGGCACAGGGAGGGGGTACCGGGACTAAGAAAATAAAACTCGATAAACTGGAGACGCAGGAAGGAGAACTTCTGACACCATGTAAAGTAGATACACGGATACCGTTAGATCTTCACTACTTTATTAATCACACATTATTGCCCTAGCTGTACGTGGTCTGTCACGATCACCAGAGAGCGAGCTAGGGGCGTGTAGGTTACAATTATACTAACTGGTGGGGGAGTGGTTAGCATGGACAACGTTACTATCAATTAAAGGTGTATACACATATCATCTACAAGTATACCTGTCAGATTACGTTTAATTTAGTTGTTGGTGACACAATGTTAATGTATCTTGTTAGTAGTGCAGGCAGCCACGAAGGATCCATTACTGAGAACTATCCAAAAGCCAATTTCTTCTTGTCAGCAACCTTTTGTTTTCTATAGTTACCCTCATCGTATTACTCTACATATATCTTCTATAATTGTTTCATTTCATTGAATAATCAACCTTGTACTCCCCTTGATTAAACAAATGGAGTAAATACTGTAAATATTCATTCATGAATACAACTAAACATAGGAGGCACAATGACACAGCTGATAGAGCGGCTGCCTCACAGCGCCAGAGACCCGAGTTTGATCCAGACCGCGGGTGCTGTCTTATGTAGATTACGCATTCTCCGTGTGAACCTGTGGATTTCCTCCGGGTACTCCGGTTTCCTCCCACAAAGATGTATCGGTTTATAGGTTAATTGGCCTTAGTACATTGCGCCTAGTGTGCAGAGAATGAACAAATGGAGTTACGTAGAACTAATGTGAGCGAGTGATCAATGGTCAGTGTGGATTTGGTGAGCTGAAAAGCCTGTTTTCATGCTATATCTCTGGACTAAATTTGATTTTTTTAAATTATTATTACTACTGCCAGTACTAACTAGTTTAGTTTAGAGATATAGCGTGGAAACAAATCCGTGCCGACAGTGATTACCCATTTTAACACTAATTCCAGGTTATTCCAGTTTTGCATCCAGTTTTGCATGCTACACACTAGGGCATTTTACAGAAGCCAATTAACCTGCAAATCTGTATGTCTTTGGAATATGGGGGAAAACTGGAGCATCCTAAGAAATCCCATGTGGTCAAACTCTGCACAGACAGCACCCGTAGTCAGAATCGAACCCAGGACTCTGGCGATGAAAGGTAGCAACTCCACTGCTGTGCTACTATTCGCCCCCAACTAACAATATTGATTACAGCCCATTAACATTCTGTCAGCAATAACTAAATAAAACATAATGTGCTGGGTATACTCTGAGAGACACAAGGAACTGCAGATGCTGGAATCTTGAGCAAAACACAATATGCTGGAGTTACCTAGCGGGTCAGGCAGCGTCTGTGGAGGGAATGGTTAGATGATGTTTCGGATCGGTACCCTACTCCGTTTAATTTTTGTTGGGAGCAGAAGGAAACTTTGCATAGCAAGGTTTCCAGTGGACTTTCTCCACACGGTTGCATGCGCAAAAGAGAAAGGCTTTAAAGATGTATGGGAGAACCTGCGTAAAGTTGGATTTCTATAAATCAGGTCATTTATACACTGGGCATCCCCATACTCGTTTAATTTCTGCTTTTGAGTTGATATATTCGTAAGGACGGTGGCCTGAATGGCAGACAGCTCCGTAGATCATTGAACAGTAGAACACAGGGACAGGCTCTCCGTCCCACAGCATCTGTGTCTAACGTGCCAAGGCCAATTCTTATCTTGTCAGCACATTATTCATATCCCTCCTGTCCCTGCATATCCTTGTGCCTATCCAAAAGTCTCCTAAATGCCACTGTCGTATCTGACTACCACCATCCCAGGCAGCGTGCTCCAGGCACTTGCCACCCTTTATATAAAAAACATGCGCCACACATCTCCTTTAAACTTTGCCCCTCCCACCTTAAAACCACTGCCCTCTAGTATTTGATTTTTTTTCTTCCTGGGAAATAGGTTCGGATGTCTACCTTATCTATGCCTCTCAATATCTCGTGTTAAGTGGAAGAGAAAGCAACATCCCTATCTCGAGTATGATGTCAGCATCCTGCAGCCTGGTGTGGGAAATCGATGGTCAGGAACATAACTGGTCTTTTTGATGTACGAGTTCACTTTGTTGTTTAAAAAAAACACAGATAGTGGGGCTCTAAAACAAGCACTTTCCAGCTGAGGAGGCAGGATGTGCTGATTGACTTAAAAGCATTGCTGGAGGTGGTCAGCAGAGGTACTGACAAGAGAGAGTGAGAGTGTGATAGTGCTCCTATTTATAAAGCAGAATTGTCCTGAGGGGTGTTTTGCCCCAGAGATTAACCAACAAATTAATGCCTGCCTGGTTTGCTAACAGCCCATTGTTTCTCTTCCAACGTCTGTCTTTTCTAACGGGTGACTTGATTTTTGTTTTGATCTTCATTTCATTTTCCAGCTGTCTTTTGGTAGTTTCATCTTTCTGCTGTTTAATATTATTTTCATTTTTGTTTTAGCCAGCACTCTGCTGCTGTTGATTGCTTTCCTCTTTTAATGTTGTGCAAACGCCTTCCTGCGAAGGTGCTACATTCTGCTGCAACAGGGTTCCTTGTGCACCAAATGCTCCCTGGTGCTGATCTGCCCACTAATTATATGTGAATCTTGCACATTGTTCCAAGGAGTGCTTCTGTTTGAAGGAGCAAAGTAGAAAGTTTCTAAAAAACTCTAAACTAATTTAACAAAAAGTCATATTCACATATTATCTAGGTGAGCAATTTGAGCAGGTCCTGTATCATTTTTTTATTCAACAGGACTTTGATTATATATCAGGTTGGAAACGTGAAAGACTAGAGAGCATAGTTTAGTTTTGTTTACAGATACAGCGTGGAAACGGACCCTTTGGCCCAACAAGTCTGCGCCAACTAACGATCACCCACACACTAGTTCTTGGTTATGCCAATTTTGCATCTTAAACACTAGGGAAAATTTACAGAAGCCAATTAACCTACAAACCTGGACATCTTTGGAATGTGGGAGGAAACCAGAGCACTGAGACAAAACCTATTCTGTCACAGGGAATCACATGGGACAAACTTAGAGGGGGAATTATGGAGCATGGATGAGTTGGACCAAAGCGCCTGTATATTTCCATAATGTACACTATGGAATCTCCCCTCCCCCCCCCCCCCCCCCCCCCTCCCCCCCTGCCCAACTTAGCTTATGGCTAAGGACCTGTAGCCTGCGGTGCAGCAGTTCTGTTTGAGGCCAACCTCGGAGAAAGCACTCCACAAAAATGTAGTCACCTCAGTGACAAGAACTTGCTCCTTTCTGGTGAGTACTGGTGTCAGGCATCATGTGAGTTTAGGGCAGCATAGGGGCACAGTGCTGGAGCTCAGCGCCAGACACCCGCGTTTGATCCTGACTGCGGGTGCTGTCAGTACGGCGTTTATACATTCTCCCTGTGGCCGCGTGGGTTTTCTCTGAGTGCTCCGGTTTCCTCCCACACTCCAAAGATGTGCAGGTTTGTAGAGGGCCTGTTTTCACGCTGTATCTCTGAACTAACCAGTGAGATCCCTGGTTCCCAACTGCTGCAATGTTATCAGATTGTCTGAAAAAGGAATCGCATTAAAGAATCCTCACAACCAACCTGGAGGTAAAGTGGAAACACGAGGATCTGTAGATGCCGGCACCCTGAGCAAAAAACAAAGTGCTGATGGAACTCAGTGGGTCAGAAAGCATCTGTGGGTGGAAATGGACAAAGTAAAATGCACATTTTAAAAGTAATTTAAAAAGACAGAGGAGTGGTAAATAAAGTTGGAACAATATGAGATTGAAGAAGTAGCCGAGATATCAATAAAATTAAAATCCCATCTATTTGAAAACATTGCGGTGTGGAAATTACAATGAGCACAAATAAACTTTGATATTTTTAGTGCCAGATGGTTTTCTAAGCAATAATTATTGCATGGTTGCCCACTAACATCTCCCACAGATGGTTTAAATAAAGATGAGGTACACTGGTACATGAAAAGCAGTCCGTTTGATAATAGACGTACAGCATACCACAGATGCTGGAATCTTAAAAAAAACCCCATCAGGTACTGGAAGAACTCAATGGGTCAGGTAGCATCTGTGGAGGGAATGAAGAGGCGATGTTTCAGGATGGAAGAAGGGTCTCAACCTGAAACATCGCCTGTCTATTTCTTCCACAGATGCTGCCTGACCTGCTGAGTTCTTCCAGCACTTTATGTTAGCTCAGTTTGCTAATACTGCATAAGTGATTTCCCTTGACTGTGGTAGCAAAGAACATAATGAACGGAATCAAAGGTGAGATACGGAATTACTGACACAAATTATGAGATATGAAATAATGGCTGTATGAATATCACAGCGGTGTCGGGTTCACAGAGTAATAGAAATGTAGAAACATAGAAATTAGGTGCAGGAGCAGGCCATTCGGCCCTTCGAGCCTGCACCGCCATTCAATATGATCATGGCTGATCATCCAACTCAGTATCCTGTACCTGCCTTCTCTCCATACCCCCTGATCATTTCAGCCACAAGGGCCACATCCAACTCCCACTTAAATATGGCCAACGAACTGGCCTGAACTGCCTTCTGTGGCAGAGAATTCCACAGATTCACCACTCTCTGTGTGAAAAACGATTTTCTCATCTCGGTCCTAAAAGACTTCCCCCTTATCCTTAAACTGTGACCCCTTGTCCTGGACTTCCCCAACATCGGGAACAATCTTCCTGCATCTAGCCTGTCCAACCCCTTAAGAATTTTATAAGTCTCTATGAGATCCCCCCTCAATCTTCTAAATTCCAGCGAGTACAAGCTGAGTCTATCCAGTCTTTCTTCATAAGACAGTCCTGACATCCCAGGAATCAGTCTGGTGAACCTTCTCTGCACTCCCTCTATGGCAATAATGTCTTTCCTCAGATTAGGAGACCAAAACTGTACGCAATACTCCAGGTGTTGCCTCACCAAGACCCTGTACAACTGCAGTAGAACCTCCCTGCTCTTGTACTCAAATCCTTTTGCTATGAATGCCAACATACCATTCGCTTTCTTCACAGCCTGCTGCACCTGCATGCCTACTTTCAATGACTAGTGTACCATGACACCCAGGTCTCGTTGCATCTCCCCTTTTCCTAATCTGTCATCATTCAAATAATAGTCTACTTTCCTGTTTTTGCCACCAAAGTGGATAACCTCACATTTATCCACATTATACTGCATCTGCCATGCATTTGCCCACTCACCCAATCTATCCAAGTCATCTTGCAGCCTCCTAGCATCCTCCTCACAGCTAACACTGCCCCCAAGCTTCGTGTCATCCGTAAACTTCGAGATGTTGCATTTAATTCCCTCATTTATACATATAGTAAATAGCTGGGGTCCCAGCACTGAGCCTTGCGGCACCCCACCAGTCACTGCCTGCCATCCTGAAAATGACCCGTTCACTCCTACTCTTTGCTTCCTGTCTGCCAGCCAGTTCTCTATCCATATCAATACTGAACCGCCAATACCGTGTGCTTTAAGTTTGTATACTAATCTCTTGTGTGGGACTTTGTCGAAAGCCTTCTGAAAGTCCAGATATAACACATCCACTGCTTCTCCCTTATCCACTCTACTAGTTACATCCTCAAAAAATTTAATAAGATTCGTCAGACATGATTTACCTTTCGTAAATCCATGCTGACTTTGTCCAATGATTTCACCACTTTCCAAATGCGCTGCTATCCCATCTTTAATAACTGACTCTAGCAGTTTCCCCACTACCGATGTTAGACTAACTGGTCTGTAATTCCCTGTTTTCTCTCTTCCTCCCTTTTTAAAAAGTGGGGTTACATTAGCTACCCTCCAATCCTCAGGAACTACTCCAGAATCTAAAGAGTTTTGAAAAATTATCACTAAGGCATCATCTATTTCTGGGGCTACTTCCTTAAGTACCCTGGGATGCAGCCTATCTGGTCCTGGGGATTTATCGGCCTTTAATCCATTCAATTTACCTAACACCACTTTCCGGCTAACCTGGATTTCACTCAGTTCCTCCATCTCATTTGACCCGCGATCCCCTGCTATTTCCAGCAAATTATTTATGTCTTCCTTAGTGAAGACAGAACCAAAGTAGTTATTCAATTGGTCTGCCATGTCCTTGTTCCCTATGATCAATTCACCTGTTTCTGACTGCAAGGGACGTACATTTGTTTTAACTAATCTTTTTCGCTTCACATATCGATAAAAACATTTGCAGTCAGTTTTTATGTTTCCTGCCAGTTTTCTTTCATACTCCATTTTCCTTCCCAATTAAGCCCTTTGTCCTCCTCTGTTGGTCTCTGAATTTCTCCCAGTCCTCTGGTAGGCTGCTTTTTCTGGCTAATTTGTACCCTTCATTTTTGCTTTGATACTATCCCTGATTTCCTTTGTTATCCACGGATGCGCTACCTTCCCTGATTTATTCTTTTGCCATACTGGGATGAACAATTGTTGTAGTTCATCCATGCAGTCTTTAAATGCCTTCCATTGCACATCCACGGTCAAGAATCAATTGCGAGTCTATCTTGGCCAATTCACGTCTCATACCCTCAAAGTTACCTTTCTTTAAGTTCAGGACCCGTGTTTCTGAATTAACAATGTCACTCTCCATCCTAATGAAGAACCCAACCATATTATGGTCACTCTTGCCCAAGGCTGCTAACTAACCCTTCCTCATTACTCAATACCCAGTCTAGAATAGCCTGCTCTCTCATTGGTTCCTCTACATGTTGGTTTAGAAAACTATCCCGCATACATTCCAAGAAATCCTTTTCCTCAGCACCCCTGCCAATTTGATTCACCCAATCTATATGTAGATTGAAGTCACCCATTATAACGGTTTTACCTTCGTTGCACGCATTTCTAATTTCCTGTTTGATGCCACCCCCAACTCCACTACTGCTGTTAGGTGGCCTGTACACAACACCCACTAGTGTTTTCTGCCCCTTTGTGTTTCGCAGCTCCACCCATATCGATTCCACATCCTCCAAGCTAATGTCCTTCCTTTCTATTGCATTAATCTCCTCTCTAACCAGCAACGCTACCCCACCTCCTTTTCCTCTCTGTCTATACCTCCTGAATATTGAATATCCCTGGATGTTCAGCTCCCAGCCTTGGTCACCATGGAGCCATGTCTCCGTGATCCCAACTATATCATAATTATTAATAGCTATCTGCACATTCAACTCATCCACCTTATTACAAATGTTCCTCGCATTGAGACACAAAGCCTTCAGGCTTGTTTTTACAATGCTCTTGCCACTTTTACAATTATGTTGAAAGGTGGACCTTTTTGATTTTTGCCCTGGATTTGTCTGCCTGCCACTTTTAACCTTGCTACCTATTGCTCCTATCCTCATTTTACACCCCTCTGTCTCTCTGCTCACACATTTAAGAAACCCTCCACTTCTTATTCTCCGTTTATTATTTTTTTCTTCTTTCCTCCCTACGTGTTGCGTCTGACTGCGTCTCTTCTCTGCCTCCTGCCTCACAAACGGACTACTTGCTTTCTCTATTTGAGTCCCTCCCCCCAACCGATCTAGTTTAAAGTCTCCCCAGTAGCCTTTGCAAATCTCCCCGCCAGGATATTGGTTCCCCTCGGGTTCAAGTGCAACCCATCCTTTTTGTACAGGTCACACCTTCCCCAAAAGAGGTCCCAATGATCCAGAAACTTGAATCTCTGCGCTCTGCACCAGTCCTTTAGCCACGCATTTATCCTTCACCTCGCTCCATTCCTACTCTCACTGTCGCGTGGCACGGGCAGTAATCCTGAGATTGTTATCTTTGCGGTCCTTCTCCTTAACACTCCTCCTAACTCCCTAAATTCTCCTTTCATGACCTCTTCTCTTTTTCTACCTATGTCATTGGTACCTATATGTACCACGACCGCTGGCTCCTCTCCCTCCCATTTCAGGATATCTTGGACACGTTCAGTCACATCCCTGACCCTGGCACCAGGGAGGCAAACTACCATCCGGGTTTCCTGACTGCATCCACAGAATCGCCTATCTGACCCCCTAACTATAGAGTCCCCTATTACTGCTGCCCTCCTCTTCTTTTCCTTACCCTTCTGAGCAACAGGGCCGGTCTCTGTACCTGAGGCCCGGTTGCTGTTGCTACCCCCAGGTAGGCTGTCTCCCCCAACAGTACTCAAACACAATAGGGAGTACTTATTGCCAAGGTGTACAGCCACCGGGGTACTCTCTAGTTCCTGCCTCTGCCCCTTGCCTCTCCTAACCGTGACCCACCTGTCGGCCTCCTGTGGTTTTGGAGTGACTACCTCCCTGTAACTCCTCTCTATGACCTCCTCACTCTCCCTGCCCAGATGGAGGTCATCGAGCAGCTGCACCAGATACCGAATACGGTCCATTTGGAGCGCCATCTTGACGCACCTGGCGCAGATGTGGACGTCTGGCGAGCTATCTGACTGCATGACCGCCCACATCTGACATTCAGAACAGTAAACTGCCCTGGCACTCATCCTCCCCCTTACCCTGGATACAATACAATATACAATACAATACAAAGCAAGGATTTTAGCTGATAGAAATCAGCAGGGATCTGACTGCCAATCAGCTGCTCCCTCGAGTCCTCTTCCACCAATCAGCAGCTTCCTCAAGCCCACTTGTTTTGAACTGCGAGCTGCGAATGGAACGTTACGGATTTAGGCTCCTCCCACTGCAACCGCTCCTGGGCCTCTGTGGAAACAAGCCCCGCGAACGAGTTTTTAAACTTACAGGTTGGACGTCGCTCCTCCCACTGCAACCGCTCCTGGGCCTCTGTATTATGTTATTTTGTAATAACACAAAACACTGACACTTAGCAACTATGATCTACAATGGACTTTATTTTGGTTGTGCTACAAACTTGCTTTTGCACTATTATGGTCTGGTTACTTATTATTGATGATTATTAATTTATTGCATTATTGATTACTGTACTGTATATTTATATCAGTGTTATTACATCAATCAGCCTGTAAAACTGTAGCAGTTAAGAATATCATTAGTCTTTCGCTGGTGCATATCAAATTTTACTTCGGAGTCACGTGCTACATATCGTCGAACGCATTGCGAAGCGACAGGCGGGGAGGAGGGTCGCTCCTCCACCGGCAAGTTTAAAAACGAACCCACAGATAAGTATCCACTAACCTGGAGTGGTTTTGGGCACTCTGTTCTTGTTTCATTTACAGAGTACCCCACCATGGACAAATCTTGAGTGAAGAAACGGATGGCTTATTAACTGACTGCGGAGGACCGCGGGACCGCGGGCAGTAAACAGCGGCCGACTACTCCAGAGCTGCCCGTTGTACAAACGGCAGCCCCCGACTTGGCACCGCTACAGCCCACAGGAACACCTCGGACTGGCGGCAAAGCCACCCGGAAGTCGGGCTACCCCGTTGACTCGGCAGGGTCCGGTCTCGAAGACTCGCCACTCGCGGGTAGCGACAGCGGTCGATTAACCCGCATGGAGCGGATGGTGGAGCAGTTGCTCCAACGTGACCTACTCCAGCAGGAGTCTGGTCACCGTGGGTCTCCTAGCAGACCCACGGCAGCACCTTTTACAGGGCTGCCATATGTCTCACCCTCTTCGCAGGGGAGCGTAAGGAGTCAGGTCTGGGCTGACTCTGAAGGGGGTGAGTTGGCAGAAGAATCCGACATGCTAGGGGTGCAGGAAGAGGAGCTGCTTGGGATGGTATCCAAGTTTGCGATACCCTCACAGAAGGGACTGCCGTTGCAGCCACAGCTGGCAGCAAGTATAAATTACTTAACGACTCACCAGCTGCAAGAACAAGTCATGAACGACACTTCGGCCAAGTACCTATCTCCAGAGAACTGTATTCTTCTCAATGTGCCTGCGGTGAATAACCCCATCTGGGGAAATATCAGTCCCGGCATCAGGACCCAAGAGTTCAAAATGCAAAAAATCCTCAAACTACTGGCCTCAGGTATTACAGCGATTGCCAGGTCAGTGGACGGAAAAGATATGTTGAAGAAAAGCTTATGCTCTGGCACTCATCTGGCAATGTCCAATTTGAGATCAATTGCTTTAGGAAGAGTGCCATCTGTGACAACACCGAATGGAGGTTGGACCACCAGGTATTTACTGACATTGTAGCTCGGTATGGAACACCAGATATTGACCTTTTTGCATCCAGACTTAATCATCAGATACCAATATATGTTGCATGGGAACCAGACCCTGGGGCAGTAGCGATGGATACTTTCTCGCTACACTGGGGGGATTTGTTCTTCTATGCATTTTCCCCCCTTTCTGCCTCATCAGTCGGGTATTGCGGAAAATTCAACAAGACTCCGCATCAGGTATTCTGATAGTACCCGATTGGCCTACTCAGCCATGGTTCCCTGTGGTACTTGACATGGTCTCAGAACCATGTTTTCCGATATTCAAACGCCCATATTTGCTGGTTCATCCTGTGACAGGGGAGAGTCATCCATGCCATGACTGCATGAACCTAATAGTTTGCAGGATTTGAAAAGACCTCTCCTGGAATTCGGGTTGTCGGACCTAACCATGAATATCATCACGGCGTCATGCAGAGCGTCCACCAGGAAACAGTACCTCACCAATGTCAAAAAATGGGAGGTATTTTGTACCAGGACAGGCACTATGTACAACACAGCCACTATCACGGATGTACTGGATTTCCTGGCTAGTCTATATTTCGATGAAGGCTTGAGTTATAGTGCCATCAACTGCGCCAGAAGTGCCTTATCTTCCTATCTGGGAAAAGGGTTAGAACACCATGGAGTAGGATCTCACCCCCTGGTGCCGAAACTCATGAGGGGTATTTTTAACTCTAATCCTTCCAGGCCCTGATATTCTCAGTCCTGGGATATTGGTCTTGTCCTGACCCTGCTCAGAGATTGGGCACCAGCCACATCCCTCTCACTAACCAAGCTCACGTATAAGATAGTGATGCTTATGGCACTTGTAACGGAGCCGCGGGTCCAGTCTCTGCACAAACTAAAACTGGATGCCATGGTAATATCTCCACATAAGGTAACCTTTTATATTCATGAGTTACTCAAACAGAACAGGCCTGGGTCATCTGGCCTCAAATTGGAGTTCCTGCCTTTGCGTAGTGACCCACCTTCGTCATTACCTGGAGGTCGCCAAAAATCTCAGGGGTACGGAAATGGGTCTATTGATAAGTTTTAAACGCCCTCGTCATAGAGTAACAATAGAGACCATCTCAAGATGGCTCAGGGTGGCGTTAGGTGCAGCAGGGGTGGACACTGATATTTTAAAATCTCATTTTACCAGGACTGCGGCTACATCAGCGGCGAGGATGATGGAAGTTCCTATGGACCACATCCTTGCAAGTTAGCAATTTAGCAATGTAAAACAACTTTCCAGTGGTTTTATAATAAACCTGAGGGCACGCCTGAGATATTTACAGACACTATTTTAAATTCCGTATTATAATTTCCCCCGAAGTTAGGGGTTATTATTATTGTTTGTTAAATAAATACATTATTGTTTTTCAGCACTGTTTCAAGTCTGAAATACATTAACATACTTTCTCCATTGGGTATTATGGCAGTGTGTGAGCATGGACTCATTCCAGGGCATGAAATCACAGAGCTTTGAAGTCTTCACGAAGTCACTCGCGTAACTCCGAAGTAAAATAGTAAGATTAAATGAGAACTTACCAGTTCGAAGTTTGATCCTTATTTTATGAAGAGTTACGATGAGGGATTTTGTGCCCTCCGCTCCCAACCCTCTATTATAAGGTCAACTGGTATGTTAGTTCTCTTATCTTACTATCTTCAGTCAACTCTACTATCTGTGATTTCACACCGCTGCTTTGAAGAATGTCGCGCATGCGTGCTGGCGGGGTCTTCACGAAATCCCTCTTCGTAACTCATAAAATAAGGATCAAACTGGTAAGTTCTCGTTTAATCTTACTATTACACACCCTACTCTGGGACATTTACACATGCAAGGTTTTTTGCAGAAATTTCTATCAGCAATTCCGCTTTTCTCTATTAGATTGTTTTCTTCATGCTCCATGCTTTATTTTAAAATACTGGTTATTGTGTCTTTTTTTTGTAATGCGAAATCTCGGCTTAATAATTGCTAACTTTCTTCCAGACTTGTCTATTCATCAGTTTGCTCCATCCATTGGATATCAATGATTGGATTAACATGAGAATTTAGTGTATGCCAATTACCCCATCTGATTTCTTCACTGTTAACATATTACATTTTCTTGCAGTAGCTTTAATATATGGTTGCCACATTATCATTACATCTGCACAGAATTAGAACCTCTTCAGGATTTGATTGAATTTTCAAGAGGATTTAAGGAGAAAGATTTTTCACGCAATATGGTTGATATCTGGAACAGGCTGCCAGAGGAGATGGTGGAGTCAGATGTCATAACTATGTTTAAGCGACAGGCACCTAACAGGTGAGGCACAGAAGGATACAGACTTAATGCGGACAAATGAGATTTGTGCGGCTGGGCAAAAAAAGTCAGGATGGCTGTGGTGGGCTGAAGAGCCTGTTTTTCTGTTGCAACTTCTTGACTCTGACTCTTTGGAGAAGGGAGTAAGTCATGTCACTTTGCAACTGCCAAGAAAATCTGAACCAATCTTGCTGAGTGTAAATAAGCAATTCACAAACTCTTAAAGTGTGCAACATCTTTTAATGATAGCACAAGGTATTACATACATCCTCAAGCACTGGCTACATTCTTCTATTGAACTGTACCCAGGAAGGGGAAGGCGTTATGATTGATGTTAACCAGGCAGGGTTAATGGTACTGAGGTATCTATATTATTGGTTGCATATAAACCATCTACATCCTTCCACTTAGAAAATCAAAACAGATTGTTGTCACGACAACAGAATTAAACAGCAGAAATAAACAAAATCGCCATAACGAACAGGTGGCTTACTAATCCGGCCCGAGTGCATACGGATGTCTCCCCCTTCCCCCGAAGGAGCAGAAGAAACAGGAGGACATGAGGCAGCTGGGGAACCAGGGAAGGGCGGTGGGATGGGAGAAACAGGAGAGTGAGAACCGCGACCGGCAACAGGGGACCCGGGCAGAGGGGAACCGGGCGCTCGATATGGGGATCGAGGCATGCAGGGAACACTGGCTGGGCCGGCAGCCGGCTGCTGGTATGAGAGTGGCGGGGCATAGGGCCCCAAGGGCTGCGGCTTCAGCTCATTAACCACAAGCAGGTGTTGTCGGCTTCTTCAGTAGATAGCTCCCTCATAGTCGACCAGATACGAACGAGGTGAGTAGCCAGTCGGCGGTCTGCAACTGAACAACCTGTCCAGGCAACAGAGGATCGAGTGGTCTGCACGACCGATCGTGGGAACGCCGCTGGGTGTCATGTTTCTCTTGAATTCGCCTCTGCACGGAGGCAGGCTCCAGCACCCGAGGTTGCAGCTGGCGCTGGGCAATCGGGATGGTAGATCTGGTTGTTCTGGACATCAGACGCTGAGCAGGTGATCCCATGGCCGGATCCCTGGAAACATTCCTGACGTTCAGGAGATCCAAACACAAATCAGAGTTGGATAGTCCCGCCTGTTCCATCAGAAGCTTGGCGCTGCAGACGGCCCGTTCTGCAAGGCCGTTGCTCTGTGGGTACTCTGGGCTGCTGGTGAAATGCACGAAATTCCACTTGTCGGCAAAACTTTTGAATTCTCGGCTGGTAAACTGCCTGCCGTTGTCAGTCTGCAGCCTGACAGGGGACCCAAAAGTGGAGAAGTGTTTCCGCAGCTTTCGGATCACCATCTCCGACGTGAGGGATGTCAGTAAATCCACTTCGAACCAGTTTGAGTACGAGTCGACCAGGACAAGGTAGTGGTTACCACGCCACTCGAAGATGTCGGCAGCCAGCGAGGACCAGGCCAAGGCAGGGGCGGGCTGTTGCAGCAGGGGCTGTCGCTGCTGGTGTGGAGCAAGACTGTTGCACTTGGAGCAGGCAGAAACTCGGTCTCGGATATATTTGGCCAATCCAGGCCAGTAGAATTGGCACTGAGCGTGAGCGAGTGTTGCATCGACCCCAGGGTGTCCGCAATAGTAAAAGTCAAACAGGGATGACGGGACTACAACTTTATGTCCCTTGACGATGACGTCATTCTGGAGCACCAGTTCGTCGCAGACCAGGAAGAAAGGCTGTGTTTCAGACGGCGCGGCGGAGCGCTTTGTTGGCCACCCTGCTTTAATCACAGAGGCAAGCCGCTGCAAAACTGGATCGGCAGTGGTGTGCTCGGCCAAAACCTGTAGCTGCTTGGTGGGAATAAAGTTAACGCCCAGTACGAGCAAGTCCTCTGTTTCGTAGGGGTGGCGAGCACAGGAGGTCTGCGGGGCGCGCGATAGGGTGTCCGCAATGTGCATCTCGGTGCCCTTCTTGTAGATGATGTCGAAATCGAAACGCTGGAGCTGCAGCATCATACGCTGCAGCCTGGCGGGGGCAGCGTGAATCGGCTTGTTAAGGATTGTCACCAGTGGCTGGTGGTCGGTTTCAACCGTAAATCTGCTGCCGAACAGGAAGTCTCTGAACTTGGAGCAGGCGAACACCACCGCGAGCAGCTCCTTCTCCATCTGAGCGTACCGCTGCTCGGTGTCCGTCATGGTGCGGGAGGCATAGGAGACAGGATGTAACGATCCATCGACAGACTGAAGGCAAGCCGCACCCAGACCGAACTTGGAAGCCAGTGACCCCGCTTGCCTGCTACGTAAGTTCAGAGAGATTTGTGACCTGCCCTTGAACCGCATTCTAGAGAGGGCACGGTTCTCTACAAGGAAACAGTTGCCGGATGAACCTGTTGAATGTTTTATTGCTGATTTGCGTTATCTCGCCCAGCGGTGCGTTTTGGTGACATGACAGACCAGCTCACTAGAGACATTTTAGTAACTGGCATGCGTGACCAGAAGCTGCGATGTGAGCTTCTAAGGGATCCGGATCTAACATTGGAAAAAGCCATGCATGCCTGCAGATTGTCTGAGGCGGTTGTATTGCCAGATGACCACCGGGACTCGGGCAATAAATCTATCAACCTGGCTGGGTTTAGGATACCACAGCCTCGGATGGAAAACAATGCTTTTCTGCCGCTTGCCAACCCAGGTCCTGGTGAAGTGCCCCCAAAAAGGTGCCCAAACTGTAACTACATGCACCACAGACTGTCGACGTGCCCCGCCTATGGCAAGGCCTGTAACTTTTGTAAAAAACTTCTCTGCCGCCTGTCGTGCATTCCGTTCTCGTGGGAGACAGGTACAGATTTCCAGACCCAGTCTAAACATGCTGAGACAATCTGATGTCTGTTACGACTCACAGCCCAACATAGCTGAATCCTATGATGCAGATCCAATTAATCCCCCCGAGGATTCAAATGTGTTCACCCTCCTACAGGCACCCGGCCAACGTTCTGATCCCTCCGTATCTGTGACTGTCAATGATGTAACCTTCCTTGCAAAGTTAGACACAGGTCAACGTTTTGTCAATAAATCTTTTCAACAAGATAAGGAATAATGAGCCCCTGGTTGCTGACAATGCTACCCTGCACGCCTATGGTGGAGAAATTCTAAGGCCTGCGGGGAGGGCCACTTTAACTTGCGTGCTGCAAAAGGCCACGAGAAACCTGGTTTTCTATGTTTTGAACTCTGACTGTGTAACCCTGCTGGGCAACCGTTTGTGCCAAGATCTTGGCCTGGTGTCCTTCGGCTGCACGGTCCACAAAGTGAAACTGTCGTTTAACCCGGTTGCAGAATACCAGGACCTGTTCAACGATGACCTGGGAAAGTTACCACTGACATACCATATTTCCATTGACCCAAATATACAACCCGTGGTCCGCGCACCCTCACAGGGTGTCTCACGCCATGAAAGACAGGGTTGAGGCGATGCTTAACAACATGGTCGAAAAGGGGGTGCTAGAAGCCGTTAGCGATCCCACTTCTGACACCATGTAAATAAGCAATTCACAAACTGTTAAAGTGTGCAACATCTTTTAATGATAGCACAAGGTATTACATACATCCTCAAGCACTGGCTACATTCTTCTACTGAACTGTACCCAGGAAGGGGAAGGCGCTATGATTGATGTTAACCAGGCGGGGTTAATGGTACTGAGGTAACTATATTATTGGTTGCATATAAACCATCTACACTGAGGTCTGACCTGTACTTCACAAAAACATTGAACGACCAAAAGGCTAATCGTTCCAGATGGTATTAATATTTAAGGGCCATTGCTTTGAAATGTTTGGTCTATTTGCAATGGAATGCAATTCCAGTTTATACTTAATTCCTTAAAGTGCTACATATTAAAATAGCCATTAATCTCAGCATCTTAATTAGCCTTGACAGCTCAGTGGTGACTTGAGAAATAAATATGCGGATACGTGTGCACTGTAAACACATGCCTACTGTGGAAGAATTACTCTAAATGCCACTTCCACAATATTATTATTCTTACCCTCACCCTTGGAACTGGTGAAGGTAACAATAACAATACCTATATTTTGGAGTAATACGATGATCACATGGTCTTAAGACCCTTTAAGGTGGAAGTAGCAGCAGACAGGAAAAGAACGGTGCTGATAATCGGGCCGAGGTCCTTACCTCCCCTGCCTCAGAGGTGCTTCAGGTGCTCCAAGGTCGGCTGTGGGAGGTGTCCCGGGGCACAGCTGTGGGGCAATGGCCATGTGAGGTGATGGATGGTGCACCGTCTGGTCGATGTGTCTGGATCGAGGTGTCAGTGGAGTGGGCTGCTGGAGGCCCAACAGCAGCCTGGGGTTTGATTAGATTGGGTGCCGCTCCAAGTGGCCCAGTGCGTGGTTCAGACAGGGCCTGCAGTGGCACGGAGTGGTGGAGCAGCAGTGGACGACACTGACCACATTGCCAAGCCTGGCCGACCCCAGCAACTCCAACCCAGTGTCACTGGCAGGACAACGGGGCTTTACGGCAAAGATAAGACTCTCCATTTTTAAGAACTCTGAACATGAAGGATATAAGGTAGCACCAAAAACGTAATCTACTATCTTACACTTTTGTACTTAAGTATGAATGTGCCTATATGTACATATCTATATTAAGATTTTTACAGAACTGTATGCAAAAAGAGAATCTCACTGTACCGAGGTACATGTGATATTAAAGCATAATTTAACCATAAATCCATTGAAATTTGTGTCTTTGCAACATCTCTCCAGTCAGAACTCTACAAAAACAGTTGAATAACAATTAACGATTCTTGATTAGTATGGGTGTCAGGGGTTATGGGGAGAAGACAGGAGAATGGAGTCAGGGGAGAGAGATGGGTCAGCCATGAATTGACCTTAAAAAACTATGAGAAATTAAAGCTTAGGCCTGCACACCTACACAATCTTACTACTCCCCTTTTGGACATAAAATGTTGAAGTAACTCAGCAGGTCAGGCAGCATCTCCATAGGAAATGGAAAGGTGACATTTTGGGTCAGGACTCTTCTTCAGAAAAATATCAGCATATGTATAATTCTCATCCTTCATGAACTGTTAATGGTGTATTGGTCTAAAATCAGTGGTGGTGTTTCCCTTATCGAATCTTAACATGGAGACGAGTATAGATTTGTTCATGGAAATCAATAAGGTGAGCTGGTAGAGCTGCTGTCTTACAGAGCCAGAGACCAGGGTTCGATACTGACCTTGGGTGTTGACTGTGTGGAGTTTGCACATTTTCCCTGGGATTGTGTGGTTCCTCCGGATGCTCCTGTTTCCTCCTGCATCCCACATACCAAAGACGTGCAGGTTTGTAGGTTCATTGGCCGCAGTGAATTAGACCAAATGTGTAAGGAGTGGATGTGAAAGTGGGAAGTGATCATGAATCAATTCATTTTCCTACCATTTTCCAAGATGGCGCCTACCTGTGGTGACATTTTGCCAGCTGCACAACAGAAAATCTTCAAATATTGTATTTCTGAGCTCAACTGTATAAAAAAATCTGCAGAAACCAGCGACGTAAGTAGCGAGCTGCTAACGCATTTAAATGCATTAGTGCTACTGCGATCTCCTGGAGGTAGCAAATGTAAAGGAATTCCTGATCGGAGGGGAATTCCCGACCTCGCGGAGGCTCGCAGGTACAGTAAGTACTGTACCTGTAAACACCGGGGCGGTCTTCGTGGAGTCCGGAATCGAGGCTGTTGGGCAGGATCTCCCAGCAGCAACGGAGCTGAAGGTGCTGACTCTAAGGGAATTCCCGATCACAGTGGAATCCCCGACTTCGCGGAGACTGGTAAGTACTGTACCTTTAAACACCGAGAAGGGCTCCATGGAGTACGGACACGCGGCTGTCGGGCAGGATTACAAGTAAGACTGAAGCGCAGGGGACTTCGCCCCTTCTCCCTACCATCCTACTAGCCAACGTGCAGTCACTAGAAAACAAAGTGGAGGACTTAAGGTCAAGGCTGCTTTACAAAGGGAGCTGAGGGAATGCTCTGTATTCTGTTTCACAGAGATATAGCTCACCCCCAGCTCCCCACTCAGTCTTCAGTCCAGCCTGAAGGGTTCTCAATCCATCATATGGACCATACACTGGCAGCTGGGAAAGGGAGAGGAGGGGGCATCTGCCTCATGGTCAACTCTTCGTGGTGCTCAGACATGGCAGTCCTATCTAACTCCTGCTCTCTGCACTTGGAACATCTGGTGGTGAAGTGCCGCCCCTTCTACCTACCGAGCGAATTCACCTCCATCATCCTGACCACGGTCTACTTCCCACCCCAGGCAGACGTCCGTCTGGCACTGGAGGAGCTGCACGCTGTGGCCAACAAGCACCAGCCAACTTACCTCTAAGTGTTTTCCACCATAGCCGGGGACTTCAACAAAGCCAACCTGAAGAAATCACTCCCTAACTTCCACAAACATGTTCCCTGCAACACCAGAGGATCAAAAACCCCTGACCACTGCTACACGATATCAAAAATGCCTATCGCTCGCCCTCACTTCAGAAAATCTGACCATTCAGCTGTGCTGCTTCTTCCTGCATACAGGCAGCAATTGAAGAAAGCCCCCCCCCCAGAAGTGAGGACTGTACAGAGCTGTTCAGGGGAGGTTTAGGAACAACTCCAGGACTGCTTGGAGTCTGCAGACTGGGCAATGTTCAGGGACTCAGCAACGCACCTGAATGAATACGCCACAGTTGTTAAAGACTTCATAAGGAAATGTGTGGAGGACTGCATCCCAACGAAACCCTTCCAAGTGTTTCCTAACCCGAAGCCTTGGATGAGCCATGAGATCCGGATTCTTCTGAAGACCAGATCCCGGGCATTCAGGTCTGGAGAGACAGAGGTCTACAAGAAGTCCAGATACAACCTTGGTAAGGCCAGCAAAAAGGGCAAATGGGACTTGCTCTAAGTGGAGGATGAGGCGATGTTGGGCAACTGTGGCAGGGCTTGAATGCCATCACTTCCTACAAGGCGAAATAAGGAGGCAGCTCAAACGACAGTGAAGCATCACTCCCTGGCGAGCTCAATGCGGTCTATGCACTGTTCGATAGGGAGAACACTGATGTGCCTTCCCGAGCCCCCATTCGCCCTGACGGTATTACAGTCACAGTCACAGAGGCCGACATCAGAAGATCCTTCAGGGGGGTGAACCCTCGGAAAGCGCCTGGACCTGATGGTATACCCGGTCGAGTTCTCACGACCTGTGCAGACCAACTGGCGGGAGATTTTGCGGACATTTTAAACCTCTCACTTCTGACGTCTGGGGTTCCCACCTGATTTAAGAGGGCATCAATAATGCTTGTGCCCAAGAAGAGTACAGTGACGTGCCTCAATGACTATTGACCAGTGGCACTAACATCTGTGGTGATGAAGTGCTTTGAGAGGTTGGTTACGGTGCACATCAACTCCTACCTCGACAAGAACCTCGACCCACTACAGTTCGCATACCGCCACCACAGGTCAACGCAGGATGCAATTTCACTGGCTCTCCACTCCGCATTGGACCACTTGGACAATAAAAACAGCCACAGCTCAGCATTTAATATCATCATCCCTTCCAAGCTGGTTACCAAGCTCACGGAACTGGGCCTCTGCGCATCCCTCTGCAATTGGATCCTCGACTTTCTCATCCACAGACCACAGTCTGTTCGAATTGGAGGAACCACATGATCCTCAGTAACAATTAGTTACGGGAGCACCTCAAGGCTGGTGCTAAGCCCCCTGCTTTACTCACTCCATACCCATGACTGCGTAGCCGGACATAATGCGAACTCCATCATCAAGTTCGCTGACGACACCACTGTGGTTGAACGAATCACTGATGGGGACGAGTCAGAGTATAGAAGTGAGATCGACCGACTGGCCAAATGGTGTCGGCACAACAACCTGGCTCTCAACATCAGTAAGACCTAGGAACTGATTGTGGACTTTGGTAGGGGAAGGATGAGAACCCACAATCCTGTTCAGATCAATGGGACGATGGTGGAAAGGGTCAATAACTTCAAATTCTTGGGTGTGCATATTTCTGAAGATCTTTCCTGTACCCAGCACACCGATGCAATTATAAAGAAGGCACATCAGCGACTCTACTTCCTGAGAAGATTACGGAGATTAGGCATGTCGAAGAGGATTCTCCAAAACTTCTACAGGTGCACGGTAGAGAGCATTCTGACTGGTTGCATCGTGGCCTGGTTCGGCAATTTGGACGTCCAGGATCGAAAAAGACTACAAAACGTTGTGACCACTGCCCAGTCCATCACTGGCTTTGACCTCCCCAAGGTCGAAGGGATCTATTGTAGTCGCTGTCTCAAAAAGGCAGCCAAAATCATCAGGGACCCACACCATCCTGGCCACACACCATTGCCATCAGGAAGAAGGTACAGGAGCCTGAAAACTGTAACGTCCAGGTTCAGGAACAGATTCTTCCCTACAGCCATCAGACTATTAAACACAACCATGAATAAGCTCTGAGCTCTGAACTGCAAAAGATTATATTATTATTTGTTATTTGCACTATATTTGTTATTAATTGAACTTTTTCTTTTTTTTTTCTCTTCCCCGTTATGTACTATGTTTACATATTCACATATTCTGTTGTGCTGCAGCAAGTAAGAATTTCATTGTCCCATCTGGGACATATGACAATAAAACACTCTTGACTCTTGATTTGTCTTACAACTTCTCGCAAGAAGTTCTGCAAATCGATGCCTTCCTCCTCTCCTTTTGCTGTGTACTGCCTTGTGTGAGTGCAGCCCCAAACATTATTCCTGGTGATTTTCTTACTCGCTTGCTCTGAAACAGGTAATAAGAGGCAGCCAGACTACATGGCTCCAGACTGCGAAAGCTTTTCTTCTAGCATCACAGCTTCATAAATGCAAAGCTGTCAGCGGGAGAGTTGAGTAGCTGGAATCCACAAACAGCTGATGTGGATCTTTTTTCTTTAAGCTGTGACTTAAATGTGGTTTCTCTTGGAGATGAAAGGGACTGTATCTCCCCTCTGCTGGCACTACTGGGCTGTCTTTCAAAAGTACAAATATCCACCACTATTATTATACATCTATTCCTGCTGTTTCTTATAAACTTTTTAAATGGCTTTCTAAAGATTTAGTTTGGTTTTGTTTACTATGAGCTGTGGCTCCATATTCTTGGTGCGGGAATCTCTAACAAGGCCAAAGATTATGAACGTATCAGCTATAAAGAACTATTATGGAAAATTACTGGCACTGGAGATGTTATTTATTTTTGAGTTACTACCAATAAATCGTTTTGCAGGAAGTGTGACTGGAAGTAAATTGAGACTTAAAGGATTTGATGGAATATACTGAGCTTTTAATAGTCTTGTTGCAAATTCCAGCTAATTGCTTCCACTAAATCTGTCAAAGAGTCATAGTCATACAGCATAGAAACAGGACCATCAGCTCATCTCGGCTATGTCGATCGAAATGCCTCATCTAAGCTAGCCCCATTTTACTTTAGTTTATTATTGTCACGTAACCTAGGTACTGTGAAAAGCTTTTTTGTTGCAAGCTACCCAGGCAGCAAAAAACTATATATGATTACAATCAAGCTGTCCACGGGATACAGGATAAAGGAAATACCGTTTTGTGCAAGGTAAATTACGATAAAGTCCAAATAAATATATTTTAAAAGGTCTCCAATAAACTAGATGATAGGTCAGGACCACACTCCAGCTGTTAAGAGGTTGGTTCAGTTGCTTGCTAATAATTGGGAATAAATTGTCCCTGAAGGTGGTTCCCAACCTTTTTTAGTTCATGGCCCCTGGGCTCTTTAATTTTTCTGTGGCCCCCCCTGACATTATTAGCAGAAAAAAAGTGGCCCCCTTCATTGAACCTGTGGTCCCCTAAATCCCCACATTTTTCTGTGGCCCGCCTGAAATTTGCCAAGGCCCCTTTCAGGCCATATGGCCCCAGGTTGGGAATCACTGGTCTAGGCTACATCCACAACTCTACAATTTCTTGTGGTTTTGGATGGAGCTGTTCCCGAACCATGCTGCGATGCATCCCAATAAAATGCTTTCTACAGCACATCTGTAGTAGTTGGTGAAGGTTGGAATCATGCCAAACTTCCTAAGTCTTCTAAGGAAGTAGAGACGTTGGTGTACTTTCATGGGCATAGCTTTGATGTGGCCGGTCCAGGACAAATTGTTGGTCATATTGATTCCTAAGAATTTGAAGCTTTTGACCATCTCTACTTTGGCATCATCAATGTATACCAATCTGTGTGTACTGCTTCACTTCTTGAAGGCAATCACAATCTCCTTTGTCTTGCAGACATTGAGAGAGAGATCATTGCCTGCATTTGGCCCATAACCCTCTAAACTTTTCCTAACCATGTATTTATCCAAGTGTCTTTTAAATGCTGTTATAGTACCTGCCTCGACTACCTCCTCTGGCAGCTCATTTTCCTATACCCACCATCCTGCAAACCCTACACGCACCAAACCCTTTCATTCTCAACACTAGAAACTTTTGATACTGGTCTTCACCTATTACAAGGCAGTTGGTAGTGCTGCTGCCCTACAGTGCCAGAGACTTGGGCTTGATCCTGACCTCAGATGCTGCCTGTGTGGAATTTGCACATTCTCCCTGTGACTGCCCCGGTTTCCTCCCACATCCTAAAGATCTGTCGGGTTTGTTGGTTTGGTTTAGTTTAGTTTAGTTTAGAGATACAGCGTGGAAACAGGCCCTTCAGCCCACAGAGTCCGCAGAGACCAGTGAGCCCCGCACATTAGCACCATCCTACGCTAGGGACAATTTTTACATTTATACCATGTCAATTAACCCATGTCCATACGTCTTTCGAATGTGGGAGGAAAACGCGGATCTCGGAGAAAACCCATGCGGTCACGGGGAGAACGTACAAACTCTGTACAGACAAGCACCCGTGGTCGGGATAGAACCCGAGTCTCTTTCGGTGTAAGGCTAAAAGGCAGCAACTCTACCACAGCTCTTCCATGCCGGTTATATGACTACTTGAGTGTTTAGGGAGTGGATGCGAGTGTGGGATAACGTAGAACTAATGTGAACGGGTGATCGTGGAGATACAGCATGGAAACAGGCCCAACGTGGAATCGTTGGGCTGTTGGGCCTGTTTCCATGCTGTGTCTTTTATTCAGTCAATCAATCACTCAATACTGAACATCTTGGTAACTTGCCAAGCTGCCGGTAATTTAAATAATTTTTTGCCATTATTTAAGTGCAAGTGTTGCAGAATCGCAACACTTGCAAAAAGCATAATTAACATTGCAATCTTGTGGCACTTTCTGTCTGTCTTCTTGCCATCAGATTTGGAAAAGATTTTCCACCTGTCAATCAAATAGGCTGAACAATGTGAAGCCCCTGTACCCTGAACATTGCATTGCATTCAATGTGAACCTGCCACAATGTGAAGACCGTTTCCATTTCAGTCTGAGTAACCTTTATAATGAAGTGATAAGTGATGCTTACAGCTGGTTGAACCTCCTGGCTCCAATGAATAATTTTTAGAGTCGAGAGTGTTTTATTGTCATATGTCCCAGATAGAACAATGGCATTCTTACTTGCTGCAGCACAACAGAATATGTAAACATAGTACACTGTAAACAATATGATAAACGAGAGAGAAAAAAATGTTCAATGTGTGTGTATATACACACACTCACAAGTACACACACATCAAAAACAAACAATAGTCGTGCAATAATAATAGTCTATTGTACTTCAGAGCTTATTTGAGTTTGTACTGTTTAATAGCCTGATAGCTGCAGGGAAGAAGCTGTTCCTGAACCTGGACGTTACAGTTTTCGGACTCCTGCACCTTCTTCCCGATGGCAGTGGTGAAATGAGTGTGTGGCCAGGATGGTGCGGGTTTCTGATTATGTCAGAAGCCCCACTTCTATGGATTTTAATGTTCTTGGAATTTTAAATCTTAATCATACCTATTTCCTTTTTGTTAAGCTACTCTTTAGAGTCATAGAGACATGCAACATGGAAACTGGTTTGGTTTTAGTTTAGTGATACAGCGCAGAAATGGGCCTTTCGGCCCACCGAGTCCACACCGACAAATGATCCCTGCACAATAACACCACCCTACACACACTGGGACAATTTTACCGAGACCAATTACCCTACAAACCTGTACGTCTTTGGAATGTGGGAGGAAATAGAAGATCTTGGAGTAAACCCACACAAATCACGGGGAGAACGTACAAACTCCGAACCGACAGCACCTGTAGTCTGGATCGATCCCGGGTCTCTGGCGTTGTAAGGCAGCAACTCTACAGTTGTGCCACCATGCCGATCTTTGACCCAACCTATCCATGCCGACAAAAATGCCCCATCTCTGCTCATCCCATTTCCTGTGTTTGGCTCATATCCCTCAGAATCTTCCCTATCCATGTATATGTCAAAATGTTATAGGACCTGCCTCAACTACCACCTTTGGAAGCTTATTCAATATACCCACCACCCTTTGTGTGGAACACATTGCCCCGCAGGTTCCTATTAAATCTTTTCCCTCTTACCTTAAACCCATGGCCTGTTGTTCTTGATTTTCCTACCCTGAAAATTCACTATATCAAATTATTTTAGTTCACTATTGTTCTTAATATCATGCTAAATGTATTATTTTGCCATGCATTCTTATTTTGTCCTGTCACACATTGATCCAGGTATCAATGGAAATCTAGAAAGATTTAATTTTAATCATGCCTTTCAATTCACTTTAGGGATATCCCATAGCAGGTTACAGCCATTGGGTCTCCGTTATCTTATCCCAGCACTTCCATCTCCCAGCCTCTGTTACTACCCTTTCCCTCCTCCACCCGCTCTACCTGCCTAATCTTTCTTATATTTCACTGACCACCTGCCAGCCTCTGCCTCACCACCACCCTACCCTCTCGCTTCTACATACTGGTGAAGAATTCTACATATCTCCCCTCTGTCCTGATGCAGCGTCTTGACCTGAAACTCTGGCCATCCTTTTGCCTCTACAGATGCTGCTTGACCCACTGAGTTCCTCCAACTTGTTTATTACTGTAGCCTATGAAACGCTGTTCCACACTGTTAAATTGCAGTCTCTATTGTGATACAGGTAAAGTGGGGGAGAAATTGTTTGACTAGCAAGGTCTCATTATCAGGAATGTTGTTTGGGGGATGAATATTAGTTTTGACACCAGGCATAGCTTCACTGGTCTTAACACAAAGTGCTGGAGGAATTCAATGGGTCGCGCAGCATCTCCAGAGGGAAAAGCGTATGAAGAACAACAAACGTTGCCTGTCCATTCTACTCCCAGATGTTGCCTGATCTGCTGAGTTCCTCCATTACTTTATGTTTTGCTCACGAATTCAGCATTTGCAATCTCTTGTCATTCTTTCCCTGGTCTTCATTTGAAAAGATGCCATTGAATCTTCTATCTCCCTCCTTTCTGAAGTGAGATTTTGATCCTGAAGGCAGTAATAATGCTGACAGTGCCACGACTGATGTACTTGCAGTCAGAACATTTAACCATAGGGAAGTACTTGAGTTGATTCTGCAACAGACACACAAATTTAACATTGTGCTGCGGTTCTTAAGTGCTGAGAACCACAGCACTTAGAAGTAGAAATCTAAGGATGGAACATTCTCATTACCAAACACTTCATCTAACTGATACTTTTGGAGATGCTTCCCTTGCGTTGTAAACCAATACAGCAGATAACTTGTTTATTAGGGATGAATGGTTTTGAGAGCTTCAGCTTGAGATGAGTATTGACCAAAACACTGTGAAACTCTCTGCCCTTTTTCAGGATTATTTACATTCACGTGACTGGGCAAATGGTGCATTAATTTCACGTGAAATACGCTATCTCTGAAATGCAAAACTCCCCCGTACAGCTCTGAAGCATTGATCTTTATGCCAGAAGATGTGTTCGAGAGTGAGGCTTGAAGATCAAACTATCTCTTGCAGGCAAATGGGATTTGTATGAATAGGCATGATGGTCAACATAAACATGGTGGGCTGAAGAGTCTTACTATGCTGCGTGTTTCTAATATCTGGCTAATGTTGGTGATTAGATTGAAGTTTCAGATTTAATATATCAGTGGTGATAAAGAGGACCTGTTCCTGGTTTGTAACATGCAGTATTCCTTTACAATACTGCTACTAATCATTTATTTTGTGCTGGAAGTAGTACATTCACTAGTAAGCCTTGTCATATTTGCTTCATAACTTGTTTCAATCATTCAGAACAAATTGGTTTAAGTAAAACACTGTCACTCGATGATTTATTTTCTTCTGCCCGTCTTCTCACAACTAATGTGTGTGCAAGATGCCATGAGTGAATTGTTTGATTCAAACACAACATGCTGGATGAACTAATCAGGTCAGGCAGCATCTGTGGAGGGAATAGATAGACGTTGGTTCAGGTTGGGGCTTTTCTTCAGACTGATTGTGGTAGGGGAAAGAAAGTTGGAAAAGAGAAATGGGAGCTGAACAAATCCAGTCAAGGGGATACAGATGATGGGAGGTTTGATTAGTAGAAGGGTGGAGTAAGTGACAAAGACTAAAAGAGCAAAACGGGTGTTGGATGAGGTGAAAAGAGGAGTTTAATGTCAAGCCAGAGGGAGGACTATAGGTAGAGAGTGATGCAGGGTAGGAGGAAGAGGGGGGATATAACGGAAGTGAGGAACTCAAAGATGGGAGATGAGTGAACTAAGGAGGGGAAAGGAACAGAGCGACTGGGGGGAGGGTGTGACGGTGGGAGAAATGGGTGTCCACTGGGAAGGTGAGGTTACAACTTGAAATTTGAGAAATCAGTGTTCACACTGTTAGGTTGTAAGCTACTCAAGTGGAATACAAGGTGCTGTTCCTCCAGTTGGCATATGGTCTCACTCTGGTAATGGAGGAGGCTCAGGACAGAATAGTCAGTATGGGAATGAAAAAGGGTGTTAAAATGATTAGCAACCGCGAGATCTGGTTCTGTTGTTGGAGAAACTGCTTATGATTCTCCAACAACTGATTTATTTGGAGGTAAATGAACTGATTTATTTGTAATGTGAAGGGATGGATAGAAGCGTGCACACATAAAACCTAGGACTGTGCTTTTGTCTGTTGTTTGTTGCTTCATGGAGAATAAATGACACAAGTTCAATGAAATGTTACATTAATAGGATTTGTATCTTGCATCCTGTGCTTTGACAAAAATGTGACATTCAACTGGAGCTATTCCCACTGTGTACAACCCTGGAGGTCTTTATGTTTTGCTCTTGAATCGGGATATGTCAAATCCAGATTAATCAATCGGCTTATTTTTCAACTCTCTCAGTGGCAGCTTCATTCTTTTAGATACAGGAAATTTGCCCTTTCTATGGAATAGACACTGACCTCTGACTCCAAGGTGTTTGCAGTGCATAACATGGACCAACTACTGTGCAGACGCAGGCCTTCGGCGTTTTAGTGTATCATTGTCAAAATTGAGCTTGTTCAATTGAGCCGGAAAAATATTGCCTTTCAGGATAAATTTGTAAAAGTAAACTATTGTCACACTTTGAATTTACAACAGTGCTGGTAAACTCTCAAAGGGGTTTCCATCATTTATTTGGAGGTAGAGGTTAGACAACAATCAAATGTAAGGAGCAAAGAAACAAACAGCATCTGGGACTTTATTTTACAGTTGTGAAATACTTTGGTTTGGCTGCACTTGAAGTATTGTTTATAGTTCTGGTCGCCATGCTATAGATGTGATTAAGCGAGAGAGGGTTCAGAAAAGATTCACAAGGATGTTACTTGGATGGCTTGAGTTATAAGGAGAGATTGGATAAACTTAGTCTGCTCTCCCTGGAGTAAAGGAGATTGAAAGGTGACATGATAAAAAAAAACATACAATTATGAGAGGTATAGGTTGGCTAGGTCGCCAGCATGTGTTTCCCATGGTAAGAGAGTCTAAAACTGGATGGCAAGGGGTTCAGGTGAGAGTGAATGGGTTCGAAGAGTAGATTTTCCACACAAAGGATAGTTGGTATCTGAAATGAACTGCCAGGAGGGTACAGAAGGAAGGAAGGAGGGGGACGCAGGACATTAACAACATTTAAGAGGCATATGGACAAGTACTTGAACGTGGGATTAGTATAGACGTGCATGATGGCTGGCATAGACATGATGGGCTGAAGGGCCTGTTTTTGTACTGTACAAATCAGACTCTACAATATTTATGCAGAAAGACTCTCTCAAGTTTAAATTATGGCTTCAGTGGTTCTTTATTCATAAATAGAATTAAATAAATCAACTTGAAGATCACAGATTTGCAGAAAAATAATGACAGGTACAACCAAGATTTATGTGGAGATGTTCCCTTTATAGTCTCCTCGTGTAATTCTGCCCAAGTTTCAAAAAGTTAATCTTGTTTCTGCTTTTGCCAAACTTCTTCCTTTGCATCTTGGCAGCTGCACAAGCTTGTGCTGCTTTGATGTTCATTCATACGCTATAATTTGGGTGAGAAATCGCTTGTTCCAAAGCTGTCTTACTTGTGGCGTGCAAAAGCCTCATAAAAGTTGACCAATAATTGTAAATCTGGATGTGCAAAATCAGTATTGCATTTGAATGGGGAAAATCAGTTAATTCTTCCAGATTGAGTGAATTAATGGAATGATGATTGTTTCATTTAAATTTAGACCAAACTGACAGTAACATTTTACATTTATAATCATTTATAATTTGTGTTCTGGCTTTACATTCCGTTCCTCTTTCACACCTCTTTTCTTCTTATCTGCCACTCTTTTGTCTCCTTGTCTATTTTTTGTCGTGTATTTGTCTGTTATTCAGTTTCCTTTTTCTCCTTTTTTTTCTCCTTTTGTCTCCTTTTCATCTCTTTGTCCACCCATCTGCCAATTAACGTCCCCATCACTTGTATCCACCTATCACTTGCCAAGCTTTGGCTTGTCCTGACCACTTTTCAATTCCCCCCCCCCCCCCCCCCCACCCCCTTCCACTCTAATCAGTCTGTAGAAGGATCTCGAGCATCCAGAGATGCTGCCGGAACCATTGAGTTACTCAGGCACGCAAGATCCCAGCATCTGTAATTCTTGTGTCTCTCTTTTCTCTTTAATTTGTACTCCGTCCATGAAGTGTCATGGAGTTAATTTTTGTCAAAAATGTGCATGTTCTGTTTTCAATGTACTGCAGATCCAGAGTCCCTGGCTGTGAAATGATTGGATCTGTCTGCTAGAAAATGTCATAAACAGTTGTATATTGGCTCCCCTGGTATCACTGTCGAATACAATTCTCATTGAAAACTCCTTTTCTAAATGACCAGAAGCACTGGTAGATTTGGTTTAAGAACTGGTCAACCCTTTGCAATCACTTGACAGCACCACCAACCAGCATTTTCCATTTTGGCAGGAACTAGCTTAAATGGGGCATCCGGGTTGGCATGGACGAACTGGGCTGAAGGGCCTGTTTCCATGCTGCATGACTATGACTCCATAATTAAAAGTTAAATGGGCTCAATTAATCCGCATTTAAAATATATTAAGCAAAACATATAGTGTTGGAGTAACAGCGGGTCAGGTAGCATCGCTGGAGAACATGGATAGACAATGTTTCAGGCTGCAGTACATGGATAGGCAATGTTTTGGGTCGGGACCTACACAATGTTGCTGCCAGATTCATTGAGTTAATCTGGCCCTGCTCAATATCCTAGATTCAGCAGTTCCGTGTGACTTCACCGACAAATTGTTTGACAAGCAGTGGATGTTAAGCTGCTTTATGTAGATCATGAGGTAAATATTGAATAGTTAATGTGAACTGATTTTCAGGAGCAAATCATAGTTAGCTGACTTTAGGGAGGGGCTCACCAATTTGTTTCTCAAAGCCACAATGATCACTTACAAATGATTTCTGACTCACCCATTTAGATACGAGAGTAATTTGCTGCAATTTGGAGTCATTCCCATGAACATGCCAAACAGTCTTCCAAGGTAGCGGCCAATTTTATTGATTCTGCAGCTGTTCAGCTGGGACTGTGTGGGGCCACGATGTTGATGAGAAAGACTGTGACTGGCACAATTGCGCAGCAGCTGCCTCACAGCACCAGAGACCGGGGTTTGATCCTGGCCTTGGGTGCAGTCTGTGTGGAGCTTGTAGGTTCTCCCAGTAACCACGTGGTTTCCTCCAGGTGCTCCGCGTAACTCCCACAATCCAAAGATATGCAGGTTTGTAAGTTAATTGGCGTCGTAAAATTGCCCCCAGCGTGTAGGGAGTGGATCGAAAAGTGGGATAACATAGAACTAGCGTGAATGCATAATGAATGGTCAGTGTGGACTTGGTGCGCTGAAGGTCTGTTTTCTTGCTGTATGTTAAACTCTAAACTCAGTCAGAATCAAAGAAGGACAATGAAGATTTAGTGACCTACATATTATGGACTGGGAAGCCAAGCAAAGAATTCTGCTGATGTGCAAGTGGCCTGAACCATTGCTCTTGATGTACTGTGGTGACATAAATCTGATTAAAAAAAAAAAATTCTTGGCAGAAACTAGTCATTTGAAATGTGACCTTCATGCGCACTGAGTTGTCAGCTGGGAACAATTACTGAATTTGCCTTATTTTAGCTATCTATTTTTGTCACGTTGAAATATATGCTTTGGTGTCAATTTGGTCCCAGCACTCCACTACATAATTGTAGCCGGATATCTTAAAATTCTTCGTAAATCATTTTTACTCGTATTCCGTTCTTTATCTCCTTCTCTTTAGGCTGAATGCACAGACAAACATCAAACCTGGCCAGAAATAAGTGAGTGATCTTTTATTGAACAGGGAGAAGGTTCAAACTGCTGAGGACTATATTAATTTGCAAGGAGAGAGAGAGAGATGCTAAACATTTTCAGAAAGCACAAGGATGGGATGGCTTTGAAGTACGGCTGTTTAGCAGTGAGTTCAAATCCCAGATCAGCAAGGGAATTTAGATTAATTTATTAACTAAATCGGGAATTACCATCTGTAATTGCAATAAAAATATTTGATTGTCACAGAAAACTATATGGGGAAGGGATTCTGCTGTGTTAGCTGATCTATTCTTTATGTCATTCCAAACGCTCAGCAAATTCAAGTTGTATAGTTCAAGGGCAACCATAAGAAAGGAGAATCTCAGTTTTCCTCATTTCTTTCTAACAGAGACCCTTGGGTCTATTGACTGCTGCTGGAAATCCTATCAGGCATGCTCCCAATTCACATAGAATCTGCCTCTGATTTGTCAGAACTTACAACTTTAAAGAGATTTGGCATGTCACTGAATGCTCCAAACAAACTGCTACAGATGCACTGTGGAAAAAGTATTCCAGTTGGTTGCATCCTGGCCTGGGATGGCAACTCCAATGCACGCAAAGAACACAAGAGGCTGCAGAGAATGGTGGACTCAGCCCAGTCCATCACAGGCCTAACAGCCCTCCCCTCCATTGACAGCATCTACATGAGGAGCTGCCTTCAGAAGGCAGCATCTATTCTCATCTGGACCATGCTCTCTATTCTCACTGCTACCATTGACCAGGTGCACTGAAGTCCCACAGCACCAGGTTCAGGAACAGCTACTTTCCTGCAGCTAGCAGATTCATGAACTGACCTGCACACCCTAATCCCACCTCCACAATGGAACACTATGGCCACCTCTTGCACTTTTATGGACAATTCTTTCTAATTATTTTTTTGTACCAACGTCTTTTTTGTTGCAGTCTTTCTTTTAGAAATGTTATGCATATTTTGATTTTGTGTGATTGTTTGAGTCTTATCTGCCTGTGATGCTGCTGCAAGCAAGATTACATCGCACCTGTACCCCACTGTAATTGTGCATATGACAATGAACTTGACTTAATGACATCGACTTAATGACACAGTCTGGCAGTCTACAGGGCTGTATTTGACCCCCTGAATGTGACATATTCTTTGTCTACAGCTTTGAGGAGATAAACCAGGTGGCACAGTGATGGTAGAGTTGCTGCCTTACAGCACCATAGACCTAGGCTTGATCCTGACCACGGGTGCTCTCCGCATGGAGTTTGTACATTCTCCCCGTGACCGCGTGGGTTTTGTCCTGGTGCTCAGGTTTCCTCCCACACTCCAAAGATGAACAGGTTTGTAGGTTAATTTGCTTTGGTAAAAATTGTAAATAGTCACTAGTGCGTAGGATAGTGCTAATGTAATTGGAATTGCCGGTTGGCGTGGACTGATGAGCCAGATGCTGCGCTGTGTATCTGAGCTAAACTAAACCAGGTGAATGCTGGAAAGGCAGTGAATGAAGAGAGTTCAGGAGTAAATGTTGAAGAGCACTTGAAGCAGTTCCATAACAGGCTCAGAAAATACCCGATCAGCACAACACCTCTATTACTCCCCAACCAACAATTACCAGCAATCAGGCTTCATAAATTGGCCTGCACTGTGAAATGCTGACCTACAAGGCTCGCATCCCTACTTCCAATCTTGCATGCCCTTCAAGGGTGCATATGTAAGATGCACTCCTCTCCTCAGCACAGATGATGCATTAGCAACAACAGCAGGAGTTCCCCACTGGGGAACGAGAGCCTCTGCATTAACTCGCCCTTGCTAAGGAGACATTCCTGTCCACAGTTGGAGCTGTATTGATTGACCAATGGAGGGTTGTAACCAATGAAGGGATAGTATTAGTATACTTTTAATCTTCCTCTCAGTACCCCTTCCTCCCCTGTCACAGAAACATAGAAACATAGAAAATAGGTGCAGGAGTAGGCCATTCGGCCCTTCGAGCCTGCACCGCCATTCAATGTGATCATGGCTGATCATTCAACTCAGTATCCTGTACCTGCCTTCTCTATATACCCCCTGATCCCTTTAGCCACAAGGGCCACATCTAACTCCCTCTTAAATATAGCCAATGAACTGGCCTCAACTACCTTCTGTGGCAGAGAATTCCAGAGACTCACCACTCTCTGTGTGAAAAATGTTTTCCTCATCTCGGTCCTAAAGGAATTCCCCCTTTTCCTTAAACTGTGGCCCCTTGTTCTGGACCTCCCCAACATCGGGAACAATCTTCCTGCATCTAGCCTGTCCAACCCCTTAAGAATTTTGTAAGCTTCTATAAGATCCCCCTCAGTCTGATCCCCCCTGTCTGATGTATGAACCACAACCCAATGGTATGCACATTTAAATTCTCCAGTTTTTGGTAACAGCCCTCCCCCTTTTCTTCCCTCTTCTCTTTCCTGTGTCTCTCCACCTGGGTGTGCACCCATTTCTCCCATCCTCCTGCCTACCCCTTCTCCCCCATCTCACCCCCTCCCATATATATCCCTCCCTCTGGCTTTACATTCCTCTTACACCCTTCTATCCTTATCTGACTCTTTTGTCTCCGGCCTTTATCCACTTACCGGTCAATTACCCACCTCCCCCCACTGCCCCATCTGTATTGACCTATCACTTGCCAGACTTTGGCTTGCCTCTCTTTTCCAGCTATCTTTCCTCAACTCCAATCAATCTGAAGAATGGTCCTGACCTGAAACGTCATCAGTCCATGTCCCTCCACAGATGCTGCTTGACCTGCTGAGTTCCTTCAGCATTCATGATTCTAGTACCAGCAGTTCCTTGCGTTTCCCTCTTATGTATTAGCTTAGAAGTTGCAAGCATGCACTACTAAAGGGCCTGTCCCACCAGCATGCGACTGCATGCGATGAGCGCGACCTAACGTGGTCGCTTGAGCCGTACAGCCTCGCGGGGCCGGTACCAATTAGATCGCCGGAGACATATGGAGTTGTGGGGGGCTGGTCCAGACATCGCGCGGGGCTCCGAAAAACTGACACTGTCCAAATATTCTGTGCGCCAACGGCCTGTCGGCCCGCAGCCGCATTGAGGCGTATGCCTAGCGCGTGGCGTTGCACGATGACGTCACCGCATGGCGTGCCATTGCGTGATGACATCACCGCCCAGCTGATTGGTGAGTATGATGTCGGGACCAGCCCCGCACAAGTCCATACGCCTCCGCGGTTCAAATTGGGACCGGCCCCGCGAGGCCATACGCCTCAATCGACCATGTTTGGACGCGCTAGACGCATGTAAACGCATGCTGGTGGGAAAGGCCCTTTAGTCTATTCTTCCCACTTGTAGTTTGTTGGGAGTGGATGAGAATGTGGAATAATATAACTCATGTGAGCGGTGATCGAAGGTCAGCGTGGACTTAGTGGGTCAAATGGCCTGTTACTGTGCTGTATCTATAAATTAAACTAAAGCAAACTAAACTTTATCACACAAAGGTTAGAGCACAGCTGGAGTATTTTGTGCAGTTATGGATTTCACACATTAGGAAGAATGTGATCGCATTGGAGATGGTTCAGAGGAGATTCACCTGCACATTTCATTCGAGGAGGCTGGACTTTGTTTTCTTTGAGCAGAGGAGGGTGAGGAGGGAGCTGATTGAGGTCAACAAAATTAGGAGAAACATAGAGAGGGTAGATGCTTAAAAAACTATTCACGATGGTAGAGGTGACCAACTCCAGAGAGCATAGGTTTAAGGTGAAGAGTATGTGGATTAGAGCAGTGGAGGCAGGTTCTCTGGATGCTTTCAAGAGAGAGCTAGATAGGGCCCTTAAAAATAGCGGAGTCAGGGGATATGGGAGAAGGCAGGAACGTGGCACTGATTGGGGATGATCAGGCATGATCATATTGAATGGTGGTGCTGGCTCGAAGGGCCAAATGGCCTACTCCTGCACCTATTGTCTATTGTCTATTGTTTAGACGATTATGAGGATTTTTTTGGAGGCAACCTGGAAAGTACTGCCTGGGTAGGCGATGGCGGCATTTACACTGGCAATGACAAAGAAACATTGAGACAGGGCATTGTTGGCGACGAGCCAAGTGTTGGTATATGGGCTTAATATAGATGGGTATTTAATGATTGGCATGGACCTAGTGGGCTGAATGGTCTATTTCTGAACTATAGACTGTCCCATGACTCTGCACCAAGTTAGGCCAAATAACATTGCAGTGCTCTCAAAAATAGAAAGAGGACACTTGCCCTGACTGTAATCTACTCTGATAATTTCCCATCTAATGTTTTTGGACAGGGCTTCCTTTGCTTTCAAGAGGTCTTTGTCCACCCACTTATCATCATGCTAACATGTATCCTGACCTTGCCACCCACTCCACCCATCCAGCCCACCTCTGCTTTCCAGACCCCTCGCTCCAACACAAAAGCAGAAATAGTTCTGGTCTTATTGTGGTGAAACCATTTTTTTCCAAGGGTTGTTTCTAGAGCACAATAACTCTGTGGGAAGGTGCTACTAACTGCTGTTGAACTGCACAAGTTTAACTCCACAAGAGAGACCACCAGTATTAACACATTTTTGATTTTGAGTTTCGTTTTGAAACCATTTCAGGGATCTATTGCTGCTTTTCAGCTGGAAAATAATGAAGAGTCTTTGACCTGAGATGCTTCTTTTTACACGGCTACTGCCTGACCTGCTGAGATTTTCCAGTATTTTCTGTTTTCAGTTCAGACTTCTAGCATCTGCAGTTTTTTTATTAATGATGCGGCTGGGCGTGCTGTTGGCACACAGCTGTAGATGCTTATGTTTGATTCTGACACTGTGGAGTTTGCACATTCTTCCATATGATCTTGTGGGTTTCCTCCGGGTGCTCTGATTTCCTCTCGCATCTCAAGGACGTGAGGGTTTGGAGGTTAATTGGCCTCTGTAAAATTGCCTTTAATGCGTCAGGAGTGGATGCGAAAGTGAGATAAAATAGAACTAGTGTAAATGGGCGATAGATGGTCAGTGTGGGCTGAAGGGCCTGCTTACATGCTGTGTCTTTAAACTAAACTAAACTTCCCAGTGTTTGGACTATGGTCATTGTGTGTGTTTGCATTCTGCTGTTGTGGAATTAACCTTGATAGATACCCATTCCTTTGCTTCATCTGTGTTCTAACGTCTTTCATCATTTGCTTTTATCCATCATCTACTGTTTGACCCTATGATTCGGTGCCTGAATGGCATTATCTCTGCTCCCTTATTCACAAAGGTAACAGCTAGTACTTTTTTCAGTAGACAAGAAGGTGCTGGTCCGTATATAACGTAATGTTCACATAATGCTGTTAGCTGTTGTACATCAATCTAGTTTGTAACTTTTTAGAGACGCCCGTACGCCATGCTGCCACAAAAAAAAAACACTCGTAAGAGCTAAGAGGAATTCTGCATAATAATAATACTGTGAAGATGATTCTGAAGATAGATTCTGGTGGATAGTCTGGAGTGTTGCCACAATAGCTCAAAGCATTGCATCACCCATTTTATCTCTGTTTCTACCATCAGACATATTTAGTGGATGACTGACTCTGGTGTTCTACTTAAAGCATCATTCTTCACAACCCTGCCCAAGAGAGATGATTGTTAACCCGTTGGCAAATTAGCATTTTGGGGACGTTTACACCGCAACTTTCAACGATGTCTGTTGCTGAATAATCAGAAAATGCTCTCTCTCCGGAGAACAGCATCAACCCATTAGTGAAGAAAACGTTGTTCATTTCTTCCAGATAATTGATCAATGGTTCAGATTATGTTAACGTTTTTATCACACTCACTAAATGGTTCGCCATAACCAGGGGGAGTGGAACTCTGTGCCTGTAAGGGTTGTGATAGATTTGAAACTTCATCCAGACAGGTAAATAGGGGTCTGACGGCTGGAAACCTGAGGCAAAAAAAATAGTCCAAATCCACCCTAAAATAAAACATCTTTCGTACAACAAAAAACCTTAAGCAGCTTTTATACTTGTTTGGGCCCAGTCCCAGTCCCGGGAGCTTATGGCTCTTGGCAGGGCTGAGTTTTTGTGGGATTATGATTCTGTCACTAGGATTTGAGTTGGCAGTTCTCTTGAACATTGATCATTTAAAAATAAACAGATATATGGATAGGAAGGGTTTAGGGGGGGGATATGGGCTATATATAGGGAACTGTAACTATCCCAGTAAGGACAGGGTGGGCTGAAGGCCCTGTTTCCGTGCTGTACACCTCTTATTCAATGACTATTCCATCAATAAAAGGGTGGAGGGAATCATTATGGTCAAACCCAATCCGCTGAGCATCAAAATAAATCACCAAAGTGTTTTGTGTCTTTTTTTGTAAACCAGCATATGCAGTTCCTTGTTTCTCCTCGGACTTTATTCCTTGGAGTGCAGGAGGCTCAGAGATGATCTTTCAGGTGTGTCTAAACACATGTGTTAAATTGACAAGGTAAACCCACAGTCTTTTTCCCAGGATAGGGGTATCAAGAACCAGAAGGCATAGGTTTAAGGTGAGAGGGGAAAGATTTAAGAGGAAATGAGGAGCAACTTTTTCACACACAGGGTGGTGGGTATATGGAATGCACTGCCAGAGGAAGTAGTTGAGGCAGATACTGTAACAACATTTAAAAGTCACTTGAACAGGCGCATGAATGGAAAGGTTTGGAGGGATATGGGCCAAATGCAGGCAAACGGGACTAGCTTAGATGGGGCATTCTGATCAGCATGAATGAGTTGGGCTGCAGGGTCTGTTTCCATGCCACATGACTGTAACCTAAGATGATCTTCATGCGATGAAAACAGAAATTGCTCGAAGAGCTTAGTGGTCTATTTCTACAGAGATGAATGTTGTGAAATGCTCTTGGATGTTGTGAAAGCTCTTTACATATGTGGCTTTCTTTCAGAGGGTTGTATATATGAAGAAAGTGATGATAATTTGCCAGGAAACGCTATATGCTGTTCGGAAAATTCCCGTGTTAACTTCTGTTTATTGGGAAAAGAGCAATGCGCTATGGAGCGGAATGTAAATGGTGTTTATAAAGTGAACACAGAGCACTGTGTCAGAGTTCTACTTCAAAGGGTAAAGCCCAGCTCACAACCCTGCCCTTTCTCCCAGAATCACAAAACGAGACTGTGAGGCTCTACCACCGAGCATGCGATCTAGAACGTCCCCGATATTTATTCTTTCAATGCGAGTTTTGTTTTCACAGCCTTGAGCTCCGATTTTCACCCAAGCAAAAATAAGAGGAAGTAAAACGATATGAGAACAGAGGAAAGTTAAAGCTTGCGGTTGCAATACAGAGCTCGGCCCGTCTCACAAAGAGGGCTTTTTGATTTTTGCCCCTGTGGTCAGTCAAGCAGCAGCTCCGCCAAATGTATCTAGTTCTGGAAGTGTATGGGGAAACCTTGGGTCGATGTTTGCCTTGGGCAGTAGTGCCAGGGTGAAGTGCCATTTGATAATCTGTCCAACTCATTTTTCGGCCCTATGGACTTTTAGTTCAGTTTAGAGATACAGCGTTGAAACAGGCCCTTTGGGCCCACCAAGTCCACGCTGATCAGCGATCCCCGTACTCATTAACACTATCCTACACAAGCTAGGGACAATTTGCAAAAAACACCAAGCCAATTAACCTACATACCTTTGAGGTTTAGGAGGAAACCGAAGATTTTGGAGATAACCCTCGCAGTCACGGGGTGCACATGCAAACTCTGTACAGACAGCACCTCTGAAAGCCCTGTAAGGCTGCGCCACCATGCCACACTTCCAGTGTGGAAGAAGTTCTTGATGTTCTGGAGGTAGTTGAGGCAGTTACTATAACAACATTTAAAAGACACTTGGACAGGTACATGGATACAAAAGGTTTAGAAAGATTGAGCCAAAGGTAGGCAAAAGGAATTAGCTTAGATGTGATCGAAGGGCCTGCTTCTGTTTTGAATGATTCCGTGGCTGGAATGGGAGAAAACTATTTATTTACTTGACATTTGTGGCATTGTGGAGGCACGTTTGAAAAATGCACAAAAGTTGCCCTGGTTCCAATTGTGGACAATGGACAACGAGTGAGGTCAATATGTTTTGTCCCTGTTTACCTAATTAAACTCCAGATTGTTTTCAACTAATTAACATTAGCAAGCCCAATTCTTCTTCAAAATTAATAAAACAGAACATAGACTGGTACAGCACAGGAACAGGCCCTTTGGCCCACAATGTCCGTGCTGGACAATATATCAAGCAAAACTAATCTCTGCCTGCAAGTGATCCATATCCCTTCATTCCATGCATATCCATGTGCCTATTCAAAAGCCTCTTAAATTGCAACAAAGGTATATGCCTCCTCCACTACTCTGGTAAATTGATCCAGGCACCCACCACTTGCTGTAAAAAAAACTTGCCTGCACTTCTTCTTTGTACTTTAGCTCTCTCATCTTAATGCTATGTCTTCTTTTGCGAATGGCCGTGAACAGAAGCCTGAATATGACTGGAACTGCAAGTAACTGCACTGGGAGGCTGGATTAGGGCTAGGGGAGATGGGTTTTGTGATTGGTAAAAGTAAGCGAAGGCTGAAGCAGAATTGTCCCCCTGTTTCCCACTACTCATCAATATACATCGGCAACAGAAACATTCCACTTTGTTGGAGAAAGTTTAATAAAGATATAGACAGGGTAGACAGTCAGAATCTTTTCGTCAGGGTGGAAATATCAAAGACTACAGGGCACAGCTTTAAGGTGACATAGACAATGTTTAAAAGAGATGTACGGGCTGTTTATTTTTCACACACAGAGTGGTGGATTCCTGGAATACGCTGCCAGGGGTGGCTGTGGAGGTAGATATGATAGCGACGGTTAAAGGCACTTAGCAAGACACATGGGATATAAACCATGTGCAGGCAGACGAGATTATTTTAACTTGGCATCATGTTCGGCATAGACATTGTGGGCCGAAGAGCCCTTTCCTGCGCAGTACTGTTCCATGTTCTATGTCCCAGTAAACATATAATAAGATTACACTACAATCTTGGTGTGCAGCAGCCATAATAATGAAACTTAAACATTTTAAATCATGGATTTTGGCCTTTCTCTGAGCCAAATTCCCTGCGGCATCTGATTCACCTCGCGAGGTTGGCTTCAGTTGGCAATCTTGTGACAGAGTAAATACTGAGAATGCATTGGTGAGCTTGAGGTGAAAGTCTCAGTATTTTCTGAATTGGATTTGTGTAATACGTACTCGGAGCGTGTGTAGGAGGAGTTGGTCAGCGTCATGCTGCGGTGTTCTCAGCTCCGTGCACTGCACCAGGTGAATGTTACACAAACAAAAGATAAATTCATTATTGCCCCCAAACCACCGAATGTATCAGGTTTTTTTTAATGCCCATTGTTAGGCTGTGTTTCTGGTCCTGAACACACGTTCAGTTCATGAGCAGCAGAAGCATTCCTGAAGGCTCAGAAATTAAAATAACCATGTAATAAGATTACACTGCACACCGAACGTTCTCGCAGTACCTGACTGTTACTCCAATTTTATTGGCCACTTGGGGAATTACTCACTCTGCACCTCGCCAGGAGACAGAGAGCTGCAATGTTTGAAGAACCTTGGCGTGATCGTGCCTGACAGAAATAGCACTTGCGTTTCGCTCGGTGTGCAGCAAGATCTATTTTACTTGAATGTGACTTTATGTCCATTGTTTGCAGTGAATAGACTGGTGATGGTTTTTGTTGATGGTGAAAGTAAACTGTGCCATTCTCCATTCCGCCCTCCCCCATGCAAAGTCATTTATATTCTGCTGTTTGTCTCATTTTCACTGCATTGTTAGGAAAGCTGCTGCTGGATTTAATCAGGCACCTTAATATGCAGAGAGGGAGATGGTTCCTTTAATCTGTGACAGCAAATGATCATTTTGCATGAATTTTCACAGCTTGAAAGATCAAATCCACAGCAATTCTCATTGAATGCAGTTACCTTTATTGATTTGGGTATTTTAAAAGCAGGTTCTTCAAAATAATATCTATTCTATTTAACAGGTTAAAAGGGATGGGTTGATTTAAGAAGAGTTGCGACCTGAAGCACCATGTTCTCAGGTTTGCTGCCTGATCTGCTGATTTACTCCAGCACTGTGTGTCTTTCTGAGTTTATTTTTCCATAGGTTTGACTTTAGGTTTAGATTTATTATTGTCAAGCATACTGAGGTACACTGAAAAGCTTTGTTTTGCTTGCTGTCCAATCAAATCAGAAATATTGTACCTAAAAATGATCAAGTGCTGGCCTCTCTTTTTCGAAACAAACCCATTGTCCACAAGCTAACGTTCCTCCACCCACTCCCTGGCCACATTTCAGACAAATCTATCATTTTCGGGTAACGTGCCATGAATTTGAAGGTTTATATATTCGATTCATAACCTTGCTGCTGGATGAAACACCATGATAGATGATAACGGAAAGAAAGATTTATTGTTTTAAAGCATTTTTCATGACCACTGGATATCCCAAAGCACCATGCAGTGAATTAAATACTTTTGAAGTGTAGCCATTGATAAAATTCCCCAGCGAGTTCATGGAGAGTAAGAGAAAATCTGACTTGCACCAAGTAAGGCAAAATAATTAATTATGTATCGCACGGCCAATTTCAGCCTTCATCTTCCTATTGAAAACTTACTATTGTTTTAATATTGATCTTTCAGGTAATAGTGGGTTAGCTTACTGCCCAATGCTCCTTTCACACTCCCACCAATCCACCCAACATCTCTCTCTCCCTTTGGTCATTTTTTTTTGCAGAAACCCAATTCATTTTAAGTATTAGGTAGATACAAGGAACTGCAGACGCTGGTTTACAAAAAGAGTAACAAGAGTAAGAGTACATTTAAGTATTCTCTATCCTGATCTCATTTCTGACCAAATGCATATTGATCTTAAAACAGTATGAGAAGAAACGTAATTGTGTTAATTATCTACTGTAAAGTTATTTTATTTTACAACATCTTATGAGCGTGAATTAATAATGGTGGGGAATGTTGGTTAGAGTGTAGACTCTGAGCAGTTGTCATTGTTGGAGAGGGAAGTTTCAAGGAACCAAATATCTTTGACGTACGCCAGAACAGTGTTTCATACAGGAAGGGTTATTGGATTTCAATCCCTACAATGGTTTCATGGTGAATGTTGTTACTGAGTCGCACAGCAGGTCTACCAATGGTCATGTTTCTCCAAATTGTTTGAAACAAAAACCTTTAAAACAGTCCTTGAAATAAAGATGTGCAAGCATTTGATTTTCCTTGCATCCCTTTAGATGCAGTTTGTTCTCTTGCCTCTGAGATAGTAAATTAAGAATTCCAGCTCCAAGCTTAACTGAGGTTCCCACCTGCTTTAAAAGGGCATCAATTATACCGGTGCCCCCGAAGACCAAGGTGACGTGCCTCAACGATTATCGACCAGTGGCACTAACGCTGGTGGTGATGAAGTGCTTTGAGAGGTTGATCAAGGAGCAAATCAACTCCCACCTCGACAAAATCCTGGACCCACTGCAGTTTGCCCACCACCACAGATCAATGGTGGATGCGATCTCGCTGGCTCTCCACTCCGCTCTGGACCACTTGGACAACAAAAACTCATATGTCAGCTGTTATTCATTGATTACAGCTCAGCATTTAATACAATCATCCCCTCCAAGCTGGTTACCAAGCTCTCAGATCTGTGTCTCTGCGCATCCCTCTGCAATTGGATCCTCGACTTCATCATCCACAGACCACAGACTGTTCGTATTGGTGGAAATGTGTCAGCCTCAATAACAATCAGCACAGGAGCATCTCAAGGCTGCGTGCTCAGCCACCTGCTGTATTCACTCTATACTCTTGACTGCGTAGCCGGTCATTGTGCAAACTCCATCATCAAGTTCGCTGACGACACCACTGTTGTGGGACGTATCACTGTTGGGTCAAGTCAGAGTATAGAAGAGAGACTGACCAAATAGTGCCAGCTCAATAACCTGACCCTCAACACCACCAAAACCAAGGAACTGATTGTGGACTTTGGAAGGGGTAGGACGGGGACACACAGTCCCATTCATATCAACGGGTCGATAGTGGCGAGGGTCAAGAGCTTCAAATTCCTGGGCGTGCATATTTCTGAAGATCTCTCCTGGTCCGAGAACACTGATGCAATTATAAAGAAAACACATCAGCGCCTCTACTTCCTGAGAAGATTACGGAGAGTCGGTATGTCAAGAAGGACTCTCTTTAACTTCTACAGGTGCACAGTAGAGAGCATGCTGACCAGTTGCATCATGGCTTGGTTCGGCAACTCGAGCGCTCAGGAGTGGAAAAAACTACAAAAAGTAGTAAACACTGCCCAGTCCATCATCGGCTCTGACCCCCCTACCATTGAGGGGATCTATCGCAGTCACTGCTTCAAAAATGCTGGCAGCATCATCAAGGACCCACACCATCCTGGCCACACACTCATCTCCCCGCTACCTCAGGTATAAGGTACAGGAGCCTGAGAACTGCAACGTCCAGGTTCAGGAATAGCACTTCCCCACAGCCATAAGGCTATTAAACTCAACTGAAACACAACTCTGAACATTAATAGACCATTATCTGTTTATTTGCACTTTATCTGTTTATTTATTCACGTGTGTATATATTTATATAATGGTATATGGACACACTGATCTGTTCTGTATTCATGCATATTATATTCTGTTTGCTGAAGCAAAGCAAGAATTTCATTGTCCTATCTGGGACACATGACAATAAACTCTCTTGAATCTTGTGCTCATAGCACACTACAATTATTCTAAAAAAGGATCCCAACTGGAAATGTCACCTCTTCGTATCTTCCACAGATGCTGCCTGACTAGCTGAGTTACACCAGCACTTTGTGTTCTAATCAACTCCAGCATCTGCAGTTCCTGTGACCATATAGCTTTGGCTGACATGAATGTGGACCTGATGGAATGCCACATTGTTGGAAGTGCTCTCTCTCTAATGAATGTTACGCGTCTCATGGACCTACGATCTTTTCTAAAAATAATAATTATTTGGGGTTTCGTTTGAGGACTTTGAATGGGGAGATGAATTTTGGCTAGACACCAGGGATTACTGATGATTTCTAAAATAGTGTCATGGGATATCTTGCATATACTTGAGAGGGCAGGCAGGGCATTAGTTTAACCTCCAAAAGAAAGCACCTTGGAAAGCCTATCCTGTCTACACTGTCAATGCCTCATAATTTATATACATCTATGTGACCCCTCTCACCCTGGCCACAAACTCTTTGAATCACTTCCCTCTGGAAGGCGACTCTGGACTGTCAAAGCTGCCACAGCCAGACATAAAAACAGTTTTTATCCACGAGTAGTTGCTCTGCTCAACATCCAACAATCTGTAACCTCCCTTTGATCTGGTATTTTGTTGGTTCACATGCTTGATCAATGGTGTTTTATCATTAATGTTTTATTATCATTAATGTTTAGTGTTTTCTGAGTCATTTGTAACTCTCACATTTCTTTCTTCACTCTACACTCACTAGAAAAAAAAAAAAAAAAAAAAAAAAAACTGTCACTGTTTGTCATGTTGTTACTTGTGGGCATAGCACCAAGGCAAATTCCTTGTATCTGAATACTTGGCCAATAAACTTACTTATTAGGTCTCCCCTCAGTGTCCAACACTCCAGATAAAACAATCCAAGTTTGTCCAACTCTCCTTATAACTAATACCCGCTAATCTAGGCAGCATTTTGGTAAACTTCTTTTGCAACCTTTCCAATGCCTATATATCCTTCCTGCAGTGACCAGATGTGAACTAAACATTATTAGTCAAGCATCAAATATTTCTTCCATTCAATGGAAAACATAAGCAGGCTCCTTCATTCCTTTTAAAAAAAAATGTAAACAGCAGAACTTGAAAATCCATTTGGTTTTTCTAAAAAACAACAAACATAATTAATTACCCAGGAAATTAAATCTAGCCTGTCCCATTCTGGGGTCCAAAAACTTTGTACCAAAAAAGAGAAAAGAAGCCTAGAAAATTCCTTTTCCATTTCTCCAGCTGATCAAAACCAGGCCAGGTTATCCGATTGACAATCTGTTAAGCCATGTATCTTTCATATGATCTTTGCCCCTGTCCAGAAATAGTTCAGCTTATGTCAGAAGACAGGCAGAGCAAACACAGCATGAGCAAGCCTATAGATTTCCTGTGTACTCTGACCCTCTGAGTCAACCCAAGAGTTGTTAACACTTTCTGCTCTTGTGTCGAACAAAAGGAAAAGGTTAAATAACCTCTTTTTGTTTATTATTGGAGATACGATGTATAAAGTTATGCGGCTTTTAGATAAGCATATAGATATAAGGGAAATGGAGGGATATGGATTATATTCAAGACAAGAAGATTAGTTTAACCTGGCATTGTGTTCGGTATGGACATTGTGGGCTGAAGGGCCTGTTACTGTGCTACACTGCTCTATGCTAAACATTAATGGCCCTGTCCCACTGTACAAGTTCATTCAAATGCTCTCCCGAGTTTTAAAAAAAAATCGAACTCGTGGTAAGCACGTAGAATGTAAGTAGCGGGTACGTCGGTGCTCGGGGACGTCTCTTAGCGGCTCGTAACGCTAACTGCAGGTACTCGGGAAACGCGATAAGCTCGGGAAGACATGTTGAAAAATGTCCCCGAGAGCTCCGAGTACCAACGAGCGGCCATTACCGTAAATCTCCGAGTTCGAATCAGGGCAAACTCGTGAGAATTCTTTGAATGAACTCGTACAGTGGGACAGAGCTTTAAGAAGCTGGATTTTTTCAAAACGAAACAGCTAGGATTAGGAATAGTCTGCGGCTTGCTTGATATTTATTTTGCTAAAATCTGACAGGCAGAACATCTCATGTGGCATAGGATACAATAAAGGAACTTTCAAAGTTGAATGAGCTTCAAACAAAAGAAAGGCAGACAGTGTGGGAAGATTTATATATTCTTTTTCGATTCAGCATGGATTAAATGTCATGAAATAGATTGCTGATTGAACCTTAATTTACACTCACGCTAGTTCTGAGCTACAGCTGCTTAAAGCGGTGTAACTAATGCTCATTTAAGTTCTATGTACTGTTTTCAAGCCAAAGACGTTCATAAGATGTAAACTGATTTGGTATGTTTAGGCAAAATGCTTCAAGTATGAAAAACTACTGTGTTCATTCATAGAGTTTGAACGTTGAACAATGACCTTGTTCAAGGCTTGGAAACAGTGAGCCCCATATTCTGGTAACAAAATAGATGTCCCTGATTAAACCACGGCTACCTAACCTCTTAAGGGAACTGTGTCTCCAGCCATGTAATATTAAACAGCTTTGCTGCAGGCTAATGTCAAATTCCACTGACATACAGAAACCCGTTAAAGAAACAGTATCCCCTTTATGTTAACTTACACAAGGCATGTTTTTTAAAAAAAAATTGTGAAAATAAGCCACAAGCAATGTTCTCCTCAATATTCTGCAACCTTCGATAAAGTGGTTCAATTGATCAAATTTGAATTATTGCATTTAAAAAATTGGTGTTTGTGAAAGGGTTCACATCAAAGAAGACAGTAAAATAAAACTGCTGTGACAATGTGTGTTGTTCCCAGAAGGATTAACTTGAACGTTTAGAAACCTAATTGAGCTCTTGGGCATTAGATGTTACCTTGATCCAATGCTAATTATGGATAATTTATATTCAGCGGAATATCAATGGATATATTATCAACAACAAAAAGAATCATTTATAGTGATTTTTCTGGGCTGTTTTGGGGGTGAAGTTGAATTTGATAGTTGTTTGGGTGTGTCCATCGGTACAAAAGGCATCGGCAACCCACAGCAGCTTTGTGCCCAGAAGCCCTGGCTGAATATACCATCTCAAAACGAGCAGTAGCAATCTGGGCTGGCTGACTGACAGCAAGGACCCAATCAAGTGGCAGAGAAGGCAGGACAAATGTGGTCCCTCCTGAAAGAAGACAGCAGAGTCATTCTTTGTGGAGTGGCTGCCATTCCTCCGACAGATCAGCAAACACTGTAACCTGCTGAGGTTGTACAGTTGGAATAGCCAGAAAGCCCCATTGTAAAGTGTGCTCAGTCCTGTGGGAAGTTGCTGACAAATTTCATGAGTATCTGAATTGAAAGAGAAGCATGCTTACATTAGTTTAGTTTAATTTCACTATCTTTCGATTTCTACTTTCGACCTTAGAGATACAGCGGGAAACAGGCCCTTTGGCCCACAGAGTCCGCGCCGACCAGCGATCACCCCATACACTAGCATTATCCTACACACGAGGGACAATTTACAATTTTACCACAGCCAATTAACCTACAAACCTGTACCTCTTTGTAGTGTGGGAGGAAACCAAGCACCCGGCGAAAACTCACGCAGGTCACAAAGAGTACGTACAAACTCCGTTGAGACCACACCCATGGTCAGGATCGAACCCAGGCCTTTGGCATCATAATGGGGCTGTCCCACTGCAGTAACCTAATTGGCGAGTTTAGAAGCGTTTAGGAGAGTTTGAAAAAGTGTCATGTTGAAGACCTCCTTCAACTATGTTGAAGACTAGCTTCGACTAGGTTCGGGAAAATTGGACACCGAATAGTGGAGAGTGAAGATGACATCCTTCAACCTCCCTTCGACTATGTTGAGGACTATCTACGACTACCTTCGACTATCTTCAACTACCTTCGACGACCCTTGATTACCTATGAATAACATGCCGACCTACTTCGACTAACTTCAGTTGAAGCTGTGCTCACTTTGATATTCAATAGGTCACAATGTCACAATGCTGAGAACTATATCATCCACTCTGTATCTTTCTCTTCACTCAACCTCTTGTAATTGTGTCTGGCTTGATTATATTTACGCGATTTGATTTGACTGGATAGAACGCAAATAAAAGCTTTTCCCTGTATCTTGGTTTGCATGACAATAATAAACCTAAACCTATTGAATATCAAAGTGAGCACAGCTTCAACTGAAGAGCTGCAATGGTGCACGAAGATGGCTTACCACCGTCTTTGCAAAGGCATTTATGAATGGGCTATAAATGCTGGTCTTCTCAGAAACACTCATGTCCCATTTAAAGTAAAAGCTGATGATTTTTTTGGGGGTGAATCAAATGTAACCTTCAGAACATGTTGGTAACTACAGAGCAAAGCACAAGGTGCTGGAAAAACATAACTGGTCCGGCAGCAACTGTGGTGGGAAATGGACAGGTGACAATTTGGGTTGGGACCCTTCAGACTGATGATAATTGTGTGGCTATGCATTAGAACCTATTACACAGTTAAGATACTTAATATTACAACATGTCGTGAATTATTTCACATAATTGACTGTAATTAAACTATTTAATTTCAGTCATCTATTTCCTAGCAACCGTAAAGGGCAATGCTGCCACAATAATTTTGTAACAATATAAACCGTGTACACCAGAGTTTATTTCATTCTCTGAGTACAATATTCCAAGAAATATTCTTTATAAATCAGATTAACATTGCAAATCATACAGTAAAGATTGCCCTAATATAGTGAGCTATGACAGAAGAGGGGAGCAAAATTCGTTCATTTATTTAAAAGTTCTTTCTGCAAATATTTTCACCGATCCCTCCACTCTTCTAAATGGACCTGTGGTACTGTTCCATTGCAGGATAACCTCTCATTCCTTGTTATGTGTTCAGTATTTACTGGTGGTTCTTGATGTTAAATGTCAACAGATTTTCAACTGCAGAAACTGTACTCAGCAGCCCACTCCCCTTGCATGTGTTCTTATAAAAGTGTATTGTAGTACAACTGTTTGGACCAAGAAACAGTAAAGAAGGCATATGGTACATTTGCCATCATGCGTATGAGAGAGGAAGTCATGTTGCAGCATTATAGGACATTGGTTGGGCAGCATTCGAGATATTATTCAGATCTTGTCACCCCATTACAGGACCTTGGTACACATGACAATAATAATAAACTACATTTATCATTGAGGGTGTGTGAACTTCTGGAAATTTCTACATCAGCCATCTATGGAAGATGATATGAACAATGAATTCTCCTATTTTAACAACCCAACTGCCACCCCCCCCCCTTCTTCCCTGTGACCCACCCACATGCGTAACTATTTCTTCCACTATCCTGTCCTCCTTTCCCCTTCTCCCCCCCCCCTCCGTTCCCACATATATCCCTTCCTCTACCTTCACATTTCACTCCTCTCCTTATGGGACAGTCTTTTTTCTCCCTGTCCATTCATCTGCCAATCAAACTCCCCTCATCTGTATCCACCTATCACTTGGAGGGTCCCACCTCTCTTCCAGCTTTTTCCTCCCTAATGATATCAGTCTGAAAATGGGTACCGACCCAAAATGTCACCTCCTGATGTCCTTCAGAAAGTTGCCAGACCCTCTGGGTTACTCCAGCACTTTGTATGTCTGATTTTAGCCTGGCATATCTATATCTTCTGCATGACAATGCTGAAGATTAAAACTCTGCTGAGATTTATTATTTCTAGCTGCACTAATAAATGTTGCGAGTGCAATATGATTGTCATACAGCATGGAAACAGACCCTTCGGCCAAATTTGCTCATGACGACCAAGATACCCATCTATACTAGTCCCATTTGCTAGCAGTTGACCCATATCCCTCTAACCCTTTCCTTAATTGTTTTACAAATTTATTTTAAATGTTGCTGTGGTCCTGTGATTTCTTCTCCAGGTTCCCCATAATCTTCTTGAATATATCTAATGTCCCCAGAGATTTATCAACCTTTGTATTTTTTTAAACATTCAGCACCCCCTCTACTATAACGTTGACTATTCCCAAGGCATCCCCACTAACTTTCCAGAGTTCCCAGGTCTTCATATTCGACCCCACGGTAAAAGTTGTGTCTTTCCCCAAAGTAAAAACAGAAGAGAAATATCCATTTAGGACTTTGCCCATCTGCTGCAGCTCCACACATAGATGTCATCTTTGGTCATTGATGGGTTCTAGTGTTCTTTTACCCTTAATGGACATAAAATCTCATTGGCTTCTCCATAATCTTCACTACCAGCTAACTAGAGTGCTTTCCCCCATGTAAAATAATGGCACATTTGTAATGCAGTGTCTGGAAAAGCTTTAACTGCTGTCTCAAACTCCAGAGACCCGGGTTTGATCCTGACCTCTGGTGCTGTCTGCGTGGTGTTTGCATGTTCTCCCTATGACCGCATGGGTTCCCTTCGGGTGCACCGGATTTCTCCCACATCCTCAAAGACGTGTGGGTTTGTGTGTGAATTGGCCTCTGTAAATTGTCCCTAATGTGTTGGGAGTGGATGTGAAAGTGAGACAACATAAACTAGTGTGAACTGGTGATTGATGGCCAGTGTGGATTTGGTGGGCAGAAGAGCCTGCTTCCATGCTGGAACCCTAAATTTAAATTGAAACTAAAAAATAAATGGAAAATCTTTGCAAAAATGAACTCGCTCTCGCTAATCACAAATTAAAAAATGTGCAGTCACTTAATTGCTACGTAATAATTGGAACACAATTTGTGGAGGCTAGCTAATAATATATCTTTTTTTTTTCAAATAAAAGAAAAAGGCCACTATCTCCTTGATTGACAACGAAGAGAGTCACAATAAATCTGATTTTTGCAACGCGCCATGTGGAAAATTGTCAGTAATGGAAATGAGCTGAAAGATATAATGATATTTCGCAAATAAAAATTGACAGTCGGTGTGATGATGATGTACTGTGTTAACAGCAGCCAAGCACAGCTGCTGTGTTTCCATATTCAGCCTTCAGTTGAACCACACAGGCAAGGCATTGGCTCACTGCTGCTCCAGCATTTGGATAGATGACCCATCTTGTTTACCAGAAGCTGCCTAAGTAAACACCCTATCTTGGAAAATAATGTAAGAGAGGTTCTTTGGTAAAGCAATCCTGTTAAAGACCAGACTAAACAAAGAACATTCTGTAATACTTAACCCCTTAGTTCCCACAGTTTTGTGATTTATATTTTTCCTTTTTTCTAAACTGTTTGCGTTAATATCAACAAACCCCTTGATTTGTGAAAAACTGGATGGAACTTTGTTCCCAAAACACTGGTAACATTCCTTAAATCCCATACAAGAAATTACAGAGAGTTGTGGATGTTTCCCAGTCCATCACACTGACCAGACTCCCCACCATTGACTCAATCTACATTTTCTGCTACCTCGTGAAAGCAGCCAACATAATCAACTACTTTTCCCACCCTGATCGTCCCTTCTTGTTCCCACTCCCGTTGGGTAGAAGATACAGATGTTTGGTAGCACGCACCACTAGACTCAGAAATAGCTTTCCCCACTGCGTTATCGAGCTTCTGAGTGGTTCTTCCATAAGCTGGGGTACAGTCTGATTCTCCTCTACCTCATTGGGTGGCCTCTGGAGCTATTGAACTGAGAACACTGGGTTTTTGTACTGTATCTTTCCCTTCTCTCTACCGATTGTACCTGAGTTTGTCTTGAATGTATTTATGTATAGTGTTAACTGATCTGATTGGAAAGCAGGCAAATCAAAGCTGTGCACTGCACCTCAGTCCACATGAAAATAATGGATAAACATAAAGTTCTGAATCCAAATAAAAGCTGCAGTCGGTGTGACAGTGATGTAACTTTGGAATGTTATGGGGACATTCCAAAGAGGAAGAAAAATCCCAAGTGGAGTTAAGGGCCTGTCCCACGTACGTGTCCTTGGCACGCAAATTACGCAACCTCGTGGTCGAGTTGAGCCGAGACGGTCGAGGGAAGGTCGGGCACGATTACATGCGTATGCACAGCCGTCAGCCGTCAGCACGTGACATAATTTGAAGATGGACACAAAGCTGGAGTAACTCAGCGGGACCGGCAGCATCTCTGGAGAGAAGCAATGGGTGACGTTTTGCATCGAGACTCTTCTTCAGTCTGAAAAGAAGGGTCTTGACCCGAAATGTCACCCATTGCTTCCCTCCAGAGATGCTGCTGGTCCCGCTGAGTTACTCCTGCATTTTGTGTCTATCTTCAATTTTCTTGGCCCCGCTCTGGGAGTAGAAGTGGGGGCGGATCCGGATCCGCAACGGTCGTGAGCCCCAGGCCGAGCTCGGCGATCGTTTGCCTGCTTCTGCTGCTGTTGAAGGTGAGACGTTGCGTCGCGCCAGGATCTTGGGCTATGTTCCACTTTGGCCATCAGTTCCGCGACAGGCCGTTAGCGTGCGAAGATTTCATTCACTGCAAGAATTTCGGAGCCCCGCGCGATGTCGGGACCGGCCCCGCACAACTCCATACCCCTCTGCGCTTCTACGTGGGACCGGCCCCACGCGGCCATACGGTGCCCGTACGCCTCAAGCAACCACGAGGTCGCATAATTTGCGAGCCAAGGATGCGTAAGTGGGACAGGGCCCTTAAGGGACACCATGGCTGACAAGGGAAGTCAAGGAGAGCATAAAAATAAAAAAGAAATATAACATAGCGAAGATGAGTGGGAAGCCAGAGGATTGGGTAACTTTTAAAGAGCAACAGATGATATCTAAAAAGGCAAAAAGGGGAGAAAAGATGAGGTACGAAGGTAAGCTATAAAGGAGGATAGTAAAAGCTTCTTTAGGTATTTGAAGAGAAAAAAACTAGTTAAGGCCAAAGTTGGACCCTTGAAGACTGAAAAGGGTGAATTTATTATAGAGAACAAGGAAATGGTAGATGAGTTGAACAGGTACTTTGGATCCATCTTCACTAAAGAGGACGCAAACAATCTCCCTGATTTACTAGTGGGCAGATGATCTAACGTGGCCAAGGAGCTGAAGGAAATCCACATTAGGCAGGACATGATGTTGGGTAGGCTGATGGAACTGAAGGCTGATAAATCCCCAGGGCCTGATGGTCTGCATCCCAGGGTACTTAAGGAAGTGGCTCTAGAAATTGTAAATGCATTTGTGATAATTTTCCAATGTTCTATAGATTCAGGATCAGTTTCTGTGGATAGGAAGGTAGCTAATTTTGTCCCTCTATAAGAAGAGCGGCAGAGAGCAAACGGAATTATAGACCAGTTAGCCTGACTTCGGTGGTGGGGAAGATGCTGGAGTCAATAATAAAAGATGAAATAATGGCACATTTGGATAGCAGTAGCAGGATTGATCCATCAGCATGGATTTACGAAGGGGAAATCATGCTTGACTAATCTTCTGGAATTTTTTGAGGATGTAACCAGGATAATGGACAAGGGAGAGCCAGTGGATGTAGTGTGCCTGGACTTTCAGAAAGCATTTGATAAGGTCCCACATAGGAGATTATTGAGCTAAATTAGAGCACATGGTATTGGGGGTAGGGTGCTCTCATGGATAGAAAATTGGTTGGCCGACTGGAAACAAAGGGTAGGAATTAACGGGTCCCTTTCAGAGTGGCAGGCAGTGACTAGTAGGGCACCGCAAGGCTCGGTGCTGGGACTGCAGCTATTTACAATATATATTAATGATTTGGACGAAGGGATTAAAAGTAACATTAGCAAATTTGCATTTGACACAAAGCTGGGTGGCAGTGTGAACTGTGAGGAGGATGCTATAAGGATGCAGGGTGACTTGGACAGGTTGGGTGAATGGGCAGATGCATGGCAGGTGCAGTTTAATATGGATAAATGTGAGGTTATCCACTTTGGTGGCAAAAACAGGAAGGCAGATTATTATCTAAATGGTGTCAAGTTGGGAAAAGGGGAAGTACAACGGGATCTGGGGGTCCATGTTCATCAGTCACTGAAAGTAAACATGCAGGTACAGCAGGCTGCGAAGAAAGCGAAAGGCATGTTATCCTTCATAATGAGAGGAGTTGTATATAGGAGCAAAGAGATCCTCCTGCAGTTGTACAGGGCCCTGGTGAGACCACACCTGGAGTATTGTGTGCAGTTTTTGTCTATAAACTTGAGGAAGGACATTCTTGCTATTGAGGGAGTGCAACGTAGGTTCATGAGGTTAATTCCCTGTATGATGGGACTGTCATATGCTGAGAGAATGGAGCGGCTGGGCTTGTATACTCTGGAATTCAGAATGATGAGAGGGAATCTTATAGAAACATATAAGATTATTAAGGGTTTGGACACGCTAGAGGCAGGAAACATGTTCCCAATTTTGGTGGAGTCTGTAAATAGCTCGTTCTAAGATTCCCCCCAGTCTAGTTTCAGTCAAAAATCACTGAGTCAAACACTTGCTCATCTAAACTTTATTTTGACAAAACACAATTACAGTTCCACCATGGGTTCAATCCTCGTATCTGCCTGATCAAGCCCTCTTGGCCTCACTCAAACAGAGACACTACAGAAGGTCACGCAGTCCTAAGCGCTCTCCCAGAAGATCGATGCAGGACATCGTGGTAGTGGACTTTTATAGGTCCCTGAACCTCGAGGGGCCGAAACACAAGGGGATGGTCTATTTACAATCCAATTACAGATATCGATTAACCCCATACATGACAGACATTTCCCTAACCCAATAATACAGTGGCTAATACATTGTATTCAAACAGTGTTTCTCAGAGGAAACGAACATCGTAACATGTGCCCTGATATGCAAGAAAACCAGACAAGGCGCAATACTTAATCCAATCAACATCCAGCAAAGTAAAGCTTTGCAACATTATTTACGATGTGTATGTCTGGTTTGCATTCATCCAATCCATTCTGTGCATTTTGCACTTAATTGTCAGGGTTTGCAGATGTTCCCATCCTCTTCCTGCAGCTCTGATTTAGGCTCTAGATAAACTGGCACAATTCTGCAGGTTGTCCCATTTCTACAGAAAGCACTTTTAAATTGACTAAATGGCCTAGCAGCCCAGAAGCCTTTACTCAATTTTAGGGTCCTAGCCTCTCCAATTTGGCCAGGATGAACATTCCTTCCTGTTATCATATATGATAAACCATCATGTATGATAACCAAGTAGTCAGATAATCAGATAACCAGCTAATTATGTGTGTGCCTATTACATTTTCCATCTATCAACAACACAAGAAAATGATGTTTCTTCCCAGAATCTTGTCAAGCTTCCCGTGGGTGTAGCTTCACAATTCCCGTCTGATGAATCTTCACGTCCTGAGTTTTTGTGTGCGCGAATTCCCTCCATCTGTGTTGATGCCCATTCTTCCATCCCTTTCCATAGTTGAACCTATAATTCCTGATAAACTTGGGGCAAGACAGATTACCATTCATGCACCAATGCTTCCCCATACATTCACTATAATTATGCAATACTATCCCTTTTCCATTTCACTATCAATATTCTATTACGTTCTGCCCTATCACTGTACTCCTATTACTATTCTGTTCTATAATATACTCTTTACTATCCTCGGATCAACACTAATCAGCTCTCTCCATATTCACACAGTGTTATAATATGTATATCGGATGATGGTTTCTCATATAGATTTCAGCTGGCTTCAGTCAAGATTTCCCTACAGGTGTGACTAATTTGAAGCAAACCACGATGAATGTTCCAATTTAACCAAATTCAGTCTCAGCCTTCAATGAACTATTTTAAATTTCAGTGTCCATCTCATCCTTCTCATTCCACAGAATTGTGGCCGATAACACAATTCCATTCCAATTCCGGTGGAATTCCCAACTGTTCAAATTTAAACAATCAATTTCCATATGTTGTCAATTCTATCATAAATCCAATTAAGAATGCCAATTCTAGGGACAATTTCTTTCCACCTTGATAATAGAAACTGCTTTACCATCAAGGGTTAAACAATTTAGATCCATCGGTTAAATACATCGACTCTGTTATCTCCACACCCATTCAAATTTCTCCTGCTAATTAAATATACTTCTCTTCCAGTACTTCTTCCTACAGGGCCTGTCCCACCAGCATGCGACTGCATGCGGCGAGTGCGACCTAACGTGGTCGCTTGAGCTGTACGGCCTCGTGGGGCTGGTCCCACTTTGATCGCTGGAGCCATATGGAGTTGTGCGGGGCTGGTCCCGACATCGCGCGGGGCTCTGAAAAACTGACACTGTTCAGAAATTCCGCGCGGCAACGGCCTGTCGGCCCGCAGCCGCATTGAGGCCGTACACAGCGTCTTGACGTCGTACGCAGCGTCTTGATGCCGTACGCAGTGTCTTGACAGCGTACACCTAGCACGTGGCGTTGCGCGATGACGTCACTGCCCGGCGTGCCGTTGCGCGATGACGTCACCGCCTGACGCTGTGCGCCGTCCAAATTCAGTCGGCCCTCCTCCTGTCCAGCTGATTGGTGAGTATGATGTCAGGACCAGCTCCATAAGGCTCCACGGTTGGTAGTGGGACCGGCCCCGTGAGGCCGTACGCCTCAAGCCACCACATTTGGTCGCGCTCGCCGCATGCTGGTGGGAAAGGCACTTTAGTATTTTGGCTCAGCTCTCAGTCTATAACCTCAGTCCATTAGGATGGGGGCGCCGTCCAGTACGGGTATGGCTACCCAGCCTGCAGCTGTCTGTTTTTTCTCTCTTTTTTTAATTTTTAGTTAGTTGAGTTTTTTTGTTTTTGGAGTCCAAGCATTTTTTATGTGGGGGGGGGGGGGGGGGGGAAACTGCTTTCTAGGGTCCCTACCTGGTCGGAGAGGCAGCTTTTCTCCGGGCTGCACCGTCAACCCGTCCTCGCGGCCTACCAGCGGGCTTGTAGCGGCGCTTCCTGGGGGGACCGCTCAGAACTACGGCTTTGGCGGCGGCACAGAACTGGAGCGCTATCGCGGAGCAGAGGGGGCGATGCCTTGCCCGGGTCATCGCGCTGGAGCTCCGGTGAGCTGAAGACCGCAGGTGAACATCGCGGAGCTGCGGAACTGTGGGGCGGGCGGCAGCGCTAAACTTCAACTTTAACGTCGGGGGCCTGGGATCTCTCGGTGAGATCGACAGTTGTGGCGCTCCATTCAGCGTGGCCTGTTGGCATCGGAAGCCGCGGTCTCCAGCAAGGAAGCGGCTGTTACAGGCACCCCAAGCCGCTGAGAGGGTTCTCCCGACGCCGGAGCACCATCACCTGGTGAAGAAGGGCCTGTATCTTCGGCCCCCGTAGCGCCGACTGCGGAGGCCTCAATAGGCCCGACTATGGGTGGACAAGGGGATGGGGACTGGACTTCGTGCCTTCCCTCACAGTGGGAACCATTGTGGGGGATGTTTTTTATGTTTATTGTTAGATTCTTTAATGTTGTGTCTTATCTTTATCTGTGTGCTGCATGGCAAGTCAAATTTCACTACACCAATTGGTGTATGTGACAATAAATGTCCTTTGTCCTTGTCTAGGGGTTCTCTCCTATATTAGTTTCCTTTTATCTCTAAGTAACTCTTTCTGGATGGTCAGTATTGACTTTCGGAGGGGATCTCATACGTTTTCAGTCTACCTCAACATTTTATACTACCACCTTACATTTCCAGGGTATGTCTTAACTCCTGATATCCGCTGGGGTCTGTCCCTTTCTTGATAGCAACCAAATAGTCCAGTCCCATCTTCGATTATCCTCCTATGGGTGAGACAAGAGAAGAATGCCAAGTCAACTGTCAATTCTCTAACAATTTTTAAGACTGTATCCCATAAGCCCTTTTCAAATCCATTTATTTATAACTAAATTTAGGCGCAAAATGAGTATGTGTGATATAGGGTTAGATTCATAATTCTGTTAATTCTTGTTAAAGAATAAAATGTTTATAAATTTTGATTCAGGTAATTTTATTGAATATCTGATAACGACACATCAGCAGCATATGGCACCAATATTGCCACGGGCCGGTTCAAACTCCGCGGCCCGGGCAATATTGCCCTCCAGTCCAGTAGACGAAGCTGCCGCCCTCCAGTCCAGTGGATGAAGCAGTTGTCGCGGGAGCTCCGGAAAACCAAAGATCCTATAGCGGATGTGTAATTGTGTACACATGTAACATGCTCCTTGATTCACAATATTCTTTGCTCTACGGGATTTTCTGGGGCAGTCATAAGATTGTTTACAATTTTATTTTTTGTGATCTTAAGTTTTTACCTCAATAGTACATCCAAGTCGTTCATTCAGGTAAATTACTTGAGGGGGTTCTAGAGTAGGGGTCATGTCTCCATGCCCACAATTCCTGGCTGAGTTGGTAAGTCAGGACTGAGAAAATGGGTTAGCTTGAGTGATCGGTGTGTGGCTTCTTGGTTCCTGACATTCGAGCCCCCTCTCTCTCTGGTGTCTTGGGTCCCAGTAGTCTCTTGAATTAAAGGACCTCCCATGATTCCTGGGATTTCAGATGTTTCTGTATTCTCTAAGATCTCTAATTTCTTCATAATCCAGGAAATCCCTTCTTTGACCCCTCTTTCTCTCTTGCTCTCTTGTTGGACTGGCTCGACTCCAATGTCCCATCCCCCCACAAGTGTAGCATTGATTAGGCAATATGCTTGGCTTTATTCTACCCCTTAGTTCCATTGGAATGGGTTCTAAATTGGGAGTGTAATTGCAATAATAATCTGAGTAGTCTGGAACCATAATTTCTCCCAATCCGTAATTTGCTGGTACTCTGGGAATCCATGGTTCAGAGCTAGATCTTGGCAATTCTTTCTTGGCTATACGTTTACTTTCTCTTCAAGTTACAGGATAATCTTCCTGGTTCTTACCCTCCTTCTAATAGTTCCTCTGGCCATTTGACTGGCTCGGTTCTCAGACCAGTCCCTGTTATCGGTCTTAATTAAGCCTGCTACTTTAGTGGGGAGAGAATTCAATAAGATAGCACAATACTGAGGGGAACTTGCTCCATTCTGATAGTCTAAGTCACCTGATTAGTCCATATATAATTTTGAAAAACGGTCTAGAAATGCGTCTGCTCCTTCACCCTTTTCTGGTTTTATTTACAGAATTTGTTTTGTTGCTTGGTTTCTGAAACGTTTTTGCAAGGGCCGTTAAAACAGCCTCTTGTCTTGCACTGTCATCCATTACTACATTGGCCAAGGCTTCATATGTTGGGTGTCCTAGGGCTACTAGAAATTTGGTATTTTCAGCTGGAGTAATTATCTGTTGTACGGTCTCCCACAAATCCCGAGAATCTGCATGATATACAAGCATTGTGGTTCCAAAATAATCTATAAAAGCAGCAGGTGACTTCCTCCTATCAGGGATTCTGTTTAGGTGTGCCATTATTTCATGGGGCTTCCACGGAGTATGGACGTCTGTGGCACGGGGAATATTCGTACTTACTGCGACAGTCGACTCCGCTGTACCCAGCCCTTCCCTTACTGGGAACAGCCTATGGGATATCTGTTTAATTTGTAAACTTTCGGTTACATCAAAATCTATCTTGGTATCTTCAATCACTGTCTCACCCTCAGATGAATCTTCCCGTTCGCTAGGGGTTTCCCGATACTGTCCAAATATATCGTTCCTCTTTCTTACTACTCGTGTAATCTGTCTCGGTTGTGGCTCACAGAAATACTCTGGCGGTTGCACTATATCTGACATACCTTCCTTATCTTTAAACACTGGAGCTAACCTCTTCGTTCTACTCCGGGTGCCATGAGGTACTGGACGATCTATCAATGATGGAGTGGATAGGGTCGAAGAATCTGGCACCCCAGTATCTGCTGCTGGTAAAATCTGTTCAGATGTAGAATCTGCAGGTGTTGTTATAGATTCTGCAGACCTAAAATATTTATTACGGACACAAGCCATACAAGGTGCAAGTGAAGCCTGGGAAACGCAAGAGGAACATGGTGGGAGCTGTGACCTCCCACTAGCGTTAACATTTGTCCATTCTTCCAAATATTCATCTCCTTCCCCCTCGAAGTCAGCACTAACCATCGGATCCCTAATCTTTAAATGTACAGGGACTAATTTCCTTCCAGGAGATCTGTTCCTTGTTCTGTGTGTTTCCCTTCATCTCCACTCATGTCCTTCCCACTGCCTGGAGGTCGATCTACTTCACCTTCGTTCAGTTCTGTTCCAAGTTTAGCGATTGCTTTTTCCCAACTAGCCATCCTCTTAACCTCTTTATTCGCCTTCTGTTCCTCATAATATTTTCTCCACAACCCAATTAATTCTTTTTCACTTTCGTTATTACTATGCTGCCAAATAATCAGTTCTATGTATTTTATCCCTTTTACTGTTCTAATTGTATTGTATTGTATATCTTTATTATCATTTTCCGAGTATTTGCATACGCAGAGGAAAACGAAAAAGCGTTTCTCAACCAGTGTCCATTCAGTAATAGAAATAGAGAATAAAAGTACATATGTCACGAGTTCCGATCGGCAGTGGCACGACAATGGCTCTGCTTCAGTGTGTCCAGGTTGGTGTTTGGTGCGCGATACCTTGGCAGGGGGCAAAGTCCGTTTATCAGTCTAATTGCCTGCGGGAAGAAGCTGAGGAGCATCCTGCTGGTTTTGCAGCTGATGCTCCTGTACCTCTTCCCAGATGGCAGGATGGAGAATATGTGGATGCAATGGGTGGTAGGGGTCTTTGATGATGGAGATGGCTCTGCTAATACATCTCTTCCTGTATATGTCCAGCAATAAAGGGAGTGGAGCACCAATAATCCTGCTGGCGGTCTTCACAATCCTGTCCAGTTGGTGCCGTTCATACGCCTTGCAGCTCCCAAACCAGGAGGTGATGCCGTAGGTTAATGTGCTCTCGATTGTCCCCTATAAAAAGTTCGTAGGTGTGCAGTGGGGAGACCTGCTTTCTGTAGTCTTCGGAGAGGGTGTAGTCGCTGCTGGGCTCTCTTGACCAGTGCTGTGGTGTTGGTCGTGGACGTCAGGTCATCTGACAGGTGGAGTCCAAGGAACTTCACACTGCTGACCCTTTCCACATCAGCTCCATCGATGTGCAGAGGTGTATGGCGTTGTTTTCCCGCCCTCCTGAAGTCAACCACCATCTCCTTCGTTTTTCCCACGTTGAGAATGAGGTTGTGGGATTTGCACCATCCTGTGAGCAGCTCCACCTCCATTCTGTACGCCGACTCATCATTGTCACTGATGAGACCCACCACTGTTGTGTCGTCAGCGAACTTGTTGATGAAGTTGTTGTTGAGTCTAGCAGTACAGTTGTGTGTAAGCAGACTAAACAGCAGGGGGCTTAAGACACAGCCTTGGGGCGAGCCAGTGCTCACGGCTATGGTTTTTGATGTCCTACTGCCCACCCTGACTGTCTGCTGCCGTTGTGATAGAAAGTTCAGGACCCAGTTACATGTGCCAGCATCAACCCCCAATAACTCCAACTTCTCCACCAGCTGCTGGGGAAAATGATTGTGTTAAAAGCAGAGCTGAAGTCTATGAAGAGGATCCTGGCATAAGTATTTTTCCGATCAAGGTGTGGCAGTACGAGGTTCAGTGTTGTTGAGACTGCATCCTCTGTGGATCGGTTGGCTCTGTAGGCGAACTGAAGTGGGTCTAGGTCGGCAGGTAGGCTATTTTTGATATGCTGCATAACCAGTCGCTCAAAACACTTCATTAATATGGGTGTTAGAGCCACTGGCCGAAAGTCATTATGGCAGGCTGGGTTTGGTTTCTTCGGGACAGGAATGATGGTGGCACTCTTAAGACAGTTGGGCACTACTGCTTGGCTGAGCGAGGTGTTAAAAATATCTGTGAAGACATCTTTCAGTTGCTCGGCGCAATCTCTTAGCATGCACCCAGGAATGTTGTCCGGCCCTGTGGCTTTGCGTGGGTTGATGCTGGCAAAGGCCTTTTTTACTCCGGCTGCTTTTAATGCCCCCCTGGCGGCCATAGCTTGTTTCTTAATTAGATTCATAATTCTGTTAATTCTTGTTAAAGAATAAAATGTTTATAAATTTTGATTCAGGTAATTTTCTTGAATATCTGATAATGACACATCAGCAGCATATGGCACCAATATTGCCACGGGCCGGTTCAAACTCCACGGCCCGGGGCGGTCGAAGCTGCCGCCCTCCAGTCAGTGGACGAAGCTGTTGCCGCGGGAGCTCCGGAAAAACCATATCCGCTATAGGATCTTTGCCTAGGAGCCCCGGGATCCGCAGCGACAGCTCGCACATTATAGCACAGCCCAGGAGCGCCCACCCGCACAGCTCACACCACACGGTTGAAGGAGCGCCCGAACCGCACAGCAGCGCAAAGCCCACCCGCCCGCCCGGTGAAAGAGCGTCCGTCCGCCCACCCGCTCCTTGCAGCGTCAGTGTGGTCTCGGCCGCCGCCGCCTCTCCTCTCTTCGCCTTTTAAAAATAAAACCGGATATTCTTTGGCCTGAAAACCCCCCCAAAAAGAAGGAGCTTTGCAGCGAAGCAGCGGGAAAGGGAGAGCTAGAGAGAGGCGGCGGCCATGAAGCAGCAGCAGCGGCGGAGGAAGTGGGACCGCTATAGGATCTTTGGCCTCAACCTTGAAGACGGAGGCGGAAGCAAAGATAAGATCTTTGGGTGGAAGCAAGATGGCAGAAGCTAGATGGCGGAGGCTGGTTGCTGAAATGGGTCCTATAATTACCCATGAATCGGCCCATGACCGTACTACGCATTTTTTGTGGGAGTAGGCCATCTTGCTCCGCTATTCTTTACTCTGCTCCACCATCCTACTCTCCTATTCAAATTCTTCTCCTATCTCCCACAAGTCCACACTCTTTCAACCAAAGATCCTATAGTGGAGCAAGATGGCTCTCCCTTTCCCGCCGCTTTGCTGCAAAGCTCCTTCTTTTTGGGTTTTTTTTCAGGCCAAAGAATATCTGGTTTTATTTCTAAAAGGCGAGGAGAGGCGACGGCGGCCGAGACCACACTGGTGCTGCGAGGAGCGGGTGGGCGGACGGATGCTCCTTCACCGGGCGGGCAGGCGGGCTTTGCGCTGCTATGCGGTTTGGGCGCTCCTTCAACCATGTGGTGTGTGCTGTGCTGAGCTGCGCGGGCGGGTGGGCGCTCCTGGGCCGTGCTATACTGTGCGGGCAGGCGCTGCGGATCCCGGGGCCCTTAGGCAAAGATCCTATAGCTCCGCTTGGTTTTTCCGGAGCTCCCGCGGCAACATCTTCGTCCGCTGGACTAGAGGGCGGCAGCTTCGACCGCCCCGGGCCGTGGAGTTTGAACCGGCCCATGGTAATATTGGTGCCATATGCTGCTGATGTGTCGTTATCAGATATTCAAGAAAATTACCTGAATCAAAATTTATAAACATTTTATTCTTTAACAAGAATTCACAGAATTATGTATCTAACCCTATATCACACACAAACTGTTCCCCCGCAACGTTGAGTGCACTGCGAGTCGGGTCGGGTAGGTTCCGCTTACTATAAAATCAACTCAAACACAGCTTATGAGCCATTAAAAAGAAATTATTTAAAAAAGAAAATTACCAGAGTCAAATTTTATTCTTTAACAAGAATTCACAGAATTATGAACTAACAGAATTATGAATCTAGCCCTATATCACACACACAAACTGTCCCCCCCCCCCCGCAAAGTTGATTACACTACGAGTCGGGTCGGGTCGGGTAGGTTCCGGTTACTGAAATGGACGAAAAAAAATGCCCATGTTCCGCTCCGTTGCGTACTACACGTCAGCCCATTGCATTTCGCAGGAGTGGCCTATCTTGCTCTGCTGTAGGATCTTTGCTTTCAACCTTACAGTTTTCTCAATCCCCAGTCATTCAAGGATCAGAGTACTCCAGGGAACAATCAAACACATTCTCGCACTCTTTTAATCCGCAATCGAAGCACCCGAAAATGATCTTCATTCACGCAAGTAACACAGTACACAAGCAGAAGATCACACTGCCTATCATTACCAGGCACAACCACACTCCTATATAAACCACAAACATTTTGTTTATTATAAATCACGCAATTAAATAAATCCTAATTGTTGCGCAATTGGTCAGTGGATTCACTCCTCCCTCGACACAGCGATTGAAAGAGTACAAACCCTAATCGAATCGGATCTCACAATACTACAATCTAAACAATTACAACTATTTAATTCAAACACACTTTTACTTCAATATCTAACACCCAAAAATCCTTGAACACTCACACAAGCAGCAATACAAATGGTGGTCCACAAACTTAACACACTCTAAATCTTAATTTTCTAATTCTTAATACACTCTAAATCTATTTACATACACAAAATATTTACACAATTCGGATCTGATAACAATGCAAAAAGGCGATACTAAACTTTTACAATTTACAAAAAATGATTTAACGCGCTAGTGCACAGTTTACAACACTCGATCTCAATGCCGCATCGGCTGTTATCAATCAGTGAACCTTTCCCTCCGATACGGAATAATTCCCCCTTCCTAGTGTACTCTTTGCTGAGGGGTATTTCTCCTTAAATGACTACCTTTCCTCCCAAATGTTGAGGAGGAAAGGCTAAGACTGGACTTCTATAGGGGGCTTCCATCCCTCCTCTCTAAGTTCTACAGTATTAGGGGTACCCTTCGCATTCGGATTACTTTTCAAGTAATTTTCAAATTAGGTTCCCGTCTCTCAGTTACTCTTCGCTATCAGGTACTAATCAACAGTTGATCAGAGGGTTGCTATTCACTGTTGATCAGCTGCTATTCAGAATTGATCACGAACATGCACAAACTCCAAAGTTCTATTTACACAGAATTCGAATTCTACCGTACGGGCAGAACTTCAATGTGAAATTCTGTATTTGGAAATTTGATTTGGCAAATCTAGATTCGTTCTCCGACTCCTAGTTTTGGTGCGTACACATACGAGGGCTCGCTAATTCAAACTAAATTGCCCAATTAAAAAATCCCGAATGGATTAGAATATTCTCAGCCAATCTATACTCTATCCACCGAGCCCAGCGCCTGTACGAGATTCCTTGTCCGTCACTCCAGGGAGGGACTCGGATATCTTCACACAGACACCCCTCTCTGCTGGGCACTGAGGGTTCAGCGCCTAGCCTCTTCACGCTGGCAGTCGATGCCGATTTTCAAACGCACCTTCCCGGCAAAGATAGATCAATACATAGACCAGACCTGTGTTTCAATACCTCACCAATTGGATACCAAATTTGGACAGTGGGGCACCCCTCGCCCAATGAAGTGCGTCAGGCTCTCATTAAAGCAGCTGCAGTCTACCAACTATGACCAAGTTTTGGGCCACTCCTCGCCCTGTTTTACGGGCTTCCAACCCAAAGGAGTGCTAATCACCCCCCCGTGCTTGCTAGACTCTATTCTAATGATCTCGATTGGACCCTTTCCCAAACCCACAAATGATCGAACCGCTCCGACTAGCGAAGTGCCGAAATTCAATGCGAAAACTGCACAGTGGGCCCGATTTATGCACTCGCGATCGAAACAGTTCAATACCCTTGATCAAAAACTTGTGTTTGGGGGTCCGTTGAGATCCCAGGCGTGCCCCTAATGTAAATAGCTCATTCTAAGCTTCCCCCCAGTCTAGCTTCAGTCAAAAATCACTGAGTCAAGCATTTGCGCAGCTAAACTTTATTTTGGCAAAACACAGTTACAGTTCCAACTACTGTACCTAACCACCGCGGTTTCGGTCCTCACATCTGCCTGATCAAGCCCTCTTGGCCTTGCTCAAATGGAGACTCTCCAGAAGGTCATGCAGTCCTATGTGCTCTCCCAGAAGATCGACACAGGACCTTGTGGTAGCGGACTTTTATAGGTCCCCGAACCTCGAGGGGCTGAACCACATGGGGATGGTCACTTTACAATCCAATTACAGATATCGATTAACCCCATACATGACAGACATTTCCCTAACCCAATAATACAGTGGCTAATACATTGTATTCAAACAGTGTTTCTCAGAGGAAACGGACATCACAACATGTGCCCTGATATGCAAGAAAACCAGACAAGGCTCAACTCTTAATCCAATCAACATCCAGCAAAGTAAAGCTTTGCAACATTATTTACAATGTGTATGTCTGGTTTGCATTCATCCAATCCATTCTTTGCATTTTGCACCTAATTGTCAGGGTCTGCAGATGTTCCCATTCTCTTCCTGCAGCTCTGATCTAGGCTCTAGACAAACTGGCACCATTCTGTTGCTTGTCCCATTTCTACAGAAAGCACTTTTAAATTGACCAAATGGCCTAGCAGCCCAGAAACCTTTACTCAATTTTAGGGTCCTAACCTCTCCAATTTGGCGAGGATTAACAAGTCCAGAACCTGGGGCTATAGTTTAAGAATAAGGGGTAAGCCATTTCAAACAGAGATGAGGAAAAACCTTTTCACACAGAGAGTTGTGAGTGTGTGGAATTCTCTGTCTCAGAGGCTGGTGGAGGCTGGTTATCTGGATGCTTTCAAGAGAGTTAGATACTCTTAGGGATAGAGGAGTTAAGGGATATAGAGAGAAGGCAGGAACAGGGTACTGATTGTGGATGATCAGCCATGATCACATTGAATGGCGGTGCTGGCTCGAAGGGCCTAATGGCCTCCTCCTGCACCTATTGTCTATTGTCTAAAGTTAAAACCAAAGTAATAAAGAACCTAATTTGTACCGCTAACATGCCAGTAGACTAGAACAATTTATGTTCTTAAAATTAATTGATCAATTATCAGATATTTCTCATTGTTGCATCATTTAGTGTTGTCAGCTTAACATTGCAACTAAAATATGATTGCTTTTCTTCAGTCTGCCTCATAGAAAGTAGGTTTGCATTGTGCAGTGATGTGGAATAATTGCCTTTCTTTTTTCCCCTCACTCTTCCACAATGATCTGATAGACTACATTTGCTGTCAGATAATTCATTATGGGATTAAAGCTGTAGCTTTGCTAAATACTGAGTGCCATACCACATGTTCTGTTTAGTCACTGAGCTATTAAAGAAACCTTTAGAAAAAAAATCAGCCACATAAAAGCAAGTCATCAAACTGAAAAGTGGGTCAACTATCAAAAACACCGTGTGCTTACTTGCATTGAACAATCACATTGGAGAGTGGGTGTGTGGATTCATAAGCAGTCACTGTGCAGAGAAGAAAATGGTTTATTTTATTTTTCTTTAGTTTATTATCACCTGTAGTGAAACAGAAACTACAGTAACCTCTCCCTATAAAAGCAGGGTGGTTTCTCAAAACAGGGAACGGAGGATAGTTTCCAAATAGATCTTGTGCATGAAAAATTAATCTGATTCACTTACATTGCACAGCTTGGTCAATAGAGGAAATCGCCTGATTGTATCCACTCTGACTGAATCACAGAATTATCACTAAAAGTTACCACTACAGAGCTGAATCTGTAAATATATTTGAAGTTTATGTGATAAATTTCATGTGCCTGCCCATAATGTGCATGTTAAATCAATCCCTGTGCAATACTGGACTCTTGTTATTTTTATTATCCATTTACTCATTGAGTCACATAGCACAGAAATGGGCCCTTCAGCCCAACTCATCCATGTTTCAGATAGTCCATTTGCTTGCAACATTTATCCGTTCTCCAAACCACCCAATACCCTGACATTCATTGCTTTGTTTCACCTCTCCGAATGCATTCTATCACACTCTTCAAGATTAATTTCAAAACCCGTCGTTGGAATGATCGGTTCGGCATAGAGTTGCTGCCTCACTTCACCAGAGACCCGGGCTCACACTTGACCTCTGCCGCTGGCAGTATGGTGTTTGCACATTCTCCCTATCATCGCGTGGGTTTCCTCTGGATACTCCAGTTTACTCCCACATCCCAAAGACGTGTAGATTTGTAGGTTACTTGACTTTTGTAAATTTTCCAAATGTGTAAGGAGTAGATGTGAAAGTGGGATAACATAGAACTAATGTGAATGTCTGATTGATGGTCAGAGTACACTTTGTTGGCTGAAGAGCCCGTTTTCTATGGAGTATCTTTCAATCAATCAATCAATCAATCAATCAATCATCTTTTCTACCCAAATGACCAGACATTTATATCTTCCTATAGCCCATCTTTCCTCTTTGTAGCCATCATTTTGCTTTATTTGCAAGCTTCTCATTCTCAAGATTCATAGATTAAATTGTTAACATTCATTAGAAAAAGCAATGGAAGAAATACTGAGCGTTGTTGAAAACCCACTGGGAGCAGTCATTCAGGGAACAGTCAGCCAGCAAACGGGGAACGCTTGGTAATACTTGGTAATTTTGGTTGGTAAAATTTTAGAGTTGATTATAAAGGATGAGGTTTCAAGGTACTTAAAATAGACTGAAGTCAACATGGTTTTATTAAGGGGAGATCTTGTCTGAATAATCTGTTTGAGGAGGTAACAAGCAGCATTGACAAAGGAGAGTCAGTGGAAGTTGTTTCCGTGGATTTTCAGAAGGCCTTTGATAAGGTCCCACAGGTGAGGTTGTTAAACAAGATATGTCCATCATATTAGATGCAAGGTACTAGCATGGATAGCGGAGTCCGCCTACTGCCACAAAAGGTCCACGGCTGATGCCATCTCTCCGGCCCTACTCTCGTCCCTTGAAAACCAGGATGCAAAGGTCACCATGTCAGATTTCTGTTCATAGACTACAGGTCTGTTTTCAAAACCATTTCCCCTACCAAGTTCATCTCCAGATTTGTGGGACTTGGACTCCACAATCCCCTCTGTAACTGGATCCTTGACTTCCCAACCAACAGATGACAATCAGTGAAGAAAGATGACAAAGATGATAATCCTCAACACTGATAACTGCAAAGATGTCAAGGAGCAGAAGGCATAGCTTTAGAGTGAAAGGGGCAACGTTTGAAGGAGATGCGCAGGGCCAGTACTTTTACATAGAGGGTGCCTGGAACACACCCCCAGGGGTAGTGGAAGGCAGATAGAATATGGGCATTTAAGAGGCCTTTGGATATACAGAGAATGTGCAGGCAGAGGAGATTAGTTTGACGGGATGCACAAACCTGTGGGTTAAACCTCCTGCATTGTACCGTACAATGTTTTATGTAGATCCAATTTGAAATTGCCTGCATTTCCTATTTTCTTAATTTGCTGGATTTTTGCCCTGGAACTGCTGAGACAGGAGTCTAAACCTCATTCAAAGGAGATCCTATTAGTGGCATTAGAACCTTTCTCATGGGGGACTTTATTGCAGATGTCTCTGGGTTTACCATATGTTCCAAGGTCAACTTCAAGGTTTGGATTATGTGCATCAACGCTGTAAATGGACTCCACCACACGCCTGGCCACCTGTTGAAGACTGATTGGTGCTGAGTCTAATAATTGCGAACCTTTTCATGCTCGGGAAGCATTCTTCTTTTAGAAGCAGATTCCCCGGGGACTGAATCATCATTCTCAGCCGCTAATAATAGAGGTGAACTGGTCATCAAAACTGCTCCTTTGCTCCCACCATCTGCTCCTGTTCATTCAGGGTCTATCTGTCGCCCAGTGTGGTCTAGGCAAGCTTGCTTGCAGAATCTCCTCAGTCTCATGAGCATAAGCCATGGATTAGGAAGGCTAAATGTGGGTGGGGGCTCTGTTGCCTGGGATTGCCGATCTCAGACACCGATAGCTTCAGGTAATGAATAAATGAATACTTTATTGTCACATGTAACGTCACAGTGAGATTCTTTGCTTGCATACATAGCCAAGGTATATAATAGTCACCACATAAAGAGTGCTTACGAAGTTACAAAATATCCCGTACTAGATCAACCTTTGTGCTTCCCCTCCTCCGCCGCCCCCCCCCCCCCACATGGCGGTCCCTCCACACCGGGTCCCCCATTGTCCATCGTTCTTACCCCCGCCAACCCTCACAGCGGTCTCGCCACCGGGTCCTCCATTGTCAATTGTTCTACCCACCCCCCCTCCCCCTCACGGCGGTCCCCCCATGCTGAGCCCTCCATTGTTCAACGCCTCCCTCCCAGCAGTCCTCGTTTGTTCCTTCCCCCGGCAGGAACTCTGCTGTCTGATGCATACGTTTTTGATTGGGGTAACCATGTGATGCATTGATGTCTTCAGGAGATTTCTCCAGACGTAGCTTACAACAGAGTGCTTATCAATGAATCGGTTGACTGATAGCCACAGCATGGACACAGGCCCTCTTGCCCTCTGAGTCCACGCCGACCATCGATCACCATCGTTTTCACTAATTCTATGTTATCCCATTTTCACACGTACTGCACACCAGGGGCAATTGTACAGAGGACAATTAATCTACAAACCCGCATGTCTTTGGCATGTGGGAGTAAATCGGAGTAAGTCTGGAGGAAACGCACGTGGTCTCTGGCGCTATGAGACAGCAGCTCTATCAGCTGCACCACTGTGTTGACACAGTGGAGTTATCCTATGGTGTTGCTCTGCTGTCTTACAATTTAGCCAGTCAGCAAACAGGCTATTGAAAAATAAGAGACACAAGATACTGGAATCTTGTGCAAAACACAGTGCTGGCAGGGGGGGTCAGGCAGCATCTGTGAAGGGGGTAGACAGGTGACATTTCAGGGCCGCATCCTTCAGACCTGATGTCCTCCAGCCTGAAGTAGGGTCCCGATGCACTGCGTCAGCCTGCCTAATCCCTAAGCATATACTGCCAGGTCCGCTGAGTTTCTTCAGTAATTTGTGTTTCGGTTGGTTGTTGAAAAAAAAGAGGGAAGTGCAGTTTAAACCCTGGTGGCTAGAAATTAGATTTAATCTATTTTGGTTTGCCCATGCTAAACTGCCATACTGCATGGAAACAGGCCCTTTGGCCCAACTCACCCATGCCTGTGTAGCCTGTGTAGTGTTCTTTCCAGTGCTGGAAAGGATTAGCCACAAAACTTCTATAATAGATCAAAAACAGATTTAGCACAATGTTTGGCGTATTTAAAGCCATGCCGACTAAGATGCCCTATCTAAGCTGGTCCCATTTGCCCATAAGGCATTTAGCTCATATCCCTCTAAACATTTCCTATCCATATATCTGCCCAAGTGTCTTTTAAATGCTGTTATAGAACCTGCCACAACTACCTCCTCTGTGAGTTTGTTCCATATAGCCACCAACCTCACAGCCCCTTTACGTTTTGCACCACTCACCTTATGGCTACACACTCTACTCACTTTTTACCATGTCTTGGATGCAAGTCGGGGCAGGGAGAGACATAGCATCACACCCCCAAATCCAATGATAACCCCCCCACCCCCCACCTCTTCATACACTATTGGTCGTATTAAAGACGTGCGCCTGTGTGTGCAATGGCTCGTGGAAAGACTGAAGGAATGCACAGAGAAAACGGTCCTAAATGAAGGATGTTATATTAGAAAGCTCCCTTGTGTTCTAACCCCAGTGCCACTGCTACATTCATCAATGTATTTTTTTAATTTTTTTTTATTTTATTTATTTATTTACTTATTTTTTTTTAAATGAATTGTTCTGTTTGTATGGCTTGTAGAAACGGAATTTCGCTCGAGCCTCTCTAAGGTTTGAATGACGTAATAAAATCAAATCAAATCAAAGTATTGCACTGGCAGTCCCTTTCTGCGTCAAGCAGCAGACCACTTAATGAAGCATCTGATCTAATGTCTAGCGTACATTTCTACACCAGCTCCAAATTATTGACAGTTGGCATGGAGAAATATTTAACTTTATACATCCATGAATTTTTCAGCACTCACTAATGCCTCTTGTTACTCATTTTACCATCTTTAGGAGTTTTCATTCAAATGGAGACCCCTTACAGGAAAAAAAACCTCTCCCCGCATATAAATAATTTGCTTTGTGGTTGACTAAGTACGATGCAGTAAACACTATAAATTGACAAAGAGCCACTCTGCATAGATTCAAGTTACAGGAACTTCCATTTCTCTTGACCTCAGGTCCTCTTGACCTGCAGGCAATACGTATTGATATTGATCCTTTGATATTCTTTGACAATTGATATTAATATTTTTGACAATATGCAACTGCTTTCCTTAATCCCCACTTGACAGCACAGTGAAAGGCATCACTACTTTGCCCAGGCATCAGTCAAACTGTTCAGCAGGGACCAGAGGTTTGGAGATTGATAAAACTGTACAGGATTCTGCACACCTAACCATTTAATTGTGCCTTTAAACCCAACGCTTTGGACAAGCTATGTGCTGGAGGAACTCAGCGAGTCAGGCAGCATCTGTGGAGGGAAGGGGACAGGCGATGTTTCAAGTTAGGACCCTTCTTCTGACCTGAAACATCGCCTGTCCATTTCCCTCTGGACATACTGCCTGACCTGCTGAGTTCCTCCAGCACTTTATGCTTCTAGCTCAAGAGTCCAGCATCTGCAGTTCCTCGCGAGTTCTCTTTAGATAAGCTTTTGACCTTGTACCACATTTCGTAAACCAATGACAAATCTCTATCTGATATCATGCGTGGTGACTGGGATTTACTTATTAGATTAAAAACACCTTTTAAGTTGTGAAGTTGTAGATGTAGCCCAGACATTCCACCAGTGACTCCATCTACACTACACGATGCCTCAGAAAAGCAGCCAATGTAATGAAAGACGTCCCAACCCAGTTATTCCTGCTTCTCCCTGCTCCTGTCTGGCAGGAGCTAGGAAATGCACACCACCAGACTTGGGAACAATTTCTTCCCCTCTATTATCAGGCTTCTAATGGTCCTTCCATAAGCTAGGTACTGTTCGATTCACCTCCACCCCATTGAAGACATTGGACCTTGTCTATGGAAATGAAGCATTACAGTGCTGAGAACTATATTTTGAACTCTTCCCCTTTGCTCCATCTATTGTACTTGAGTTTGACAGGTTTGTATTTACGTACAGTATTATCTGATCAGATGGCATGCAAAACAGGCAACATGAAAATAATCAAGCTAAACCTAAAACTGATTATATCTGTGTATGGTATATCTGATCTGTTTGGATAGCATGCAAAACAAAGCTTTCCGCTGAACTTTGTACATGAGACAATAGTAAAGCTAAAGCTAAGTTGTTGGTGCTAACTCTATTTCCAGAGTTAGACAAATTTAAGTGTGGCATTCAACCCCTGAAAAAGTCTGAAGAAGGGTCTTGACCCGAAAGTCACCTATCCATTTTCTCCAGAGATGCTGCCTGATCCGCTGTGTTACTCCAGTATTTTGTGTCCATCTCTAATATTTATAAGAACAGTCTGTATTTTCATGTGAGCTAGGAATACCCAATGTAGTGTTGCTCAAGGGTGAACTAAATTAACAAGCTAAATGATTACTTCAATTTTGGTATATGACTAAAGAACATTAATTACAACACACTGAAAATTCCTTTATCAAATACCTGTTGCCTCCACTGCCTAAGACCATCTCGGTTTCAAATAATGGTTCCACCTTCATGTAACAAAGATATTTTGTAGCATGTAGCATGCGTTTTCTGCATTTGTTCTAACTAAATGCAGAAAACGCAGAAAACTTTTCAAATTACATTAAGTTGATCATAGAGTCAGACATTACAGAAACAGGTCCTTCTGACCAATTTGTCCATGCCATTCAAGGTGCCCAATCTAAACTAGATTTTAAAGCATAGAAGTCAACAGATTTTTCTTCCATTTTACTATGATTTTTGCTTTGGACTCTTCACCACAAAAACCTGTTTTGTGTTTCCTTTTAATGCATGTAAGGTGCATTAAAAATTCCAAAGTGATCAGTTTGCAGGATTTTAGGACTGTAAGTATATCAATAATCGTTAAATGATATGCAGCCATACTTTGCATTTAAAGCTAGCATGTATGGACCTAGACACACCATTTTTCAACACGGTGCAAATTAGTGAAGAGACGTTGAAAATAGGATTAGCAGAACAAGTTTGTAATTTTCACTTCTCTTGCACTCCATCAGGACATCTGACCCACAACTTTCCGATGGGATTTCATTAGCAGAAGTAACACCTTTCTCTTGTAAACCTGCTCCAATTACGTCAATTGTGCAAAGTCCAAAGTTTGTCTTGTATGAGCTTCAACCTTAGAGGTCTAATAAATGACAGATGTTGTTCATTTACAGAACAATCAGCTTTTATAGAACATAGAACATTGTACAGTACAGCACAGGAACCTATGGCCCACAATGAATGTGCTGAACATGATGCCAAGGTACATTAATCTGCTAAGTCTGCACCTGATCCATATCCCTCCATTCCCACCATATCCGTGTGCCCATCTAAAAGCCGCTTACATACCACCATTGTATCTACCCCCCACCACCACTACTGGCAGCGCATTCAAGGCACCCACCTCTCGCTGTGTAAGAAAAAAATTGCCCTGCACATCTCCTTTAAAATTTCCCCCTCTAATCTTAAAGCTATTCCTTCCAGTCTTAGACATTTCCACTCTGGGAGAAAGCTTCTGACTGTCTATCCTATCAATACCTCTCATAATTTTATAAACCTCCATCAGGTCTCCCCTCAGCCTCCAATGTTCCAGATAAAACAACCAAAGTTTGTCCACCCTCTCTTTACTGTAAATGCCATCCTTATCCAGGATCAATGCTGGTCAATTGCCAAACTTGGGTTTTTCTGCTTCTACAACTTTAGAGGGCTTTTTTTCTTTCTACATCAATATTAGCATTGATCTAAAACCAATGATTGCAGCTGTTAGTTGGTCTGCTTAATCGTGGCTTTCACTGAAGGGAGTAAAGAAAAAAATGTGCAGGACTGTTTCATCCTCTGAAAACTAGAATTTTGTTTTAACAAAATGTCTTCTCCTTGTGGAGGGAAAGGCCTCCTCAAACACAATTCACCATCTTAAAGATATAGACACAAGTAACTGCAGATGCCGGTGTACAAAAAAAGGCACAAGGTATTGGAGTAACTCTGCGGGTCAGGCAACATCTTGGAGAACATGGAAGGGTACCGACCCGAAATATCGTCTATCCATGTTCTCCAGAGATGTCGCCTGACTCCAGCACTTTGTGTCTTTCACTTTAACCTGTAAAACATATTGTGTGGCTTCCTTTCCTCTCTGACTTGGCAAATGTGAGTACTTTATCACCTGCTTGTGCAGAGCTGAAGATTAAATTATGAATGAACTATCTATGAAAAATACCATTATCAATAGATATTTCCATAGGTAATTTTGTTCTTGTTTCGATGCGTTTCAGTGTTTATTCAATGGATGAATGAGCATTATTGATGGCACATATTCGTCACAAATGAAGAGTCAGTGGCATCATGTTATTTTTCAAACTTTGTGTAATTGAAGCCAAAGGCTATGGGTTGTGTCTGACATTGCAGAATGAAAAAATGGCTTCTCCATTCACACTCTCTTGTTGAGGATGCAATTGGAATATGGTGTTCAATTTTTGTCACCCTCCTAGAGGGAGATTCCCTAAATCTGGAAAGAATGCAGAGTAGATTTAAAAGGATGATTCAGGACTTGACTTGAAGGTCTCAGCTATTGGGAGACGTTGGGCCGGCTATAATTTTTTTTCCTTGGAGTACAGAAGCCTGTGAAGTAATCTTATGGAGGTGTATAAAATCATGAGGGATATTGGTAAGGTGATTGCACACAGTATTTTTCCAAGAATAGGGGAATCAGGAACTAGAGGCCATAGGTTTAAGGTGAGAGGGAAAAGATTTAATCGGAACCTGAGGGGAATTTTTTTTGCATACAGTGTGGTGGGTATATGGAATGAGCTGCCAGAGAAAGTAGTTGAGTAAAGGTCCATTAACAACATTGAAAAGACATTTAGATAGGCGCATGGATAGGCAACACTTCCAGGGATAGGAGCCAGGTCTGGACAAATGGGATTAGCTTAGATGCGGAATCTTGGTCAGCATGGATGAGTTAGGCCAAAGGGCTGTTTCCGTGCCACATGACTGTAATCTAAGATGATCTTCATGTATTGAAAACAGAAAATGCATGAAGAACGCAGTAGTTTATTTCTGCAGTGAAACATATTGTGAAATGCCATGATCATATTGAATGGCGGTGCAGGCTCGAAGGGCTGAATGGCCTACTCCTGCACCTAATTTCTATGTTTCTATGTTTCTATGTTTCTATGAAATGCTGTTGGATGTTATGAAAGCTCTTCACATATGTGGCTTTCTTTCAGAGTGTTGTTTATGGACTATTGGGCTGAAGGGCCTTATTCTGTGCTGATGGACTATGTAGTTTTCACCAGTTGGTTTTCGTCTTGTTTGCTTTCATCTTTTATTGTCTTGAAAATGGCCATGTGAGATGACCAAAATAAATTTACCTTTACAAGCACCTTGGGAACTGCACTGAGAGCACCATGTTCAGTATATTCAATTAAATGTTATGGGGAATGTAAGTCCAGTGAATACTTGCGGTCAGAGTAGTGTTGTGCATCAGTGCTTTAGAATTAAGGGTTTCAATGTAGGCTTGTGTCATGGGATAAAGGTCTGCTTTGTCTGCTGACTGCAAAGCCATTCAGTAGAATGAGTTTGACCAGTCTCATCAAAAGCTCTGCTGGAAATGGGACCACGGAATGTAACTTATAATGAGGCACTAGATTGTTGATCTCTCTTGGAGTTAGGGCATAGCTTTAGGGTGAGAGGGGCAAAGTTTAAAGGAGATGTCTGGGGCAAATGTATTGTGGAAAGAGAGTTTGGTGCTTGTAATGTGCTGCTGGGGCTGGTGGTGGAGATAGACATGCTAGTGGCATTTAAAAGACTTTGGATAGGCACATGGATATGCAGGGAATGGAGGGATATGGATTATGTGCAGGTAGATAATGTCTTGGCATCATGTTTGGCACATATGTTGTGGTCCAGAGGGCCTGTTCATGTGCTGTATTATGTTGTTTTATATTCTATAAGTTGTGAAATGAGTGATTGTTATTGAAAGAGTGGAGCAAAAATAATCTCTCTGAATTTGGGGGTGCTTTTCAGAGATTGGAATTGTGGTGCATTGAGAGTTTCACACTTCACGTGGTTTTGTTATATACCTAAACTGTGATAATTGGTTATGGGAACGATGTAGAAAAAGGCAAAATTGTAGCATTCTCCAACGCTGGGATAACACACCACAAGCAGCGCTGAACAAATTTAAGTGAGAACAATATGTGCAGAGATTCTGTTTAAAAATTGTGTTTGAATTTACCACTAAAACTTATGGCAAACAAAAGCATTTTACAACAGGATGTAAATCACTGTCAAAGGTGTTTAATTACTAAGTGTGCCGACTTTGGAACAACAAATTTCTCATGCAGCTTTTCACGCCCATTAACACAGTAACACGCAGATAATAATAAATAATCAGTAATGCAATTAATTAATAATCTGTAACTAGCTAAACAGACCATAATAATGCAAAAATAAAGTATGCAGTGCAATCAAAACACAGTTCATAAAATATTATTGTTTTTGAGGTTAGTGTTGTACAGTGTTCAAGAGCCACATAGTTGCTGGAAATAAGTTGTTCTTGAATCTGGAGAACTGTAAATGGGATATTGTGGCTACATATGATCTGGTGTTTAGCTTCAGGAGATTATTGATTCACTGTGAAATATCCAAAGCATGTAAAGAGAACAAAAACTGATGGAGTAAACAAATGGCCAAAATTAGTATATTGAGAGTCATCTGTTGAAGAATTGTCAGGGTTAGAATATGCACCAATTTAAATGTATTTACATAACTTTCAAAATGACATTTAAAGTGATAAAGACATTCCAATATTTGTTTGCAATGATATATACAGCATTTTATATTAATGCTGAAATATATAAGCATCTCAACTGCATCTGGTGCTGCACAACCTTTGGTTGAAGCAAGTATCACTTGTTACCAAAAACAAAAAGTGCAGCAGGAGCTCAGTGGACATGCAGCGTCTCTGGAGGACATGAATATGCAACGTTATGGGTCGACCCTTTTTCAGACTGATTGTAGTAGTGGGAGAAAGCCGGAAACGAGAGGTCAGGATAAAGCCTGGCTAGCGATGGATACAGGTGAAGGGGGTTAGATTGAAACATAGAAACATAGAAACATAGAAATTAGGTGCAGGAGTAGGCCATTCAGCCCTTCGAGCCTGCACCGCCATTCAATATGATCATGGCTGATCATCCAACTCAGTATCCCGTACCTGCCTTCTCTCCATACCCTCTGATCCCCTTAGCCACAAGGGCCACATCCAACTCACTCTTAAATATAGCCAATGAACTGGCCTCAACTACCCTCTGTGGCAGAGAGTTCCAGAGACTCACCACTCTCTGTGTGAAAAAAGTCTTTCTCATCTCGGTCTTAAAGGATTTCCCCCTTATCCTTAAGCTGTGACCCCTTGTCCTGGACTTCCCCAACATCGGGAACAATCTTCCTGCATCTAGCCTGTCCAACCCCTTAAGAATTTTGTAAGTTTCTATAAGATCCCCTCTCAATCTCCTAAATTCCAGAGAGTATAAACCGAGTCTATCCAGTCTTTCTTCATAAGACAGTCCTGACATCCCAGGAATCAGTCTGGTGAACCTTCTCTGCACTCCCTCTATGGCAATAATGTCCTTCCTCAGATTTGGAGACCAAAACTGTACGCAATACTCCAGGTGTGGTCTCACCAAGACCCTGTACAACTGAAGTAGGTGGTTGGCAGGTGGTTGTACAAAGGCTAGAGATAAAAAGACAAAAGGTAGCTTGCCCATGCCAACCTCGTGAAATAACTTACTACTGTCACCCTCTGTTTCCTTCTATGAAGCCAGTTTTCTATCCAGTCAGTATGCTCTCCTTGAATCCCATGTGATCTCACCTTCCAGAACAGCCTACCATGAGGAACCTTGTCAAATGCCTTGATGAAATCCATATAGACAATGTTGTTGAGATTAAGAACATTACAACACAAAATATAAGTGAATGATCAGCTTTTGCAGACCCTGAACATGCTTTCCTATTCAACAAGATTATGCCTGATGTGATCAGGAATTTTGGCTGCACTTTCCTGCCTGTTCCTCCAAACCATTGAACTTCCTGCATGCCAAATATTTGTCTATCATGCATTTAACCTCCAAATCTCCATAAGACAGGGTTTCAGAACTTGTGTCAATGGTTCTATGGTTCAATGGCACTTTATTGGCACATGTACTCAGGTAAGGTTCAATTCCTTTTTCTATATAGTTCAGGAAAAATCTTACATTACAATGCTTAATCATACTTAGTGTAAGACACACCAATCAAGAGTCATCACATTTCTCACATCCTTCAAATTTCAACGTTCTTGAAAATGTCGAGTCTTAACTTGGCCTTAAATGCCCATTGTCCTGGCAGCAGCAATGGGTTGGAGTTGCAGGGATTGGCCTGGCTTTGTGATGCTGTTGGTGCCCTCCACCGCCGCTGCCCCACTCCATGCTGCTGCAGGCCTTCTCTGACCTGGAGCTTGGCTTCTTGGAGCGGCGCCCGATCCAATCAATCCCCAGGCTGCTGCAGGGCCTCCAGCAGCCCACTCTACCAACCGGATATACCTACCCACAAACTACAGACTTCAGTTTTGCACTATTACGAGTGTGACTATCTAGTATTACTGCTAATAATTTAATGTATTATTGTGTATTTATTTGTGCATTATTGCATTTACGGGCCTGTTAAACTGCAGCAAGTAATAATCTCATTGTTCCATTGCTGATACATATGACAATTGAACACTCTTGACTGTTAACCTTGGAGTCAAGAATTTTCTCCTGATCTCCCTCTTGGGCACTTGTTCTAAAAGCTATGTCCCAAATTTTAGATGCCTGAACCAGGAGAAGCATCTTTGCAGCATTTACTCGACCCGACAATTCACCCACTCCTTCCCTCCAGAGATGCTGCCTGTTCCGCAGAGTTACTCCAGCTTTTTGTGTCTTTCCCAGAATCATGTATGTTTCAGTACCATCACCACCTTTAAGTAGGAGGGGAATGAATGAAGAGAGTGGGAGTTTTATATGGGAGGAAATGGTCGCGCTTCCATTTGTTTCCTGTTGCGTGGGAAGGAGGGGACTTCCTCGCTGTTCCGTGGGCACTTTCTTGTGACTGATTATTATTAAAAATTATTTGCTTTATCTCAGAACATTTATATGGCAGATTAGGGAATTGAATCTCCCACCCAGGGATTCTCCAAAACTCTCGCAGACGACACATTCGTGGCACGTTGCCAGCGCGAGAGTGAAGTTGCAACAGTGAACAGCCTGGCAAGGAAGAAAGTTTTCTTTTAGATACGATTTTTTCCCCCTCTCCTCATGACGTACTCAGACTGTCAGCAGAAATGTGAATGCCGAGCTGGCTGCTGGATAGCTACTATGCGACACTTCATGTTTTTTTGGTCACAGTAGCAAGTCTACCCGCTTTTTACTTGCTGCTTGAAATACAAGTCAGTTTGCGGGTCCATAAATCACCGACACGGTCATTAGTTTCTCATTCACAGTCAACTCCACACGTTAAATATACAACTGCTGCCTCAAGACCATTCTGCTGCAGACAGAGCTCCCCTTGATGTACAGTAACCAGCCAGACATTTTGACCAGACTCACATCCTTTTGGTAACACAATCCATTTTCCAGATGAACATCTGCAGTGTAATAAAGTTCCCGGTGAGGAAGAGTGGATTTGGGGCCTGCAGCTGTTTTCGAAGTGTGCAAATAGTTTGCTAAAGCCCCCGCGAAGAAAACTGTGATTGTACGAGAAGAGTTTAAATGCAAATGTTGCATGTGCCAGCTAAATCCTTCTGCAACAAGGAAAATTCTGTTTACATTTACACAAAATGGTTTGAATCCTTTTGCATATTTCCACAATGACTGCAGAGGTAATTCTATCTCCTTATTGACGCCAAGCGGTATTAGAGCTGGCAGAGTGGTTGTTTTGCTGAACATTGGTCTTTGCTTCCTTTTTAGTAACCTTTTTTTTTCACATAATTAAAAAGATATTGCATTTATTCTCTTTTGCAATACTTTCTGTAAATATTTGGACATGGCATAATTCATTCCTCATTCTTCAATGAGTGAGCAATGGATGATAAATGTTAAAAGATTCTTGGCCGTGCTAGTACATACAAAAGAAATGATACTTGGAAAACTTGACAAGACATCAAGGGCGACACAGCTGGTAGAGTCGCTGCCTCACAGGACCAGAGACCCAGATTCGATCCCGACCTCAGATGCTGTCTGTGTGGAGTTTGCATGTTTGCCCTCTGTTCGCGTGGATTTCCTCTGGGTGTTCTGGTTTCCCTCGACATCCTAAAGCAGTGTGGGTTTGTAGAGTAATTAGCCTCTGAAAAATGACCCCTGGCGTGTAGACAGTGGATGCAAAAGTGGGATAAGATAGAACTAGTGGACAGGTGATCGATGGTTGCCATGGACTCAGTAGGCCAAAGGTCATTTTCCACGCTGTATCTCTAGACTAACCTAAACTCCAATATCAAAGTAAAGTGTATACGTAACAAAAAAATAATTCAGCCTTATGCTTGGATCTTCCACCCAACGGTATGAACATTGAATTCTCTGTTTTTAAGTAATACCCCCTCCCATCTCTCCCCACCCAACCCCCCCCCCCCCCCCCCTTTCCTCTGCCACATCCCCCCACCCTTTGAACCCCAGGGAGAAGGTATGAACTCTGTACCGACAACACCCATAGTCAGGTTCGAACCCGGATCTCTGATGCTGTAAGGCAGCAATTCTACCGCTGTGCCACTTGGCCACCCTTCCAGGAAGGAATAGAGGAAGAGAGATTTAGGATAGAAAAAAATGCAGAGTGGTTTCATTTTTTTTATACCATCTTGCTGCTAAAAGTATTTATTTAATCACTATTGGTGATGAGGAAAAACTCAATATAATGGACGCAATCATCCATGAACCATTTTTTATTTAATTCCTAATTAATGGTAACTAATTGAAACAAACACAAAAGATGGTTTTTATCTTGATTGTGACAAGACTCATACTATCTACTCAGAACATTGTGCTCAAGTATTGCATTGCATTTGAGTTAAAGTCAATTAAATTGGAAAATAACTGCTCACACGATAATGTAGTCAAATAATTCTTTGCAAATGTTGCATCGCAGTGAAAAAAAATACAATAGATCCCATTTATAAAACTTCCTTTAGGAGGTACATCAAAACATTGCTGTGTTTTGAACACTTTATGAAGGGGTCTACTGTATTTTAATTCCAAGACTGTAAAAGAGGTAACATTGGAAATAAATGTTCTTTTAATAATAAATTGCAATGATAGTGACACAGCCAGAAGGTTCCTCTAATTTCTTTTTTTTTTAAATGGATGAAAGCTTACAAATACATTTAAAACTATTTACTTTCCAGTTATAAATGTGCTTCATTGTCATAGATTGGGCATGTCTTTTGCAGTAATATATAAGATAAATATCTGCACAAGAGACCAATCATAACATGATAAGACTCATGATATTGTCTTTCCAACAATTATATCCAATCAGGCTTATTTATGTAATATAATTTTTTGCTGTTGGGCATAACGGATATAAATGTATGTTCCAGCAAATTTATTTGAACCAACTGATTTAAAGTGCATCGTTCTATCATAAAAACCCAGTTTATGTTTTAAGCCCAGCCCTTGGTTCTGCATCAATATTTCTGATGTGGCGGACTGAGAGTAGACTAGGCAACCATTTTGCTGATACATGCACTCTGTCCATCAGGGCCTGCTAGATCGCTTTTTTAACCATTTTATCTTCTTTTCCCATTCCCATACTGATCTCACCTTCTCCCTTCTGGTTGGTATGCCAGGCTTTATAAGAAGGAGGCTGATGAGCTTCAGGTGGGCCAATCCAATATCAGCTACGAGGACAGAGCTGTTACTGATTTAGCTGTGGCTTCAGCTCAGTAGTGCTGAGGTTTGGCCTCTCCTGGCCGGTCTGCCTGTGATAGGAATCAGAGTGGCCTCCGAGGGAGGGGCCCTGTCATAACTTTTATCAGGGCACTCAGCAACCTCAGGCATTCCATAGAAAACAATCAAAGTCTGTCCAACGTCTCACTTTAGCTAATACCCCAACAATCATTCTGCTAAATCTCCTCTGCACATTTCCAAAGCCTTCACATCCTACCTATAATGGGGGCAACCAGAGCTGCATACAAATCTACAAAATGCAGCCAAACCAGTCCTATAAGACTACTACAACATTTCATGACTTATACTCGATGCCCCGATCTGTGAAAGTAGCATACCATATGCCTTCTTTACCACTTCAGGAAGTTATGGACTGCAACTCCAAGATCTCTCCGTACGTCAGTGCTGTCATTAATTGTGCATTTTCCCCGTGCATTTGACTTCCCAAAGTACAAACCACACACTTGCTTGGATTAAACTTTAGCTGCCATTTTTCCGTCCATTTTTGTAGCTGATCTATATCCTCCTGTATACTTTGACAGCTTTACCTAGAGTCTGCAACCCCAGCAATCTTGGTGTTATTTGCAAACCTGCTGACCAATCCCTCCACATTAACATACAAGTCATTTATATGGATCACAAACAGCAGAGGTCCCAGCACAGATCTCTGCGGAACTCCATTGTCACAAACCTCCAGCCTGAATATTGTTCTTCCACCACAAGCCTCTGTCCTCTGTCAGTGAGCTGGTTCTGAATCCAAAATGCTGAGATCCTCCAGCACTTTGTGTTCACACTCAAGCTTCCAACATCTGCAGTTTCTTGCATCTCCTTGGTATTGGTATCAGTTTATTTATTGTCACTCTACCGAGGTACAGTGAAAAGCAGTTTGCATGCTACCCAAATAAATCAGATCAAACTACCCGTAAGGACACTCAATCCATGCACAGGTTCAACAGGTAGTGTAAAGAGATAAATACCAGAGTGCAGAAATTAGTATTATAGCATTATAGTGTTACAGTATAGTTAGAGAGTTAGCAGCTTTCACGGCAACAGTTGGAGTTTGACAAAGTATATTGTTTGTTTCTTTTTCCTATGATGAAGGTTCTTTGGTGTATTTGTGCATGAATAAATCCAGGTGGCCCACTTACAGTGAAAGTTCAGCCCAAACCTTATATCAGTCCCAAACCACAATAAAACCAATGGCTTATTGGCTGAATAAAGTCTCAATATTTGCCAAATGCAAGTTATTTTATTATTTTTGCTGCAATATACTCTAATGTTTTCCTCAGAAAATGTTAATTGTTTATTTGGCATATGGTATCGTTATTTCTTACTGCTGCTCTGTTTGATTTTTATTCATTTATAATTTTTGACAGCTAAATTTCAGTTATCCACCTCAATCTTTGCACTTGAGTACTTTGAGAGAGTTTGAGAGGTAAACGAGAGTGTCTAGGCAGCTGAAGGCACAAATATTCAACTGTGATCATTTAACAACAAGATGGGAATTAAAGCTGGAAATGTCCAAGTGTGGGTGGTTTACTGAGTAAACCTGTCAAAGTCTTCCTTTCTGTTGTTTTCCTTCACTTTCTGTGTGTGGTCTCTATGCTAATGGAATCTTTCCAGTTGTTTTGTTTTTGTTCTTAGAAATAGTTGACAAGTATCATAGTTCATGACCAACATTAAATTCTTTCCACTTTCTCTACGAGGCAGGATGTCATGGGATGTGCAAGTCAGATGTTACACTGCAGCAGAATGTTTTGACAACTACAGAGGTTCTAAGTATGTGTTTGTTGGAGGTAATAATTTGCTTTCCTTTAAATCCCCCATGTCTAAACTTCAAGGGAGATCTGGACTGGATATCTGTGGTCATTTTGAAAACCCTAACCGACTTCACAGCGGGCTCTTTGGTGTTTCTGCTTCCCCAGAAGGGGCAGAGCTACCAATAAAACATTCAGGATCAGTCTGAACAAGGCTCATGACTCAAACCACTGTCTGTCCATTTCCCTTCAATGTGAAAGGACCCGACCCGAAACATTGTCTATCCAGTTCCCATTAATCTGAAGAAGGGTTCCAACCCAAAACATTGTTTGTCCATTTTCCCTGCAATCTGAAGAAGCTTCCCAACCTAAATTGTCCTCTGTCCTTTTCCCCCTACAGATGCTGCTGACCCAGAATTATTATTTTTTGCCCAAGATTCCAGTATCTGCAGATCCTTGTGCATTCATTCTCAATGCCAGTCAATTCCCAACTGTTACAATAACGTTTAGTACGTGGGACACTCAGCCCTTGTATATCCATGTGTACGTGTTTCACATAGTCATCAATCCCCATTGAAATCAAAGTTAGATACAAAATGCTGGAGTAACACAGCGGGACAGGCAGCATCTCTGGATAGAAGGAATAAGTGATGTTTCAGGTCAAGACCCTTCTCCAGACTGATTGTCTCCATTGTAATAGGTTCTCGTTTGATTTTTTTGAATTAGCAAGTTCTATGAAATGTTATAGCCATTGTGTCAATAGACAATAGACAATAGACAATAGGTGCAGGAGTAGGCCATTTGGCCCTTCGAGTCAGCACCACCATTCAATGTGATCATGGCTGATCATCCCCAATCAGTACCCCATTCCTGTCTTCTCCCCGTATCCCCTGACTCCGCTATCTTTAAGAGCCCTTTCTAGCTCTCTCTTGAAAGTATCCAGAAAACTGGCCTCCACCGCCCTCTGAGGCAGAGAATTCCACAGACTCACAACTCTCTGTGAGAAAAAGTGTTTCCTTGTCTCCTTTCTAAATGGCTTACCCTTTATTCTTAAACTGTGGCCCCTGGTTCTGGACTCACCCTACATCGGGAACATGTTTCCTGCTGTGTCATGCAGCTCAGAAATATGCCTGTGTTGGCCTACAACACCCATCTATTCTAATCCTGTTTTCCATTTGCATCCCCATCATTTTACCCCCTTCCCCAATTCACCTGCCAGTCTATGTTCTGGGACGTTTACAGCAGCCAACCAGTTGGTATGGTCGGTAGAAACAAGGAACTGCAGATGCTGGATTATCAAGAAAAGACACAAAATACTGGTGTAACGCAGCGGGTCATGTTGCATCCCTGGAGAGCATGTGTAGGTGACATTTTGGGTCGACCAGTCTGCAGAAGGGTCCTGACCCGAAATGTCATCTATCCATGTTCTCCAGGGATGCTGCCTGACACACTGCATACCTCCAGCATTTGCTATGGTGGGTACATGGGGAGTAAACAGGAGCATCCAGGATAACTCTACATGGGATCTACTCAGTGCTTTAGGCCAGGATCGGACATGGGTCTCTGGAATAGTGAGGCTGAATGCCAAAAACCTACTTGTGTTTGCAGACACTTGGGGAAAAAACAATCCATAATTGACCTATTAGTCTGTTTCCAGCATCTGATAACACTGAAGGCGGGACCCTCACGGTGGAATATGGTGGAGAGCCATGGATGAGTCTTGGTGGGTACTGCCAGGTGTTTTGAACTGATCCATCAGCATTTTATCCATTTAAGCAGCAGCATGTCCATTGCATCCATGCATGCAAGGTCAAACATGGAAGAGTAAGACCGTGAGCTTGCTCTGCTGTTAAACATTATATGGAGCCCAGCAGCAAAGCTTCCTGGAATTGTACTGGTGAATTGACAGGAAGATCCTCTGTCATGTAAGGCAATGTTTTGGGTCAGGACCCTCCTTCAGACTGAGTCGAAAGATCACTGCCCATTCCCACCACAGATGCTGCCTGACCCGCTGAATTACTCCAGCACTTTGTGTTTTGTTCAAGAGTCCAGCATCTGCAATTCCTTGTATCTCAGTCAGATTTGACCTGGCAAGGACATAGCTTTAAAGTGAAAGAGGCAAAGCTTAAAGGAGATGTGCGGGGCACGTTTTCTGCACAGAGGGTGGTGGTTGCCTGGTGCCATTCTGTTGATTAGTACAGGTATGTACTGCGATGGTGAGAATGCACGCCTTTTTAAAATAGCATCAGGAAAATTCATAGAGTTGAGCCTTCCAAATTCAGAACATGCATTGCACTTATAAGATTAATGTATTATCATTAAACATGTAACCACAATATTTCATTGTTATTCACGTAGGACAATGCAACACAGGTATAGGCATTTTGGTCCCCAATGTTTGTGCCGAACACAATGCCAAGATAATCTAAATTCATCTGTCTGCACGTGATCCATGTCCCTCCATTCGTTGCATCTCCATGTGCCTACCTAAATACTTCTTTACCGTCACTATCATATCTACCTCCACCTTCACCCCCAGTAGCACGTTCCAGGCTCCCACCACTCAGTGTAAAAAATCTTGCTCCGCACATCTTTAAACTCTGCCCCTGTCACCTTGAAGCTATGCCCTCTAGTCCTTGGCATTTCCAACCGGAAAAATTGTTCTGACCATCTCCAGTGCCTCTCATAATTTTATAGGTTTCTGTCAGAGTTACTGTATGACATGGACTCAATATGCCACCTTCCGAGCCGTAACCTTTCTGTAATTCTGTGGATCACTACATGGGAAGCTACATCACCAACTTATTTAGCCAATCCTTTTGTAATTAGTGCTTTTTTTTTCCACTCTCTTTTCTTTAATCTTTTCATTAAAAGCTATTTTTGTCAGTTAGCTGTTGGGCAAACATAGAACATAGAACACAGGAATAGGTGACGTTTCGGGTCAAGACCGTTGTTCAGCCTGAGAGTCAGGGGAGAGGGAACCAGCATTTGCAGTTCCTTCCAACAACCAGAATCTGCAGTTTCTTTCAACAGTTTCCCTCTCCCCTGACCCTCAGTCTGAAGAAGTGTCTTGACCTGAAATGTCACCTGTTCCTTTTCTCCAGGGATGCTGCCTGACGCGCTGAGTTACTCCAGCATTTTGTGTCTATCTTCGGTGTAAATAAACATCTACAGTTCCTTCCTACACAATATAGAGCAGGAACAGCCCTTTGGCCCACAATTTCTGTGTTGAAACTAATGCCTATATAAACTATTCTCCTCTACCTCCATATCCATATACCTGCAAATCCATGTGTCTATTTAAAAGCCTCTTAAACGCCATTATTGTACCTGCCTCAACCACTACCTCAGGTCCCGTGCTGTGCTGTTCTATGTTTTATGTATGACCAATTGCTAACTAACAAAAAAAAGTCTTGAGGAGAAGATTAAAGGCAGGAAGGAGAATTCATGGAGGTGATTAAAACAGATATGCATGCTCACCATTGGTGTACATGCTTGTACTAAGAAACAGAATTTCACACAATAAATGAGTGCAGGAGACAGGATATGAATGATTAAAACAGATGTTATAAATTATTCTTTATAAGATGCTAATTATCTCA